>CM053757.1:18213435-18341141 GCA_028658305.1 Pachyuromys duprasi
CATGTTTGTTGAGTGCTTTCTCTAGACCAGATTGAGTGTCTGGTCTAAGAGAGGTTGGTTCTTCTTCTACTCTATAAAGGAAAACTGGTGCACTGGCGGCCAGACAAGGGCACAAGGCAGGCTGTGGGGACACTTAGGACACGACACCCCAAGAGCGAATTCTGGGCCATTATGCTTGATAAGCACTGGCCTGGGGCTCACAGGCTTGGTTACTGAGACTGACCACAGCATCATGTGATTTGCCCTAAAAAGCATGGCTCTGTCCAAAGGTGCTGGCTGACGCCAGTCCCACTCAAGAATGTAGAAAGCTGACTCTGGGCCTTGACCCTCTGTTCCTTTGGGCCCACGGGCACCAGCTAACAAGAGGTGTGGTCCTGCCCCAAGCACCACCTTGGCAGAAGCCCAGGCACAGGCTCTGCAGAGTCCAGTAGCTGTGGACCCACTTGGGGATGTCACATACACGGTCTCTCCTGTCTCAACCGCTGGCTTCCCAGAATCAGCGGAACTGCCTGAGCCATGGCCATAGCCCAAGCCCCCTCCAGACACCCTCATTGCTGGCAAGCTATCTTCTTACTAGCCTTCTGTGAGGCAGATCAGCATTAGATGACCTCTCAGAGCAGAATCCAGACCCTCACCCCACCCGTGTTCCCAGGCTACTCACAGAGCACCTCATGACCCAGATGCACAGGAGCCCACCACACCTCAACCTGGGCAATAGGCCAGCCCTTGTGGTACCCTTGGGCCAGCAGGCCACCAACCTGGCTGGGTTGGCTACACTATAGAACATAGGACAGACAAGGCTCAGGGCGTGGGCAGCAAGGACATGCCTGTTGACAGTGGGAAGCAAGTCCTCAGGAAACCCGGAAGAGACTGCTTTCTAGCAGTGGAAGCACATCTGGGCTTACCAGCATGCACTTCAGGATGGGCGGCACTCTACATACTTCAAGACATTAACAGTTGCTGAACACATTCATAAATACACAATTTTATTTACTATTTTTCAGGGGAAACTTAGGCATTAAATGGTAAGCTGATAAAATACGGATACCTAAAAAAGTATAAAAGTATAAATATCCCCTTAGAATTTTAGTGAATTAAGTTTTAATATCATTAAATTAAAAAACAAAACAAAACAAAAACCCACAAGCCTATCTATTCTCAAGATCATAAATCAAACAATGCTAAGTGTCCAGCAACTCCCCAGAGTATTCCCCACGGCCAACGGCAGAGCCACAGCCCCCAGAGTGTGCTGGGGAGGACAGGGCTGCTGAGGCGCAATCAACCCCATAGGAAGGTTTTTATGAATCATTTAACAACGTACAACAGACCTTAGGAAAGGAGGTCAGTCCTAGGTGTTGGAGAACTTGACTAATCAGTTACTGGCAGAGGAGAAGGAAGAGGGCATAGGCAAGAAGTTTCCAGAAGCATTTGAGACAGTGTTAGAGGTTCTGACCTGCACATGGGCAGCCAAGGCAGTCAGTTTGCACAGCTCCCTTGGGAAGCCAGGGGTCAAGAAGCACAAGAGCTTGCTTGCTTGGGCCAAGTTTGTGGCCCGCTTTACCCCTAACCAGCTGCGAAAGGTCTGTTTCAAGCCAGCAGGCGCAGCCTCTGCAGAAACCTCAGCAACTCCAATGTCAGATGAACCAGAGCCCATGCAGGTTGTACAAGTCCCAAACACTCCAGAAATACAAGAGAAGAACTGCATAGTTATACAAGGAAGTGAGAGCCAGTGAGGAGGAGACATGTTTGCGCTGTAAACATCCTGAATGTCCAGCACGACCTGGAGTGTCCGCTCCAGAAGCCAGGTGGACGGGCCTCCCGCCCCAGCCTCTATCCCAGGCACAACAAAGGCACTGGTATGCGCCAACTCCCCCATAAACCCACAGGTGGGACATATGAGGCAAAACCTCTATCTCCCTTAAATGATTTAACAGATCAATCCAAAATGTAGCAACACTTTTAGGCATTTCTAAAGAGTATAAACACCGGGTGGTCTATCCATACTTTTAAAAAAGGGATACAAAGTCCTCTTGCCTGGAAAATACAAAGAGAAGCCTTGATGATTCCGGGCCAAGCTGACAGGCCAGAACAACAGCCTGGCTCTGAAGAGGTGTAGTCCAGGGGAGGAGCCCAGAAGTAGTGATAATGTAGAGGCTGCCTTTGTCAGGAGCCTCAGCCGAGGTCGAAAGAACTCAACCAATCATGCCTGGAGGCAGAGCGGCCTCCCTGACCCGAGAATGAGGGCCTGGTGCTCAACCAGTGATGAGCAGGCACTCACACCCTAAGCCACAGTGCATTGAACAGGAGTTGCGGCTGCTGCCCCTCCCTCCTGGCAAGGCCCAGGCTGCTTGTTGCAGACTGTGTGTAGCACCAAGGACCCTGTCCTTCAAATCATCTTCAGGAATGCATGGGCTGGTCAGCAGCATCCTGCCTCAGTCCCACGTAGCACTCAGAAAGAACAGAGCGAGGCCACCGAGCCTGCCAACCCAGCCCTAGCTGTATCTCCACGGGGAGGACTGGCTTGACAGCTGGGCTGTCTCTCGCCACCCACATCTGAGGCAAAAAAGGATCCACACCCAGATCTCTAGAGAAATGATCAAAAGCAGGTTTCTTCTCACAGCCATGCTTTCTGCACATGGCGGTTCACTTTATCTTGGGAAAAAGAAAATCATTTCTTCAGCTGTCAATACTCCTCACATCCTTGAGCCCCGTTCTTGCAAAATCTGAAAAATATAAAATGAAGTGTGAGAATGTGGGCTCTGACCAAGTGCCCTCCCTGTTCAGAAAGCAGAGCCCAGGCTTGCTTGCCTCAGAGCGCAGAGGAAGTCGCAACTGTAGGCAGGGCCTCAGCTAGCTAACAGAGGGACTTGTACAGTGACAGTGGGCAGCTGGCATGAGTTTCCAGGTCCCCTCACATCCAACAGATCAACCCCAACATCCCACCCATTAATGAGAAGTAGGTCTGCACCTTTCACTGACCCCAGCCCTCGCCATCACCAGCTAACCTGCAGCACGTGCCGCCTCCTCACCCTGTGGTCCCACTTTGGCTTCCTTAACCAGTATACCATGGTAAGCTGTATTTATCTAGTAGGGATAAAGTCTCTGGAGGCCTTCAAAACATGCTAGGGCTGGGCACATGCTGCTGAGCCAAAACCCATAAAATGAGCCTCTAGGACTGGGATAGGCTATGACTCCAGGGAGAAAGCTTCAGAGCCGAGGAAACCTCACAGGTAGCCATTTGGTAGTTGCTCACAACTCTGAGCCACCTTACCTAAGTCTGGGGCGGTGGGGGAATACGTGGAAGGGCTCCAAAGAAGGTCAAGTTCTCTCAAGTTGCTCCTGCAAAGCCACCAGCTCTCAAAACACAGTGCCTGCTCTTAGGCCAGCCCCACTAGGCTGTGGGAGACCTAAATCACCACTGTAGCACCTCAAGGAGCTTCCCAGGTCTAGTGATCGTGCTTGCCTGACAATGGCAAGCTCCACAAGATGGGTAATTTCTGAATTCTCCAGAACAGCTGGAAGTGACTCGAAGTACCACCCTCTTACTAAGGAGTCAAGATCTCAGCCACCACAGGTGAGCATGTAGGTTGGCAGAGGTGGTAATGGGAGTGACAGTGTGAAATCCCGAGGGGACTGAGTTTCACCAGGACCTATAACAGCAAGACCAGCATCCCACATGCTGGGGCTAGGCAGCGCTGTCTGCTCTGGATAGTGCAAAGACTACCTTACAAATATTCCTGCCTTTCTGTCTCCACAGGGAGGCTGGGGCATGCGATTCCATCTTGTGAACTCTGGAATCTGGGGCCTGCTCCAGGTTTGCCTGTGGGAACCACTATTTTGTTCTCATAAGCCCAGAGTCCCAGAGCGAGAGCCCCCAGAGCTCACTCCCTAAAGGCTCTCAAGAAGTCTGGGGCTTGGAGGACGCCTCTGCTCCCTCCAGAGCACCTTGGGGTGACTTTCTCCAGCCAACCTGATGGCAGGTATGGCTCTCGAGTGTCTGTCCATCCCACCATGCCTTAGGCTGATTGTGTGCCACAGCTCACACCCAAGGTAGGTCACGGTTGAGAGTCTCCTACCCAGGTGGCTGCAAAACCTCTCTCCAAAGGGATGTTACAACTGAGATTTTGAAACATAAACCATTACCTGATTTCAAACACTAAATAGTGAAAAAGGAAACAAGAAATTTATCTCAGTATGGTTTATAATAAATTATCATCCCTTCTGCCAGGTTATGATGATACATAGTTAAAGCCAGCTACTGAGGAGGCTCACACAGGAGGATTACGGGCTCTAGGAGTTTGGGACCAACTAGCCTGGGCAACAGAGCCAGACCCTCTCTCTTAAATTTCATGTTTCCTTTTACCTTTTAAAAGCATTTCCTTATAGAAAGGGTCTTTCTGTGGAGACTGGCTGGCCTGAAACTCACATTAATATACTTGCCCCTGTCTCCAAGTACTAGGATTAAAGGTGTATGTCACCACCCCTGGCCCTCTTACCTTTTTTTTTTTTTAAAGTTTAAGCGTTTATCTTATTATTATTATCAGTGTATATGTACGTACACATGTCACAGTGTGTGGGGGTTAGATAACTTTCAGGAATTAGCTCTACCCTTACATGGGCTCTGGGAATCAGAGTTGGGTCACTAGGTTTACAAGGCAAGTGACTTTACCCACTGAGACATTCCACTGGCTCTGTTTTGTTTTGTGAAAAGATTTCACTACATAGCTTAGGCTGGTCTTGCCTCAGCCTCCTAAGCATTGAGATTGCAAGTGTGTATGACCATGACAGCTTCATGGTGAACTCTCTTAAAAGGGTTTGATTATGAATACACTGAGTGTCAAGAGACAAAAACTGCAGCTGTTATATACATTTTTACACAAAGGCTTAAAAGTACAACTCCGAGTCACCTGTAATCCTAGCACTCAGGAAGCAGAGGCAGGCAGCTCTCTGTGAATTCGAGGCCAGCCTGGTCTAGAAAGTGAGACCAGGACAGCCAAGGCTATACAGACAAACCCTATCTTGAACGACCAAACCAAAAAAAAAAAAAAAGTGCAACTTCAAGCTGGAGGGAGGTGGTACACGTCTTTAATCCCAGCACCGGGGAGGCAGAGCCAGGCAGGCCTCTGTGTGTTTAAAGTCCAGCCTGCTCTATAGATCAATTTCCAGGATAGCCAAGGCTACACAGAGAACCCTGTCTCAAAAACAAACAAACAGTACAACTCTAGATAGCAGGGTGTGATGGTGCACGCCTTTAATCTCAGCATTTAGGAGGCAGAGGCAGGCAGATCCTTGTGAGTTCAAGACCAGCCTTATCTCCACAGAAAGTTCCAGGCCAGCGAGAGCTGTACCTAGTGAAACCCCGTCTCAAAAAGAAGAAAAAAAAAAGAAGAAGAAGAGGGGGAGGGGGTAGAACCCCAAATGGTAAAAGACAATTCTTAGTTCCAGGGCTGGGACCCGAGACCATTCCTTGCTTCCAAGATGCCAGCCTAGACGCCTAGCTGGCCAGGTGCTTCCCCACTCTCACTGCGTACTGAGCTGCCCTTGGTGCAGCAGTGAGGGCTCCCAGCCTACAGCTAACTGTCAAGGAGCAATGCTCCTCTTCGGCAATGCTCATGTTCCTAAGGTTAGTCCTGCTCCCACCTACTCACTGGCACAGGAACCAACAGCTAAGCCCTGTTGAGGCGACAAGGCACTCAAAGACTAGCACAGGTCTGGCCTTCAAAATGCAGATAGTAAGAGGAGGCAGAGAGGACCTGGATGGAAAAGGATGTGAGGGATGAGGGCCTGTCCAATCCTAGTGGAGATGGGTGCAAACCTGAAAGTCTGAGATGAGAACAAAACCCCATGGGTTTTCATGTTTGTTGTATCAAGGCTCAGCAACTTACGTGAGGCTATGATCTTATGACTGACAAGAAGGCCACCTATAGGCTGCAGGTAGAAATGAGTAAGCACTCATTACTCAGACCCAGGAACTCATTATTCACACCCATGGTTTCATATGACCCAAAGCTCCAATCTTGCCCTTGGCATCCATGGAGGGGCACCACGACAGAGCAACACCCAGCATTCAAGTGACTTGGCCCCCACGCCTCCTACAAGGAGCTCTAAGCACAGCTATCAGTTTCTATCAACTACAGGATGTACAGAATACAGAAGCACAGTGGAGGGGTGGAGGTAAAAAGTTTCCAGGGGTCAGGAGGCAAGGACTACAGGGTCGGGTCTAGCTGGAGGGCTGCAGAGCTCACCGTGCCATTTACACCTAATCTGGGTCATTGCCTTGGAGTCTCCTCTTCGCCACTCTGGTGTGAACAGCAGGAAGTAAGCAAGAAGAGAGCTGTCAGCCTAGCCTGCGCAGAGGAGGCACGCAGTGGGGAGAACCTGGGGGAATCCTAGGTTTGGCTGAACTGTGTAGCCCTCCACCTGCAGCAGGCACCTGCCCTCACAGCTCCCAGGCAGGCCAAGGAGCTGGGCCCTACCCAAGGGGACTTTTGTCATAGCCCTGGCTCCTGGGAAATGACTTAGAGGACCATCGACCTGGCTTCATCAAGGGCCCACTGCATGGTAGAGGTGGGGCCTGGGTCAAAGGGTGAGCGGATACTCTGTCACACAGGGGAAGGACTGTACCTGACTCCAGGAAGGGAGGGTTTTCTTGCTCCTGAAATCTCCTCTAGTGGCTGAGACAAAAGGAGGCCGTGAGCCAGAGTGCTGCATTCTGAGTCAGGGCTAGACTGCAGGTCCAAGGGCTAAGGAAGGCTGATGGCCAGTACTAGGAGGTACTCACCTGGGGCTTATCCCTCACTCAGTCGGCTTCACTCCTCACACAAGCCACAACCCTGTGGCCCTAACAGACCCTGCTCCTGTCATCCCCACTTGAAACAGGAAGAGACTGTGGCAGCACCAGGTGGCCACCAGATGCTCAGGGGACATCTGTGGACAGGGCTCAGTGTGAACATGGTAGCTGCTGACCGTAGAGGACCCAGTGTTTCCGAAGGACGGCCCAGTGTATATGGTGTTTCCAAGCTCCTGTCCCCTAGGTCTGGCTCCCATGGTCCCTGTAGCTTTGGGGACCCTGAAACCTCCTGCTGTCAAGTACACTCAGAAGCTGTACTGGCTGCTCTACTTTAGTGTCAGGAATTTTTGAAGTGAGAAACAGGGACATGTTTTCAATACTAACTTGAGGCCACGCCTAAAGCCTCCTCACAGTTCAGAGTACGGCCTTTTGGCAGCTATAAAGCCATGGACGAGGAAGAGCTTTGTTAGAGAAAGATGAACCCTGAAGCTATAAGTTTAGGGAGAAAAAGGTCTTAAAGATAAGTGTATAAAAGAGTCCTGTCATTGCTCAAAGACAGAAATGTCCTTCTATAATTACTTTAGAGGCTCCTGAAGTTAGGGGATGCCTGGTACCTACGACCCAAGGGGAAGTTTGCTCCAGGCCGGGTGTTGGAGTTCGGGCTGCCTAGCTTAAACCCTTGCACAATCATGTCATCCTGTGCTTGGGGCAACAGTTGCACAGGGCCACTCCCCACCCCCTCCACCTCTTATGATCAGGACAGGAGCCCCGGGAAGCTGGGGGGGCACGGCTCTGAAGGTGTACTACATCAGCCAATGGCAAAGACATGTCATGTCACAATGTGAGAGCCCTGCGGGGATTCAGGGAGTGTGGCTTCCTGGAGATCCTCTGGGGAACTCTGCCCCTCAGTTCTTAAATCCTCGTCCTAAAGATCGGGAAAAGCTAAATGGGAAGTCCTAGAAAGACAGAAGTCACCTAGGGACTACTAAGGGTCATGTCGCCATCAAGTCCCCGGGCTATCCTCTCCCAAACTCCTAATGCCCTCTGGGCAATGCTATGGTCAATGTGACCTTGAATTCAGTCTAAGCAAGGCCCTGAGATTCCTGGCTCCCCCTGAGGTGACTGCGAGGCTCTGCAAGCCACACCAAATGGCCTCAAGGCCCAGGAATCATCCAGGCCAGGCCAACAATTTACACTGCTAGAACACGTGCATCTGTCCGCCTGAGCCCCATCCACAAGGCATTCAGGGGAAAGGTCACCAAAGCTGGTCACTTGAGAGTAAATAAGGCAGGGTGTGCTCTCACCCTTGCCTAAAACTGCTCTCCACAAGAGACAAAAGATCCCAGTGCCCTGTAGGGCAGGACTGAAGAACAATCCCTTTTACACACTAAACCAAATGGAAAAGACCAACAGTGTACAGCTGACGCAGCTGTTGTGCTAAAAACCTGAGCTCAGGGGAGTTGCCCTCTACCTGTGTCCCAAGACCCCCCTTGACAGCTGAGGCTGTCCCCAGAGAAAGCAGCCATGGTGGCAGTCCTGATGCGGAGGCCCAACCAATAGGACCTGAGGCTTAGGCACGTCAAGGAGCAACTCTGTGGTCTTGTGGCTATGAAAATGTGCTACAATGGCACCTCCAGCTCTGACACAACAGGTGGCTTCATGTGACAATCTTTAGCTACCCAACAACTAAGGGAACAGCAAAAATCATTGAGGCGAAAATAAGAAAAAAGCTAGCTGCCAGCATAGGCCCCAGGGACCAGGACCACCCACTGACACTCACCTTGGCCTTCTCGCTCGGCTCACTGGTTGTGCCATATGGGGTGTTGTGCAGCTCCTTGGAAACCACACAGAGGAACTCAGCCTGGTCTTCATTTCCATAGTTGTAAGAGGAGCCAATGCTGACCAGCTGGAAGGGAGACACAGTCTGTGACAATGTGCAGTGGCTCCGGGGTACCTGGCCCCCGGAGAAAGACCATGGCGCACACTGTGGAAGCTCAGGGAAATGAGAGCTAGCTTTGGCCAGGAGGCTCTTCCACACAACTCTCCGGGAGCAACCCCCCAGTGCACTGCAGGAGCGCACACCTGCACCCCCTCGTAATTGCACAGCATGCTGGAACAGGCTCTCTCTGCAGACACTGAGCTTCTCCTGGTGCTCCCGGCTGGGCCCTAGGGGATGATGACTGTCTACCCTGGTGGGGAAGAGGGGAGCAGTATGCAGGTTAAGGCAGGTGAGAGCTGCAGCCAGAGTTCATGCACAAGCCCCACTCGAGGCCCTATTGCTGGCTGTGCTTGTCTCTGACGGCAGCCAGCAACCCTCCTGGGGTAAGTTGGACCTCTGCAGACTAACTCTAGTCCCTACTTAGGGCAGAGAACCCCAGGGCTGTGCTAGGAACAGAGGCCAACAGCACTAAAAGCCGGAGCACTAGGTGAGAGCCTAGCTTGACTCCGACACTGAAGGTGACGCTTTGCACTTCTGGACGCCCTCGCCTGCTCTGACACGCCTTAGAAGCCTTCAGGTCACCACGCATGCTACTTGGGCCAGGACCATGCTCATTACTCCAGCTGTGAGTTCCAGACAACGCTGAAAATAGACATCAAGCACTTTTGTTCTTTCAAACACAAAATAACTCAAAGGAAACTACCTTAGCCATAGCAAGCAAGCAGTTGTGGCTCAAAGGTCACTAGTTATGTGTCTACACATCAGAACCAGAGGACAGGAGAGAAATCTACCAAGCTACTCCCTTCAGCAATGGGGGACAAAGCAGTTGGAAAGGGGTGGACCCTACCAGGTGAGAATGCCTGCAGGGGTGCTGGCTGGATCAGGTAGTTGTGGGAGGTACCACTGAGGGGACACATAAACCGTGTCTTCCAGAGACTCTGTATCCTTGCAAGGCAGCTCTATTCTGACCTAATCAATGACCCCTGAGGAACTTTAGATTGGACTGGCCACCTCAAAGGGACTGGGTTTCACCCTGGTTCTCTGCAAGCTTGTCAATTCAGTACTAGTCCCGTCTTGGGGAAGCAAAGTGTACCTTACTAGCCAGAATGACTCAGGCTCTCTGGGTTTCACCAGAAAGAACTGATAGCACACAGGTCCCCCAGCGTGACTGCACAAAGGTCAGAACAGAAGGGAAAGAGGAGTGTCTGTGCTGGTCCGGGATCATCTAGGACGGCTAAGGACAAAGCTTTGAAGGTGGTTATGGGAGGACACTGTCTTCCAGCCAGAAGTCACAAGACAGCAGAGCAAAAGGCGCTTGGCTCCAAATGAGGCGACCCAGTTCACAGATCCAGAAAGGGTGATAGCCATTTTCTAGTGGGCCACATGCCAGGGACACGAGGGGCAGGCTCTTCCACAAGCCTCTGATGTGATTCTGACAGGGTCTGGGCCCAAGACACATGTCTACTCAGCCCATAAGACCTGCCAGGGACCCCAGCAGAGAGCAGGCGGCACCTGGTGTATGGGGCAGAAAGCACTCAGTTCAGCTCTATCCACAAGTAAGTGCTGGATACAGCACGGAGCATTCTCAGTGGAAGAGCTGGCATTAGAAAACCACCACAAAGTGTCTGAGAGGGTAGGGACTAGGTAATGGTCCCTGGGATCTGAAGATTCACACGAGCCCCCATTCATCACCTGCTCGAACTTCCAGCCGTCTGACATGGTGGACACCATCTGTGTAAGCTCCTCCTCCTGGCACTGCAGCACGCGGTACACATGCTTCACTGGCATCTGCAAGGACAAATGCCCCAAGAGGTCAGGCCCCACCAGGCACCCAAGCAACCCTAACCTCATACTGTCACAGGTCAGGGTCCAAAGCAACCGTGAACACACCAACATACCCAGCCTACAGCCTCAACCATGAACACACCAACATACCCAGCCTACAGCCTCAACCATGAACACACCAACATACCCAGCCTACAGCCTCAACCATGAACACACCAACATACCCAGCCTACAGCCTCAACAGCTGCTGTTGCAGCTTCCCTGTTCAACCTCAAAAATATTTCTACTTCTAAATTCCAAAATAAAATGAGTCATGTTCCTGAAATCCTCAGAGCACCTGTGGCTAGGTAAGAATGCACAGAAAAACCTTTGTATGTTCCATGCAGGGCTGTACAACCTTTTGCTTAACCTTCCCTATCCAACAGAGACTCCCTGGGCAGTTCCAGGATGGCTTTGGTCTTGGCTGTGGAATGGGGAACAATCAAGAGACAAGTTTGCCCTTCCAAAGCCGCAATATGTACAGGACAAGTAAGGGTCCGAGGCTGCTGCTTGGGTGCTGTTTCTCACTAGTGGCAAATGGGCGACAGCCACACCACGGCTTTGCTGTCACCCAGGTGCATCAAATAGCAATGTTTGCTCCATTTCTGTGAAGGCTGGCCCTGCCAGGAGAATTGCTTTTACTTCCACTATGTAGACAGAATCGGACGGAGTCCAGATCACAGGGTCATGAGTGAGACTGAGATAAAAGGGAAAGAGGGGGCAAACTGAGGAAAAGGGGACCTTCAGGACCTTTCTAATGCCCCGATCAAGAGGAGCCTCCTTCTCAGATCCCTACCTCCCTGAGTGGGTTGAGCAGAGGGCAGAAGACTTGGTCAGGCGTGCACTGTGCCCCCTCCCAGCATCAGTGAGCCAGGGCACCACTGTCTAAAGGTATGTGGTGGACGAGAACCGGGAAGCAGCATGGTGGTGAGGCTGGTCACAGGGGACAGGCAGTGAGGATTTTAAGTGGACCAAGCCCGGATGTTGCCAGCATTCACTTTGTGAGCTGGGCGAGGGCACAGCTGCTCTCAAGTGCAGAGCTAGGTTGCTGATAAGCCCAATGTTGAGCCTTTCCTCAGAGGTGCGGCCACTGCCGACCTCACACAGCACTCACAACACACACCTGACAAGCAGCAGAGGGCCCAGGGAGCCCAGCGCCTCCCAGTGACGGCACAGATCGCCAATATCTGCACCGCCTCCTCCCAGCTCACCACTGCTGTCCTCTGCACGCTGGCCTCAGGCTGCTGCACCTGCAGACCAGGTCTTGATATTGTCCCATCAGAGGCCTCTGCTCGCCAGCATCTTCATTCTCCTCACAAGGCCTCCCTCTCATCCATGCATCTACCACACAACTTCCACATAACTGTGTCTCCACTGACTGCAGCAGGCTCCCTGGCAATTGGCCAAACTAAGGTGCATGGATCCTTCATGGCAAATGAGGAAGAAGAGAGCAAGGCCTGGGCACCAGGATGAGGACAGGACAGTTCTGGTCCAAGGCCACACAGGGAAGCCAGACCTGCTTACACACCAAGACCCGGAGCTGCCAGCAGATTAGTCACCCGTCTCACCTGTGATGTTTTGCTGTCTCGTTCTCTAATTTTGTCCTTTACAAGTTTTATTAGTGAGGTGATATTGTAAAATTCCGCTTCCTCCAACACTCCTGAAATAGAAGTAAATAACTGTGATTTTTACTAGATGTGACCAAAGCAAGGAAGTGTTTCATCCCTACACCCCATCCCCAGCCTGCAGCCCTGTGTCTAGCCAGTCCAAAACCCTCACAGAGCTCTTTCAGGTCTCTGTTCAACACAGCACTGAAAAAGAAGGTCAGTTTACTAGATATGCTCATGGCGCTGTCAATAACTACAGGTGACACACGGAGGCGGCACAGCTGTGCGCAGCCCACAGACTCTGGGGGTAACTTTTCTCGTAGCCTGGAAGCCTGTCTGTGTTACTGGCTTTTCCTGTTGGGAACCCAATATGCCAAAACAGTGTGGAAGCCTTGGACTCCTGCATGTGTCCCAGACACACACACTTTATGTTCCCCTGTCAAACGAAGACCAAAGCTACCTGGAGTCATCCTGGCTCCAGGGCTTTCCCACCGCCTGCTAGCCCATGCCCCACACTCAGGATTCAAAATGTCCCAGAAACTTAAAACTAGATTGCAAGAGCCCTGCTTTAGAGCCCTACTTTTTGCAAGGCCTCATTTGTACAGGCCTTCATTTCTTTAGCTTTCCCACTCCTAAAGGGAAGCCACAGCTAGACCAGGGCAGCTCAAGGTAACACATGTCTTGGCAACATGGAAAACTTGGGAAGGGCAGAGTGCAGGGAATGAAATATGAAAGGCTGCCAGGCAACAGGCGTGGCTCTCAACCCCTGAGCAGACCGAGGCCTCCTGTGACAATCCACACAGTAACACATTAATCAGAGACTTAATGAGACCCTGAAGAAAGAAGAGCCACAGAAGGAGTTTCAGAGAGAAGTGCCACAATTCAACCCAGCTAACAGATACAGGGGAGGTGCTAGAACCTGTAGGACCTTCTCAAAGTGGCCCTAGATTTTCTGGGTCAGGACAAGCTGGCCAAGTGCTGCGTATTCTGTGCTATGTGACCAGAGAGAATGGTGGCCAGCGAGGAGACCATGAAAAATGTCCAGGATCCCCAAGTTGATCTGGAAGGAGAACAGGCTCTACACACTACTGCCCAGGACTTGTAAGAGTATCCACGGGACACAGCCTCTCACTGCAGAAATCGAAGCAGCTCTGGGACCTGGAAGAGCAACCCACACTGTACCACCACGACACCTGACACCACCTGCAGCACAGCTTTTGGCCACTTTGTACACATCTTAGGTCCTTCAGCAAAGCAGTCCCTTGCAGAGGCTCTCGTCTTCAGGTAACCAACCAGCACTTCTACCAGGTGCCAATGCAGAGCTCATGTGTCTGCAGAAAATGAACAACTCACCTTCCTCTGCGAGGTCTTTGTTAATAACCAGTTTTCCATGTCTCAAGTAGTTCAGTACAGGTCCAAAGTAGGTGGGATCTCTGTCGATTAAGTAGGCACCCGTTTCATCCTACAAAGAACAAGATGCTGTCAGTTCTTGTGTAGAAACCAGTGGCTCTGCAGTCAGACGAAGGCCAGAGCACACTCAACAGCACCAGCTGTGTGGGCTTCGCCACAGCACACGCACCTGTCTCAGGGAACTTCCAAGCATTCTGTTTGCCGCATTTTGGTCTAAGGCAGGTCTCAGCTCTTATCCAGACTACTTCCCTGTGTCTACTGATCTGAGCCAATCAGGTTATTCCTACAGCTCCAAAAGGCTCTGAGAAACAGCTAAGGGCTGATACCCACAATTCAACCCCTCATCCCCATGACAGGACAGGACAGCTATGCTGTGTAGGACAGCTTCTGACCCTGCCATGTAAGCCAGGCTGGCCTGGAACCCACACCTCCTACCTCAGACTCCTGAGTGCTAGAATTACAGGTGTGTACCACCACACCTTACTCCACGGCTCAACTTCTAAGACTCTGGAGACTTAGGCCTTGGCAGCCTACTCTCCTTGTCCCAGGGCATCCCGGAGCAGAAATGCAAGCGTGGGAGCCTGAGCAGCGGTACACTGGAGAAGGCACCCCCGCTGCTAGCCCTGAGGCCTGCTGTCGGGAGCCTCATACAGCAACAAGTGAAGCCTGAGCCAGTGGCATGTTAAAGCGACCACACAGCATACCCTCATTTCCTACTGAACCACAGGTCCTTGGGCTTTGCCAATGACTACAGTCTCTAACAGAACCCTTACACTGTGGTCAGTGGTTTGTGGAATTTGAGCCATCCGTAGGACAACCTATGCACTTGCCTGCTCGCTCTGACAGGGCAGTAGCCCCACTCGAGAACTGACAGATATCCTCCCATGCTCAATATACCTATCTCCATGGAGGACATTCTCCTGCAGTATGGGGCACATTCAGCCCCATGGGATATCTCACACCATGCAGACCTGTTGGACACTGATGTACAGTATGAGAGCCACAGGCCTGGCTGGGGTCAGAGGAGGTGTAGTGTTGGGAACCAAAGAGGATGATGCACAGAAGCTACAAGAGAACATTCCTGCCCAGGGTGTGGGCCAGTGAGTTTCTGTCACACCCTATTCCAGACCTGCCACAGACTGGCTATAATTTGGGGGCTGCCAAGTCTAAAACGGGTGCAGACCTTCTGGTGTGGACCCACTCCTCCACTGATGTGGCCTGATATCTGCTTCTACACATAGTGGGTTCCAAGGTCTCTGCTAAGGTGAGACCACCACCCCAGTTTTCCTATCAGCAAGGCCATGCCAAGCAGCAGGGAAAGAAAATGACTCCATAAATTAATACAGCACAGTGGCTTTCCTGAGCAGAACACTGCTCCCATAGGGCTCCTGTAGGTACAGATCACGAAAAAATGCTGTACTCACTGCCCTGTGGGAATGGCTAGCCAGCCTAGGCACAGAGGACACTTTGGGGGCTGTGTGTGTGTTGGGGGAGGAGGTGTTCTCTGAACCCCTTGGATGTAGCCACACTTGGGTAGCGGTGCTCTCAGAGGTCTCAGCACAAAGCAATGAACCTTCAGAGGTTCCGCCTTCACAGACATCCATTTCTGTACATGGGACTATAAAAACTAGTGTTTTCAAGGACTCTTCCCAACATCCACAGGTACAGAATGATAAAAACTTTTTTTTCTCAGATCAAAGGGAGAGACCTGAGCTGTGGCTGACATCAAATCACTAAGGCCTGGGAGCCAAGGATGGTGGGCAAGGATGGTGGAAGGTTGCTTGCCCTAAGCTCCTTTCTCTTCCTATGGTCTCTGTTCTACCCAATGTGCTTGTCCTGGCTCCATGACCCTCCCAATTTCATCCTCATCCCCTCATCTAAGGACAACAGGCCAAACCAGCCCCGGGCTCTCAACTCTGCCTCCTGGCCTTTATTCCTTAGCTAACTGGGCCCTGCCTTCCAGGCTCTCTCGGTCTTCCTGACCTCACTCACCCAAACCAAGCCAAATTAAGGAGGCCTGCTTTCAGCAGGGCAGCGGCAGATGTTCCCCATATTACAGACAGCCACAGCAGGCTGAAGTCTGGAAAAAAGAATGGCACTACCACAGAGCTCTCCTGTGTTCATGTGAGAGAGGCCCCTGCAGTGTGGCATTTCCACATCACCATGCTCAGAAATATTCACGGCTCAAGGGCCCCTTGATGGACCACTGGTACATCAGGAAAAAAAGGTCAGAGGAGGATGGGCTCATCCCTACCCAGGATACTCTTGGGGCCTCTCTTGTCATGCTGGCCATGGCTTCAGAGTCCAGTCTCCCTTGCAACAAGAAGCCAAAAGTCCTCCTGAGTACAAAGGGGGAAGACAGTGAACAGGGAAAAGGAAGGACAGGGAGAAACAGGAGGAAGCTGTCTATTGAGCATTCTCACTCAGCAGCTTCCTGGAGACTTCAAGAATGACAAGTGCCAAAAGACTACATGAAAGTGACCTAGGCCTCTCAAACCCTGAAGGATGATGGGCATGGGACACTGTGGCAGAGCAGAAGGAGCCATTAGCAGTAGATGAGCTGGCATTCACACTTGGCCTGAAAACCAGGAAGGAGTGCTGAGTCTCAGCCCAGCCATGTTCACTTGCAGAGCCTGGCCAGCTCATGTGCTGGGTGTGGTTGGCTCTCACTGAACATGCCCTATGGGAGGCAGCTTTTTGACAAATGCTTTGAAAGAACTCCCCTCTAGATCTGCCCTCTAGCCCACAGCCCCTCTGGCCTAGAAAAGGACACCCCTGAACACCTCTTTCAGGCAAATGATCAGTTAGAATGACAACACCTTCTCAGAGTACTGGAGTGATATCCTAGCCGTAGTATGAATGTCTAATAGCAGAAGGCTGTACTCTGTCCACATCTCTTAGAGCTGCAGGCTCACCACCATGAACCAACAACTTAGCTATAAGCTTCAGAAGTGGAAACATGGTGACAGCATCCCAAGAAAACCTATTACAGCTGCAGACTCTTCTAGCCAATATTCTGTGCCTTGGAGCCTAGGGTCCTGTTTGCCTAAAACCCAGCCAAAAAGGAAGGGCAAGCCATGTACTTTATGGGGTCCTCCATTTGTATCCAGTAAAGAAGCACTTTAGATGTGGAGACTTTCAGAAAAACACCACTAAAGTAATTTTGAAATTTTGCTGAGCCAGGCTCGAGGGCAGGATGAATAACAGGAACCTGAACACATATACAGCCCTATGTGATTTGTGAAGGTCTCAGCACCAGGCCTCCTGGCCACTTAGGGAAGGTAGTATGTGCTGAGAACAGCAGGACAGGAACATGTGAGAAATAAAAACAGGGAGGGACCAGGCAAGGAGTGTTCCACATAAACCCAGAAACAGCAATTGTCACAGGCTGGAAAGCAAAGCAGTAGCACCAGGCAAGGCAGTGGCCCTCAGCTGGTTATGTCCAAAGTTCCATGTCTTAGCTGGGTTCCTGCTGCTATGCTAAAAAACCACAATAAAAAGCAACCTGGAAAGGAAAAGATTCATTTCAGCTCACAGTTCCATACCACAGTCCACCACTGAGGAAAGTCAGAAGAAACTCAAGCCAGAAGCAAGAACTAATATGAACATGCAGGAGCTGCCTGCTTACTTGCCTGCTCTCCACGCTGGCTGACCTCCTTCACATAGCAAACTGGACTACCAGCCTAGAGGTGGTACCAGTGAGCTGGGCTCTCCCGCATCACTTGTTGATTAAGAAAATAAACCACAGGCTGGTCCACAGGCTAATCTGGTGTGGTTATGTTTTCAAGTGATGTTCCCAAATGTTCTCTAGATTGTTGCGAGCTAACATAAAATTAACCAACAGGGCTGGAGAGAGGGCTCAGAAGTTGAGAGAACCTGTTGCCCTTGCAGAGGACTCAGGTTTAGCCCCCAGAATGCACACAGTAGCTTATACCACATCTAACTCCAGTCTCAAGGGATCTAATGCCCTCTGCTAGCCTCTCTGGACACCAGGAATGCACACAGAACATATATATACATACAAACACTCAAAATAAAATACTTAAGTCATTTTAGCTAGGTAGTGGTGGCACACGCCTTTAATCCCAGTACCAGAAAAGCCAAGGCAGACAGATCTCTGTGAGTTCCAGGACAGTCAGGGCTACACAGAGAGAAACTCTGTCTGGAAAAAAATAAATAAATAAACAAAATTAAATTAAAAAAAAAAGTTAACCAACACAACTGACCAGTTGTCAACCTGATACACAATCAGATCACTGTTAAACCATAACCTTTCCTTTCTTGCTGTCCCCAAGATGTCATCAATACCAATATCACAATATAAAACACATTCCAAACACTGAAAGTTCTAGTCTTTAAAAATTCAAAAGACTTTAAAAGTCTTGTCTCTTTAAAATATTCATGATCTCTCTAAAACTTCAAAGTCTAGGCTCACACTTCAAGGGAAAGTGGAGGATCACTTCCTCTATGCATCATCTCACAGCTCTCTATCCAGTTTCTTCTAGTGGCTATTTCCTTAAAGCAGGTCAGCGCCCTGGACAGCCACAGAAGCCAGAGTCTGGAGAAAGAGGGACTGGGGTAAATGCATGACTCATACCACATTCTTTAGGAGCTGTCGGTGGGAGAGCTCAACTCCCATAGTAAAGGCCAAAGTCCAAGGCCAAGTCCATATCCACAGAGGTCCACCATGATATACATGGCAGTGTTGCTTAGGGTCCACTGTGGGAAACAGCATTCCAGGCTGTATTCATGTTTGCAGGCTATGCTGGGAGACTGACAAATGTGTCTCCAGCCCGGCATAGAACAGTGTTGATAATGCAGCTCAGGTCCTCCTTCCTAACACAGAAATAGAAAAAACCAGGAGACAGAAAGCCAAATACAAGCCTTCAGTTCACTCTCATAAAATCAGTAAGATACTTTTTTTTTTCTTTCTTTTCTTTCTTTGTCTCTTTGTTTCTTTCTCTTAGCTGGCCTTGAATTTACTGAGATCCACCTGTCTCTGCCTCCTGAGTGCTGGAATTAAAAGTGTGCTCCTCCATGTCAGGCTCCGAAGAGGACCATTGAGATGCTGACTACAGGGACTGGGACAAGGCCCCCCACTGTCACCTATGTCAAGAACACACAAGATGTGGAAGGAAACCACCTCTGAAACCTAGTAGATTCAAAGAGTAGTCAGGAAGCAGCCAAGACACATCGCTGGGGTGTTTTTTTCTCCCATCCTATCATGATTTAGGGAAGAGCCTGTGCTGTATTAGTATGGTGGGAAGGTTTTTGTTTTTCCATAAAAGCACCAGAATTAAGACCGCTTTCTCCACAATCATTTGTCTCTACCCACCCCCTTCCCCGTGATTCTGTGTCTGACCTACTTGTGGCAGTAGTGGCTGGAAATATGTACCTTCCTCTCCAAAGGCATAAAAAAAGGATCATGGACTTAGCTCTGAACAGTGCATGAGAGCCACTCTGCCCACACATACATGTCACCAGTCCACATATGTGAGACAGGTTGCTGGTGCCCAAGTTGGCACTGAGTGGGCATAACACAGAGGCTGAACCCCAAGCCTGAGCTACTACTGGCTACTGAGCCAGGCAGGGCAGTTTTCAGGCCTCTGAGACGGTTTTTCTGGCCTTGTCAGGGTAGCTGCCTACGGACATCTTTCCAAGAGGGGCAAATGGGCAAAGGCCAGGTTAGGGCTGCATCAAACATGCTCCTAACTCCACAAATTAATTTCTAAAGGAAACAAGGCTCCAGAAACAAATCTGTCTCAAGCCTGTGTCTCTGCATGGGAAGGCCTAGTAAAAGGCTGGTCATTAGTCATCCGATCAGCACACAGCCCCGTGCTACTGCCGTGCCTGAGGGCATGACCCTAACACAGCCTCAGAGTTTACAAATAGCATGCAGACAAGAGCTGAAGTCACTGCCTCAGGGAGGACTCTAAATTGAAGATGCAGGTGGAGTGTGTCACAGAAGGCCTGCGGCAGTTCTGTAAATCACTCTCCAGGCTCAGGCGCAACTGCACCCATCCCAGTGAAAGGGACAAGGCACAGCCACTAGAAAAGAACTAAATTAAGAGAAGAGTGTTGTGCACTAAATATGGAAGACAAATGCATTGAATTTTGTGCGTGCCAACAGCATGCACAATTAACCTAATTACACATGCTTAGATTTCACTCTAAAATTCAAGTGATACGTCCACATACAAACCTTTATTTCTACTTTCTTGTTTTGCTTTATACATATCTGTCACATCTTTGATCCAGAAGAGGTCTTAGACATCACCAATTGCAAATGAAGAAACCGAGGCCCAGAGACCCAGAGACCCAGAAGGCTCGTCAGAGAAATTTAGGTTTGTAGCATGAGGCCAGAGCTCCAGACTCCTGGCTCTCAGGCCTGCCACTCGCCCAGCAGCACCCCTCCCCCACCGCAGCCTTTCTTCCAAGTGCACTGAAGCTCAGGGGAGCTGAGCACTCATTTCACTTTTCCTGTGGAACCCACGCTGCCCTGAGCTCACCTGATCGCCAAAACCACCCTGGAAAAGGGGGAACACAGGGACCAGACCTCTGAGTGAGCCTGCAGGGTTAAGGGGTGTGTCAGGACTCTGGAACATTGTGACCCTTAGTGTGACCTTAGCCACCTCCTACTGGGGGAGCTCTCAGAGCTCAGAGTCATGACTTGAGGAGTTATCCCTACCCCAGATGGCACATTAATAACTCCCGCCCCTAGCTGCAAACTAGAATTGAGGACACTGGTAAAGCTTGCAAGATGTGAGATTTGTAACGTGGACCCCACAAATAAGGCTCCTCATGGAATCAGCACCCTTGGAATTCACCCAGGGCAGGTTCCTTGAGCTGAAGTCTGCTCTAATAGACAGGAGAAGCCTTCATGGGGAGAGACTTGCCAACTACACCAGAGCCCACCACCTGTGTAAATAAAACTGCCACGAACATCTGCGTCACCACAGAACAGGACGTCCACTCTCCAGGTTTCTTGGGTGGTTTTCTCCCTAGAAACACAGATGACCTACACACAATCTCCCCACACGGCCTCCTTTCCGGCAGTGAGAGTGTGTATTTAGCAGGCTACAGCCATCATCAGCCAGAGAGGAGAGAGGAGAAACATGAAACGTGACCACTGAGATGGATCCAGACCAGGTGTGCCTAAGGGGAAGCCTTTCCTGGCTCCAGCCTTCAATCCCCAAGCAGTAGCCCCTTCATTCTGGCTAATAGGTCAGCAATCCAGGGCATCTGTACAGGACAGCCCAGAAGTCCACACTCAGTTGCGAAGTCCCCTCAGCTATCCCCAAGGCTACCATCCATCAACTTCAAGGGGGCCTCTACCCTCCTCACACATGGCATATGGGTAAATAAATTGAATTCTTCTTTACCTTCTTGCTAGCTCAAAAACAGCCCTCCAGCGTTTCCTTTTCCTCTTCTTTCCAACTCTTTAAAGATCATCCAGCACCCAGTGGCACTACAGTGAGGAGATGGCCACCCAGGTCTGTTTTGCAAAACTAGGCCAAAAAGTGTAGAGGCCAACTGCCAAGGAAGCAAGAACCCACCATAACAAGGGCTGAGGGGCACATCTACCCTAAGGCCACCTCCGTGAGTACCGGGTGCTGCACCAAAGCTCCACAGCTCTCTCTCCTAAGCTTGAAGCTATCAAGTATCTTAGAAGAAAACAGTGCCAGACCAGGCAGTTCTCTCCTTCCCACAGAAAACTGAGAGCAAGCGGCCACTATACAAGGCCTAATGAGAGTCAGCTTGCACCTAAACAGGGACAGCCTGCCGGCATTTAGCCTTATAGACCCTCCCATTGGCTAGTAGCCCAGAGTATGCAGAGGAGCTAAGCTCTGAATAAGCAAAGTGCAGACAGAGCTCTGGAAAAGAGCCACTGTGAAGCCTGTATTGATGCCTGGGAAACAACAGCTACCTCCCACCCCTAAGCCTCTCTCTGTTCCTGGGACCAGGAGAAACATACCCTCTAAGAAAGGCTGGCTGCTATGTACCTTGGCCTTATTGTTTTCCTCAATTCTGAACTTTCAGAGCCAAAGCATCCATACCCCATCTGAAGAGGAAGGAGAAGCTCCAGGCTCCAAGAACAGTTGGTGGAGGAAAGCTGGCAGGTATCCAGAGTTTTCTGACCCCTGTTGTAAAACCAAAGCCAGGCCCTGCCATGCTGGACAAGCACAACAAAACTACACTAGCAGCGGACAGAAAGAATGGCTTTGCACCTGACAGCCACCTCAGAGGATACCCTGAGACAAGCTCTCCTCAGAGAGATCCAACTGATCATGAGATGACAAGTCCTCTTGGCCTGCTCAGGACCAAGGGGCTTCTGAATGAGAACACTGACAAACGTGACCAGACATAGTGAGGACAAGCACCCTCAAAGGGGGCGAGGGCACAACACCAGGATGCACCATCAGGGCCAAGAATACACTCAGCCACATCCTTAACACACCACAGAAGTAAAACACACGCGTGCCTTAGACACCCACTCAGCCCGTGGCCGATGCAGCTCTGCCCAGTGCACAGGACGCTCGTGGGGATTCTGCTGGCTAGCTTTTCTGATTTAGTTACATGGAACAAAATCTGCCATTTATACTCTAAGTAATCCCCACTTCTCTCGCCAAGACAGATTCTCCCACCTACACCCCCCATCCCTTAGCCCTGTAATATCCCTTTCACTCTTTCTAACCCTAAAACTCACAGCACCAACTGTACCCAAAGCAGATACAGAGAAGGACTGTAGGGGCCTGGCTACAGTAAACACTGTTTCCAAAGACCCAACTCATGTAACTCTGTCTACAAGCTCAAAACTGGGACAGTGGCCCCTCTACCAAGGGTGGAAGTTCATATGTAACTGGCATTTTCTCTAGATCTGGCTCAGTCGGAGACAGAACATTATCTAGTTCAGGATACCTTCCAACAATACAGTATTTGCTGTTTCCCTTTTCTCCTGAAGCATCATCACATTAAATCATGGGCCAGTTGAGCTACAAACAGCAACTGTTTTCAACACAACATGAAATGCAGAACTATAAACAAAATGGATCAAACATCAAGCCTTTGCAAAGCACTTCCCACGGGCAGCTTAGAAGTATCACACCTGGCTTGCCCCCAAGGACAACACTGAGAGAAAATGACACACAACGGCAGATGCTCAAATGCACAACACAGCCATGGTCCCACTGGAGGATGTCCCAAGAGTGAGAACTCACCGAGGCTGTCTAGAAAAAGAACGCGGCAGTGGGCTCAAAGCTCGCCCCTGAAATAATAAGCCAAAGGTCCAGGGGTACAAGGTATGGTGTGTAGGAAGTCCCACACTGGACTCTGGGACATGGGGGACAGGCATAGCCCAGAGGACTGGCTATGAGGCTGAGAGGACAGGCAAGTAAACTCCAAATGTGTTTGCATTTTCTTCTGTCCTAGCAATCTGCCTATCAACATCTTTAAAGCGTGTCTTCCATACATTTACTTTCCTGCAGTAACTCACGGCCTGGCGGCCCAGACAACAGTCTGCCTTTGGTGCTCTCCCATCACTGTGAAACCCAGAGAGTTCCTGAAAGGTTTCCTGGGAACATCTTCCCTTAAGTCTCCTCACCCAGCTCCCATCTTGGCATCACATTCTGCAAAGCTAATCACTCAATAAACACCAAATGCCAGGAAGGGAACCTTCCACCAGGTCCCTGTTAAAGTTCAACTCTAGGGAGTATCTGCCAGGTGTCCTTCCCTTGATCTTAGCAGTGAGGTCAGAGCTTTTGAGATCTTTCCCCGTGAATCAACATCCTGTTTATCTTCCATCATGTAATTAATGGCCTCCAAAGGTTAACACCCCTTCCCTTCTAACCACCTCCTTAGGATTTCATTGTTAAGGTGGCATTGCTTGGGGCACTCTTTCATCAGAACAAGGCTGGGGGAAGCACTACACATACAGAACGTTTATGGATTTGAACACTCTTGTAACACAACTAATGCGAATTAGAATTATTCTTTCTAGCAACCTGTGACTAAACAAACACTATCTACCATGACATCAAGACTGTATCGACTATGTTTTTCTTGATATAGGATCCACATTGCCTAGGCTAGCCTCCAACTGCCAATTCCTCTGTTCTACCTCCCAAAACGCTGGTACTGTAGGTGCTTTCCATCATGCCTGGTGCTGTTATCTTATTTTTATGTTCTGAACTGTGGTTTTCTAATGAAATCAAATGTTATTTAAATAAATTTTATATTTATTTTACATTGTGTTGAGCGTTTTGCATACATATATGTAGGTGCACCATGTGCATGCCTGATGCCCAAAGGGTCAAAAGAGGGTGTCAAACTCCCTAGAACTGGAGTTACAGATGGTGGTGAGCCACTATATGGGTTCTGGGAACCCAATCCAGGTCCTTTGAAAGAGCTGTAAGTGTTCTTAAGCACTGGGCCAACTTTCTCTCTCCTAAATAATACAGTTTAAAAAAAATCAACTAAAACATATTCTGACAGTGAATCCTCCATTGCAGTAAAGGAAATATACATACACACATTTACTTACGTTTATTTGTGTCGGGGAGTATACAAGTACCATAATGTGCACTTGGAGGTCAGGGAACAACTTTCTTTTTAAAAAAATTTTAATGACTTTTTAAAAAATTTTATGTGCATTGGTTTTGCTTGCATAGATGGCAGTATGGGTGTCAAATCCCTTGAAATTGGAGTTAAAGACAGTTGTGAGCTGCCACGTAGGTGCTGGGAATTGAACCCAGGTTTCTAGAAGAGCAGCCAATGCTTCCAAACACTGAGCCACCTCTCCAGCCCATTCCTTTTTGTTTTGTTTGTTGTTGTTGTTTTGACACAGGGTTTCTCAGTGTATTTCTGGCTCTATCCTGGAACTTGCTCTGTAGACCAGGCTGGCTGTGAACTCAGAGTGCCTGCCTCTGCCTCCCAAGTACCGAGACTAAAGGCGTGCGCCACTACTACTTGGCTCAGACTATAACTTTCAAGAATCAAGTTTTTTCCTTCCACCATATGGGTCCCGGAGACTCAAGTCGTTAGGCTTTGTTGGCAGCAAGTGCCATATCGTCAACCCAATAAAGGGTAACTTATAATCTGATTTCATACAAAAGACAGGGATGCTTGAGTAGAATGATTATAAACAATTGAAAAGTCCACAGTATAAAACATACACCCTCACCATAAAAAGAAAACACAGCTGACAAAAACCTATTTCTATTTCTGGAGACTTGTCACTTTCTGGAAGGTCAATTCTCTAAGAGTAAAGAGATTTAGTCAACTCAGAAATGGGAACAACTGGGATGATTGTGAAGGACTAACACACTAGTTATCTCAAACCATAATCTCTTGATTATTTTGCAGTAACTCAGGAATTGTTATTTCCTGGTCATAATGCCAGGCCACACTGACAAGGTGCTCTGTCAGGCCTTGTGAAGTGAAATGGGTTCTCAATCCTTCTGGAAAACATCCTGAGCAGCAACTTTCAAGCTGGCAAGGCATTGAGAACCATCATATAGGCTCAACCAGAACATTCACAACTCTTGTAATGGTAATAATCAAAATACTTTCTATTATCACAGGTGTAACAGTATTAGCGTTTAATAATTTGAAAGATAAACAAATTACAAGCTAACTAACCTGGAAATTCCTACCCTTTTGGAAAGGCAGTGGGAAAACGAAGTTTGAAAAACAGATCGAAAAGGATTCTCTTCCTGGTCTCTCTTTGACAACCCTAAGATTTTTCTACACTTGGCCCTGAACATGAATTCAACACAAATAATTCATGTATTAGAGGTAAAATGATACCTTTGAACATTTTCACCCAGGAGGTACCTTCTAAGAGCTGCGGGGCCCGTTCACGTCATGGATGAGAAGGACGGAGCACAAACTCTGCAAGTCACTGGAAAAAGGTTGCCACTGTGTCAACCCCCACGGCCTACGTTTACTTAAACATCTGGAATGTGAAAAGACCAGATGAATGCAATGGGTTCTCAGGTTCCAAAGCCAGCAAATAGCTGGGCGGTAGTGTTCACACACGCTAGGCAAAAGAATCTAGGGAGAAGAAAGTAGGGCCACAGCAAAGCCCGGGTCCTTCTCCTCGATCGAAGAGCATGAAAGACACAGAGAGAGAGAGACACACTGTTAATCAGAGGGCCGAGTGCCATCCTCCCTCCGGCCCAGGATCCTGGGCTCAGAGTGCCCGCTCCGCTGACCGTCCTCGGTGTGGAGAGGTGTGTTCCACGGACGGCGACCAGGGCAGCCAGCCCCCCGCTGACCCGCGAGGCCCTCACCTTGTCTGAATCTAGGTCGGGGTCCGCCTGGCACAAGCGGTACAGGAAAGACTTCGGGTCCCGGCACAGCGTCTGCCGGGTGGTGAGGAAGTAGGTGCCGCCGACGTTGAGTCGGACCCACTTGGACACGCCACTGGGGCGCTGTGCCAGGGCGCCGAGGCCAGCGCTGCAGCGGCGGCACAAGCCGCCCCCCAGCCCCGCCCCGAGGCCGCTCGGAGCCGGCGGCAGCAGCTCGCAGTGATTCTCCGCCATGATCAAAACGAGCCCCGCCACAGCACCCCTTCGCCGGAAGCGCCCGTTCCTTAATACAGCCCCCGATTTGTCCCGCCCACAGGTCCGCCCTAGTAAAGTGCCCGCCCAGGTCTCATGTGCAAGGCGGAAGTTCCGGCTTGAAAAGCAGGCCCGGGATAACCGCTTCCGGCCAGAACAAGCCTCTGGTTCTCACGGGGATCCTCGCCTCCGGCTCCGCCCACGCCCAAAGAGGATCCAGAACCGCGAAAGAGTACACTCTACATGCTTTTATTACAAGACTACCGAGCATACAAGGGAAATCCATCATCCGGTAATTACATCTAAAGCACAGATATTTGAAAAAAAAAGAAATAATTGTTTCATTAAATTATATGATTAAACCATGACCAAATAGAAAATTTATATATAATAAAGCCAGGAAAAAAGTTGTAAAATATAGTTTACAATAATTATTCACATTCAAGGCTGTACATCAATACATACAACAACGTGGCCCCAAACATGAATTCAATCCAAATAATTCATATATTAGAATTTAAATAACACAGACTGAACTAGAGGCCGACAATAGCCAGCAAATAACCTTATATAAGAATAAAAATACAAAAGTGTATATCCTAGTATCATTGCATTATCTGTTTTCATAAGTATTTTTAATTTTTGCTTTGCCTGTACATCACAGTTACAGCTACAGACCAGGTAGAGAATATTACACATGTTCTAGCTGACTGCCACCAACCTGAAGGACAGCAATAGACTATTGATTCATCCTACTGTTCGTGGCTATGGAACAGCCGCAGCAGCTCTAAATACTGTAACAGTTTAATTTGCCAACGTCCAATCACACTGTGGTCTTAGTGGAGGCTTTCACCTGCACAACAGCCCACTGTAGTCATTAACCCAGATCATTAAACTAGGGTGGACTACATGGGGAGGGGAAATTTTTTTGTAAAAACTTCTGTACAGTTTGGATTCTTCATTTGGAAGAAATGAATTACAGGAAATTTCCAGGTATTCACATTGGCTAATTCATTTGCTCACCACTGCAAAAGTGCTTTGACAGAACAGCTTCCTTCTTAGACCACTTTTTCACAGACATTCTGATTTATAACCCTGAAGTATTAGGCCAGAAGTCAATTATGTTCAGAGGCTCTGAGAGTGGTCCCAGCCCTGTTTAATCCGTCAGGGCCCATGTCCTACATTCTAAGAGGTGCTACACTCATTAACTTAGTTAATGTTGGGTTTTGCATAAAAACAAATGGAAAAAGTGTATGGTAGCATCTTCACCATACTCAGAGTTGCTGCAGCCTCCCAGGTCTCAACTCTGAGCACCCTGGGTCTATGGAGCCGTGGGGAGAAGCCTTAAGGCATCAGAGGAGAGCAGGAGCTGATTTTTACACATCTAGAGCCTTAGGCTCTGTTAGAGTCAAGTAACACTGAGTATGGTACCCAGAAAAGTCTCTGCTCCATGTTTCCAAATTGAAGCAACAGGCCCCACAACACAGATAAATGAAGATAAAACCAATTTGGGTAGGCGGTCTGAACTTGAAGCTCATAGTTACCTGCAGCACTGTAGCACACAGGGAGGTTTACATAAGCATCGGGTGGGATACCCATCCTCTGCAATGAAAAGGCCTGGCCACTGTGCTGTCCGGAATCGCTATGCCCTGAGGAGGGGTGGGGCAAGAATGGAACTGTACTTTTGATAAAACCCAATCATCTACGTGTTTTCTTTTCCAAGAAGAGCTTTGCTACTTTGCTTTGCTACTGATCCCCAAATGGCCCAAATGCACTTTGAGTCTATAAACTTAATTATGAATTACCCATCAGGCACGTGGCAAGGTCAGTTCAACACTTTATCTCTGCTAACTGTGTAGAAGCAGATTCAGTACCATCATGGACACAAAGTATAAGATTCTGAAAACATCACCAAGCACTTGGAAGCCATAGCAGCAAGGATGGAAGAGAAGTAACATGCATGGCCAGATTCTTGCAATGAAAATGAAGAAACTGGCTTGTGGAAAAATCTGTCACAAAAGAATCTGCAGCAATGATATTTTAGCATAAAAAAAAAAGCAGTCATAGTCAAAATTTCTTGGGAACACACAGCTTAGCGAGAACTGATGTGTTCAAAATCTGTAGGACACGAGGAAGGGGATTTGTAACTGGAATTCAGAGCATCTAAACATCAGACCAAGGAGGAGGACGAGCTGTAAAAGGAACAAATTATTTGACCCCCCCCCCCAAAATACCACTTGCAGGTATGTGAGGGAGGGGAAAAATCAGAGTAAAAATCAAAGACTTGTAAGTATATTCACCACAGCATTAAATAGAAAACACACACACATACACACGCACAAAGAAAACTAAAAAACCACCTGAATGTTTTACAACAGGGAAACAATTGGATAACTTATAAATTTTACAACCATTTGACTCCACAATTATTAAAACATGCTTCTGAAGAACTACTCATGGCATGGAGAAATGCTTAAGTCAAATGAAAAAGCTGGATGCAAAATGATTAATGTTGTATGTGTTCCCAGTTTGGTTTAAAAAGCAAACAAGGACTAAAGATGTAGCTCAGTGGTAGAGCACTTGCGTAGCACTCCTGAATTCCCCAACTCAATTCCCAGCACTGGAAGAACAAAAGCTGGGGAGAGCAGGACGTATATCAAAATGCTCACAGTGGTCTCTGAATGATGGGCCTTTCTTTCTTTTTTTCTTTTACTTTCAGAAAACAGACGTTAAAGAAAGCACACAATTACCTACGGCCCCCTCCCCACTGGGAGTCTGTGCCACACAACTGTCTGCAAGGTTACTTCAAGCTTGGATCGCAAACACTAGGGTGACCCAAGTGTTTGTGATCTAAGAGGGCTGCAGCAGGCTAAGTTTCTACCAAGTTCAGCCCAACACAAGCCATCTTTCTCGAAGTGGTTTTTTACTGGATCACCAGGTTATAGCTCAGAATGACAGCTGAGTCATGTCATCATCTCCCTGCAGTGGAGACTCAGCTCCACATGGGAATGCCCACTGCCCAGCTGGAGCCCAGAAAAAAAGTGGAAATGACCCATTCAAGCTAAGTTTCACTGTGACACCAAGAGACGGCAAGGTTCAGTGGGCCCAACCCACTGTACCTAGGTAGGAAAAGCCAGAGGACAGTCTTCAACTTTCTACCCATCCTTGTCATTCTTAGGACATAACGACTTCTGGAGCTAATAGGGCATCTTTCTCTCCTTACATATATCCTGAATTTACTGTTTCTCACACATACACACACACATACACACACACATACACACACACGTACAAACTGACACACCCTGTCCTACAATGTAAGGCACCTGCACACTGGGTGATGGCTCGAAAGACAACTGGAAAAAATGAAAAGTGATCTAAGTCAGGGTAAGAAAAGAATGTGCATGGTTATAAAGAAAGAAAGAAAGAAAGAAAGAAAGAAAGAAAGAAAGAAAGAAAGAAAGAAAGAAAGAAAGAGAGAGAGAGAGAGAGAGAGAGAGAGAGAGAAAGAAAGAAAGAAAGAAAGAAAGAAAGAAAGAAAGAAAGAAAGAAAGAAAGAAAGAAAGAAAGAAAGAAAGAAAGAAAGAAAAGAAAAATCAAGGAAAAGGAGGGCAGTAAGGACAAAGGTGACCTGGGAAGAGCTCAGCTGTTGTAGCATTGGGCAATCATGGTGGCCACCCACTACCAGCCCAGCTGAACCCTGATTTTGGAGGTTAGGATGGTGCTTGGTAAAGCCCAGGAGGTAGTGGTGCTCTCCGGGGAAGGAAGCAACAGAGGACTCTCCCATACACAGCCAGCCAGGTGGTCTAATTCAAGCCTTGGTCCCTTGTACTCCCCTGTAGTTAAGTGCCCTCAAAGATGCCTTCCCTGTGCCTGCAAGCATGCAAGAGGCAGGAAGCCACTCTTACCCATGCAAAGGCAGGGTAAAGGACACTATGAAGGCTAAATAGCCACAAGGCATGAGCAAGAATAGGAGTCCAAGGAGGAAACAGCCGAGTGTACTTAGCTAACACAGGCTCTTCAAAACCCAGGAGAAAAGTGCCCTCTTTAACTAATAGGCTGACAGATGCTAGGCCGTATCTGTTCCCTGGGTCCTACGGGTAGGTGAGGTCCTGCTCCTGGGTCACCTGAAGCTCTTATCACACAATCTACCAGAGTCTAAAGGAAACCTCTGTTCCCATCCAGCACCCCTGCCATGGCATGATGGCGGGCTTTTCATCTACACTCCACCCCAGTTTAAGAAAACCACTCTTTTTGTTACGTTTGAGAATAGATTCTTCCCCCTCTCGGTTTGGGTGGCCTGGCACACAGGTGGTCATTGTAGACAGAAGTGGGATTATTTAAGTGGGCATTTTGGGTTGCCTTTGTGAAAGTTAAGAGAAATGGCAAAATTATTGTTGCCTTTGGGACATGGGTGCCAGAGGTGGTGCTGTGAGCAGACTACGAAGGCAGGTGCCTACTTTTCCCCACTAGATACCAAGCGCCATTCTTCAGGGACATCCTAGCCAGAGAGGGAGGTACAAGCCAATCCCTTGGAAGCACTCTGCAAAAAGTGCCAAAATATCCCAGGCCATCTGTATTACAGAACAAAGCACTGTCAGCTTATCATCAAAGAAGTGTCCCAATACTGGCAAAGAATGCCAGCACAGGCAGGTTCAGGTTAAATAGGCTGTTGCTGTGAGCCAGACAGTGGTGACATTCTTTCCTGACAAGGTCTACACTTTATGGTAGCAGGTGACCAGGCAACATGAGAAGGCTTTTAGATTTTCAACAGAGTTGTAAAAATTGAGCTAGCTGAGAAGTGTTCAGCTACAGCATCAACAGGTGCATGTGAAGCTGGGCAGGAGACTGCCACACACCCTGCAATTTTCTTCAGTCTGCCTCATTGGGCATGTGGCCAAAACATTTAAACCTGTGGAGAAACTCCCCGTAGGGTCTGCTGGCCTACTTCTCCACATCCAAGCTGTACTCTCCATGGTATCTTCAGCCTTGCCCAGATTCTAGACAAGATTCTGTATCTGATACTGATCTAGTTGGTGTTACCAAGGTGCTAGTATGACAGCACCCTCTAGACACTTGCTTGGCTTGGTGTCTAGTTCACTGGGTAAACTGCTAGGAAGTGGGACGCTGGAACAGAGCCCAGTGAGGGCACCCTGTAACTACAGCAGCTTGCATACTTCTCACCATACAGCTTGCCTCCTGTAAGGCAGGAACAACAGAAATCCTGCCACCTGACCTTAACTCTAGGGCCATACAAGGGACTCAAGGAAGGGAGAACACACAGAAGCTAAGAGCCCTGTACCCACAGTAAGCTGGTGACCACTCCAGCAGAGGAGGGAAGAGGCTCCCGGTGACAGACTCTGTAACAATTTGGGTAGGCAGAAAGAGCCAGATACACCCAGTCCCTCAGTCACAGCAGGAGCTGTGTTTACCAGGTGGGGAAGGGTAGAAGCAGGCATGCGATTCCTGTAAATGCTAGGAGGGGCTGGTGATGCCAAATCTGGCCACTGGTCTCGGCAGAAGCTGGGCTACCGTGCAAGGAGCTGGGTCTCCATGGCCACAGCAGCACATGGAAGCCACCACAGAGCACAGAGAACAAGCAAAGCGACCCTGAATTCCTGTTTGTTGGTTATTTGTTTTGTTCTTTGTGTGGTTGGGTTCTTTTTTTCTTCTTTTCTTTTAAATAAAAAAGCTGCAAGATTTCTGCCATCTATGTTCTCCTTGAGATGGCTGGCAGGTGGTCTGGAAGGGTCCTGGGTGGCGGCCGAGCCGCACTGGGGCGGGTGTCCTGGCAGCGATAGGCAGCCCGGCCGCAGGCCGCGTCACTGCACAGCAGCATCTGGATGACTCTGGTACCGCTGTCTCCAAACCTCCTGGATCTTTCTGCACCACTTGTGAGCATTCCCGCTTGGATCCATCAGGTAATACGTCCTGTTAGGCTGCAAAGACAGAGCATCTGATGTCCCTCAGGGAGTCCCGTCCCCACCCAGCCTGTCTTTCTGTCAATGCTGCCAGCACCTTTCAAAGCCTGTGGGCACAGTGGGCTTCTTCACTCTGCAAGTGCAGAAACTAAGTATGTGGGCAGGTGACCTACTGAAAGCAAAAATCAGAGCATCTCCTGGACTAGTTCAAACCTAAGTTGTTCATACAGGTCTCTGAGACACAGGACCTGACCCTAGATGCTTCCTTGCCCAAGGCAAGGGACATCCAACAAAGATGCAGAAGCCTGTGATGACACTACAATCAGAGGCCTTATAGGGATAGACTCACCGTGTGGACAAAGAAAGTTTTAAAATTCTTGGCCTCTGGTCGGAGTTCTTGTGACCATGGAATTTCACCTTTCAAGACTTTGTTGACAGGATCAACATAATATAAGTGTGGCCCTTCTGTGAGTAATAACTGTCGTCGTCTTGCAAACAAACCCTGGTACAAATACATAAAATAAACAAACTGATCAAGGCACAAGACTAACTTGTAAGTGACTGCCAGCCTCCTATCCATTCACCTGAGACACCACCTCCTCAGCCTAGGCCAGCATCTAATATCAGGAAAAACGTAAGCACAGGCCTCTGCTGTTCAGCTCACAATATACCCATCAATGCTAGCTTCCAGTCCTTGACCCCTCAGCTCCTCTAAGGCACAGAGTCTGGCCCTTAGCAGGCCAGGCCTCACCTACCTTCATGGAGATTCTCACTTCCAGAGTATACACAGCCAGAAAGGGTGTTCAGAAGTCCCTGTTAACAGAGTCTAATATATTCTGCACTATATCATGCCCATGAAATGTAATAAACAACTCCTGTATTTTCAAATCTTCTAATGAAAGGCTAGTTGCTGGACTCTGAGAAATGATGTATCCCTTAGCACAGTGAGTTGAGCGCAGTACAACCATGAGAAAGCATATCCTGTGGCCAGCGCATAAAGCTGGCTTTCCACATTCCCATATTGTTTTCCTGAGAGCCAGAGTGTTCCCGGTTATAAAAATCTAGAGATGATCTCTGAAGATCATGACAGGATGAAAAATGTCATATCCAACAAGACATGACGGGACCCCAGGATGAAGAACTGGTCTGAGCTAGAAGCAGCAGGAGTCACAGCATGAAGATGATCAGGGACTCAACTCACCTTTCGCTTATCCACTGGACCCATTTTTAATATTAGATTATTTTCTACAAACTGGTGCCTAAAAAAGAAAGAAAGAAAGAATTAGACAGCAGTTCTCCAAACTCTTCCCTTTGGACATTCCACAAGGGCTCTGTAAAATTTGTATCAACAAAGTCCTATCCCCATCCTACCCCACCCCACAGACACAGCCTCTCTTCAAGTCCAGGAGATAGCTCCGATGCAGTGATGCAATGTGTACAGATATTATCTGATATTATCTGTACTCATGGGCCAGAATCTACATTCCTGAGGTCACCTTCCAGTTGAAGATATCTGCATGGTAGAGGAAGATTGGGAGATAGTGCCACAGAAACAAGATAGTGCACATCATCATCATAATTATCATCTGCATGTCAAAAAAGCTGCAGTGGGCTGGCTGTGGTAGCAACAACTTTAATCCCAGCCCTTGGGAGGCAGAGGCAGGAAGATCAGGAGTTTAACGTCACACTTGCCTACAGATCAAGCTCTAGGCCAGCCTGGAACACTGCCTCAGAAAACAAAAAACCAAAACAAAATGTGCTAGGTGAAAAATATCACAGGCATTTGGATGCCACTGTAAATTAATACTAGAATCTGTAAAGTACTTCTCAAGCCAGGACACCTAAGAGTGCCTAGAATCCAGAGTTCTATAGAATTGGAAATCCTTAAAAATAGCTTCAGATGCGCCTACTCTTACTACAATTTGATATGCCAAGGTTGGTTGGTGTCTATGGGAGTCTCCCCTCTTCTGAAGAGAAAGGGAGGAGGAAGAGTGAATGGACGAGGGGAAAAGGACTGGGATCAGAAGAGGCAGGGGAACTTGTAGCTGGCATATAAATTTTATTTATTTATTTATAAATTAATTATAAATAAAAATTATATACAATTAAAGTTAATTAATTTTTAAGGGGGGGGAAAGGATAGCTTCAGAATATCTTTTCTGGTCTGAGGGGTACTGCTTGGTGATATAGGGTGCATTTGACATGCACCCAAGCACTAAGATCCTGGAGTTTCAATTGCCAAGATAGTGATGGGTATAAGGGGTGTCTTTTCCCATATTTCTATCATATTGATAAAACACATTTATTTAAATATGTCAAGAATTCAGTCTGAGACTCTGCTGGTAAAGGCACCTGACCTCCAATTTTAATCCCTGGGAACCACATGGTAGAAGGAAAAAACTGATTTCTATAAGTTATCCTATGACTTTTACACATACTGTGACATACACACATGGAAGGAAAAAACTGACTTCTCCAAGTTGTCCTCTCACCTCCACATGTACAAACAATAATGTTAAAATTTTTGAAAAGAATTTGGTTTGACTTACTACATAAGCAGCATGAATACTTCACTTTTGTCTCAAGAGTCAGAGATGGTTTAACATCTAAGGATATTAAAGCTATTGGGTTAAAGCTACCTCTAAAAGTACTTGCTCATGGTATTTCTTTGAGATACTAGGATGGAAGTCATAGCCTTGTATGCCTAGGCAAGCGCTCCACCCCTGAGTTACAGCTTAGCCCTGTCTGTTTCTGATCTGTGGTCCTGCTATAGAGACATCACATTCTCTATCTGAAAATGGTCTAAGTAAAGCACCTAGATTCCCTGATGCCTTCCTGAGGAACCAGAGCACTTACGAGAAGCTTCTGGCCCCTCTGCCTTATCCACACAGAACCAAACACACTACCTTTCCAAGGCAGGATTCAGAGGCTCAGGAAACAGGCCAAGGAAGCTCCTTGGTCTCTTAGTCTCAAGTCACATGCACTATAGTACTGTGTAGACTTTGAAAACAACTAAGATTCTGAACAAGGTCAGGAGAGTGACCCCTGAGGGAGACTGAAATACAAATTCTCCAAGGGGCATTTACTAGCCAAACACTCAACCTTAAACACGGGGTAAAAAAAAAAAAGGCTGGTTCTGAAAAGAACATTAGTAAGGAAGGTCTATTGGTACACAGGAGGTATAAGGTACAAAGACATGAAGATACCACCACAGGGCCTGCAGAAAGCCCACCTAACAAACAGACCCTAAATATTTTCACATAAGCAAAGAGTTGCAAGTAAATAAAGGAAAGACTTCCTAGTTAAATCATTAGAGGGGACAAACAACACAGGAAGCAAAGGTCAGTCAGCAGCCAGGAAAGGAGACACTAAAGACAAGCAGCAGCTCTACCACCTGTTCACTCTGCAGAGTGTGCACTCACAGCCCCTATGTCCTGTAAGTCTTCAGATGGGCGTGTGAGAAAGGTCACTTCTTGCCTACAGCCCAGGATTCAGGCCAAGGAGCGCCATTAGCAACCGCAACACCACAATCCACTACCTAACCAGGCAGCTTACAACATGCTGCTGCTTCTTTATCTGCCTGCATTCTTTCTCTTTCTTTCTTTTCTATCACCAACCCGTACCTCCGGCTCTATCTACTTTGAAAAGATTACTTCAAAGATTCATCTGCACTTTTTCTGTGTATGAATATTCTGCCTGCTTGTATGTCTGTACATCATGTACATGCAGTGCCTGTTGAGGCCAGAAGAGAAGGATGGATCCCCTGGAACTGGAATTACAGATAGTTGTAAGCTGTCATGTGGGTACTGGTCCTCTCAAGTGCTGTGCCATCTCTCCAATCATGTTGACTTTTTACTTCACAGTCAATTCCTATTCCTGGAGAAGCCCCAGACACACCTTAAGCACTTTTCTCCCTGGCACAATGACTGTATTACTTGAAGATTCATAGCGAGAACTACACCTGAGGCAGAGCCATAGATAACTATTCAGTTCACGGGCAAGTTCGAATTCACATATAGCAATGTGACTCTCCTAAGACAGACAAACTCTGTCATCGATGCCAAAGAAATGATGACAGAGGCTAAAGAGCCCATGTCTCACCCATGGTCAACTCACAATGATGGCAATGCAAAACTCCAAAGCCTGGTTCTCTCCTCTACTATCCACACAGACCACACTAAGATCTAAGGTCCCCAGCATAGCCTCACTGTTTCAGTCCAGTGTCTGGAGAACACAGTGTAGCCGCAGAACTAGGAACGGCTCTTGACGTCCCAGATATCTCTATAAGAGCTGGCTATGCTTGGGTAAGGAGACCTGTGATGCTGGACAGTGGGCACTAATTTGTTTCCAGTGTCAACAATCTAGCCTTCAGGCATCATATCACCATTCCCAGCTTCAATTTATTTAATTAAAAACAATAAACCTGACAGGCAGTGATGGTGCCACACCTTTAACCATGCACTTTAATCCCAGCACTGGGGAGGCAGAAGCAGGCTAATTTCTGAGTTCAAGACCAGCCTGGTCTACAGAGTGAGTTCCAAGACAACCAAGGCTACACAGAGAAAGGTTATCAGAAAAACAAAACAAAAAACAAACCTGAACCAGCAAGATGACTTGGTGGTTAAAGGTCCTTGCCACTAGGCCTGACTTCCACACATGCTCTGTGGTGTGCACATGCATACACATACAAAAAACTTATTAGTATGTTACTCACATACATGTCTATAACTGATATACTCTACACTGAGCCATATCCCAAGTGCCTCCTTCTTGTTTTTTAAACTGATAATTTGTTGAAATAGTTGACCTAGGAATCTGCAAACAGTGTTAGTCTGATAAGGAATGTCTTCTTGAGAAAACGCAAATCTTCTGTGTGTGTGCACACATACATAAGTACATGTGGAGGAGGGCAGAGGTTAACGTCAGGTGTTTCCCTCAACTGATCTCCACTGCTCCCCACCCTTTTTTTTTTTTAATAAAGATTTTATGTGTATGAGTTCTCCATCTGTAGTAGTCTGAATAAGAATGGCACTACAGACTCATATATTTGAATGCTTAGTCACCAGGGAATAGAACTATTTGAAATGACTAGAATAATAATGAGAAGGAATATATCCTTTCCTTGTTGAACAAAGTGTCACTGGAGGTGGGCTTTGAGGTTTCAAAAGCTCAGGCCAGACCTTGTCTCCCTCTCTTTCTCTCTCTGCCTGCAGATCAGGATGTAAAGCTCCTAGCTATTGCTCCCCATCATGATAATGGACTAAGCCCTAACTAAATGCTTTCTCTTATAAAAGTTGCCTTGGTCATAGTAGCTAATCACTGTAATAGAACAATGACTAAGATACCACCTTATCTTTTTTAGATTTACTTATTTTATGTATATAAGTCTACACAAACATAGGTGCATTATGTGTGTGGCTGGTGCCTTTGAAGGTCAGAAAAAGGTACTGAAGCCTCCTGGAACTAGATCATTCATGGTTGTGAGCCATCATATGGGTACTGGGAACTGAACTTCAGGTCTGCAAAAGCAACACATATTCTTAGCACTGAGTCATTTCCCCAGGCTCTCTCTCCACAAAATTTAGAGTTCACCAATTTGGCTAGATTGACTGGCCAGCAAGCCCCAGGGATAACACTACTACACCTAATTCTTTATGGTGGGGTTGAACTCAAGTCCTCATGCCTTGATAGCAAGGATTTTACTCACTGAGCCATCTCCACAGCCCCTTTTTACACGTAAGCGGTGCTGCTGTGGCTGAGAAAAAACAACCTTAAGTCAACGATCCATGCACATCCTTGTGTTATAAATGTTCTCTTACTTTACAAAAGCAAATATCAAACTATCAAAAGTAACTGTTTCAGATAAAATTTGCAGAAATTTAATAGTATTTTAATATTTTTAATAATACTGCAAAACAGGCCAACAAAGTTTACTTGTATTTCCATATAGGCACATGAATGTCAGGATTTTAAAGTATTAACTTTCTAGACAATTAAAATTACAAAGTAATTATATAACAGGTATAACTGAAGATTGCCAGTTAGACTATTGTAGAAATATTAGGACATATTAATCTCAAAAAATCTTTAAGCCATAATGCTACTACAGAAAATGCAAAGTGAATAACATATGCATACATTCTATGAACTGTTAATGTCCACCCTCCACTACGAAGTCATTGAAGAACTCCACTGCATACCAGCAACAAGGTGAGAAAAGGTAAATTTTATCTTAGCATTAACATATTAATTTTGTCACAAGAAAGGTAAGAAATCCCTGAAGTTTTCTGCAGAAGTATTATTTTCCACACAGATCTTTTATTTGTTAGTTTTTGTTTTTTTAAACAGGGTTTCTCTGTAGCTTTGGCTGTCTGTAGATTAGGCTGGCCTCAAACTCAAGAGATCAGCCTGCATCTGCTTCCTGAGTGCTGGGACTATCACCACCTAGCTCAAGACCTGAGATGTTAAAGGATAGAGACAGCAGGATTCCTGTTCTGCTAACCCTCTCAGCCCCAGACAGAGGCAAAGACCTCAGAAGAGATGAAACACACAAACACACACAGACCTGGACATAGTGCTTCTGATAGGCTATGAGAGGAAGGGCTCCTGAATGAAACTATAGAAAGTGTAACAGCTGGGGACTCAGCATACACAAGCCCAGGATGCCCTTACAAAACACCTGTTTGGAACTGTACCTAGAACTGATCAAATTAATTTGATCAAAAATCTTCCTTAAGATTACATAATAGAAGAAAATCTTTACCAGTCGCACTTAACACAGGAGATCAGCATCTAGAATATATAAAGAACTATAAAATACTTAAAATATCCAAACTGCCAACCAATAAATGAATTAAGAAACTGAACGGTTTTCAAAAGAAGAAACATAAATGGCTAATATATTTTTTAAAAAGTAGTCACCATTTTTAGCCACTAGGAAAATGTAAATTAAAACTATTTTGAGATCCTATCTCATCCCAGTCAGATAGCTACCATCAAGAACGCAAATAATGCTGGGTGGTGGTAGTGCTCTCCTTTAATCCCAGCATTCAGAAGTCAGAGGCAGGTGGCTCTCTGTGTTTGAGGCCAGCCTGGTCTTCAGAGCGGGTTCCAGGACAGCCAGCGCTACACAGAGAAAGCACCCTTACTTACTGCTGTTGAGAGTGGAAATTAGAATAGAGATTTCTCAAAACAATAAAATTACAGGGGCTGAAGAGATGGCCCCCATGTTAAAAGCACATTTTGTTCTTTTCAAAGGATCTGAGAACAGTTCCCAGCACACATATTGGATGGCTCAAAACCACCTGTAACTCCCGCTCCAGGAGATCTGACAACCTCTCTTGAATACTTCAGGTACCCACATACATGAGTAACACTAAAATTAAAAACAGATTTTAAAAACAAAACTAAAACTTGAACGTCCATATGACCCCTTACACCACTCCAAGGATATACACAGGACGTCCACCACAGATAGTTGCACATTCGTGTTTACTGCTCCACCATGCACAGCAGCAAGGAAATGAAACAAGCCTAGTGTTTCACTCAAAGGGTGAATGGCTGTGATAAAGTAGCTTATATACACAACGGTATTTTATTCAGCAAAGAAGAAAAGTAAAATCATCCATTCACGGTAGTTCACACCTATTATTAAAACCACTTAGACGGCTGAAGTAGGAGTGTTGCTACAAGTTCAAGACAACCTTGGACTACACAGTATGTTCTACCTCAATTTGTGCTATAGAATGAGACTGTGTCTCAAAAGACAAAAAGAAAAACAGTTGCAGGAAACCATGTTCTCTCATATGTAGATCCTAGTTCTAATTTGTGTGTGTGCCTGCGCTTACAACATGTGTGCATGTACATGTTTGAGGGGGGAATTCTGAGGACAAGTATAGGTTGTGAAACTAGAAAGGGGACACATAAAGGCCAAAGGAAGGCCTTAAGAAAAGGGTTTTTTGGTTTGTTTATTTTATTTATTTATTTATTTTTGGTTTTTCAAGACCGGATTTCTCTGTGTAGCCCTAGCTGTCCTGGACTCTCTTTGTAGACCAGGCTGGCCTCGAACTCACAGAGATCCGCCTGCCTCTACCTCCCGAGTGCTGGGATCACAGGCATGCAGCACTGCGCCCAGCTGCTGCTAAAGGGGTTCTTAAAAGGAGAATAATACAATACTTGTATTCTGAGCTGGGCAATGGTGGCACATGACTTTAATCACAGCACTTGGAAGGCAGAGGCAGGCAGGAGGCAGAGGCAGGCAGATTTCTGTGAATTCCAGGCCAGCCAGGGCTATATAGAAAAACCCTATCTTTAAAAAAACAAAACAAAACAAAACAACAAAGAATATACATAATTTGAAAGTGGAAAAGAGACTACTGACAGTAGGAGGAGTATAAGCCAGAGGTGGAAAGAGAATGGGAGGATCAATAAAAACAAAAGTATATATGAAAATATCATAATGAAGCCATGTTAATTAAAAGATTAAACAAATAAGGAGCTGGAGAGATGGCTCAACCTTTGAGAGCATTTACAGCTCTTCCAACGGACCCACGGTTGGTTCCCAGCACCCACATTATGTGACTTACAAACACCTATAACTCCAGGCCCAGGGGACCCAATACTTCTGGCCTCCTCACATACCTGCACTCATATGCACAGACACACATATACACATGTTTTTTTATATCTTTATAAAAAGATAAGGCAAAAAAATTTTTTTTCTCCTATCCCTAATAGTACCTTAGTTAAGAGGGAGTTAAGGGACAAATTTAAACTCCCCAAAATTGTAGATTATTTCTAGTATCTGTATTTAATTTTTCTAGAGAAAATAAGTTTTGGTGGTAAGACATTCTAGTCTTACCGTCTGCATGCCACTGAAATAGCTACTAAGGGTCCTCTTCTTCCTCACAAGTCTCCTGAGCCTTGTTCCTTCTCCTTCCTGCCTTAACAAGCCCTTGATCTTCCTCCTCCCATTGCACACTAATCTATACTCCTGACAGACTCCACTACCACAAAAAAGGTCTAAGTGTAATGGAGAAAGATATGCTCAAAATATATTATATATACTATAATATAAATTTGTACTATAGTATAAATTTGTCAGAGAATAAATTAAAAAAAAATTTAATGGTAAAAGCATAAAAATACTAGAAGTAAATAAAGTCAGGCGTCATGGCACACACCTTTAATCCTAGCACTTGAAAGGCAGAGGCAAGCAGATCTGTATCAGTTTGAGGCCAGTGTGGTCTACACAGCAAGTTCCAGGCCAAGGTAAGACCTTGTCTCAACAACAACAACAACAAAAAGACCATAAAAAGCAGTGGTTGGGGATGCCAGGTAAAAATACTGAAGCCCTTTAAGCAGACTTGGATGGAAAACAAGATTAAAACAGGAACAAGTTGGATGGACATTATAAAGTTACAACTATAAAACAAATCCATCAATAGATTGAAGAAGTAAGCTGAAGAGAATGTTGGCAAATATAGTTTTCATCTATATGAGAATAGCTTTCATATATATGAAATTTATGAAGATGTTTTTAAAATGTAGAAAGAAAGTCAAAATACAATGTAATTCAAGCCCCAGCCACGAGGTCTCCTAATAGCCTCTGGGAACTTGTTTCTTTGAGGCACTGGAGAGGTACGGCAGGATAACCAACCCAGCCCGTGTCTGCTCCCCACGCACCCTGTATTTCTAGATAGGGTTGCTGATGCCTGCAGTTCTTACCAAGGGTTTCCACCGGCTTGTTTTTCCAATAACAACCTTTTCTCATCTTCTGAAAACTGTAAGTCTAGTTCAAAAGAGTTAGTGTCCAAATCATGGATGTACTGCTCTATGTTGCTGCCCGACCTCTGGGGCAGGCTGGCATCCACCGCAGACAAAGAGTGGGAAGAGGAGGAAGATGACACCTGCATGCAGCCAAACTGGCTCAGGAGATTGTCGTACTGCAGGGAAGGAGAAGAAAGAAGTACCTTAATTTGTCTTTAAGGCCAAAGACCCCTCCCACATTGCCTGGACACCATAGCCACTCACAACTTGTAAGCTTACATACACTTCAAAGGCAGAGGAACTACCTATCCCTTTTGGTGTACATAGATTCTTTCATTGGCCATTGGACCAAGGCAAGGCTGGGCCTTCTGCTACAGGTTCCTCCTCTGATAGAAACAGAGATCAAAGAGGAGGTACACCACATCTTCACCTCCAGGGAAGAGGAACGTGGGACTCTTACCAAGCACAGCACCCTAAGTCAGGAATAGAGCATCTAGCTCCTGGCATGGAAATCAGTGATCAGGTATACTTCTCTTTTAGTTTGGGGGTCTCAGGTTTTAGAGTCACTGAATAGTTTTATTTAGCTTATAACATTTGTGGTTTTTTTTTTTAATGTTCTTTTAAGGAGGCAAGCCAGTGTTGACACAGAAAGCAGAACATGCCACACAGACAGCCTACATTCTAGCACACTCCCAGGCAATGACAGGGCCAAAGATTTTCGAGCATAGATGAAGGTAGGTATGGTTACCCTGGGAAGCCAGCCATGCTGGCTGCAGGCCTCACACTCCTGAGCCCCGTCTTCCATACCCTTAGTCTCCAGAAGCAGAGGCCTGGCTATTACTTTAGAGATCATCTCCTGCCCCCTGAGGATTTTGCAAGCGCTCTGTCTATCCGTTGTTACCCAGTGGCTCTCTGCAAAGCTTATGCTTGCACAGACTCACAGTAGTCACAGCTCCATCTTGCCGACTTCAGATTCACACCCTAACACTGTCTCCACTTCCTCCGTAAAGGTTCTCCAGCAAGAGGAAAGATGTCTCTGCATCAGTTTACACAGATGGATACCATACTTTGGAGGGAGTGGTGTCCCCACAAGAACTTTCAGAGTCAGTAGGTGGCTTCAATTTCTGATACAAACGGAAGCTCAGAGTCACATTCCTCTGGCCAACATTGAATTTAAAAACAGCCCAAAGCTCCCTCTCCATAGCACTGAGCTGTTCCAACAATGCACCTTCAGAGCACACTTCCTCTGTCCCAGCTAGCCCCAGGTCCAGCCTCAATGTCTAAAGATGAACTTTGGTACAGGAAACTCTCTGCCTAGATGCTTACTGGAAGGGCTGAGCAGCCACCCAACAAAACCAAGTTGCTGTCACTCAGAACCAGATTATACAGGTTGAAGTCAAAACTTTCAATAAAAAAAGCCATGTCCTCAACAGTGCAGAGAAGGCCTGAAGAGATATTTAGATGCATATAATACACATGTACAAATGCACAAGAAGAAATACTCCTGGCTGCTGAGATGGAAATAATGGAGCTGAAGCAGTTCTTAAGAACAGCTGCCTTTGGGAGTGATGGGAAGAAGGCACAGAGGCCATAGGCTGAAAGACTGCCTTCCATTCCTGGTTAATTTATGAAGGGATGACAGTCCTAGTAGAGGACACCAAGGCTTCCATCAGCTCCCTACCTAGGACATGAACCAAAAAGACACTACTCTCATAAGCATTTAAAAGGCTTTTGGGGCAGGAACAGGAACTCCTGGCTCAGGGCTTAGGTTTTCTGCAGTTGACCATACTTATGCAGAAACTAGCCAACGTCAGCCTAGATGCATTTGAGTTTCATTCCTTACAAGTCTAGGCACAAAGAACATTTTAGGAGGAAATGGGGATATGCCAAACAGCAAGAAAAAGACATAGAGGATTCTTTTCCTTAGCTTTAGAAGACCCTCTGTTTGGGTTTTTTTGTTTTGTACTGAGACAGTGCACCTTTGTAGCTAGAGTGACCATGAACTTTCAATCTTTGTGTTTACTATGTACATGGAACGTTTTGCTTGTGTGTGTGTGTGCGCGCACACGTGTGTGTGGGGGTGCGTAGAGAGAGGGATCTAGATGGATGGATAAAGATGGATAAAGATAGATGATAGATAGATAGATAGATAGATAGATAGATAGATAGATAGATAGATAGATAGACAGACAGACAGACAGATAGATATAAATGCATGTACCATGAGTGTGCCTAATGCTTCCAGAGGTCAGAAAAAGTGTTAAGTAGGTAGGTAGATGTACCATGTGTGTGCCTAGTACTCCTAGAGGCCAGCAAAGTTGTTTGATCCTATAGGACCAAACAAATTACAGACAGTTGTGAGCCAACACATGGGTGCTAGGAATTGAACCCACATCCTCTGGAAGGAGAGAAAGTTCTCCAGCTCCTACCTCAGCTTTTAATCTTCTTGCCTGAGCCTTTGAATGCTGAGATTACCACCCTGCCCCAACCCTGGCTGCTTTGTAAGGCTTTTAGGTAAATGTCAGGATTGCTCGGTCAATGGAACAGAACTCCATGCATGACAACTGGTTAGAACAAGCCAAGAAAACAGAAATTAAATGAGAGGAATTGACTTGAATCCATGAACTACTAAAAAGACATTAAATATGGAGGTCACATGGGAGAAGAGTACAACTGAAATCGTGGAGGCACACTATAGTTTCTTATATGCTTCTTTTGCTAGTATTTCCCATTCTTTAAGATAAAACCTTTTTTTTTTTTACTTTTTTGAGATAGGATTTCTTTGTGCAGCCTTGGCTGTCCTGGACTTGCTCTGTAGTCTGGGCCAGCCTCAAACTCGCGAAGTCCACCTGCCTCTGCCTCCCCAAGTGCTGGGATTACAGGTGTGTACCACCACCCTTGGCTAAGATAGAAATTTAAGAACAAAGTATATTTACAGTCTTGTGTCTGTTGTCAAGACTTCAGAAACAAGCTGCCTTGAAGCCAGTGACAGCAACTGCCCACAAACCCAAAGGGTGGCACCCCTGGGAACAGATAGGTACCTAATGCTGAGCATCAAGCTACAGGGACTGGAGTCTACCCTCCACACTGCGTCCCTGGAAACTCAAATCAGTAGCATTCTGGGTTCTCCTGGAAAAATAAGCAGTACTCCAGAGCACTAAAAAGAAAATCATAAAGTCTCTGAGCCAAAAGCTGCCAATGATCAACTTCCAGAACCCAGTGTCAGCAGGTGAGGGGTTATACAGCAGGGCGCTGGTCTCTCATCCACAGGTCCAGACAGCATTCTGCCTTCCTCCCATGCCCCAAACAGATAAGCTCATCAGCTGAGAAAATAAGAACAGGAATCAACCCACACAAGGTGTATTGGACATTGACTTATTATAGCAAAGCATTCAACTACCACCAAGTCCACAATATTCACTCACACATTTTTAACCAGTAATCAATCACACAGGTTACGGTTGCAAGTGAGCATATTCATACAGCATGGCAGGCAGAATCTCTCTTTGCCTGGGCTACTCCCCAGGGGTGCCAGCTTACGTTGCCATAGCAGTCTTCATCATCCTCTGACATAGCTGGCAAGTAAGCTGTGAGCTTCGGAGGTGTCTGCTGGTGCAGATTCTCCCACGTGATGGACTCAAAGAACGGATGAGCTTTGAGAGGCTCGTACCCTTCCATCTCTTCACAGCCTAAACGCTTTGTGGCATCTAAAACCTTAAATGATAGCCAAAGACATGTCACTGTCAGGATTGAAATGTAACTATTTGCTTATTTATTTTGGGAAAGTGTCTTCAAGTCCTGAGACCTCCTGGAAAGAATAGGGACATTGTTGTCCATCCCCAGGCCTGCCAATGCCATGGCAGAAAAAGCCAACATTGACTAGGACCCTTGCCTCACCCCAAGGCTCTGCCCTTTTCTTCCCACAGATAAAAACAAATCTCAACCTCAAAATGGGGCAGCAATAAGCATCTTTTTAAAGCTGGCAGCTAAAACTGTTACAAAATGATGTGACCCCTGGAAGGTTGACCACACACCAGGGCAGGGCCCTCTCCCAAGACTAACTGGACAACACAAACTGTACTTGATGGGGAAATGGGGGGAAAATGGAAGAAGAAATTGCAAAGCTGGGAAGGGGTTTGGGAGGGTAATAATGGAAGGAGTCGGGGAGTGCACATTTTGAAAATACAATATTTGAATTTCTTAAAGAACTAAAAATTATTTTAAAAAGAGAAAAATAAATACTCACTGTTGAAAACAAAAATGGGTGGAGCAGAGGCAGGCGGCTTTCTGTGAGTTCAAGGCCAGCCTGGTCTATAAAGTGAGTCTAGGACAGCCAAGGCTACACAGAGAAACCCTGTCTAGAAAAAAACAAAACAAAACAAACAACAACAACAAAAAAAGCCAAATATGGTGCATAACTGTGATCCCAGAACTCAGACTGAGGCAAAAGGACTGTCAAGCATTTTAGGGCAACTTGGGGTACGCAAGACTTTGTCTCAGAAATAAATAAATGTAAAAATTATAACATAAGGAAAAAAATTAACTATTTCTAAAAACAACGAAAATGAACAATCAGGCTCTCACTGGGTGGAATATCATACCTCTCAAAGGCTGTGGCAGAGTCACTCCTAGCCCTGCAAGGTTGAATTAAGGCCACTCTACTGAGGGAAATGAAGGAAAACAGTCCAAGCAGGATGGCTGGCCTACCCATGAATATAAGACTGATTCCCAAAGAATTAGGAAGGAAGGTCAGGGTCCAAAGCAACAGGGCCAAGATCCCTAGTTTCTGAACATAAAATAACTCCTCTTTCTAGGGTAAATCTCTTCTCTCTGCCTTGTTACCTAGATTGAGCTTTAAAGTCTTCATGTAGCTTACACTCTAAAAATGACATTAAGATATCACTGAAATAAGATTTACAGCCATCTGTCACGGGGATAAACCCAGTCACTCAATGGCAATCACTTAAAATGTGATGTGATATTAACAAACATATGCAAAATAATACAGAAAATTTCCTGTCTTACTAATGTCAAGAATTAGGCACTGGAAAAGTGAAAGGGATTATAATGAGATGAGATAAAATATTTAACTATGAGATAAAATATTTAACTATCTATAACCACTGTCTACCTTAAACACATTTTTCAAAAGGATGTGTGCAGGAGAAGTCAGAAGAGGTAGTTATGATGGTTCTTCACCAAGGAAAATTCAAAATACTTACCAAGAGTTTTTCCACAAGATCCCTTGCCTTAGGGAAGAATTTCTCTGGGAAATCATATTCCAGTTTAATGATCTTCTGAAATATAAGATATTCATTTCTGTGAATTAAAAAAAATTGTTGTTATTTGGGCAAGGGTTTTCCAAATCTAGCACCAGGTGTACCCAAAGTCACCATCCCCTCCCAGACCAGATCCTACTAAAGTCCACAAGCACCACACATTCATAAGCTGTGATGGAAGTTCTCCCCCAACTGGGCATAACCAGTTGCTGTTGGCAGCGGGGTACGCTGTGATGGACTCAGAAGTCTGAGACATACAGGATCCTCTTACCCGGCTCTGAACGGTGGTAGTCCTGCCACAAGCTGATAGATTATACATCCAAGAGCCCAAAGGTCTGAACTTTAAGGTAGGGAAAACAAAGAAAAATGGCATTGGTATAATTTAAATGACATATAAGGTTCATTTTACAGTCTGTCTATACCACCCCAGCTTCAGCCTCTAATGTACTCCTATTCCTTAAGACCAGGTATGTGGGAAGTTTGGATTTGCTTTTCTGGGCATCTCCCCGTGACCTGAGTCAAATGGCACTCTACTTGGCAGGAACAACTAACAAGTGGTTCAGCAACCCTGCAGATGCTACTTCTAATGTGGGTTAACAACTTCTATACTCATCCTTGTCTCATTCCAAAAGGAGAGCATAGTTCACTGCCAACGTCTTGCCAAACACGGCTACTGTAGATCAGGTAAGGTAGAAGCTGAAGAAGAATGCTAACCAGTGTTGACAAGTTCTAGTTGCAACTTCATGAGGTCTGAAGGAGACACTTCTGGTGCTGGAAGCAGAGCTGGGAGACAGGTTTGTCACTGTAGGGTGATATTGCTATGATTACCTCAAATGTTCTCTGGGCATGATTTGTGCTCACCTCAGGAGAGGTGTAAAAGCTAGATGCATGTGGGGCTCAAAAGGACCTTTCCAGAATGTATACAATGCATGTTCTGCCCCCTGTACTTCCCCCTTTTGCAGTCTGTCAAGAAAGCCTTGTCCCTCTTTTAAAAACCATTTAGACTAGCAGGGCATGGTGGCGCATGCCTTTAATCCCAAGCACTGGAGACAGAGGCAAGCAGATCTCTGAGTTCAAGGCCAGCCTTGTATACAAAGCGAGTTCCAGGTCAGCCAGGGTTACACAGAAGAACTCTGTCTCAAAAAACAAAAACAAAACATTTAGACTAGCCATTTTATTTGTAATTATTCCTTTTTCTTTAAGACAGGGTCTCACTGCACTCCCCAAACTGACCCCAAATTCACAAGATTTTCAATCCATCCTCTTGTCTCAGCTTTGCAAGGGTACCATTCAGAATGTCTCTTAGCAGACACTCTGAAGACTCTCAGTTTCTACAGTGCAGCTAGATGTCCCAGATGCCCAGCTATTAGAAGCCCTGAAGTTGGTTCCTCTCCTGTCAAAACACTCTCCTAGTGTGTCTGGCTTTGCTGTGTTCTCTTGGGTCACTGAGATGACATCACACACCTGATTTTGCCTTCCATTCCCAGATATCCCCAAATACTAGGTGTATGTAGTTTTGTGGGCTACTAGCAGGAATTTGGCATCATAGGATATGAACAACAAGCACCCCTGAAGACAACAGTGCAGCCAGAGAAGCAAATCCTGCCGGCTGTGTCCTTGTCTGAACATCCCTAGCACCTGCAGGCCAGGGACAGGTAAGGCACTGAGATTGAGCACAATTCTAAAATTAGAACTCTGAATTAGAGATTAACAGTGTGAAGGAATAAAACAAATGATTTTACGCGTAACTGCTTTGGGGAGGGTTATTTGTTTGCATTTAGTTTTTGAGACAAAGTCTTATGCAGCCCAGCATAGCCTACAACTACCTCTAGAGCCAAAAACTGACTTTAACATCTAATCTTCCTGTGTCTACCTCAACTGCTGGAAGTAAGAGATATATACTACCAAGCCCCCCTCATTATCTATCTATCTGTCTGTCTGTCATCTATCGATAGATCTTTCTTTCCTTTCTTCTTTTTCTTTCCTTCCTTCCTTCTTTCCTGTGTATGAGTGTTTTGACTCTATGTATTTTTGTGCACCATGTGTATGCAGTGGCCTCATAGGTCAGAAGAGGGCTCCAGAGCCCTGTGCCTGGAGTTACAAATGGTTGTGAGCCAACACGTGGGTGCTAAGAATTGAACCTGAGTCTTCTAAATGAACAACAAATGTTCTTTACCATTTAACCATCTCTCCAGCCCCAACCTTACTATTTTCTGTGGCTGGTTTTCTTTAGTGCTTTGTCTAGGTAAAATAGGAAATAAAACAAGAAAATCAACTTGAAAAGTAACTACACCAAAGCAGATGGGCCAGGGTAAGACCAAACCACCTGTGCCCTCTCAAGTCCCCATCAGAATGTGGCAATACTAACGGCTTAGAAAGCTTCTCCTCTGTGAAATATCTCAGCATTCTGTCTCATTTTGCATTTTGGCTCTGGAAGTAGCATACCATGGCTTTTTAAAATTTTAGTTGGGGCAAGAACTCCAGAGCCTCAGCTCTTGTCTGTTTAATCAGAAGGATGAGAGGCCAAGCCCCTGTATCTTCCCCAGGTTACATATAGGCACATCAGCACCATCCATGAAATGAGACAGCTCAATAAATTATGATACTCTAATGCAACAGAAAAAAGCACAGCTGAAAAAAATGTATGCAGATACTTTTAATGAATCAGGTGATTAATCAGCATAAAACCAAAAGAACTCATATGGGCACACTATATGACTGCACATGTACAAAAACTTCAAACATTCATAAAATGTACCCAAAAATAACCAAAAAATGAAAAAAAGCAAATACCTGAGAGCATATGATAGAGACTAATTGTTTTATAGTCTACCATTCATAGGCATTCCATTTAAAAATTAAGAAAAAAGACCCTCAATATTTTGGTGAGTTTCACAAGATTTAAAGTTCAAAAGCAAGAGACACAGTGATGGCTCTTTCAAAATCCTGTTCTCACTCCACAGACAATTTTCTTTTTGTTTTTTAATACTAATCACAGGTTATTTACTTTGTATCCCAGCTGTAGCCCCCTCCCTCATTTCCTCCCTGTCCCTTTACAAGTCCACTGCTAGGGAAGATCCCCCTCCCCTTCCATCTGACCCTAGCTTATCAGGTATCTCCAGGATTGGCTGCAATGTCCTCCTCTGTGGCCTAGCAAGGCTGTTCCTCTCTCAGGGGGCTGGGGGGAGGTAAAGGAGCCAGCCATTGAGTTTATGTCAGAAATAGTTCCTGTTCCCCTTACTAGGGAAACCCATTTGGATACTGAGCTGCCATGGGCTACATCCGAGCAGGAGTTCTAGGTTATATCCATACATGGTCCTTGGTTGGAGAAACAGTCTCATAGAGGACCCCTGTGCCCTGATATATTTTGTCATTGTGGAGCTCCTGTCCTCTCCCGGTCATACTAACTCCCCCTTTTATCATATGATTCCCTGTACTCTACCGAGGGTTTGGTTATGAGTCTCAGCATCTGCTTTGATATGCTGCCAGGTAGAATCTTTCAGAGGCCCTCTGTGGTAGGCTCCTGTCCTGTTTCTTGTTTTCTCCTACTTCCCATGTCCATCCCATTTGTCTTTCTAAGTGAAGCTTGATAATCTTACCCCGGTCCTCTTTCTTGTTTATCTTCTTTAGTTGCACATATTTCAGTATATTTATCCTATCTTATAGGACTATATAAGTGAGTATATACCACGTGTGTCTTTCTGCTTCTGGGATACCTCACTCAGGATGATCTTTTCTAGATCCTACCATTTGTCTGCAAATTTCATGATTTCCTTGTTTTTAATTGCTGAGTAGTATTCCATTATGTAAAAGTACCACAATTTCTGTATCCATTCCTCCGTTGAGGGACATCTCCACAGACAATTTTCTCCACCCATGTTTTATATATCTTAGAGGACATGAACTACATATAGCAAATATACATGCATATCTCCCTGAATGCTGATGGCTCATGTGCCTGACTCCCTAGAACCTGCAGCTCTTTCCCTATCAGTGCTAACATACTTACCACATTGGGAAGAATTAATAGTCAGGAAAGCCTTGCAAGCTGCTAGAGCAGGGCACCTATGTTCACAACTCACGAGAGGCTAGGCAGCTAGGGCTAATCCAGACACAAAGCACTTTAGCTCAAGACAAGAAGCACCCAGCCACATCTTCAAGAAACAGACTCTGTCTCTTGGACCTGCTCTCCAAACCTTGAATCCATACCCTAAGGTTTCTCCTTAGTCTCTAAAGCCACTGAGTTTGACTCACATGGCTCAGGCCACTGTCTCCCTGCAGAATGGCCCCTCTCTACTCTCTAACCTCTGATCTCTAAACAAACAAACAAACTAGATGGATGATTAAATGAATGAGTGAATGGATAGATGGATAAGTGAATGAGTGAGCGAGCGAATGAATGAAGGAATGAACAGATTCCCCACCCGTTGAAGGCTGGAAAGAGACTGCACAGTGGTTAAGAGTGCCAATTGCTCTTCCAGAAGACCTAGGTTCCATTCCCAGAACCTACATGTCGTTTGCAACCATCCACAACTCTAGTTCCAAGTGTCTGACATCTCTTCTAGTCAACATGGGTACCACATGTGCACATGGTACAGAGACATACAAGTAAGCAAAACACCCTCACACATAAAAAACAAGACCAAACCTGTTCCAGTGCCAGTCTCTACGTCACTCTACATACTGCATGCTTCTAATATTCATGACTGAGGTCATCACCAAGATTCAGCTGCATCTCTCAAACAACCTCACTCCAGGACTATATACTCTGGGCTAGAAATTTCTTCCTTCTGTCCCTCCAGGGCTTTTATCCACCTCTAAAAAACCCGTGACACTACAATAAGCACATGCCTGCTGTATATCAGCCATGTGTCCACTGGACAGCTTTCTTAAATGAGGATGACCAGCTTTCTACCCAAAAAGCAACAACCAGCAAGAAATTATAAGTTATAAAAGTATACTAGATACCTATCAAGGAAAAGAGAATGTTAAAAAAAAAAAAATAAGCAGAAGACTAACTTCTTTGGATCTCATTATGAAGCCCTGGCTGGTCTGGAACTTGCTATATAGACTAAAATGGCTTTGAACTCAAGAGATATACTTGCCTGTGAGTATTGGGATTAACAGCATACACCACCATGTCCAACCATTTTCATTTGTTTAGAGGCAAGATTTCACCATGTATACCTGACTGGATTTGTATTCATGACCCTACTAATTCATCCTCTGAGATGCTGGGATTATAAGGAATATATTACTGTACCAAGCTCATACTTTGGTATTTAAGGCCTACTAAATCAAGTCTCTCTTTCAAACAGTAATTCCTCACGACTAAACCTAGTAGATACCACAGAGAGAAGAAAAAGGCAGCTTATTAAAGATGGGTTACCTCTTACACGCCGACTTCTCTGTGAGCAGTTCTGGAGAAACATACTGTGCTGTTCCTACAAATGAGTTGGCCCTTGCTAGAAAGTTGGGGGAGAAAAAAAAAAGAAAAGTCACACCTGAAAATGCAATCCTTAGACCCCACCACACTGCTCCTCTCATGTATTCTTCAGGGCGTCCACATCTCACTATAGCACATGGGACCTGGTAGTCATCTCAGCTGGTAACCTGGAATAAACTGACATCAATCGGCCCTTGCTAGGGATACCTACTGGACCCTATCTACCTGGCGCCTCTTACCGGGCTGCACTGGGTGCCATGTGCATGTGTGGTACCCACGCAGTACTCATGACACTCAACATCATCTTGTCACTAGAGAAGTGATGTGAGGACAGGGTCCTATCTGGTGCGCATTGCTGGACCTGCAGCAACTAGATATACACTGAACACATAAGCAGGTACTAATAAAAAGCTGCAGATCAGAGACCACCCTCTATTTAATCACAACTAGCTTGGGTATTCTGGGTACTAGGACAATAAGACTTAGGCTTCAGTCCAGGGACCTTCCATGATGGATAGCAGATTTTCTGAACTCATATCAGGGGTCCACCTCATTCACACCAGACCCATGAGGAGCATGAGAACTCAGCTTCAATTTGGCAGACAGAGCAGGGATACATTTTTATACCTTTTAAGTGGCTACAGAGCGGTAATATTTATTAGTCTTGTGTTGAATTATCAGATTCTTAAGAAAATCTACACAAAGAAAGAAATGTCCAAAGCACAGCCTAACTGAACAGCTCATTGAGGATCACAGCTACACCCTAGCTCCAGGTTTCAGGCAGGCATGATGGGAAAACAGAGATTCTCCCAAGAGTTAAGAAATACAGAGGCTATTTGGCTCAACTTTATAATGGATAATATTCAAGGCTATAATATGAGGTTATACCAAGCCTATAAAAATCAACATTGTTGGGCAGAAAGACGATTACTACTTACTAGGGATGAGTCAGTAAGATGCAGGTATCAGGGCATCTCAGCAGTGACAGAAGGGGCAACAAGGGCACAATACTACATCACCTGAGGAAGCCTCTTTCCTCAAAGGCAAGGCTTGCTATTCCCAAAGGGTAGGATAGATATGTTCCCAGTATAGGACTGTACAGAGGTAAAGAACAGATAATATCTGAAAAAGAACATGCACGGGAACAACACGTAGAAGGAAATACGATGCTCCATGAAGGAAGCCAGGAGGCCATCTCTTACAGCACCTTGTGAACAGAACCTATTTCGTTACCTGGATTCTGTTTTAGCCCCAGCTATAATCCTGTCTGACTCCCACGTACTGGCCTATTATTTGTAGAGACAAGCCAGAAGCCTGCTGCACTGTGCTCTTACATGTTCTTTTCCAAAAAGCAGCCATAGCCATAAAAGAGCATCCGGCAAAATGCTTATCAACTCTTCCTTCCACTAACATAACTGTGCTCCAAGCCTATGGTCAACCACATCCCATGGTGCCTTCCTTAATGGTTTTTCTCTCATTGAGACCCCAAGAGTAGCAGAAAGGCCGGGTAGCTCTGACGAATCATACGCATCTCAAAATCAAGGATCCTTTGCAAGGTCATTTATTAACCTACCAACTTTCCTTCCCCCAAGACAGCATCATCAGTGAATTATTGTGTCTATTCAATGCTGTTGCACAGTCCTCAGGAGTCTAACTGCTGTTTGTTTGTTTTTTTAATACCTCCAGAGTGGGCAGTTTCTACCCACTGAGGATGTTGGTGACAGAGGGTCAGCACATCATCCCACTTTTCTTGACCAAATGGACTCTCTGTAGCAACTCCTCTGATTAAACTAAAGGTGATCCAATACTATAAACTAACTGGACAGAACTTGTAAAGCTGGTGATTATAAACACGCAAAATCAGCGCATATAATTTTCCTAGAACTTTCCTGAGGATGCCTGGGCCATCACAGGCAGCTGGTGGGGAAACAGGAGAGTAGGTGAGAGGACACTTATGTATAGCGCCACCAGCTCTACCCCAATCTCACAAGTGACCTCATCTGATGTTTTGTGGAGCAAGAACTAGAGGGCTTTCTTTGGTCCTACCCCTACTACTAGATTTCACACACTGGGGGGAGCCAAAAGATCTCTATATTAGTGATAATGACTGTACAAGGCAACATGTTGCTCAAAGCTGCTCCCAGCCTTAAGCCCAAAACAGAGCTCTGCTGAAAATCAAGCAAACATACCTTGTTTGCTCTCTGGGGATAACACTTTTGCTGTTCCAAAATCTGTTATCTGGATGTGCATGTCTTCATTTAACAAAATGTTTTCTGGCTTAAGGTCTCTGTAAAAGAATTTTACCTTTGAGATGAAATGTTTAAAGTAGCAGCATTATCACATGCTGCACATTTTGATGGAAACAAAATAAACTGATGAATTTTAACTTTACAGACTAAAAATAAATAATACAAGCCCAAAGTTCACAAAGAAGTATCAACAGCACAGGATATAGGCATCCAAATCATTTTACAACTGTATCACTTATCTTTAACAGGTGAGTTGTTACAAACTTAACAGCTCTGGCTTCCAATGGTCCCCCTCGCTGCTTCATCTACCACTTTTAGTAACATTTTATTGTACTTATTTTTTTAGTTCATAAAGTACAGTTCTAATTCACCTTCATCAAAATGAAAAAGCAATAAATATACTCATATAACCAGAATTATTAAATAGATACAAAAGTTGCAACTGGCAAAATAAAAAGCACCAGACACCTGAGCTGCTGCTGTCACAGGCAAACACACCACCAGAGTGAACTGCTGACTTAGACACGAGGTTCAAAGTTCCAGCAATTTTCTCCATGAGCCGCCACCTGGAAATACCTACATCGTAACTTGTGTAAAGCCAGCCAATGCTGACCCCAGAGGACCGGTGTGGACTCAGAGCCACTGGCACTCATCACGGGGACTGCGCTATACACACCAGCTGGGGCAGTGCCCATTACCTGTGAATGATGCCCTTGCCATGCAAGTACTCTAACGCAGACACAATTTCAGCTGTGTAAAACCGGGTACAGGTCTCGTCAAATGAACCAATTTTGCGGATGTATTTAAGTAGCTCTCCATTTTTGGCATAACTAAGGCCAAAATCTGAATATTTTATGGTTAAGGAAGAATGGAAAAATATAATTTTTCTTCTAAAATAATAACCTTAAAAGCCCAGAAAGAACTTTCTTTTCATCAAATGCAAATTGCAGGTACCTGTGCTCCAAGACAGTCACCTGTTTGGGGGTCAGATCCAGGACCCAGCTCCAAGACCGGATGCCAGCACAGAATCTAGAGATAATGGCACAGTCCCTGAAAAACCATGGACAGTACCTCTCAGCCTAAGTGCCCTTCTAGACACATGGTCCCCAGAGGCCACCGTGGACTATGAAAGAAAGCCTCTAGATAACTCTTCAGTCACTAGGGCATGGCCAAGGTACCCAACATATGACAGCTTTAAAGTACAGGAGAACACAGTTCTGAAGACAGAGTCCTAACAGAACACCAAGCAACTGTAACCGCTGTGAGCCTTCCCTGAACTTGCTGTATTCCACTTCTGGGCATAAAAGTGACATGCTTTATAACAATTTTAATTTTCCAATTCATTTGATCTATTTGAGAAATACTTGGCTAGGGAGATGAGAAATAGCTACTTCTTAGCACCCTCATGCTGTAATATGTTCTGTTTATGTGCTTTCCTTCTCTAAAGGACACTGAAGACTAAAAACAAACAAACAAACAAAACAGGTCCAAATAACTATTTTCCTCCAAAGTACTAAACATTTGTGCTTCTTACTAGACATCTCCAGGTACCATACCTCCCTGGCAGTCTGGGCCACAGGGGCCCAAATGCTGACTAAACAAAGCAGCAATGATTAGGCCAAGCTTGAAACTCATACAAGAAGCTAAGGTGGACTTCTTGCTCCATCCTGGCTGCTATCTGCTAAGGCGCTGCTATCATCTACCGGAGGCTCTGGGGAAGAAATCAAACACCAAAGGCAGGACTACAACCAAAACTCATAAAGATCCCACTAGCCCAGGCTCACCTCTCAACACCTACCCCTCTCAACTCAGACAAAGTCTGCCAGAGAACTGAAACATTTACTGTGGGGAATGCAGAGGGTCTTATTCAGGCCCAACTGCATCATCTGATCCCTTAAAACGGAGGCTGATACCATGTCATGGCTAGTCTTATGTCAACTTGACAGAAACCAGAGTCATCTGGGAAGAGAGACTTCTCAATTGAGAAACTCCCTTCCTAAGATTTGCCTGTAGTCAAGAGTCTGTGGTGCATTTTCTTAATTAGCGATTAGGTGGGAAAGAGCATCCCATTGTGGGTGGTACCATCCTTAAGAAGGTGACCAGCAAGCCATGAGGAGGAAGTCAGTAAGCAGCACTCCTCCATGGCCTCTGCAACAGCTCCTATTTCAAGGTTCCTGCCCTGATTTACTATCCTGACATCCCCAGGAATGGGCTGTGATATAGAACTCGAAGCTGAAATAAATCCTCTTCTCTCTAAATTGTTCATGATCATGGTGGTTTATCACAGCAGTAAAAACACTAAAACATGCAGTGGAACCACCAGTTCTGGCTTGACATAGGCTGGCAACAGGGCCTTACCAGCCAGGAGTCCAGATATAAGGCACAGACATGGTCATGGGGTCAAAGGAACAGGAAGTAACTTCTCACTCTTTCCAACCTGATGGTTTTGCCCTTTATTTGACCCTTCACTGGTTCCTGATTCCTGTGAGAGGAATACCTATTGGTCTCTCAGCTCTAGAAGGAAGCAGAGGCAAGTTGTGGCTCTTAAGCATTGCAGGTGCCTGGGATTATTTCTCAGACTGATGGATCTGCAGTCATATCCTTCCCCACTGCAGAATGTTCTTGCAGACCTCGTCAATAAAACATGCATCCTAAGAACATCCTCCAACCTCTTGGCCATAGTCAGTGCTCCAGGGCAGCAAAACCTGTCGCAGACTGGTTGAGCTCCTGGCAGGGCAAGCACAAACCAAGTGCCTCACTTAACAGAGCCAGTGAGCCTACATGCCCAATGTGTGCAATTTGCAGAGGAGGAACCTGGTAGAGAGATTAAGCAATTGACTCAAATTCACAAAGCAAACAACTCACAGGACCAGAACCCGGTCCTGTGGTCAGAGCAATGGTCCTGACTCTATGCTACAAATGAAGCATAACAAAGACAAGCAAGTGGGAGCTTGACAATAATGGGGTGGAAAGCTACTGTGTGCTGAGACCTCTTGGTTTTCATCTGTGTGTGAAAAAGAAGGGCCCCACTGTTTAGGCTCTGATTGAGCCAGGACTATACAAAGATAAGGAAAACTTATGCTTGATCAAGCCTCTGGACTCACTTTCCCAGTTTCTCATGGTGTATCTAATGAAGAACCATCATTAGTCCCTGTGTAATCTGTTTGTCTGTTTTCAGTCTATGGCAGAGGTGTCCCCAGGCTCTGCCTTATCTTGCCTGTCCTAAATGGATGTGGGTTCACCCTGAGTCTCTTGAGGGTAGTGAAAGGTAAACCCAGCAATGACTAGTCCTACTCCCCTCCCTGAAATTATGACTAAATGAAGGACAGTGTCAAATCTGGGCACATTTATTCATGAAAAAAGTTTCATTTTTGTTTTTCAATACAAAATGTATATAGTGAGGATTACCAGTGGAGGCAGAAGCCACCGGATCTCATTCTCATGCAAGTGGAGGAGCCATTATGATCTTTTGGGTCTGAGATATGCCATTAGACAAAGACCTGGAGTTCTTTCCACCTAAACTGACATGACCGGTCCAATTTGGAAATCACATAGCAAGAACACTCTGGTTTGGCTTCTGAGTTCTTATCCTACCACTGTGACCCTGACAGAAGATGAAGCCAAGCATGTATGATTGTTTTGGCTATCCACAGTCTTGATATGACCTGGGTGTCTCATGGGTGCATGTGACTCCAAGTGGTAGGAATGTGAGGTAGTGCAATTTTTATGAAGTTGGGTTCACTGGCATGTCTGTTGGTCACTGGGCTCCTGAAACTCACTGGTCTCATCGGAAATTCTTCAAAGACTGCCATGAAAGAAGCAAACCCAGCCACACCTACTTACTTTGCTTCCCAAGTTGAGATGTGATTCTTCTTTTACACATGGTCCACTATCCCCTATATACTTCAGGACTATACCATTCACCACACATGACATCTGGACACTCAGCCTACAAACTGTGAACTAAACAAGTCTCTTCCCTTCCCACGCATTTTGTAACAGTGACACAAAGCTGACTAGTAACAGGCCAAGAAAACAAACGTATTGTTCTGAGAAGTGGCAGAAAAGTTCAGGCCTAGGCCTGAACTTCCATGTATTTGGTAACTACAGATTTCATAAACTCAAAAAAGAAAAAAAAAGAAAAAAAGACTTTCATGCACAGGGGATATGAAAGAAGAATCAACACAGGTTCAGAGAGAGATGTAATAAAATATAAAGAGGCCACTGAGAGCTGCTGTGTGAGCAATGCCAGCAGAGGTAGACTAGGGATGATACTGAGACCAGGAAGCTCTACTTGCTCTAAAGACCATCACCATCAACACATCTGTTCTCCTGGAACCTATTGAGCCTTTCACCAATGCTCTCTAAACAAGCTAATTTGGTTGATCTCTGTCTCACCTCTGTCATGAACTTTGCCCCCAAGAAACTGCCTATATAACTGTCAACTTGCTCATGGGCCAATCCTCTGACTAGGCCCAGACCATGTACTAGATTGGCCAAGCTACTCTAGGTCAGCCCCTGAGTCTCCATGTGGCCCTGAGTCACCATGCTCCTAGAGGCTTCTTCTGGATAGCTGGTCAACTGACTGAGAGCTCTTATCTGAACATCGCCTCCTCGGAGGCTTTGCTAACAGCCACCCTCTGGCCCACTCAGACAGCCCCAGCACATGTATCAAATGACAACCTACTCTCATCTAGCCACTGCCCAGCCTCTCTAGGCTCAGTGACAGATGACAGTGTAGACCAGGCTCTGAAGGCAAATACCAGCAGACACCTAACTCTGCTTCCCCCCAGTCTGGACCACAGCCACCAGAGTCAGAGCAAACCACTTACTCCTCCAAACTAGAAGAAAAAACAGAATTGGTATCAGGACTTCACAGCTCAGACAGCTAGCCCACTGTGGGCCCCCACATGCTTCTGCCCTCATATATCTACAGGGCTCAAAAATTCACACTCCAGACAATCACACCTGTCCTTCCAACTCACTCTGCTACCTGAACATCTGTGATAATAGCCTGTGCACAAGCTCTCCCAAAGTATACTCAATCCCCTGAAGGCAGAGCCTTCCTTTATCAGCATTCTGTCTATCTCCCTATAAAAAATTATTTTGAAATGGGGTTGGGGGCACAAGCAGATACATGAGGCAGAAGAATATAGAGTTGTTATTAAAAGTGAAAGCAGATGGTAGGTGTGATGGTGCACACCTTTAATAACAGTGCTTGGGAGACAGAGGGAGCCTGGTGAGCTAGGACAACCTGGTATACAGTGAGTTCCAGGACAGCCAGTGCTATGTAGAGAAACCTTGGGGGAGGGGGGGCAATAAATAAGAAATAAAAAGTAGGAGAAGAAAGAGGAATGTGGACAATGAACATACATGTAAAGGGAATCTGCTGGAGAGGCATTCTGAACAGCCCTAAGAAGCTGGAGGTAGGGCTGAGCAAGCCCAGCAGACAGAGAGCTTCAGGAGGATACTCTATGACCCTACCACAGAGAGAGAGCTTCAGGAGGCTACCACTCTGGGCTCTTTTGGGTCATTCCAACTTCTCAAATGCCCAGTCAAGTTGTCCTTCTGACCACTCAGTAACTCAGGATGGAAGAGGGTATGGAGAAGTTGGTGCCAATTCCAAGAGCCTTGAGGAAGCTCAAGATCATTTTTTTCCTCTCAGGCCCTCCCATTTCTTTCCTTTCCCTTCCCTTTTTTTTTTTTTTTTAAGATTTATTTTTATGTATACAATGTTCTGTCTGTATATACACCTGCCGCCAGAAGGGAGCACCAGATCTCATTATAGATGGTTGTAAGCCACCATGTGGTTGCTGGGAATTGAACTGAGGACCTCTGGAAGAGCAGCCAGTGCTCTTAACCTCTGAGCCATCATTCCAGCCCCAGACCTTCACTTTTCAAAAGCAGGAATCAATAATAACACCTAACAAACACTCCAGAATGAGGGAACATTTCTGCATCAATGCAGCTAAAACAACAATCCATTAAATACAACATTTATCAATAAACACCTCAACACTGTGGGCCAGTTTTGCCTTCAGAAACAGCACATTAGTGAACCTCAGCCATGTGCTGTCTGTTGTGGTACTGTCTGTTGCCTCCAAGGATATCAATCCCCATAGAGAACCATGAGGTACCCTTTCCTTTCAAGGAACAACGTAGTCACTAATCTAAAACACAAGGTGGTTTTCAGACAGCACTGACCATGCAAAGGATACACAGCTTTTCGTCATCCTGAAATGTAAAGTAAAGTTTCACAAAGAAGGGGTGATCCAGGCGTGACATCACATCTCTCTCTCTAGTTACGTACGGGACTTTGTTCTCTTTTATAATATGACGCTTCTCCAGAATTTTAACTTAAAGTAAAAGAGAAGTTAGTTTACTAACATTAGAAAATGTAAAAGAAATAGTAATTTATACAGGTAACTGACCTCAACTGTAGAACCACCCAGAACCACCCACTCAAGCTTTCATGGTCTAGAAGACTAACCTTTTCATAGACTCTGAAATAAGCACAGGCCCTGGTCCTACCCATATATAAACGTGGCACTGTCCCTGAATCCCAGACGTACAGCTCACTGGAGTTAATACTTACTAGCATATTCTCTGGAAGTGGCCAGTTCTCGGGCCAGAACAACCTGGTTTTGGGTGGAAAAAACACAATGTAATAATGAGACCAGTCTGGTTAAGTCACTGTCACCATGCACAGGCTGCTCAGCCTAAGCACACAATTCTGAAGCTACATTTAAAGTTGCATTGGACTGTACACTAGCAAACGTATTAGACAGCCACTGCTCGTGTTAGTAAGCTCTAACAGTTAACAGCAACATGACAGCAAAATTAGATGGTAAGTAGAAACTGAGCCATTGTTTTCAAAAGTTCATAATCAGCTCACTACTGGAAGTTCTCATAATACATCCAAAGCATAAATTTAAGAACCAATAGGTATGGTAGTACACACCCATAATCTTTTGTTTGTTTTCTGAGACAAGGTTTCTCTGCTGTTGTACTTTATAGGCCAGGCCAGCCTCTAACTCACAAAGATCTCCCTGCTTTTGCCTCCCCCAGTGCTGAGACTACAGGCATCTGCCACTGCACCCTGTTTCAAACCTATAATCTTAACACTTGAGAGCCAGAGGCAGGCTCTGGGCTCCATGCTCTAGGCAACCCTAGGTTACACAGTGAGACCCTGTGTAGCCCCTCCTACTTCCTATCTCAAACAAAAAAGAATTTTGTTGACTGACATGCCCAAATACCACAAGTGGATACTGGAAATTTCTTCAGAAAAATAACTTCAAGAATATGTATTTTCAGAGGCTAGAGAGATGGCTTAGTGGTTAAGAGCACTTCCAGAGTTAAGAGGTCTTCCAGAGGACCTGGGTTCGATTCCCAGCACCCCCATGGCAGCTCACAACTGCCTGTGGCCCCAACTCCGGCCGGTCTGGTGCCCTCACACAGACAGACATGGAGGAAAAACACAAATGCATATAAAATAAAAGTAAATAAATCTCATTTTGAGGCTGGAGAGATAGCTCAACAGTTAAGAGCACCGTCTGCTCTTCCAGAGGTCCGGAGTTCAATTCTCAGCAACCACATGGTGGCTCACAAGTATCTGTACTGGGATCTGATGCCCTCTTCTTTCATGCAGGTGCACGTGCAGATAGAGCATTCAAACATAAATAATAAATAAATAAATCTTTTAAAAATATATGTATTTTCTGACAGGCAGTGGTGGTGCACACCTTTAATCCCAGCATTTGGGAGGGAGAGGCAGGCAGATCTTTGAAATTGAGGCCAGCCTGGTCTACAGATCAAGTTCCAAAATAGCCAGGGCTACATAGAGAAACCCTGTCTCAAAAACAAAAGAAAAAGTCTTTTCAATACAGATCTTAATAAAAAGCTGTTCTTGACTTAGGCTTCTCCAAATAATTGCTATCATACATTTCATTTGATAGCATGAACATAGTTATGGCTCTACTGTGTACCAAGAACTAAAACAGTACAGAACAAACCATTTTAATAGCGTGCTCTCCATATTAAGCCCATCTCTGCCTGTGCTCAGACTCCATCCACTTCAGGGACAGAGTACCAGCAAACTCAGGGCACACCCGAGGCATCAGACTGAACAGAGTTGACAGGCCCAAGCTGCAGGGGGCAGCTTTGCCAATCAATCAATCAATCAATCAATCAATCAATCAATCAATCAATCAATAAAAGCTTTGCCCCACATGGCCAATAAATGTAAATGGATGTGTGTTTTTTAGGTACCTGCAATGATAACTGAGAACCAAAGAGCAGACGAAACATGCCCCCCTTCCCCCAATCACTGGGCCTGGTGGATAAACTTTAGTGTCACCTGGCTTCTGGTTGTTACATCCTGTGACAGGGCTCCCTAGAAACAGGGCTCCTAGAATCCTGGAAAAGCACTCTGTGATACCCATACCACTAAGAATAAGGTAGGGCTGAATGTCTTAAGCACAAAGAACGCAAAAGAACTCTCTGCAGGAATATGCTGCATATACATCACTATCAGCCATGAGGGTGGAGGGAGTAGGTTCAAGTAATATATTCCCCCAGGATGGAATTATAGATATTCACATTCCTTCCTGAGCATGCATGCATATCTTCCTATTTATGAAAAAAAAAAAAAAAAAGAAGTAGCTGAAAAAGCACTACCATTTACTGGAACCCTTCCTGAGGTAGATGTGTGTGTGTATATGTGTGTGTGTTTGAGACAAGGTCTCATTATATAACCTCAGCTGGCTTGGCCTGGAGCTCACTGTGTAAACCAGAACTGGCCTTGAACTCAAAGATCCACCTGTTTTAGCCTCCCACCGTGCTAAGATTAAAGGCATGTGCCATCATGTCCAGCTTATGATAAGATTTCTAAACTTAGCATTTCATAAGTAGGTTTCCCACAGAACAGAGTTTTCTAGAGAATTGCATGGGACATGTTGCTCCATGTCACCAGGGTAATGTCATTACTATCTTGGATGTTAAAGTATACTTGGGAGCCTGTCCTCTAGCATCAGATTCAGGTTCTGCCAAGTGAATATCCTGCTGAATCTGGTAATTGTATGTCCTTTACTCCTTCTCTGGAAATCTAATTTAAGTGTTCACTATTTCAGGAATAGAGACAAATCACTGTAACACCTAGTTTAAGATCCAGGGTTACAGATTCAAAAAGCCTGGAAAGAGACTCCAGCTTGCAGTGCTTTCCCAGGCACCTCATGGCCTGAGTTCAAAATGGCGGTGAACACGGATGGCTGTGCCACCCAGAAAGGATGGCGCCTAATTTACTTCCCTGTGAAGATTAAATAGAAAGGAGTAAACTGTGAAAAAGGAGAACTTCACTAGAATAGCATATGCAGCTGAAAGCAACACCCACGGATCTCAAGCAGGTTCCTCTTCCTACAAGGCGTGGTGAGTACCAAAGGCACAGGGAGTGATCTTCATGGTTGGAGGCATTTCATAAGGCCACTATCCTTCTATAAACAAAGTTACTTCAACAGAGTTGCTAAATAAGGCCTAAGCCTTACAGTGTAAGAGCCACCAAAGTTAATATAAGATGTCAGGGATATAAGTAAGCTATAGTTTAAGCTTTGTTTTTTAGAATCTTTCATAAATATAAAAAGAAGAAAATTTCAGCCAGTCATGGTGGCACTCATCTTTAATGGGTGTACCGAGGAGTCAGAGGCAGACAGATCTCTGTGAGTTCAAGGCCAGCCTGAGTGATATAGTAAGCTCTGATCTACTTAGGGCTAGGTAGTGAGACCCTGTCTCAAAAAAAAAAAAGACAAGAGAAAGCAAATTCCTCATATGGACTCTTCAGTCAGGTGTAAGGAAGGCTGGTTATTTTGAAACGCTCCAAAAGTTAAGGCCCTGGAGTGCCTGTTTCAGCCTGGAGATGGAGCACGGAAACCTGTTCCAGTGGAGGTTGTTTGAAACTGAAAGTGACCCCTTGACCACTCTGGAGCAACTTGTCCTGGGAGTTACAACAAAAAAATCTGAAGGCCAACTAACTCTCCAGCAAATACTTAAAGTGTTGTAGTTTAAGTGCTAAAGCAACCAAAAACAAACAAACAAACAAAATCAACAACAACAAAAATCACTGAATGTTACCGAAAGTCCCCAAAGAGGTACAAACTCTGATACTAACTTTCAATCTAAGGAATTAAAAGCTTCCTATGCCCTGTCCAGGAAGACAAGAAGACACAGAGCATACCTGCCCCTGTTGGGTTAGCTGTGGTTTTAAAGCAGCATAAATCAACAGATGCTTTTGTTTGTTTTTGAGACTGGTATTTAATATGCTGCCAAGTAGGCCTTGACACTTCCTCTGCCTCAGCATCGTGAGTATAGGGAGTAAAGGTATGGGCCAAAACAGATAAAGCCAGTTTAAGCATGCTCTCTTCAGGTGGTCTGCTGGGGGAGTTCACTCTAATGGCATTCACAGCAGGGAACAACCATGGGCATGAAACCACCTCCTAGGGAGAACAATGCCTGGTCAGGTGTTCTCAGTAGTCAGTGATCTCAGGAAAACCCTGTGCTCAATAAGCAAGAGCAGTAGAGGCACATACTCACTGTGGAAAAGGAGCCCTCCCCAAGAATTTTCCCAAACTTGAAGTCTTCAGGCCGTTTCTTTCGAGGCTGTGGTGGCAGCTGGGCAGGATGCTGCTGCAAGGGGTTGGTGCTTGGTCGGGCTTCGGCTGTGGTGCTGTCCATAGTGGGTCCCTGCCTGCTAACACCACTAGGAATGCCAGGGGCCGAGCTGGACTCAGTCTGGGACCTCACCATTGATGGGGATGGGCAGGAACATAGCACCACACTGGACTGAATGGGAACAGCGTCATACTGCAGACACAGAGCAAACAGATTAAGAGTCAAGTGGCTCAATTGTCCTGAACAAATGACCAAGTACAAGCACTTTATTAGGATACTGCTCTCAAGATAGCACAGTACATCTGACTTTGGGTGTCCACTGGAGCCAAAATCATTCAGGCATATTCTAACATCTCCTTTAGCATTACTCCAACCACTTTCACAAAGCCAAGCTAAAGAAAGCAGACATAACATTGTGCATTTGTAATTCTGAAGTATGTTTACTTTATACAAAGACACCCAATGCTGGCAAGACTTATGATAAAGCAAGAATATTCATTCAATTATGGCTAGCACCCAAAGCTGGTGTTACTGTTAAAATGCTTTTGGAAAGCAATTTGGCAGTTGTCAGCAAAATGATTACAGAACAATTGTCAATGAGTTAGAAATATGAAAAATGAAAGGAATCAGACATAAGCATAAGACAGGTATGGTGGTGCACACCCATAACCTTAGCATGCAGAAGAATCGTGTCTTCTAGGCCAGCCTGGGCTACACAGCAAGGCTCTGCACCAAAAAAAAGGAGGTGAGGTAGGAGTGGGAAAGAGGCACTGAGAAAGGAATTAAGTGTTCAGAGCTAAACAGGCAGTATGTAAAAATTACACACATCCATAAAAGCCTGCTCTTCAGCTCTGCCCTTGGCATATTCTCATAGTGGTGACATTGTCCTGACTATAAAAGACTGGAGAGATATAGCTCAGTCAGTAAACTATTTGATTTGTAAGCCTAGGACCTAAATTCATTCTGCAGGCTTAAAACAAACGAACGTGGGCTGAGGATATAGCTCAGTAGTAGAGAAGATGCCTAGCATGCATAAGGCTCTGGTTCAGTAACTAATACCCAACTCTCCCCTCAAAAAAGTCAATAAAAACAACAAGAAAAAGCCAAGCCTGACAGTCCACTTTCATAATTCCAGCACTGGGAAAGTGGAGATAAGCAATTCCCGGGGTGCTAAGTGGCCAGCCATCTTTAGTTTAATTGTCCAGACCCAAGTTAATAAGACCCAGCTATTACATACCTACCCACCTTCCTACATACATACATAAGCAAGCTAACCAACTAAAAGCTAGGAAAAAAAGGGCAGGTTGCACACTGCCTGAGCACACATACCACACACACCTTCCTCCCCCCCCCCCCCACATGCCATCATAAAATGAACTCAGACTGGGCAATGATGGAGCACATCTTTAATCCCAGCACTCTGGAGACAGATGTAGATGGATCTCTGAGTTTGAGGCCAGCCTGGTCTACAGATCGAGTTCCAGGAAAGCCAGGGCAGAGAAACCCTGTCTTAAAAAACCAAAATAAATCAGTTAATTAATTAATTAAAATAAAATTAATTCAGTATACCCAAGTTACTCAGGTGCTAGTCTCTAACAATCCTCTTTCAAGAACTCCAGCAAACTTCAGTTCTAGAGTACTTGCCTAGCATGCTTGAGCACCTAGGTTCAATTCCCAACATACCCAAGAGAAAATTTAAAAGTACACAACTCAATGAAGTTGGGTCCTGAAACCACCCACCTGTTCTGTAAAACACAGAACATACCAGGGTTGCCACTGTCCAGAGGTGACCCATTCAAAACCTAAAAGCAGACTGCTCAGAAAAAGTCAGCAGAAAAGTTCAGGCATCCACAATCCAAAAAGGTGAATTTTCCTTTTTTTTTTTTTTTTTTTTTTTTAAGTTTTTTAGTTTTTTGAGACAGGGTTTCTCTGTGTAGCCTTGGCTGTCCTGGACTCAACTTTGTAAATCAGGCTGGCCTTGAGCTCAGAGATCCACCTGCTTCTGCCTCTTAAGTGCTGGCTTAAAGGTATGTGACACCACACCCAGCTTTTTTTTTTTAAGCTTAATAATATAAACCTATGGGCTAAATACACTAGTCTATGTAAACAAGACAGTATGTCTGTGTAGAAGTTAATCAGGACAGGCAAAAATAATTGCTTTCTAGATAAACAGGACCAGAAACACAGAACCATAAAGAAGCCAGGGATCTGAAAACAGTAGTACAGACAGGTAGGCACACAGTATCCAAGACTGAGCTAAGGAAAGCTCAGTCACCTAGAAGAACAAAATGCTTAACAAATCTAGGGAGAACATCTCGTGACATGATAAATACCAAGGTAGAGAAAGGAGAGCAGATGGTAACACAGAAGGGTGTCTTGACTACCCTACATTGCAGAATGTGAGCCTAGGCTCCTGAGAGCAGCCTTCTCGGAATGGCAGGGCAGCAGGACACTCCCAAGGGTTCTAGCTAAGCAACCACCACCAGTAAATCCTGTATCTGCTCCGTGGCAGAAGAAAACAGTTTTTTCAGGTGGGTCTCTTGACCCCACTATCATGCCAGGCAAAGTGTAAAAATATGAAGGAGCTAAGCAAACACAAGCCAATGAAATATGACCACATGACTGTAATAAGGATCTAAGAATCTCAAGAGGGAATTAAGTTTTTACTTTGTGTGCTGAACAGTGTTCAAAGTCTCAGTGAGATCTTCAGTAAGTGGAATAAAAAGGATCACAACAATGCTAACCAAGTATTTCCATAAACAAACCCGTTAGACAAGGGTCATGGCTTAATGGGTAAAAGCTTGTGCTGTTCAAGTCTGATGATCTAAGTTTATATTCTTGGAGCTCAGGTAAAAACCAAACGCTTACCATTGTGTTTATAATCTCAGCATTTCTATGGAAGAATGGGAGGTAGTGACAGGAGAATTCTCCAGAAACCCTTAGACTAGCTAGCCTTGAGTGTGTAGCACAGTAGCAAACAATGAAACCCTACTTCAAGCAAGGTGTAAAATGAATGCTGACACTTGAGAGAGTCCTTTCACCACCTCATGTGCCCCCACTGATGGCACAAACACACCTTCACACATTAACACCTACACACAAAAAATAAAAAATAAAGTTTAAAACAGCTTGGACATAATTACTCTTTCCATCTTACAAATTCAACCTAAGAAAATTAGTTAACAGTATTTCAAACTATCACAAAAGAAAAATATAGGGGCCAGACATATGTTTCTATGGTAAAGCACTAGAAGAAACAAGGCCCTGGTCCCATGCCAGCACCACTAGGCAAAAAAAAATTAACACCTAATGTAGCATTAGATATTACAGCAAAAGCAAAAAATTGCTTAGATGCTCAAGAGAAGTGACAGGTAAAGCCAGGGTATGCACACTTGGTGGAACACGCTGCAGCCCTTAGAAATAGATATAGAAAGTATAGAAGCATGGTTCTGCAACTGGACGAGGTGGTTAAGGTTGTATTAGGACCATCTGTGCCCTTCTGGAAATAGCTTTTAAGTGGCATAAAGACTGAGAGAGCAGCTAGGTGGCACAATGCTTGTCTAGCATACAGATCCCCAACATTGGGGGGGTGTTAAGTGAAATACGTGTGTAAGAGAAGGCAGAACTGGTTGAATAAAAATAGACTATAGAAGAGAACGATGACAATGACAAAATAGGCCATTGGATTACAGACTATTATTTGTTACATTTTGATAGAATAACAAAAACCAAGTTAAATAAATACAACTTGATCCTAATGGTTCCAAGCTTTGTTGGTGATAAAAAAGGAGGCAAGTATTTTCTGTGATGAAATTCCACATGCTCAAGAAGCTACAGTTAGCCAGTCATGGTGATACACACCTTTAATCCTAGCATCCAGGACACAGAGACAGTCAGATTTCTCTGAGTTTGAGATCAGCCTGGTCTACATAATGAGATTCTGTCTCAAAAGGTCAGTGTGCTATGGGAAATTTCAGATATAAGCTTTTGGTGTTGTTCTGAGACAGGATTTTATGTAGCCAAGGTTGGCCTTGAACTCCTAATCCCACTGAGGATTATAGATATGAACCACCACACAGGCAAGACATAATCATAATCTTCTCTCCCTCCCACCCCCTTCTTTCTATCTCTGTCTCTGTCTCTCTCTCTTTCAGAGACAAAGTTTGTATAGCCCTGGCTGTCCTGGAACTCTCTGTGTAGACCAAGCTGGCTTCAAACTCTTGAGATCCACCTGCCTCTGCTTCCTAAATACTGGGATTAAAGGTGTGCACCACCACACCTGACCTAAGATATAAATTCTTAAGAAACAGATTGTGGCTGGGGGTGATGACACAAGACTTTAATCCCAACGCTCAGGAAAGCAGAGGCAGGTGTGAGTTCGAGGCCAGTCTGGTCTACAAAGCAGTCCAGGACAGCCAAAGCCACACCTGAGAAACCCTGTCTCAAAAAAAAAAAAAAAAAAAAAAATCCAAAAAGTAGCCAATGAAGCTTCAAGACCAAACCCAGGGCCTCACATGTTAGATAGGCACTCTAGCACTGAGTTACACCCCAGCCCACCCAGAAGCCCAAATAGGGGCAACATTGTTCCTTCACAGTATTCAGGACCCAAGCTCCACAAGGTAAGTGACATGCAAGAATGAGGACTTTCAAAGCGCCTGCCACAATGGCTACACAGATACCACCACAGACGGCAGCTATTCTCCTGGGAAAAGGGCAAGAGGTCAAAGAACTAGGTCTGACAGTCCCCCATCAAACTGGTTATTTTGGGACAGATGACCTTGAGGGACACAAACAATAAAGACTTAGAAAAGCTATTGTCAGCTCACTTCTTGATTGCTAAATTTACAATTCTGGCCCTTGAAGAGCCGACTGGAAGACAAACCACTGGAAGTAGATATGTGTGTGGGCCTGTGGTTTTTAGGCACATATCTAGAAAACCTTTACCATCTGAGTAGTTTCCTTGGTTACAATAAGGACCTCCAGAACAGAAGCTCACAGAAGAGCACTGTACTTGAACTAGGCTCTCCTGACCCCTTATCCAAGCATTCACCTAAAGCAGTGTGGCCAATGGCTCTTGGCCCCTATGGCAGCTGCTGGCCAGAGCGGGGCTCTTTAGAAATCCCAGGCTCACTTGACAAAGCTCAATCTATTCCAGCAGAATCCAAAATTATCAGGCAGAATAGACTCAGAAAAAGGCAGAATGTCACTGGGTACAAACCCTGACAACTTCCTTTGTAATATCCATCCAACATGAGACATTAGGTGCCACAGAAAACACCCAGGTCACCTAAAAAAGTATGTGAGAGATAGGAGGGTATAGGAACTGAGATCCGAAGGACAAGAAGTGTGTGCTTATTACACTAATACTGTTTATTAGGGAAAGGTGTCAAGAGTGAAACTCAAAAAAGGCAAGAAAGCCACAGATAGAACATTCCAGAGAAGCCATTTTTCACTGCAGAATATAGCATCTGATTTGTCTTTGACATGGACCAATGCAAAAGACATCAAGCCTCACCCCAAATACACAGTCAGCTCTGATATGCCACTAAAGCAACTTTCCCAATAAAAGTCTAGTCCACAAATACTTGGCTGACCAGATGCTGTATTTTGCTGTGAAAAAATGGCTGGCCTTAACTGCTAAGCTAAGCCTTATCTCCAGCCCTGCTTTGAACTTTTCAATGATATTTTATTTTAGGCTTGAGTGATATTAAAAGACTTGGGTTGAAATCCTTCTCTGTGATAGGTTCTGGGAAATATATGGACTATAACTGGGCTCAGCTAGACTTCTTTCATTCAGGTTTCTGACTTGTTTCATCTGTATTCCGGGGTGGCTTGCTATGCCATAGGGAAACAGGGTGCTTTTCATAGCAGCTAGATACAAGTTCTTAAGTGTTTCTATGCAGTTTTGTGCCAACAATCCAGTCCATCAGTAAAAACTTAAATCAGAGAAATATTGAGCATAATCTTACAGAAAGTGAAATGTCAAAGACTGGCACTTGGAAACGCATGGTCAAGCAAAGTTCCAGCCAGGAGTCTGAAAGAAGCTGTACCAGAAAGTAAAGAATAGTGCCTAGGTGACACTTCCTCACACATGGGCCTGAATTTCTTGCTAAATTCACTGCTGGAGAGTCACAGCTGAGAAGGAGATGGCAGGCCCACTGCTTGGCAGGAGGATACTCCTGTAGACATTTAGGCTTGTGGTATCTTTGCCAAGTGTGCTTCACCCTCTGTTGTACCATTCTCAGCCTAAGATTGTATACCCATGCTTACCCTCTCTGCCTCCAGGGATCCCTAATCCTGCTCTGAGAGGTAGCCACACAGTGCTAGGCTCCAGAGGAGCTACAAGCCACTGCAGAATTAATGGGAATTGTTGGCTTTTTGGCCTGGTCTGTCTTTGTTGTAGGGATATTCTCTCGTTTCTAAAATGTTTAATGGGGTCACTGCCTCTGTCCTCTGGGTACCAGTAACATCCTCTCCCACATGTGAGAACCAACCCAAATCTAGTCCTTGCCAGGTTAAAAACAAACAAACAAACAAACAAACAAACAAAAAAAAAAACCTTTTTACCCTAGTTGAGAGCCTCTAGGAGAGAGTATTTGCCAGGGTTTCTCAGATGGAACTTGTAGTGTTAGCAGTATCTGTGTCCCTCTTGAAGGATTGGGCTTTAGATGTGGTTCTGTGTCTGATAGCTCTTACAATGGGCCCTGACCAGAGGACTTTGGTTCAATTTGCAGTACCCACATGATAGTTTACAACAACCTATACTTTGGGTTCCAGGGGATAGGATACCCTCTTCTAGCCTCCAATGGCACCAGGCACAAAATGTGATACACAAACATATGCAGGAAAAACACCCATATACATAAAATAGTAATTTCTTAATTTAAAAAATTACTTTTATGTGTATGGTTGAATGTGTATGCACGTATGCCTGTATACCATAAGCATGCAGTTCTGTGGTAATCAGAAGACAGTGTCAGATCCCCCAGAACTGGAATAAACTGTTGAGAGCGGCCACGTGGGTTCTAAGAACCAAACCCGGGTCCTCTACAAGAGCAGCCAGTAAGATTCTTATCCACTCTCTCAAGCCCCTAATTAACATATATATTTAAGTTTAAAGCTACTTGGGAGACAGAGGTAGACAAAGCAAATATCTATGTGAGTTCAAGGCCAGCCTAGTCTATGTAGCAATTTCCAAGCCCGCCAGGAATACATAGTAAAACCATGCCCTCTCCCATGATAGAAAATGTTCAAAAGTGAAAATAAGCTTTTCTCTGAAGGAATATTTAGCACTTCAGTATAAATCAACACAAACTAAATTCCTCTGCTGTTGACACCTCTCTGAAGAATAAGCATGTCATGGACAGGTACAAAATGCTCTGAAGCTTTAGTTTCATAGGCATGGCTATGAAATAGGCTCAGGCAAAGACAGAAGCAGGGTCTATTAATGATATGCAGAATTACAGTGGGTGGCCCTAGAACAGGGGCTGGCACTCTGTGTAGAAGCACACCACAGAGCAGCACATTTAGCACACACTACCACCTACTTCCAACCTTAGAGCCCCAGGATTCTGCTGCCTACACCCTTGGGCACCTCTCTCAGTAGGCAATGCATTGTTTGCATAGCTCACAGCATGTCATCAGCTCCACAGCCCCAGAAAACGTAAGAGCCAGGATCATTAGCATACCCCACTGCAAACAACATTTGACAAGAAATGATTTCTCCAAGTATGCCACATTCCCCCAAGCTCTTCTATGACTTCACAAACATTCATTCATTCTGTTCATCACTTTCTCTAAGATGTAAATTAAGGCTCTGGGCCAGGCTAGCAGACAGACATATTACTCTAGGTCTAGCACCGCCCATTTATAGTAGTGGGATGGCTACACAAGATATGGAGAGTTCAGGAAGAGCCAGAGCAAACCATGTTTGGACAAATGTTTGGACAAAGTAAAAGAAGGAACCAAGGAGAGTGAAGCCACTTAAGACAACGGTTGTGTTCAGGATGTGACATGTAACAGCAAAACACATCTCACATAAGTTTTACTTTCCTCGAAGGTTTGAAATCTAAATATAACAAGCAGTCTCCACATATCAGAAAGAAAAAACAAACAAACAAAAACTTCATTTTGAAATCAACACCAAAGTGATAATGATAATGAACACTAGATTTCTGTAGTAACAGTAGATAATAGTCTCGCATCCCAGCTTCCCAGCACTAACATTAGAGTACTAGTCTAGTCTAGTACTCTAAACTAGTCTCAGCCACCAAAGATACAAAGCCCCTTAAGACAACTCCATCTGCTAAGTTCCTGGAATCTGTTTTGCATTGCTGCAGCACTTTGATAAAACAATAACAAAATAAAATAAAAACTCGACCCCTAAGAAGCTACACAGGATAGTACTATTTGAATGCAAATAGTACATTTCCAAACAATGAAGAAGCTCTTACTAGGGGATGAAGAGATGGATGGTTCAGCAGTTAAGAATACTCATTGCTCTTGCAGAGGACCTGGGATTTGGTTCATAACATCACTCCAGGCAATCTGATGCCTTCTTCTGACCTCCATTTGCACCAGACATGCATATGGTGCACATATACCCATGCAGTAAAAAACTCATACATACAATATATAAGTAACAACAGCTCTTACTAGGTTGGTGACATCTGACCAAACACTCAAGGAATACAAAGGCTCAAAAGATGTCTGTCTTCCAACAAAGGACCTCCCAGTGTAAACATCTGGACACAGAGGCAGCTCTCAACTCAACAGTCCACGCATGGCCACTACATAAGCACTCCAGACAGAGGCCCTCGGTACCAGACAGGTGTAAAAATATGGGCCTTCTATATCCACCCTTGCTCTGAATAATGACACGGAGACCTTTTAAATATATCAATAGCTTCAGGCACTATTTAACTGTCCACTATAGCTGGACAAATACTCAACTATTCTAACCTGACAAAACTGTCCTGGACCGTTTCCCAGACACATGGCCTGTTACCTCCATTTTACTCTCATCCTGCCTGTTCCCTCCTCCATCCACATCCTCATGGCTACTTCTGCCCCTCTCTGATCTCCACTTACAACCCCTCTCTGGGATCAGAAGTTCCACTGTATCCTTTCCTGCCCAGCTACTGTCTATTCAGTTCTTTATTAAACCAATCAAAAGAGCAATGTTTACATCATACCAAGACAATACTTCATAATAATAATAATACTAAAGTCCAGACTACAACCAGATCTCTGGGTACAGAAATTGGCATTTGAAAACATAGTACACAAAAACATCCTCCAACAGACTGGGACCTTATCACCCTAGAATCCCTTTTGGAGTAACTCCAGGTACCCTCTAGAATCCTGAAGAAGCAAACATGAGACATACCATCATCCATAAGAACCCAAGCACCTTCTGATACCAGTCTAACTACTAGCTAGGCCCATATGAACATGCACCAACCCTGGGCTCCTGACTACCACTACTCATGAGCCCGATGCCATCATCTACTGCAACCAAATGCTTTCGTAGAATTTTGCAATTTCTTCCTGTCTTGGCTATAATGCACCAACCAAACTCCTTTCAGGGACTCTCCCCAGCTAGGCGGTGTTTACAAGGTCAATATGATTGTGCCCCCCCCAACACATCACTATAGTTTAATAACTGATTTTACTTCTGTAGTAAAAAGCAATGATATTTACAATATTACCTTTTAAAGCATCAACTGTGAAATAAAATGCCTGAGAAAAAAGCCCCCAATTATAAAATCTGCATGCTTATTGTACTACAGCTGTTATTAGAAACAGCAAATCTTGTATCATTTTTAGGTAAAGGATTAAGCTACATACACAGCTCTCTCAGACTGTCACCACACACTGCAAGATATACCCTGCCCAGAGGACACATGCCAAGGAGCCCTACTGTCTCTTCTAACCTGTGGTCTTGAAGAGGCCCCTAGAGCCAGAGAACACAGATGATTCTGATCTGGGGCTGAGTCTTCCCCTTGAGGTACAGCCCTTTCACCTTGCTGCCCACACAGTAACCCAAAATTTGGTAAGCAAATGTTTCTGGTTACTCAACAGATTCTGGGATTTAAATTTCTGGAGAAATTTAAAACAAAAAGCCAGTCTGCTATGCCTCTTCTCTTTGGAAGTCAGACCACCTCATTCACTTAGTTCACTGAGACTGGGCATAGTGACATATTTATGACCCCAGCATTTTATAAGATCACCAACAGCTTGAACAGCTCAGCCTGGACTTCACAGAAGTTCGGCCTGAGTAAACTTCATTTCAAAGACAAACAACAACAACAACAACAACAAACCCTCTGACTAATCTCAGCATTCCAGGGGCAGAGGCAGATGGACCAGGACCAGCCTGGTCTACATAAACTGTTCCAGGCCAGCCAAGGCTCGATGGCAAAAATCTCATCAAAAAAAAAAAAAAAAAAAACCTAAAAAGCATCTCTGCCTCAGGACTGGAGAGATGGCTCAATAGTTAAGATCACTAGCAGCTCTCCCAGGGGATCCCAGTTTGATTCACAGCATCCATATTGTATCTCACAAAAGATCCTCAGAAAAATATCAAGTTTACAAATAAACTGGATTTTACCAGTTCACTAGAACCCAGGCATAGTAGGTAGAAGACTCTAGGTGTAGAAGTGCCACACTGACTTGGCAATACTGTGGCTGTGGATCATCTGAGGTGGTCATTGGTATAAGTTGCCAGTGAGACAGGCTGATGTTTCTGTTCCTTGGGAGTTTTATTGTTTGCTTTGTTTTGTTTGCAGCAGGCAGGTAGGTGGGCTACATGGTAGCAGGGTTTCTCGTGTAGTCCTGGCTGTCCTGGAACACACTCTGTAGACCAGTCTGGCCATGAACTGAGAGATCCACCTGTCTCTGCCTTCTAAGTGCTGAGATTAAAGGCGTGACCACCACGTCTGGAAAGATACTAATTTTTAAAGAAATAAAAATACAGAGGATCATGGGGATGGAAAGATGGCTTACCAGTTAAGAGCAGAGGAAGCTTTTCCATGACACAGGTTTGGTTCCTAGCACCCACATGGTTGCTCACAACCATCTAAATACAGGTCTAGGGAATCTGATGCTCTCTTCTGGCCTCTGGAAGTACCAGACAGGCATGTAGTACACAGACAGACATGTAGGCAAACTACTCTCATATGTCCACCAAAAACAGACTCAATAAAAGAATACAGCACACTGCTCTGTCATTAAATGTTTTAAGAAATCATCAAACTATTAGGCAATGCAAAACTGCTAAACATAACACTTGAACAACAAATACACTACAATACAAACAAATTTAAAGAAATGAATAAATAAACAAACAAACAACACTGGGCAATGGTGACAAACTTAAGCAGCACAGGCAGGTAGATCTCTGTGAGTTTGAGGTCAGCCTGGTCTACAAAGTGAGATCCAGCACAGCCATGGCTACATAGAGAAACCCTGTCTCAAAAAACCAAATAAACAAATAAATAAATAAATAAATGTGTATTTTTTTAAATGGCAGGTTAATTTCTTCTCTGTCTTCAAGCAAGTCGCATATCATACATCTTGAGTCTTCCAGAGCTGCAGACAGTAGCTTCACTAACCCTCAAGAGACTAATCGTCAGGTACAGAGAGGCTTATTTTGATAAATGTGGAGCCACATATTTTTAAAGCACCTCACAGTCCCTAAGCACCTGGTAGCAAATTGACCTTGCATAGGGCAGAGGATGAAATAGAAAGATGATAGAACCAGCCTAGCTTTCAGGGGGAACCACAACTTGTTATGGGGCAGCCTGGTCTATCCAGGCTAGCTAAACAGTGACGTTCCTGACCAAGATGGTTCTCAGGTATTAAATAAACAAACAAAAACAAAATCAGGTCCATCATGATAGCCCATACCTTTAATCCCACACTCAGGAGGCAGAGGCAGGTAGATCTCTGAGTTTAAGACCAGCCTGGTCTAAATAGAGCGTTGCAGTCAAGCCAAGGGCTATATAGTAAGACCCTTTCTCAAAAGAAAGGGGGAGGGTGAATGCATAATGCAACCACTACAAGAATTTTTTTTTTTTTTTGAGCTGGAGAGATGGCTCAGAGGTTAAGAGCACTAGCTGTTCTTTCCAAAGGTCCTGAGTTCAATTCCCAGCAACCATATGGTGGCTCATATACCCATCTATGAGATCTGGTGCCCTCTTCTGACCTGCAGGCATACACGCAAGCAGAACACTGTATACATAATAAATAAATCTTTAAAAATATGTGTGTGTGTGTGTGTGTGTGTGTGTGTGTGTGTGTAACTTTCAGGGAAAAATAAGACAAAACTACATCTGGTACACAATAGGAACCCACCAATGAGGTAACACTGATGACTTCTGAGGGAAGGACTGACTGTAACTCTTAACCTTGACAGCTATAAGGGATGGCGGGGTATGGGGGTGGGGTGGAGGCAGGGGGAACGGCACAGCCACCAGGACAGGCTACGGAAGGAAAAAAAGAAAGAAAGAAAACCTTAGCAGGAGGTCTTGCATGGGGGGGGGGGAGGAATTTTGGACTTCCAAATTCTTTCAGTCAGTCATTTGTTCATTTATTTCTTTTGGAATGAGTAGACACTAAGGGACATTGACTAAAGTACTGATAAATGAACTAGTAACTTCAAATGCAGATTTGTGTATAAGACAGGAAGAAACCAGTAACTGCGGGAGTTATATTAGAAACAGCACGATACTGGGGGCTGCAGTGGCTAAGAGCACTGTCCGCTCTTCCAAAGGTCACAAGTCAAATTCCCAGCAACCACATGGTGGCTCACAACCATTTAGAATGTGAACTGATTCCCTCTTCTGGCAGGTGTAAAATGCAGACAGGACACTCATATACATGAAATAAATAAATCTTAAAAAAAAAAAGAAGAAGAAATAGCATGATACAGCCAGGCATGTGGTGCAAAACTTTAATCCCAGCACTCGGGAGATTATAAGGCTCTCCGTAAGCTCCAGACCAGCCTGGTCTACAAAGTGAATCCAGGACAGCTACACAGAGAAACCCTGTCTCAAAACACAAAACAAAACAACCCAAATAAACAAAAAAAGGAAATAGCATGATACTTAAAGATAACCCAACCTATGAACTTAAAATTCCATTTCAAGGCATGGAGAGACCAGTGATTAAAGAGCACATGCATGCTCTTTGCAGAGAACTCACATTCAGTTCCCAACATGGACATGGTGGCTCATAACCATCTGGGTTCCAGGGAATCCAAAACCCTCTTCTGGCCTCTGCAGGCAACAGGTACACATGATACACATACACACATGCAGGCAAACAGTCATATAGATAAAATAAACTTTTACAAAAATTACTGCCAAAAAAAAACCTTGGGTAAAATTTAAAATAAATATCTATTTACAAGCTTTACTAAGTGCAACCTATTCTTAACCAAAAACAATAAGTTCTTGCTTTTGTTTTGCTAAAATTAATTAACATTAAAGTTGACAACTAAGAATAATTGTGTTTCTAACGTAAAATCATGTTATGGATCACTTGAACATGAATCTTTCCTTGGGAATTAAATTCATTCAACAAGTGTTTTTTTTAGATTCCCCACAATCTAGTCTGAGAATCAGAATGATGTTTCGGGCCTTCATGCAAGCAGAGAATACTTCCCTTCCAGACTAGAGCTCTGCCTCTGGTACCTTATAATCAGCTCCAGCTTTAGCCCCGGCTCCTTATGAGAACAACCTGTGCCTCCAAGACTCCAAGTCAAATGCTGACATGAACTCTTACATGTGAGTATTTGTCATGCAGGAAGAACCTTCCTCCAGGACTGCATAGTGTGAGGGTGGGAAGGGGGGAGAACACACACACAGGCAAACAAAGTGTGGGCATTCCTCTAGGGTGTGGGCCTTAATGAACCACTGTCCTCCAAGGACATCTAGATCTGACAAACTGAGGTCTCTAAGCTCCTCCAGCCACGTCACCGCCGCAGTTACACTGCTTCTACTCACTCACACCGTGTTCTCCCCTCCCACTGTCCTTTAATTCTACCCCAGCAAGGCATGTCTTATCCATCACCCATGTCAACAGCATCCAGGCAAGGCGCAAGATTCCTTGGAGCTAAAGAGGGACCTATCAGAAAGTTCCAGAGTCCTGAAGACACCACATTTACCCAGTATTTCCCATGTATGAATGTACAACCATAATAATATGACTATTACAGTTGAGAGACCCTGAAAGGAAAATGCTGGATTAGGTCAAAGTTTTGGTTTTACTTGGAAGCTATTCTCCGCTTGAAATAGGAAAATAAGAAAACCAGTCCCCAGAATACTGCTCACCAAGTGAGCAAAGGCCATGGGGCAGGAATCCCCACCAGCACACTCAAGAGCTCAGTTTTTATCCCTAGCCATCTTCCTGCTAGCCCAGCTATACATCTTTAATAAAGAGCTTCTTTTTTTTTTAAGTTTTATTTATTTATTATATATACAATGCTCTGTCTGCATGAACACCTGCACACCAGAAGAGGGCACCAGATCTCATTACAGAGTCATTATGTGGTTGCTGAGGACCAGACTCATGACCACTGGAAGAGCAGCCAGTGCTCTTAACCTCTGAGCCATCTCTCCAGCCCAATAAAGAGCTTCTTAATGAAATCAATAATGACCAAGCAAAACACAGAGGCTCTCTGTCACTATGCATGGCTAAGTCCAAAGGAGAATTTCAAAACATTCTCAACATGTACAGATCTTTCTGTACAAGCATGACACTCACATTTCTACCAACTTAGAAGTGCTGTCAGCAGAAACAGAGAAAAAGACAGCATGGGACCCCACATTCTTGTAGCTAATTCTTGAGGACCTAACCATAGGTTTCAACAGGCCAGAGGTCCTCTAGCCCTCTGCCTATCAGCCACTGTTGGTAGAGGCCTCAGAAAACAATATCACCCTTTCCTCAAAGTACCTCCTCATTATATGCAATGCTGGTCTATCTTCTTATCCATCCTACCTTTATTTTGTGTGTGTTGTGTGTACATGTACGTGCATGTGAGTATATATGGAAGCCAGAAGTTGTCATCAGGTATCTTTCTCAATCACTTCTCAATAGCATTTTTTGAGACAGTCTCTCACTAAACCTGAAGCTCACCAACAGGCTAGGCCAATGAGCTACAGGGACTGGCCTGTTTCTAACTTCCCAGCACTGGGCTCACACAAGCGTACCTGGCTTTTACATGGGTGCTAGAGATCAGAATTCAAGTACTCATGCTTGAGTGGCAGACACTTTCCTGACTGGCTGTCATCCCAGCCCCTAATTTCTATCTTCGTACCATCTACTGATGTGGAGAGGAGGCTGTGGGTCATGACCCCTATGGGGGTCAAATAACCCTTTCATATTAGAGATCCTGCATATCAGATATTTACATTGCAATTTATAACAGTAGCAAAATTACAGTTATGAAGTAGCAACAAAAATAATTTTGTAGTTGAAAGTCATCACACATGAGGAACTATGTTAAAGGGTCACAGATAGGAAGGCTGAGAGCTGCTGTAGACCAAGGGAGAAGAACAAACAACAAAGCCCTGACTTTTCTGACATGCTTATATTCCGAGTTCTGCACCTAAAGAAATTCCACAAAAAGTGTACACAGTGGCTGGCATGTGCCTGTGATTCCAGCTACTGGAAGGCTGAGGCAGCAGGACAGTGAGTTTAAGGCCAACATGGACAAAACAGATCACATCTGAAAACATTTGAGTTGGATATGGTGGCACATGCACTCAGGAGATTGGAGGGGGGGAGTCTTATGTTCACAGCCACTTTAGACTACAATAGTATCAGTTAACCTGTTTTACTTAGCAAAACTGTCATTAGAAATATATTTTTTAATTAAAAACCTTAAACAGCCCTCAGATTTGTAGGTGACTCAAGGCAAAGGTTTATACAATAAATGGTACTGCAGTTTTACCTGAAAACAAATTTGAGGAGATTTCAGGCTAAAATACCACAAAGATCATAAAAGCCATGATGCAGACTCCCAGCTGAGAAAGCAGCAAGATTTGAAGTGTGTAAAAGGAAGTATGACATAAAGTGCCATCTCCACATGTAGTAGTACGCAAAAATCTGACCCGGATTTAAAAAAAACAAAAAACAAAAAACAGTCTGACAGGTCAGCAGGTAAAGGCACTTTAACTTTTCAGTTGACTTCAATTCCTTGGGCACTTTTGGTAGAAGGAAAGAAATGATTCCCAGAATTTGTCCTCTGACCTCTACACATGTACCGTGGCACACACATGCCCACACCCACATGAAGTAAAATAAATAAATAAACTTTAAATTTTTTTGGTTTTTTGGTCTTTTGAGACAGTCTCTCCTTCATATCCTTGGCTGTCCTAGAACTCACTACATAGACCAGGCTGGCCTCAAACTCAAGGCCTGCCTCTGCCTCCAGAGAGCTGGGGTTAAATATATGGGCCACCATGCCTGGCTTTGAATACTGTAAAGAAAAACCAGGCTGTCAAGGAGGACTCCACTCTTGGGATGTCCTAGAGGTGCCTGAGCCTATGGACAGTGACCGTACGGAGAGTCTGTATTCCAGGCCAGCTCCAACCTTCAGTCAGGAACTCTCCAAACCCCCAGAGTCTTTCATCTAGAAGGACTTGACTGGATAAGTAGGAAGGTCCCTTCCAAAATAAAAATATGTAAGAAATGACACATACTGAAAGCAACATGGACCACAGGCTTAATTTTGATAAAGTACAATGAACTTCATCTAACAACATCAGTCATGCAGACATCATGAACCACAACAGGATTCAAGAGGCATCTCAATTCTGTGGATATAACATAGATCACATGTGGAGATCCATACGACAAGAAAACATCAGGCAAGGGGCTGGAGAGATGGCTCAGTGTTTAACAGCACTGGGTGCTCTGCTCTTCTAAGGTCCTGAGTTCAGTTCCAAACAACCACAAAGTGGCTTATGACCATCTATAGCAGATCTGATGCCCTCTTCTGCTGTGCAGGCATACATGCAGACAAAGTACTCACATAAACTAAGAAAAGAAAGAAAAAAATCAGGCAAATCCAAATTATGGGGCATTCAATGAAATAGCTGGCCAGCGTTCTCCCCCAAAAGAACAAACAGTCATGAAAATTAGGAAAGTCACAGGATCAGAGCAGTGGAAGTGGCATGACAGCTAAATGCAATATGGTAATCTACGACAGAAAAACACTATAGGGAAAAGTACACAGATCCCAAACATGTCTTAAGTTCTATCAATAGTGTTGTCCTATGCTAACATTGTGGTTTTGAAAGGTATTCACATTGGGCAAGCTGAGGGGGGTGTTTATTGTAACTAAGTATTTCAAAATAAAGCTTACTCATTTAGTTTTGAGACATGGTTTCTCTGTAGCCCTGGCTGTCCTGGAAATGAACATGTATAGACCAGGCTGTCCATGAACCTACAGAAATCTACCTGCCTCTGCCTCCCTGCTGGGATTAAAGACATGCACCTTGATGCCCAGCTCTACTTTATTTTTTTTATTTATGTGGTGTGGGGTGGAGTGGGAAATATACCACAAAACACATATTGAAATCAAAGGACAACTGTGTGGAATCTGTTCTCTCCTTCCACCTTCACATGTTCCAGAAATCAAACATGCATGCACAAAATAAATATAATTTAAAAATATAATCATAATAATAATGATGGAGAGATGACTCAGCAGTTGAGCACTGTCTGCTCTTCCAGAGGTCCTGAGTTCAATTCCCAGCAGCCACATGGTAGTTCACAACCATCTATACTGTGATCTGACACCCCCTTCTGTCATGTAGGTGTATATGCCGATAGAGCACTAACATAAAATACACACACACACAAAAAAAAAATCTTTTTAAAATACTACTACTAATAATAACAATTTTGTGTAGTAATTATCTTGATAGCTTTGTACAAACTTACAGAACTTGAAAAAACATTGGGTCAATATTCAATAACTAATTTGAATATAAGACTACTGGAAGATAATAACATATGTGAAAGAGGAAAAAGGGTTTAGCACTATCTTTTCTTTTTTCTAGGGTCTCTCTATGTAGCCTAGGCTAGCCTCCAACATGATTCTTACCTCTACAGTACTGGAATTAAAGGAATGCAGCACTATACCAGACTTAGTGTGATTTTTTTTTAATTTTATTTTTTATGTTATGTGCATGAATGTTTGGCCTACCTGTAGGTCTGTGCCAAAAATTAAATTTGGGTCCTCTGGAAAAGCATCCTGTGCTCTTAACTGCTAAGTCATCTCTCCAGTCCCAGTATAATTTTTTTTTCTTTTCTCTGGTGATTTTTGTTTGCTTAGGGTTGGGTTTTTTGTTTGTTTGTTTTGAGACAGGGTTTTTTCTGTATACCTGCCCTGGCTGTTCTGGAATTCTTCCAGTAGACCAAGCTGGTCTTGAATTCACAGTGATACACCTGCTTCTGCCCCCAGTGCTAGGATTAAAGGTGTGTGCCACTATGAATGTCTTCACGTTACCAATTTCTTGGGCTTAAAGATCTGAGTCTGCAAATAAATCCAGTCTCCGTGAAAACAAGCTAAATAACAAGTAAAGTCTACCTGGTCTTCCCAGCCTACACACAACAATCCTTGTGAACTAGAAACTTCCTCCACTCTGGCCGTGTCCCTACTCAGGCAAACCAGACTGCCCTCTCCTCTCTTCCTTGGACTGTCTCTGTCTACTCACTTAAACTACCTTGAGGACTGGGTCTTTCCAGCAGACCCTCTAGAGCAGCTCCCAGTATGCTGAACCTTTTTGTCAGAGCACCATTCTTGCCAGTCATAAACCACCTGAAATGCCAGACTGTGACCTTTCCTTCAGGCCAAGGGACAGTCGGTGGTTAGCCGGCCCCATGGGAAACAAACACCATGCAAGCCACCTCCTAAGCAGAAATGTTTCTCACCCAAGAGTTTTTTCAGGCCAGGAGCATGGAGTTCATTTTGTTCATGACCACTTCTCTAAACTATCCACCAGGCAGGATCCAGACATAGCACTCAGTGCCAATAGCATCTGCACAGGATAGGCTAAGCCTTAAAACAAAACAAAACAAAACAAAAAAGCACCACTTAGACCATGAGGCAAGAAGACTGGCTTGCTTTCTTTCTAAACTAAGAATAAAAGGGACCCATAAATAAAATCTTTATTTAGGTACACATTTTAATACATACAATCAGTAGAAGACTATAATTTGGACCAATGAAATATCCATAAAAGAAATGTCAAACTGTACCAAGAAAAAAATTAGCTGATAATAGAAAAAACATGCAGTAAATGCTGTGGATTTCTACAACAGTGTACAAAAGAAGCAATAGATTTTTTTTTTTCTCTCTGGGTCCAGAATAAGTCACAGTCCACTTGGAGGAGAAGTAGAAAGGCTAAGTGCCCACATTCAATGAAGGATGTTAGAAAACAACAGCCAGGTCAAAAATGAGCAGCTATCATGCTTCTAAGATGCCAACTTTCCTTAGGATCTGGCTGCTGCGGCTCTGCAGAACAAGCTTTCCTACAGGCAATTCTCCCAAGGTGGTTCTGCTCCCATCAGTATCCAAAGGAAAAGTCCAACAGTCAATGTTGACATACTAGCTCTGACATCTGACATAGCCTACCTTGTGCCTAAGAGGATAAGACTCTCAGCATCCATTCACTGCACATCATACCTGGGCACACAGCAGAAAACCCTAAACTAAAGTGAGCAGCTCTGAAACAAGTGCTAGGACACAACCACCACCAGGGCCCCCAACAGCACAACCTTGGGACTGTAGCTGTGGTTGTGTAGGTGATTACAGCCACCCATAGAGCATTGACTCCTCTTGCCATTACAGAACTCATCCTGGAAACTGGAACCAATTTCCTATACTACTACACTACTAAGGAAGGTAGATTCAAGAGATACAGGGTAAACCAATCCTAAGGATTTTAAGGGAAACTGCCTTTCTATAGGAGTAAGACGATTGGGCTGCCATCTTTGAAGCTCTTCTATAGGAACTGAAGGTGCAGTTGTGCAAGTACAGTGATCCAGCCACACCTCACCTATTAAGGCAGCAGCTTCAACTCACAGCACTGGTGCTCAGTGCTTAATTCAGCTAATCTAAGATTTCACCCAGGTTTGAGGCCAGCCTGATCTACAAAGTGAGGTCCAGAGCTAAACAGACAGTAACTTTGTTTCAAGAAACCAAAAAGAAGAAGGAGGAGGAAGACATAGCAGCACCACCACCACCAAGAAAAAAAAAAAAAGATTTTATCTAACATTTGATGGTCAGAAGTTTCTAGGGAGGACTTTAGTGTACAAAGTAAATAACAGCCTAAAAACAGCACTTTTCAAGCAAGACATGTCTGCAATCCCAGCACGCAGATCTCTGTGAATTTGAGGCTAGCCTGGTCTGTAAAGTGAGTGAGTTCAAGACAGCCAAGGCTACACAGTGAAACCCTGTCTTGAAAAAAACAAAACAAAACAAATAGCAACAACAAAAAACCCTACTAATGTCATCAAAAAGAATGGCATATGAGAAACTGTCACAGCCAAAGTGCCCAAGAAGGCAAAAGGACAAAGTGTAATGTGTCTAAGGTAGACTCTGAGAACAGAAAAAGGACATTAGGTAAAAACGAGGGGACTCATCTACAGTTGGGAGGCTGACACAGGCAGAGAGTAAAGTCTAGACCAGTCTGGGCCACATAGGAAGAGTATGCTTGAAAAAGAACAGGGAGGGGAGGTGTTGAGCATATTGCTTCAGTTGATAACGTACTGAGTTCAGATCCACAGCACCTACATAAGATGTGAAGTGTGTATGACAGAATGTCAGTCAGTCTTGCTGAGCTGGTGAGCTCCAGGTTCAGGAAAAAGATCCTGTCTCAATAATAAGGTAGAGCTGGGGAGATAGCTCAGTGGGTAAGGTGCTGCTATGCAAGCATAAGGACCTAAGCTCAGATCCCTGGCAAACCAGTAAAAAGCCAAACCTGGCAGTGCTTGCCTGTAACCTCAGCACTGGCCAGTCAGTCTATCTATGTTCACTCAGAGACCTTGCCTCAAAAAACTAGATGGAAAGCAATAGAAGAAGACACCCTAAGTTGATCTCTGGCCTACACACACACACACACACTTATGCACACTCAAGCATACAACACACACATACACACGCGCGCGCACTTGCAACATAAGGTAAAGGAAGACAATGTCAAACCTCCAGTTCTACACTTAGGCACAGTCACACACACAAATGTAAATACACAAACACACACACAAAAGAGGGAGTAGGAAGAGGGGAACAGAGAGAAAAAGACTGTGTAGATGACTAAATCAGTAAAGTGCTTGTTATGCAAAGGATTTAAGTTCAATTCCCAGAATCCACATAAAAACTTGAGTGTGGTAGTGAGTCCCTTGTTATCTCAGCACTTAGGAAGTACAGACATGTAGATTCAGGGGCTTGTTGTCAGCAGGTCTAGCCTAACTGATGAGCCCCAGATCCCAGTGAGAGACTCTGTCTCAAAACACAAGGATGAGTGACTCTAGAGACATGATATAGGAGTTGAATTCTGGTACACTAACAACAGAGAGAGACAGAAGCAGAGACAGACAGTAAACAAGATGTGCGGGTACATACCCAAATTTCAGCATTGAGAAAGCTAAGGCAGGAAGATCTGGAGTTCTAGATTAGCCTAAAATGCACAGCAAGATCCTATCTTGAGAAGAATTTGAAGCTGGGCAGTAATGGTGCACTCCTTTAATCCCAGCACTCGGGAGGCATCGGCAGGCTGATCACTGTGTTCACAGCCAAGCCTGGCCTACAAAGGTAGTTCCAGGACAACAACGGGGAAAAAAAAAAAGAAGAAGAAGAAAGAGAGAAAGAGAGAAAGAGAGAGAGAGAGAAAGAAAGAAAGAAAGAAAGAAAGAAAGAAAGAAAGAAAGAAAGAAAGAAAGAAAGAAAGAAAAGGGGGCAAGGGTGAGGGGGTGTGGGGTTAGGAGCAAGACTGTGCCTAGTGATATGAAAGGACACCCAGCTGGGTCTCAGAACCAAGAGGATAGAGCGAGAAAAGAGTAACAGGGGTCACCTAGAGGCTTTAGGCTCTGGAAGCCAAAGCTACAGAGTTTACCTCAGAAAAGCAGACATGGAATGCAGAACAAATGGTATAGAACCAAGGCTTGGAAAAGGCAGCCACCATGAAGCAGACTAGTCAGATAAGACTGTACAACCTTGGGAAATGTATGTGAAGGGCCTTCCACAGACAGGAATTTCTTCAAGCAAAGGGGAAGGGCATGGAAAAAGACAGAGGCCACTGAAAACCTGGCAGCCACAAACATCCTGGACATAAGCAGGGGTGGGTGGGTGGGTGGGTACACAAGCACTAGTACCAAGAGACTCGCCCAGCAAGTCCTTGAGTGCTCCTTAACCAGGAAAGGAAGAAGCCAGAAGGAAAGAGCAGTAAGACCACAAAGGTTGCCAGGGACTGCAACCCTGAATGAACTAGTTTACCTTCAATCCAAGTACTACCACTCCAAGGACTAAGGTTCCACAACATGGTTCAGAAAATAAAATAGCCATTGTAGGCCCTGTCCCCATGCCTAATTTAGGTCTCCCAGAAACACCAACGAAAAACTGAAAAATTAGCTCAAGCCCCTTCTCACATTTCTATTTCAAGTCAAAGCACATGGTGAGAGTCTCAGGGAATCTTCTCTGAAAAATCTTACCAACCTTCTCTGACAGCGTCCAACACACAACTGCCATCTGAGCTACAACTCTTTCCTACTACAATAAACTCAAGTTTCAAAAGAGAAAAACTGCTGAAGAATGGGACTTTACCCACAATCTCTCTGTAAAAGCTACATCTCTGCTGGAGTGCATTTTGACCAAAGCCTGCTGAGACCTGAGGTCCCTGAAGTGGGAAGACCAGCTGTAGATCCCACAGGCATGCACAAGACCATACCTCAAAAGGAACATTCTTACCCTCTAAACAGACCTTTAAACAAGGTCCTTACATACTACAACTCCCTTCAGAATGAAAATGACATGAAACACAGACTGGCGCAAAGGGTATTGATCTGTCTGTGAAATGAGAGAAGTCACCAGTCTATCCAAAAACCACCTGCCTATCTTCATCTGAACTGCAGGCAGAAATTAGGTATTCATGTTCAGCAGTGAACAGTAAACCTTTAGCACTCGTTCTAGCTTTTGTGGCCTCTGTTATAATTCAGCAACCTAAAATCACAACCCTGAATCAGGCACCTTGATAAGGAATCAATCCTTCCCAGAGTGGTCTGCACAAACCTATAACCCCAACACTTGGAAAGTAGAGGCAGGAGGACTAGAAGTTCAAGGTTATCTTCAGCTACATACTAAGTTGAAGCCAGCCAGTTATGAGAGATCCTACCTTTCAAAGAAAAGAGAAAAGGGAGGTGGAGGCAGGTGTGATGGTGTACACCTTAAATCTCAGCACCCAGAGAACAAAAACAGGTGGCTCTCTGGGAGTTCTAGGCCAGCCTGATTTACATAGTGATTCCAGGACAGCCAGGGCTGTACCTTTTCTCAATAGACAATAAATATTTTGAAACCCAATCCTTTATAATGAACTGAGTACTCTTTTTGTTTCCTTTGTTGTTTTGCTTTGTTTTCTTTGTGTTTGGAGCTAGAGTTTCCCTGGATAGCCCCGGCTGTCTGAGAGCTGATTCTGCAGACCAGGCTGGCCTCTAACTCAGAGATCCTCCTGCCTCTGACTCCCCAGTGCCGGGATTAAAGGCGTGCACCAGCACCTGGATTCTTTTTGTTTCTTAAAAGACAGGCTCTCTCATTATATTGCCCAAGCTTTCCTCAAACTTGTGAGTTTAATGCTTTTCCTGCCTCAGCCTTCCAACCTGACTTAAGTATGTTCCTTATTCTTTTCTAAGATTAAAAAATGTTTTCTTGGGCTGGAGAGATGGCTCAGAGGTTAAGAGCACTGACTGTTCTTCCAGAGGTCCTGAGTTCAATTCCCAGCAACCACATGGTGGCTCACAACCATCTAAAATGAGATCTGGTGCCCTCTTCTGGTGTGCAGGTATACATGTAGACAGAACACTGTATACATAATAAATAAAATTTTTAAAAAATGTTTTATTTTCTATGTGTATGGGCATTTTGCCTACATGTTAAGTCTGTCTAAAATGTGTTCCTGCTGTCCAAGGAGCCAGAACAGGGCTTTGGACCCCCAGCTGCCATGTGGGTGCTGGAAGTCAAACCCAGATCCTCTGAAGAGCAGCCAATGTTTTTAAATGCAGAGACATCTCTCTAGCTCTTTAAGTGTCTTTTGAGCTTTTTGTTGTTTTATTTTGTTTGAGATGGGGTTTCTCTATGAAGCCTTGGTTGTACTAGACTCCCTTTGTAGACCAGACTGGCCTCCAACTCAAAGCAATCTGCCTGACTCTGCTTCCCTAAAGTGCTGGGATTAAAGGCTTGCGCCACCTCACCCAGCTCCTAAATATCATTCTTAACACATTTAAAACAACTTGCAATTTCTTAAAGTGAAAAAAAAAATCAACTTTAACATCAAGAAAAATTTCTGGATTAACAACAGACTTTCTATGACTGTATAAATGCAACAAAAGGTCAGGTACCCAAAGCCAGCCATCACTATACTCAACAGCCCTTTCTCTTCATTGAGAGAACACATCCCTATGGCTCTAAGAAAATGTTCACTGCCTTTGATCTGACAGCTAGAGACTGAACATTCAACCTGTTCACAACATTCAAGTAACTTTAAAAAGGTCTGGCATCACACCAAACAAGTGAACAATGTGATCCAGTCACAGAAAAATGCATGACTGAGATAATCTGACCAATATATGTCCCAAACTTACAGTTTCCACACAACACTTCCTCTACCATTTGTATTGCTGTTTGAACCTGCCTTCAAAACAACTGCACTGCATACCCCCATTGGCACCTGTCATCCCACAGTCAGGCCTGCAGCACACTTGCACCTGCTGAGGGAGTCATTTCTGTACCAGTGTTCCTCTGCAATGACTTGCTCTCCTCACATAACTGAAAACCCACCCGGGATTCCCTGTGCATGTGCTGAGGGCACCTCAGAGAGCTTCATCTCTGCAGTACTTACAGCACTTAACGTAAGTAAGTGCCCATCTCTGATTCCTACAACGGTCAATAGGCTGCCTAGGAGCACCTCAACTCCAGCTCAAGTGGCTCAGAAGATGAGGACACAGGCTGAAAAGGGAGACACATGTCCCCAGGAGCCACCTGTTCCTCTTCCCCAAAACCGTACTGAAAGCAGCCTAGAGGCCAAGACCCGCCTTCAGCCCTCTATCTCTGCAGACAGCTGCTAGCTAAGACACTATCCTTCTCATAAAATCCTTGTCAGAAAAAGTTTTTTAAAAATACTTAGATGTCAAGAATACTTCCTGCTTTGTGGGACCCAAATTTGGTTCCTGGCACCTATGGATCATGTGGCTTTATATAACCACCAGTAACTAACTCGAGCTCCAGGGGATCTGAGACCCTCTCCTGGCCTTTGAGGCACCCATGCACACATGGGATTTACTCACAGATACACAGACACATACAAGTAAATACATATCTTTTTTTGAATAAAATAAGCTTTCCTCTCTTGTGAGTACCTTCCTCTTCTATAGCACATTAAGAGCAAACTAAAAAATTTTAACAAGGCAAGATGGGGAGAAGGCTCTGCAGTTAAAAGCACTTTTTACTCTTGCAGAGGACGGGGTCAGGTTCCCAGCATACACATGGTGGTTATCAATCATCTGTAACTACAGTTCCAAAGGCTATGATACCCTCTTCTGGCCTCCAAGGACACCTCACACAAGTGATGCAACACATACATGCAACCATATAAAAAAAATAAAAATAATTTTGTTCCATTTTGTTTTATTTTTTGAGTCAGGGTCTCTCTGTGTAGCCCTGGCTATCCTGGCACTCACTTTGTAGACCAGGCTGGCCTGGGGCTCAGTAACCCGCCTGCCTCTGTCTTTTGGCAGAGGGGATAAAAGGCAGGTACCACCATCACCCAGCTAAAAAGATAAATCTTTAAAAAGGGGTGAGGGGTAGGGGTAGCTGGAGAGATGGCTCAGTGGTTAAGAGCACTGGCTGCTCTTTCAGAGGACCCAGGTTCAGTTCTCGGCACCAACATGGTAGCTCACAACTGTCTGTAACTATCAGTTCCAGGGTATCTGACACATTAACACAGGCATAAACGCAATGCAGGCAAAATATCAATGCATATACAATATAAATAAATGAATGAATGAATGAATGAATAAATAAATAAATAAATAGACAAGCAAGCAAGCAAGCTGGGAGATGGTGGCACACAGCTTTTAGCCTAGCACTTGGGAAGCAGAGGCAGGCAGATCTCTGTGAGTTCCAAGCCAGCCTGGTCCACAGTGTGAGTTCTAGGACACCCAAGGCTACACACAGAAACCTTGTCTCAAAAAAAAAAAAAAAAAAGGAAGAAAATAGAAAAGAACAAGAATATGGGCTTGTTGTGGCACACACCTTCAGTCCTAGCACTAGGAAACAGGCAGGTAGACCACTGTGAGTTCAAGGCCAGCCTGGTCCACATAGCAAGCTCCAGACCACCAGAGGCCATGTAATGAGTTCCTGACCTAAAAAATAATAATAATAATCTGAAGCCATTTTTTTGCATGCTAACTTCCCCTGACAGATGGAAAACCTAAAGCACCCTAAAGCACTTTAAGTTCTCATCAATTCCCCATTTCTCTCTGACCAAACTACATCTTTTTTTTTTTCCCCAAAGAAGGGGTACCTCTAAGCCTCACCCTAGCAGAGCACCAGCCCTCAATGAGGGTAAACCACACTCAGCTTCTTCCAAGCAAGTTATTTTCTGACAGGACACAACCGAAATGGGGCCCAGGAGTCAAAAAAATGTGGTCATTTTCCCCAAAATAAATATAATGTTCCTCCTCCTCCTCCAATATGGCACAGTTAATATACTCCGGAGGCTCAAGCTCCAAGAGAACACCCTGGGCAGTGATACTGAGGACCTCCTCACACTAGGTACTTGGCTAAGCTGCCTACAGATGCTCTCTTGGGAGATCCTCACATGATAGAGTGACACTGAGTTCTCTGCCAAAACCCAATCTGTTATTTATGAGTCATGTACTTTACCTTTGACCTCTCTTACTTTAGTGTCCTCACCTGTTAAATGGGAACAATATCTACCTCAAACACAATAAGAATAAAGTACACATCTAAATACCTGCCTTGAAATAAGAGCTTAATAAATAGTACTTAAAACCTCTGGCCCACCTGAAAGGCAGACTGAGCTAGGCCTGTTTCCACAGCCTCAGGTCATACTGTTGACTTTACAAGGGAAAAGGCTTTGAGGAAAGTTAACTGAGACAGTGTCTGCCTACTAGGTTAAAGTTCAAATGCAAATACAAATTACCCATGCAAATCTTCCTGTCCCCAGACAAAAGTCCATCCCTGGAACCATCTCTTCATTCCTATCAGGAAACAAGGCATATTCTCAGATGTGGGGGACTCTAGATGACAGAGATGCAAGGCCTAGTTCTCCTTACAGAGAAGCCTTTCATTTATTCTGTAATTCTCTTCTGCTCACTAGATTTTAGTGATTTTAACACTGAAAAAAACTACCTGATGAGAAAGAAATTGCAGACATCAAATGCCCATCATGGAAATGCCAAGACCATGTGAGAAAACACTCTGTTCCTCTCCCCATTAGAACCATTAAGTACACACCTTATACATTGCAGCAGCATCACTGTGTGAAAGTTCACTTCATAGACATCCACAATACTGCCTCCCTGACTTCCACGATTCATGTTTTTGCGTGCTAGCCCAAGCACCGCAGGGTAAAGACACAAGTGTTGCAACACCCTTTTGCCTTTCACCATTTTTCTCAACTGGATAGGTCCCCCTCCTTTTAGAACTTGGATTAATTATCACCCATCTCTACAAGGGAAGGTTATAACTTCAAGTCCACAGATGGGCGGTAGAAGGCTCAGGAGCCTCCGATAGCAACAAAATTCTGCGCAGCTGTGCGTGCTTCTCAAAGGGCTCATACCCTCCAAAAACATTCAAAACCATTACCACAGCCACATGCTAGACCATACTGGACCAAATGAGTTTCTTGGGTCCGCTTGAGTAAAAAGACCTGCAAGCCCTTTTCCACCCCACCCCACCCTCAAAGAAGGTGGGGGTGAGGATCGAACCCAAGAGCGCTGAACATTCGAGGCAAGCCTACTACCACTGAACTACAGCCCTAGACCAAGGAGGGGGGTCTGCCTTCCGAACCAAATTTTGCTAGGCGTTTGACATCCTCCCGTCAACCACTTCGTATCGCATACAAGGTAGAAATGCTGAATCCATGACCTAAGAACTATAAAACTTGACAGAAAATGCAAGACAACTATGGATACTTTTAAACACAGAGAAAATAGAAACATTTCACCCAACAAGTGGTTGGTTTTGTGGTCGTCCCCTCCCCAAGCCCCTCCTCCCTGTCAAACTTAGGCTGCCCTCGCGGGCCTCTCAGTTCGGCCTCCCAGGGCTTCCACCTCACTGAGCACAGAACGACAGGCAAGAAGAGCAGCGAAATGCCCCGCTGACCAAGAATCTGGAGAGAAGCCGCCAGCACCAGCTGCTTGTACAAGCAGGAACTCACATCTCCTGCTTCCCAGGATCCTCGTCCAGGTAAAGGCCAGAGGCTGCTCCTCCGCAGGCAGAACCTCAAGGTAAGCCCAGAGGCTCGGCTCCAGGCTGCGCGGAGCCGAAAACAAACTTTCCAGGCACTTCCACCCCGCCCGGCCGGGTGACACCTCCCGGCCTCCCCCGCCCTCCGCGCCCTGTCAGCGCCCGCGGCTGCCGCCGCCAGCCCGAGCCGGGGCCCGCGCTCCCCACCGAGAGGCACCCTCGGCCGGCGCCAACAATCCTGCCTGCCACCCAGCCGCAGGTGAGGCGCCGCCCGGCCCGCGGCACCGGGCCGCCCCGCCTCGCCTAGCAGAACCGGGGCGACCGCCACGCTCTCGGGTAACGGACCGGTGCGCCCTGTAGCCGCCGAGCGCTCACCAGCTGGCTGGTGGTCCTGGCCATGAGCCCCGCGTCGGCGCGGGCGCCTCCCCCGCAGCGTTGCGCTGCTCGGCGCCTCCTCAGCGTCCTCCTCCCCGCGGCGGAGCCCCAGCAATGGCCGCCCTCATCCTGCGCCCGCCCCGCCGCCTGCCGCCCCCAGCGCCACCCCGCCCCCGCGCGACGCTGGGTGGGACTTCCGCGACGCCGTCGCCGCTGCTCTCGCTCATTGGTCAGCGTACCGATCATTCGCCGCGGGCCGCGGGGGCCCCGCCCCCGCCCAGGAGCCGCATTTCCGGATTGGGGCCCGGCGCGCCTGAAGAAGGAGGCCGGGCGAGCCAATCCGAGGTGGCGGGGAGGGACCGGGTCGGGAGCGCGGAGCTGTCATCCGCGTTCACTGTCAGGTAAACTGAGGCTCGGCTGCCAGCTGGCCAAGGTCACGCCTGGGGCGGCAGCAGCGCCGAGCTGCTGCCTGGACTACTTGAATTTAATTCACAGCTCACGAGTGATCTGGGAAGGAAACTGGGCTATGATTCGAATCAGAGAACAAACCGACACTCACTCCTACAAACCTGCCTTTGCCTATGTTTTGGTAGGTGTCTTTTTTTTTTTTTTTTCTTTTTGGCTGTCTTTGTGAGCTCGCTTTTATTCTTTTTATTTCCTTTCCCAACAGGATCTCACTATGTAGCCCAGACCGGCCTCATACTTGGGACAATCCTGTCTCAGCCTCCAGACTGCTGAAATTACAGGTATGGGCCACCACACCCCGCTTTAGTTGTCATTAATGACGACGCTGTTTTTTTTTTAATTATGGTGAAACGCACACAATTTTGACAAATTTAGCTTTTTTTTTTACTTTCTGTGCATTGTGTATAGTGTATGTCCACGTGTGTGTTGTGTGTGTGTGGGGGGGGGGGGGTCAGGGATCTTCCTATACCAGTCCGCACCCCAGAGCTTGCTGATTCCTCTAGGATGGCTGGCCAGCCAATAAGATGTAATGATCCTCCTGTCTCTCTGCTTTCCCAGGGGTGAAACTACAGACATACACCAACATCTCTAGTTTTTACATGAGAGCTGAGGACCCAAACTCAGAACTTCATGAAGCATAGCGGGCACTTTACTGAGCAGTATCCCCAGGCCTTGCCCTTCACACATGCTAAGATATCTCTAAATTAAAGTCTCTAAGTACACCCCTAGCCCTTACCACCTTTGTTTTTGTGATCTTTCTGCCCTAGTTTTCCTAGTGCTTGGATTACAGGTATTCACCAGCAGATACCTGTCTTTATTTTTTTTAAGTAATTTAAAGTCTGCTGAAAATGACAGCGTGTTCAGCCTGAAATAGGATATCTAGAGACAGGCAGTGGTAGCAGATGCCTTTGATCCCAGCACTCAGGAGGCAGCGGTAGGTGGGTCTCTGAATATGAGGCCAGCCTGTTGAGTTCCCGGAAGGCCAGAGCTACACAGAGAAACCCTGTCTTGAAAAACAAACAAACAAAAAATCTATAAATAAATAGGTCATGATTCCCTCTCCAAATAAGGCTTAAGAAACATTGAGAAAGAGGGGAAGAAAAGAATGTAAGGGTTGTAAATGGGGAGGAATGCTGAGATGTGCTGATTCTGAACATGGCATGATGAATTCACAGAAGCCATGGTTACTTGCCCAAGAGCAAATCAGTCAAAATTCCAGCATAGATAGGAGAGGGTCTCACAAGGACTCACATCTGAGTAGTTACTGGCAGCTGATGGCCACTGGGGAAGAGCGGCCCACTGCTTGAGGGTGCGGTCACTGCTTGAAGGTTGTCCATGCTCAAGCGAAGTCCCACATACATGCACACACAGACAGCACTAACCAGACTCAGTAGGTTATATTACTACCTGCCCCACTCAAAGACTAGTTTAAAGCCAGATGAAGTAAAGTGTGCCTGTGGAGCCTTTAACCTTGCAGGAGAGAATAACTTGAGTCTAGGAGTTCAAGGCCAACCTGAGCAATACAGCAAAATTTTGTCTCAAAAAACTGTTAGATAATACAGAGGAGCTAGCACTCATGGAATAAATTCATAATCCCATATAGGCAGAATGAATTGCTAAACAAGCAGTAAGGGCCATTAACAGCTTCATATTACCCTCATAAGTGAGAATTTTTCATCCTAGGTCTCATTCTAAAGCATCCCTAACATTGTTGCTCCAATTTTCAAATGAGGAAAGTGAAGCACAGCAGTAGCAGTTTTATAGTTTGCAGAGCCAGAACTGGGTCCTAGGCATCCACATTCTAGAACCTCTTTGTCAACCTCTGTAATAGAAGTTTGGTTTCTTTAAAAAAAACTCAGTTATGGGTACTGGAGAGATGGCTCAGAGGTTAAGAGCACTATCTGCTCTTCCAGAGGTCCTAAGTTCAATTCCCAGCAAACCACTGTGGTAGCTCACAACCATCCATAATGAGATCTGGTGCCCTCTTCTGGCCTGCAGGCACACATGCAGGCAAATCATTGTACACATAATAAATAAACAAATCTTTACAAAACATTAGTTATGTAAATATGTTGTTTTAATCCCAAGTGTAGGATTTTATTTTGGGCTTTATCTACAACTGATAATTGTCTCCTGTGGGACGTGGTTATTTGCCAGCTGGTAAAGGCCTGCTTTGTGCAGCACACAGAAGTGAGTGGTCTAGGACTCTGAGGGATATAAATATTACAGCCCAGAAAGAGAAGGTGTGGAAGTTTGGAGAGACCAGAGAAGGATGGTGTGGTGGCTTGGTGGAGACTGCTTGCTGCATCTGCTGTTGATGGAGATTGGTATAGCCCCAAAAGAACCATCAACCCTAACCTGCCAGGAGAAGTAAAGGGGTCTGTGGCCCCTCTCCCTACCAGCCTTCTCTCTCTTACCTAAGTTTGTTAAAGGGTTGGTGGAAGGGAGGTAGAGGCTTACATACCCTAAAGAAAATAGTTTAAAAAGGAGCAATACAAACCCTTAAGGATACAGCCCTTATCTGTCCATCCTCTCAGTATGCCATACATTGATAGGCCTTAAAAACAGCAAACAGTCAGGGAGACGGCTCAGTGGGTAAAGTACTCGCTGTAAAGGCATGAAAACCTGAATCTGGCTCTTCATGGCCAGCGTAAAGCCAGCAATGATCGGGCTCATCTGTAATCAGTATTCCCACGAGAGAACCCCCAGCCACCAGCTATCTCAGACCCTAAGCAGCAGACCTGACATGGCTCAGCAGGGAAAATACTTCTGTAAAATACTTGCTGTAAGCTGAACAACCTGAGTTTAATCCAACCAAATAAATATACATGACAACTAACTTCTAAACATTGTTTGACCTCCAAACAAGTGCCATGGTACAGGTATGATCCCAATCGTACACACACAATATGAATTTCTTAAATTTTTACCAAATGTATTCATTTTTTTATTTTGTGCGTTTTTCTTGCATGTACATCTGTGTGAATCACATGTTTCTTGGTGGCCACAGAGGTCAGAAGGGAGTATCAAACCCCCTGACACTGGAGATGGTTGTGAATCAATACATGGTTGCCCTGCAAGTACAACAAGTGCTCTTAATCTCTGAGCCGTTTCTCCAAGCCTATAATAAGTTTCTATGAGTGCAAGGCCAGCCTGGTCTTAAGAGTGAGTTCCATGCCCACCAAGATTACACAGTAAGACCCTGTCTCAAAACTCAAAATCAATCAGTCAATCAATAAGAAGAAACCTATGTCAAACAAGGTGGAAGCTAAGGACCAACACCTGAATCTGTCCTTTGACTTCCATATATGTGCCTGCACTCACACACAAAAACATGCACACCGATCATCCTGAGTGAGGTATCCCAAAAGCAGAAAGAAACATATGCTATATACTCACTTATATAGACCTATAGGATAGGAAGGTCATGCTGAAATCTATACACCTAGGGAAGATAAACAAGAAGGAGGACCCAGGTTGGTATGATCAATGCTCATTTAGATGGACAAATGGGAAGGACATTGAATGTAGGAGAAAACAAGCAACAGGACAAGAGCATACCAAAGAGGGCCTCTGAAAGAATCAATATAACAATGTATCAAAGCAGATATTAAGTCTCACAACCAAGCCTTCGGCAGAGGGCTGGGAATAATAATGAAAGTAGGGGGAGTTAGTAAAACTTGGGGAGAACAAGAGCTACACAAAGACCAAATAGATCAGGGCACAGGGGTCTTTTAGGAGATGGTTTCTCCAACCAAGGACCATGTATGGATATAACCTATAACCTAGAACCCCCGCTCAGATGTGGCCCATGGTAGCTCAGTATTCAACTGGAGATCCTAGTAAGGGGAACAGGGACTATTTCTGTCATGAACTCAATGGCTGGCTCTTTGACCCTCTCCCACACACGCCCAGGAGTAACAGCCTAGCTAGATCCCAGAAGAGGACATTGCAGCCAGCCCTGAAGAGACAAGATTAAACTAGGGTCAGATGGAAGGGGAGGAGGTCCTCCCCCAACAGTGGACTTGGAGGGGGGCAGGGAGGAGATGAGGGAGGGATGGGGAGAGTGGGAGGGAATGAGGGAGGGGGCTACGCCTGGGATACAAAGTTCCTAACTTGTGATTAATATAAAAATAAATAAATTACATTAAAAAAAAACATGCACACACATCATCTCCCATATACAATTCACACACTCACAGTGTTGGGGGGTGATTTAAAACAAGAGGTGACCATACCCCTAATACCCAGAAAGTCCCATGCTTTCTATGCTAGTTTGATCCATCCTACACTCAAAACTGTATTATCCTGATGATACAGGCATGGCCCTCCTGATGCCACCTGCCTCAGATGAAGAGGACTCCATTGCAGGGACATTCCATTTACAGATGGGATGTTTATAGACCCACACATTGACAAATCCCTACTAACATACTAACATGCAAAACATTAAAATAGTTTCTAGTTTTGTTTGTCCTCATGAGCCAGGTCCTACATCAAAATCCAGACATAGCCTTACTTGCTTTCTTGGATACATTTGTAGCATATGAAATTAGTGGGTCAAAGCACAGTTCATTGCTGATAAATTGCCTGCCCTGTTCCACAAAGAATATTCCAGTATACACTTTCATCCTTCGAACACACAAAGACAAGCTTGAGGTTGACAGAGCTCTGGACAGCATACACTTTTGAATGCCTGTCATCTTTAGCCTACATCCCTTACCCTCTTGCACAGTAAGAGCAGAGTGTTTGCTTTCACTGCCTGATCGCCCCATGAGAAGCAGGTACTACGACCATCCCCACTACTCATGCAAGGAAACTGAGGCTGTCAAGATTACTCCTTCACAGAATTAGGTCACAAAGTACAGATCTCAAAATCATACCTACCAATTCTGGTGCCCAACTCTTAGCCAACTCAGCTCAACTGACTCCCAGTCCACTCAATCTTATTTGGATCTTGCTTGTCTTGAGAGAATATTAACCATTTTATATGGTTAATCTTCCTTAGTTTCCCCTACAGCTGCCCTCCGAAGATGGATAGCGAATACTCATTTCAAGACAGGGTTTCTCAGTTGTAGCCGTGGCTGTCCTGGAACTCACCCTGTAGACCAGGATGGCCTTGAACTCAGAGATCTGCCTGTCTCTGCCTCCCAAGTGCTGGGGTTTTCATTACCATTTTACCTATGTTGTGTATATAAACACACACACATATGTATATTCCCTGTGCTTGTCACACAGAAGCAAAGAAAGTTACTGAAGGATGTGTTCCATCAAAAATCATGTAAATAAAGGAACAAACCAAGAAAAAAGTTATGAGAGCCAGAGGAAAAAAGAAGTGAAGAAAACAGAAATAGAATGTAGGGAGGTCCCGGTCCTATGTGTCCATTCAACAATTATTGACCCTCCCTGTTGCCAAGCACTGTGCTTGGTAATTTACCAGTGAATAAAAGCACAAAAAGTTTTCCTGTGGAATTCTAGCACTAATAGAGGAGTGGAGGAAGAGAGCTGGCCAAATAAGCACAGTCACAGCATATTATAAGGCAATGTCTCAAGGAAGAAAGAAAATTAGGTCAATGAAGTTGCAGGAGTATACAGGGAGGCAAAAGTAAAAATGGAGAAATGCTAAGAGTTGCTCGTAGGAAGTATCAGACCCTAAGCAAGCAGGCTTAAAGAATACCCCAGAAAAAAATACTTTAAAAAGATAGATTCTCAAATACATAGACGGTTGATCTGAGAAGCTGACATAAAGAAAACTCAGGAAAACGAAACAAAACAAAACTGATAGAAAAGACTGCACAACCACAGTTTAAGCCTTTTTTCAGTGCCTCTCCTGCTGTGCTCGATCTTTACAGACATGATCAGGTACTGACTCAACCCTGAATCATCAGACTCTCTTGACAAGAGGCTGGAGCTATGGCAGGGTATTCAGCAGAAAAGCAATATATAACCTCAAATGATGACTCACGAGGTAAAGGTACCACTTAGAAAGATGGGAATAAAGAGCAGGAAGACGGAGTTTTATCACAGCCCTTTTAGAACTATTTGTTGTTGTTTTTTTTAAAGTGTCTGGGTGTTTTGCCTCCATGTATGTCGGAGTTCCGTGTGTGTGCAATGCCCAGGAAGGCCAGAAGAGGGCATCAGATCCCCTGAGACTAGAGTTTTAACTAGAGGGTTTTAAATTGTCCTATTAGTGCTGGGAATTGAACCTGGTCCTCAAGAACAGCGGACAGTGCTCTTAATTGCTAAGCCACTGCTTCAGGCCTGCTATTTGGACTTTTAACTGCTGTTGCAAATCAAAATTCGTAAGTGGACATGGTGACTAATTTCTGTAATTCCAATATTCAGAAAGCTGAGGCAGGAAGATTACCAGCCACACTTCAGAACCTATCACTCATAAATGTAAAGCTGGGGAAGGATATTAATGACCAAAGCTTATTATTGTTTGTGTTGCTGAGGATCATGGCTACAGACTCGCTCCTTCCAGGCAAATGATCTACCATCGAGTAGCACCAAGATGAGAGAAAAAGGCCATGAATTTAAAGAGCAAAAAGTGAGGTTCATGGAAGGTTTACAGGGAGAAGAGGGACCGGTAAAAATGTTATAAATCTTTAAAATATATATTTAAGTCCAGGTGGTGTTGACACATGCCTTTAATCCCAGCACTCAGGAGGAAGAGGAGGGCAGATCCCTGAGTTCAAGGTCAGCCTGGTCTACAGTGTGAGTTCCAGGACAGCCAGGGCTACCCAGAGAAATGCTGTCTTGGAAAGAAAGGAGGAGAAGAAGAAAATTTTTTCTCAGAAAAGAATAAAGAAGCAATGGCTTATTTGTTACAAGGAATTGTAAAATAAATGATGAGGGCTTGGAGTACGTGTGAGGCTCTAAATTTAATCCTTGGCACCACTAAAATAAAAATGAGATGGATGGGAGGAGGGAATGGCTCTGTGGGTGCAACCACGATCACAGAGGCACAAGGGCTAGAATCCGGATCCTATGAACCCACTTAATAGCCAGGTAGGTAGAGATGGAAAATTCTTGGGGCTAGCTAGCTATACCAGCCTATCAGTAAGCTCTGGGTTCATTTGAGAGATCCTGCCTCGATAAATAAAAATGGGGAGCCATCAAAGAAGACACCCATGTCACCGTCAGGCCTCCATATGCATGCACATAAACATGTGAATAGGTACACATGCTTATAAACAATTTTCTCTTGATCCTAGAGGTTACTATGCACTTACTACAAGAAACAGAGCCAGGTTCTAGGAAAGAGTAAAGCCAAAGAAGCAAGGCAAGCCAGGTATGGTGGCACATGCCTTTAACTCCAGCACCTGGGAAGCACAGGCAAAGAGGTCTCTTGAGTTTGAGGCCAGTCTGGTCTACAGAGTTCCAGGACAGCCAGGACTACACAGTGAAGCCCTGTCTCGAAAAACAAAAACAAAAAGAAACCAAACCAAAAAAAAAAAAAAGTCAAACTCAAATAATTTTTTCAAGATAATAAAAAAGAAGCAAGTTAAAGAATAAAGAATGTTAAATCCAATAATGGCTAGCAAGGTGACTCTGCAGTTAAGGACACTTGCTGCCAAGCCCAATGACTTGAGTTCAATCCCTGGGACCAATGAAAAGAGAGAAAAGTTGTCCTCTAATCACCACACACAGGCTGTAGCACACATGCCATTTACATACATACATACATACATACATACATACATACATACATATATACATACATACATACATACATACATACATACATACATACAAAATGTTTCTTAAAGATCCATTGAAAGTGAGGTGTGCTTCTGGGAGATACAGCGCTGTGGTGGATATAAACATGGTTTTGTTTTGCTCCCAGGTGTGAGATATGGGGCTGATTCAGATGGTCCACAGCAGCAGGCTCTGAGGGGAGCTCTTTGCCAGCTGCAGATAGTTGAATCTAAGGACTCTGGAGAGAGAGTAAATGCCCAGAGAGTAGATCAAAGAGAAAGAACAGTGCTGCTCTTGGTTGCTATATGAGACAAGAAGTTGGAGATCTACTGAAACAAGGACTTGGGCTGGCTCTTAGGAACCCAATGACCCTGACCAGCAGGAAGAAGCTAAGAAAGAACTGCGCTTCTCTCCCACTGACCTTCTTTCTCCTACCTGGTGTTAGGGTAATGAAAGGGATTGGGGTGGAATAGGGAGAAAAACATAAGAAACGTAATTAAAAGTCTTTTTTTTTTAAGTGCATCAACACAGCTCAGTGGCAGAATGCTTGACTGATGTGCATGAGGTCCAAGATTCATTCTCTAGTAGAGGCAAAAGTGAAATGTGGTGACACACTCCTCTAATTTAGCACTCTGTTAGCTAAGGTAGGAGAATCTCAAGTTCAAAGCCAACCTTGGTCACAGAGGGAAGCCCTGCTAAAAGGGAGGAAATACAGTTGATCTTCTTTCTCTAAGTGTATGAAGGCCCAAGAAAATGGCTGAGCTGCTGCCAATCATGATGACCTGGATTACATCACCTAGGACCCCCACACAGAAGAGAACCAATAGCTACTGGTTCTCCTATAACCTCCACTCTTGCACCATGGCACTTTTTTTTAACAAAAAAATTAATTTGTATTTTTAAGCCAAAATTATTATTATTATTATTAGTTACATTTTATTAACTCTGTATCCCAGCTGTATCGCTCTCCCTCATTCCCTCCCAATCCCACCCTCTCTCCCTCATCTCCTCCCTGTCCCTTTCCAAGTCCACTGATAGGGAGGTCTTCCTCCCCTTCCATCTGACCCTATCTTATCAGGTATCTTCAAGACTGGCTGCAAAGTTCTCCTCTGTGGCCTAGCAGGGTCCCTCCTCCCTTAGGGGGTGGGGAGGTCAAAGAGCCCGCCATTGAGTTCATGTCAGAAATAGTCCCTGTAACCCACTTGGGGTTCTAGGTTATATCCATACGTGGTCCTTGGTTGGAGAAACAGTCTCATATAAGACCCCTGTGCCCAGATATATTTGGTCCTTGTGGAGCTCCTGTCCTCTCCATGTCATATTAATTCCCCCTTGTATCATATGATTCCCTGCACTCTGCACCATGGCACTTTTTTAAAGTAGGGACTAACTATCTAGCTTTGGGCAGCCTAGAACTCATTATGTGGTCCAGGCTGGGCTTGAATTCATAAAGGTCTTTGTGAGGGCTAGAATTAAAGACCTGAGCCACCATGTAAGGACTGTTTTTTTTTTTAATGGGTTGTTTGTTTTTACTGTATATAGTTTTTTGTGCATGTTGTGATGTTGGGAATCAAACTTAGGAACTTGAACATGCTAGTCAAATGTTCTACCTCTGAACTATAAATTCAGTTCCCAGTAAACTGCTGCAAAATTAAAATCAAAACAAAAGTCAAAGAAGAGCCAGAAAATGGTTTAGTTGGTAAAAGGCTTGCCTTGCAAACACAAGAACCTAAGCTAATTCCACACAAAAAGTTAAATCCACATTAAAAAAAAATCCAGGCATGGTGGTATGCTGGCTAAAATTAAAAAAAAAAAAAAAAGGTGTTGGGTTCAAGAGCTGGCTCAGCAACTAAAAGCATATACTGCTCTTGCAGAAGACCCAAGTTCACTTACCAGTACCCCATTAGGCAGCTCACAATTGCCTGTAACTCTACCTCCAGCACCTCTGACCTGTGAGGTTCCTGCACTCATGTGCACAAACACATGAGCACATGTGTGTGTGCAAATGCACACACACATACACACACACACAAATGTTTCACAGGCAACTGAGCAGGTGACAGGAGCAGGGGAGGGGGGGGAGGGAAGCAGAAAGCTGGATGACAGTTCTGTCTCCAGGGTCTTCATGCAGGCAGCAGGCAAGACCCGAGCCACACCTGACGCAGAACTTCCCTTACCTCTGCACACTGGGCACCTGTGCAGGTAGAGCCTGGCGACCGCCTCGGGACAACAGCCAGGAGGGGAAATGGTCTTGCCTAGCCTGGCACAGTTCATTGGTACCCAAGTTGAAGGAGAGGGAGTGGCTGTCCCTTCTGTGCCCAGACTCTCTTGTGTCTGCAGAGTATCCTTGAGCCAAGTATGCAGTGGCTTGGGGTGACATTGTGAGGTCATGGAAGGGCAAGAGCATGATGGGAACCATCTTAGGAGGGGCTGGGAGGTGTCTGGTGTGCACAGATCACAGCTATCCATGGCTCATACTGTTTCACTCTTTTCACCAAGCCTCATGGTGTGAGTGAGGAAACTGGGCTTCAGAGGCTAGAAACTTTAACCAGTGTGCCACATCTGGACCCTTAAATACTTTCTGCTGTGTAACAAATTATCTCCAGGGGCTGGAGAGATGGCTCAGAGGTTAAGAGCACTGGCTGATCTTCCAGAGGTCCTGAGTTCGATTCCCAGCAACCACATGGCGGCTCATAACCATCTATAATGATGCCCCTTTCTGGCATGCAGGCAGAATACTATATAAATAATAAATCTTTAAAAAACCAAATTACCTCCAAATATTGCCTCATGATGTTTTGGAATTAGGAGCCCACAAGTGTCCCAGACCTGTGGTTAGGCTCTGCTTTCTCCTGACTGCATCAAGATGCAGCTGCAACTGGTGTGGTAGCCTGTGTCTTTTAACCCAGTACTTGTGAGGCAGAGGCAGAAGGATCAGAGTTCAAAACCAGTCTCCGATATACAGCAAGGTTGAGGCTAGGCTGTGCCAAATAAAACTTTGTCTGGCCACTATCCCCCCAACACAAAAACCCAAAATCCCGCAGCCATAGCCGAGAGATCTGAAAGCCTGTGCGGGACTGCTCCCGCGGCGGGCTGTAGACCTCTCCTCAGACAGGGGCCCTGCCTAGAAAACGCTCCACTCACAGTGCTCAGTTCCACAGCAGAATTGCCAAACAGCACTAAAAGTAAACTGCAGTCTGGCGCAGTAAAACAAGCTGCTAGCTGCTAGCACTGGGGAAAGGCAGGTCTGCCTGGAGCCCTTCTCGGTACCCCTTACACCCGCCACCTGAGCACCCCAGGGGGCGGGCCAAAGGATCCTGAAGGGGAGGAAAGGATTCGGTGGTGCCGCGGGCGCTGCGCTGCTTGGTGCTGCACGCGTGCTAACCTAGTCTGCGTGAGGACTCAGCCCACATTCATGTTTAGCTGGGTCCAAGGGTTTTTCATGTGTCCTAAGGCTCCGAGTTTTGGACAGAGAAGGACACTGCGATTGGCTCTTGCAAAAGCAACCCTCGGTGGTGGGCGTGGCCGCGGAGACCCCTTCATGCACCCACCAGGGGCCACTCCTCCAGCCTGTCGGTGCCTGTCAGAGTGGCTAAAATTGCTGCAGTTACACCTGACTCCAAGCCGGGGGTCATCTCTGTCTCGGAAGATCTGGACCCCTCCTCACGAATCATCAGCCGGCCTTGAGGGTATTTTGCCTTGACCCTGCAGGAAAAAGGACCTGATTGAGTCTTCCTGGCTCAGGATTCGAACCCGAGTTCAGGTAAGCCCCCACAGGCTGCTGTCCAGCGCCGGCCTCCAGATGGCACCAGCGCTCTCCACAGTCCCCAAGCGTTTGCCTCCCTGGCACACTGGGTATAACTGGCCTCCTCTAGGTGTCTCAGGAGCACTTGCTCTGCTTTTCAACATGTTCCGTAATCTACCACTACCGTGACTCAGCTAAACTCAGGGAGTGGCTGTCCCCAGAGTCCACACTCACACCACAGGCATGCCGAATATGGCACCACTATCACCTGCTGCTGGGAGGCACTGGTGGCCCAGAAGCCGCGGGCTGAAGTAATCAGCCCACCTTTCTGTGAATAATAGCCCTCCAGCTCTGAGCCGCCAACAGAGCAGTGTGGTCGGAGCGGAGGACTAATGCCAATGACAGAGTGTGTCTGGAAAGTAATAGTTCAGGGGTGATGACGTGCTTACAGCTCCCGAACTATACACTGAAAGAGTGCCAATAGTAGAGCTGGAGATGGCTCAGTGGTTAAGAGCACTGGCTGCTCTTCCAGAGGACCCTGGTTCAATTCCCAGCACCCAAATGGCAGCTAATCGCCATCTGTAACGTCAGTTCCGGGGGGAATCCAATACCTTCCAAGGCATTGCAGTACCTAAATGGTGCACAGACATGAATGCAAGCAAAATATATATGCAAAATAAAACCTAAGTAAATAAACAAACGAATCCTGGTTGGAGAATTGGCTCGGAGGATAAAAGCACTGCTCTTAATAAAGGACCAGAGTTCACTTCCCAGCAACTACATCAGGCTGCTCTCAACTGCCTGTAACTACAGCTCCCAGGAGATGCCACACTTCCAGCCTCCACTGGTACACGCACTCAGGTGCACATATATACATAAAGATAAATCTTTTAAGTGGTTAAGAGAGATGGCTCAATGGTCAAGAGGACCTGAGTTCAGTTCCCAGAACCTACTCCCTGTAATTCTAGCTGCAGGGGATCTGACATTCTCTTCTGGCTTGTTTGGATATCTGACTGCACATAAATGAACAAACAGTTTTTGAGACAAGGTCTCTCTACATAGCCCTGGCTGTCCTGGAACTTGTTATGTAGAGTAGACTGGCCTCGAACTCAGAAGTCCGCCTGCCTCTGCCTCCCGAGTGCTGAGATTAAAGGCATGTTAAAAAAATTTTTTTAAGTGGTTGAACTGGTAAAATTGGGGTCTGGGGGCATAGCTCAGTTGAGAGTGCTTGCTTATCATGAACAAAGACTCACACTCCTGCACCAAAGACAGTGGCTGTGTGGTGCACTCCTGGAGACCCAGCCCTCAAAAGGTGGGAAAAGGACCAACTTCTCCTCAACTACACATGAACTTGGAGACTAGCCTCAGCTACATGAGGCACTCCCAAGTTTTCTGAGACTTTATAGCCTAGCTTGGCCTCCAACTTGATATATAGCTGAGGTGACCCTTGAATTCCTAGTCTTCCTGCCTCTACCATCCAGAGAATTACAGCTATACAACACCATGCTGGGCAACTTTATACTTTTTAAAGATTCGTTTTTACTATTTCCTTCCTTTTTAAAAATATTTATTTACATGAGGGTCTCTTTTTTTCATGCACACCAGAAGAGGGCATCAAATTCCATTACAGATGGTTGTGAGCCACCATGTGGTTGCTGGGAATTGATCTCAGGACCTCTGGAAGGGCAGCCAGTGCTCTTTACCTCTGAGCCATCTCTCCAGCACAACCCCCCCCTTTTTTTTTTTTTACTATTTCTATGTATGTGTGCATGACTGTGTATTGGGATGTGCAGTCATCCTCACAGGCCAGAAGAGTCAGATCCCCTGAAGTTTGAGTCTCAAGTGGTTGCAGGCCACCTGACATGGGTGCTGGGACTTGAACACAGGTTCTCTGGAGGAACAGTAAGTGCTCTTAAACAATGGGCCATCTCTCCAGCCCTGTCTTTTTGTTATTGTTTTAATAAAAATAATCCAAGTCCCTACGGCAGTTTCAGAGCCACTGGCTCCTCCCCCAGTGGCTCTCCACCAACATGCGAGCCTGCCTGCCCGTCCGCTGCTGCAGTTTCTTTACCCCAAAGCCTTCTCAGTGCTGGGTCCCATTATTTCTGGGTAACCCTACAACCCACAATTCACTCATCGGAGTGACTGGCCACCCAATGCAGCAGCACAGATCCAGTAAAACTGGATCTGGGCAGGTCAGAGCCAGTCCTGGACTAGGAGTGGAACCCAGGACCTTGTGTGTGTTAGGCAAGCTCCTGCTCCTGAACTGCACCTCTGGCCTCTTGAGTCCTGGTCTCCAGGAGGGTCAGTGCCTGCTTCCCTCATCTGAGAAATGGAGGTGAGGGACAGGTAGGCCTATCAGTGCCGGTGGAAGGGTGGGATGAGTCAACGTCCATGAAGAGCTTGGGAGTGCGGCCCTCCAGCAGCAGCAGCTTTCTGCAGGCTGGTGCATCCTGAAGGACTGGCCCCACGTGACTCATGCTCTCCCTTCCTTTGTGCTTGGCACACTCCAAGAGTTGGTCAGTCATGTGGAAGGGTGTGTCTGTGCGGCAGGTTTCCTTACTTACCTCTCTCACCACCCAGGCTGCCATCATGCTGGCTTTCTTGGGCTGACCGTGTACCAAGTGACAAGTGGGCTGTGGCTGGTCCATATATGCCCCTGCCCACCTCTCCCCAGGCTGTTGCTCTCAAAAGTAGGAGGCCTAAGAGTGTTTTATTTGGTCTGCCTAGTTTTCACTTTCTTTCTTTTTAAAAATATTTTTCACACTTTGACCTGAAAACAGTTCCTTCAATGGGATCTTATATACAAGCGACATCTGTTTGCAACCTCCCATACCAAGGTATAAAGCATTCCCAGACCTGACATCCAACCTCTAGCATATATTCCTACATCACAGCCGTCCTTAGAGCCAAAAAAATCCCCAAAGCTTGTATACTGAAGTTTCCAGGGAGCCTGATAAACCACATTCCCCAAGTGGGAGGAAGTCAGGCTTAGGGTGCTTTTGTATGCCCTGCCCAGGTGGTGCTAAGGGTAAACACAGCCACAAGTCCCAGAGCTGCCCATCAGCACCAGGCAGGGTATGCCACAGCCACCAAACACAGGAATGAGGGAGGGCTTAAAAAAGCCATTGGGGTCTTTGAAAGAAGATACCACAGGGAATAGAACTTTTGGTTATCCAAGAAGGTGCTAGGCAGGTCTGGCAGGTCAGGAAGCCTTGGGTGGAGTCCTAAACCCAAACTGGAGGCCCTTAAGGCACACATTCCTGCATTCACTGCTAGGTGACCGTAGGCCCCAAAGCCAGCATAGACACACTCCTGAATGTTGTAGCAGAGAGCCTAGAGCTATGGCCTCCATTTTGCCCATCTAACTCAGGGTCAGCCATCCATGATTACTGTCTCTGGCCTCACCCAGTGGCTTCCCTCTAAATTCCCCCCATTCACTTCCAGCCCTAACAGGCTCCTGGGAGGTCTGTAGGCCTCAAAACAGATACCTACAGAGAAGGCCCCACACAGCATCCAACCCTTCCAGGTCCCAAGCTAAACCCCATCCAGGAAGGTCCCAGGGCAACAGTGGAAACACCAGCAGACCTGCTGAACATAAGCATAACTCCAAGCACAACACAAACAAGGCAAGTCCTGCCGTCTGTATTTATCCAACCGCTGGCCCCTCCAGGAGTGATGATGCAGGAGGTTCTGGCAGGGCGCCCAGCTTGCTCCCTGGAGACCAGCTCCCTGGACTGCCGGGCCTGTCAGTGTCCTGCTGGAGCCAAGTGTCCTTTCCAGCCGAGACCCCAAGTCATGGCCCAGCTTCCTCTGCCTGCCACACCAGTTCACCCGAGATGTAAGTGGCCTGGACATGGAGGCTGTCGTCGAGCACCACAAAGTCTGCAGCAGAACCAGAGGGTGAGCGGGGACAGAGTGGGGCCATCTACACCCCCAAACTTTACAACCTAGCCTAGTGGGAAAAACTGAGGCCCAAGAACATGATGTGGACTGGTAGAGGGCTGAAAGCAAGAGTATCAACCTGGCACAGTTGGGGAAAAGTGACCTCTGTAACCCTCACACGGTCTAATCTCAGCTGCCAGAAAGCCAGGCCAAGAGCCAGCATGATGCCACATGTCTGTGATCCTAGAACTCAGGAGGCTGAAGTAGGAGGATCACCATGAATTTGAGGCTGGTGTAGTTGACATGCACAGAGGACTCCAGGCCAGCCAGGGCTACACAGTAAGACCTGGTCTCAAAACCAAAACAAACAAATCACGCAAGGGCCAGCAGGAGATGGCCTAGTGGGTAAAGGCACTTGCCTACAAGCCTGACTTAGTCTGAACTGTAGGACTCATGTGGTAGGAGAGAACCAACTGTAGTGAGCTGTCTTCTGACCTCCACAGGTGAACTGTAGTACATATAGCAAATACAGGTAAGAGTCTGTGGGGAGAATGGCTCCTGAGGAGCAGGTCTACCCCGTTGAGCCTTTACTCACCCCTATATGGGGGCTCACCTGCATCAGCACCAAAGTCCAGGCTTCCCTTGGTCTTCTCCAGCCCCAGCAGCTGGGCAGGGTGGAGGGACGCAGCTTCCAGAGCCGACTCCACACTACAGCCTGCTCGGAACACACCGTGGTGAACATCCACAGCCCTTCCCAGGAGCAGTTTTGGCCTTCAGCTTTTAGTGACTGAGCTTAGGAAAGGCCCAGGACTCGGCAGCAGCTTAGGAAGGTCCCTCACTCCCCTAGCTGTGGGAGACACTGCTCACCTCTTCTCCAGCCCACTCATCATCCCAGCTGGCAGAGAACCTGTCCTTCCAACAGACTAGACATGGGGCGTTAGGGTATGTTCAGTGTTGTATGGTTAGACCCTCCTACCTACTTGTAGCGTGAAAAGCCATACCTGGGCCCACCGTGCCACCAATCCAGCTGCCAAATGGGACCCTGAACTCTGAGCCTATCCTGAGGCCCAGCAGCCACATTCACTTTACTGTATCACTTCTTGCCAGGATACAACTATCTCCTTTGTCCCAGGCCGTCCCCAATCTATTCTTTCTAAATAGGACCCTGACGGTGCCTACATTCAGAATGGCACTCAGCCCTGAGCTGCCAGATTTTTGGGAGGTCCCTGCAGAACCTGCTCCAAGCCCTAAAAAGCTACTTTTACTCCACCCCATCAACACATGCCCCTACAGATTCCTGCTATCCCACAGGCCTAGGCCTTGGCCTGTCTGTAAGCAATGTGACCCTGCTCCTCCATGAGATCCCAGCTTCACACCACTCATCATCCTGGCCCCAGTGACTGGCTGCTCACTGTTCTTCCATAGCCTGGGCTCTATTTGGGAGTGCCCACGGTCATTTCCATCTGCCAGAAGTCACACTCCTCACCTCCCAGTTTCCATGATGCCAGCACAGAACTCTAATTTTCCTACCTCCCTTCTAGCTTTCCCCAAATATAGCCTATACCCTTAGACACCCAGGAACAGGGTGCCCACTGACCTGTAGCCTGTAGGAAGTGCCGGATGCAGACATCCATGGGGGCTATGCTGCCGCTCAGTGTCTTGGTTCCTTGCGAACAGAGAGGACAGAATTGGGGAAAGGGAGCTGTTGTGGGCCTAGAAGCCCAGTGGACCATCAGGGCAAACCCAAATTCTGGCCCCACTCCAGGCAGAGGCCAAGGGACTACACACATGTGGGTACAAGAGTCACTCACCTGCAATGTAGGCTATTAGCCCATCTACCTCCACCTCCTGCTGTCCCAGCGTATGGCGGCCATTACCCAAGCCCAGGGCAGGGACAGCATCAGTAACCAGCACCAGTCCTGGGGGAGGAAGTGGCTCAGGACCTGGCCAGCTGTTATTCTACCTGCCCTACCCTTCCCAGCTGCTCACCCTGGGGATGGGCCCGGTGAGCAATCCGCAGAGCTGCAGGGTTAGTGTGTATGCCATCAGCAATCATCCCGTAGAAGATGCAGTGGCCTGGGGGCAGCTGATCACTTGTCAGAAGCCCCACTATGCCTGGGTCACGGTGATGGAACTGAGCAGGGCAGAAGGGAATGACTGAGTGGCAGTGGTGGCCACTGAGTCCTCTTCTACCCACAAGAAGGAGGGGTACTCACAGGCAACATGGCGTTGAAGAGGTGGGTGATGAAGGTGGCCCCATTCTGCACTGCTCCTTCTGCAGCCCGCAGGTCAGCCACTGAATGCCCTGCAGAGAAGACCTGAGATCAGCGTCTGCGGAAGCAGAGGACCTTGGGCAGGCAACAACCGGGAAAAGTGGCCTCTCACCTAGAGATACACAGATGCCTTGGGCTGTCAGTGCCTGGATCACTTCATGGCTCCGGTCCAGTTCAGGGGCAAGCGTCACAATGCGAACATTGTCCAGGGGTCCATATGTGGCCAGCACATCATGAAAAGCATTGGCTCCAAAGGAGCGGAGGTAGGCCTCAGGGTGTGCCCCCCGCTTTTCCCGGCTGATGAATGGGCCCTCTAAGTGCACCCCTGGGAGAAGGGACAAGGGTGGTTACAGCAGGCTTGCCCACCTAGCAGCCCCACCCGAGACCCTCAAACCGGCCCTTCCTTCCCAACTGGGCATCCACTCACCAAGGATCCCTGCCCCATGGGGACCTCCACTTTTCACAGGGATCTGAGGAAGGACCTGGGGGGAAAACCAGCTATTAAAGCCCTGTCCTCACAGCCCAGCACCCAGAGGCCACAGCCCAACCAAGGTCAGATCCTTAGGTCAGAGATTAGGACCTGACCCAGACCAGCCCGACTGTCCTTCCCCACATGTGCTGGAAGGTGACTGAAGGGCCCCCCCAGTGGTCAGGTGCAGGATGAAAGGACAACAGGGAATACTAGATAACCTACCCTGAGGACCCGGAGATAGAAGCATTCGCAGGCCACACAAGCATAAGTGCGGGTACCAAGGGCTGCTCTAACCTGCCCTGGCTTTCAAAGTGGCTTCTGCCAAACAGCTAGGATACAGTGGCCAAACCCTTGGAAAAAAAAATAATAACTATAGCCTTCCTAAGCTGCAGGACAAGGAAGCAGGGGCCGGGGTGGCAGAAGGAAGCCAGGGCAGAAGCAGAGGGCTGGAGGCTGGGGTACTCAGTGCAGGTTGGGAGAGCGCTCAGCACCATAGCCCATTCTGATCAAGAAGGTCACAGCCTTAGAAAAAGGTGAGCAACACTTTCCTGGTCTTGGAAATAACCCCGTATAGCCATAACCTTCCCTCCAGAGCCCTCAGCTCGAGCAGGAAGCGGGAATGGTGATCCCAGACCCGTCAGCTATGGAATCCAGGCTAAACAGTGATACCCTTCCTTGGAAACACCCCCCTCAATAAAAGGAAAGGGCTTTTAAGACCCTTAGGCTGGGCATGGTAGTGCATGCCTACAATCCCAAGCATAGGCCAGCCTCAGCTATGTAAGAAGTTCAAGGCCAGCCTAGGCTACATGATAATCTGTCTCAAATTACACAAAACCAAATCTACACTTAAATCTGAGGACAAAGAATGAGAGAAGGGCAGGTCAGACTCAGGGAAACAAAGAGATAGACTCTGGACACATTTCAGTTGGAGAGGACTCAAGAAACTCAGACCTCACAGAACCTGGCACCATGAAAAATGGTTGGGGAGGCCTCAGTAGAGGTGGAATACACATATTGAGAAGTGTATGTTCTCCAGACTCCCTCTGAACAAAACAAGATCCTCTTCCCAGGGGATCTAACAAGGCCCAGAGACAGGACCTTGGAAGCACAACTAGGGGTCCCCAAAAAGCTCCTCCAAAGGGCTAGGTGTTCCCAGTGGCTAATACCGCCATTTAACAGAGCCCACACCGAGTTTCCCAGGATCAGAGGAAGGAACGCCAACAAGATGACCAAGCCAGTGGAGAGAAGAAGCAAGAGAGGACACAGGAAAGAGGCAACACCGACACCCTCAGGCAACAAGAGGCCTTAAATCCGAGAAGCCAGAACAGGGTTATCAGAGAGCAACATGAGCTCTTCAAAACTCAAAGGTATGTAAGAATCCCACAGGATAAACTCCAAGATAGAAACTGAGGAAACATCTGGAAAGCGGTGCCAAGAAGAAGGGTGAGAAAACATGAGAACAGACCTAAGAACGCCCAACTCTAGACTACACGGGGCTCCACAGAGTGACAGCGGAACAGGAAGACAGTTCCAACAACTCAACAGAAGATGTCTGAACAGCTTCACACTGAATTTCCCACTGTGTCCAGCAGCCAGCAAAACTGATAAACCCCTCCTCCCCATGGTATGACACCCTGGGAGGCAACGTCTAGGGACAAAGAAAGATCTCATTCAGGTGATCATGAGCCCAGGAGTTTAGACCCATATACAATAGAGCAAAACCCTCTAACCATACAAAAAGGGTAAAGTGCAGCTAGGCAGATCCCAGGAGTCTGGTAGAGTACCTCTCTTAGCATGTACAGGGCCCTGGGCTCAGTCCTCAGCAACACTGACATGTTGGTAAGCCACATGCAGGCCTGGTCCCTGCAGTGGCCAGAAAGGAGCAGCAAAGCCCCTGGAACTGGAATTACAGGCAGCTCTGAGCCACGTGATGTGGGTTAGACCCAAACCTGAGTCCTCTACAACAACAAGTGTTCTTAGCTGTTTGCCAGCCCCAAATATTCTCATCTATACCTCCAACCCAGGAGAACTCAGACACAGCTAACTGGCACACGCCTTGAATCCTAGCACTCAGCAGGCAGAGGCAAGCCGACCTCTATGGGTTCCAGGCCAGCCTGGTCTACATAGTGAGTTCCAGGACAACCAGGTCTACCCAGAGAGACCCTGTTCTAAAAACAAACAAAACAAAACAAAACAGAATAAAGGCAGGGCTAGAGAGTCAGCTCAGTGCTTAAGAGCACGTACTACTTTGCAGCAGAGGACTAGAAAGCCCTCAGTAGCTGCATAGTCACATGCAGAAGACATACATATCTACACATAATTAAAAATGATAAATCTTCAAAGCAGCAGCAGCTGCAGCCACCACCTGCAGGTACTTGGCATTTTAAAAACCAAGCACAAGAGCCAGGCATGACAATATGTGGCGGGCTGAGACAACAGGTCAAGACCAGCTCAACAACAAAAACCAATGTGGGCTACATTAAAAAACAAAACAAAAGCAAAACAAAAACAAAAAACAGGTATATTGGCTCAGTGGGTAAAGGCACTTGCCACCCAGCCACCATATACCCTGAATTCAATTCCAGGATGTACATGATGGAAGGAGACCACTGATTCCCACAAGTTGGACTGACTTCCACTAAGATACTATGGAGTACACACATACATACATGAACTATTTTCTAGAAGAGCCTTTGAAAGGCAAAGTTAGAGTACACAGCAGAGACAACAGGACAGCTGGAGGGGAAGGGCATGAAATGAACGCAGGGATGGACAGGGTGGCAGACATCTCTGTCCTTGAGGTAGCTGACCTTCATCAGCTAACAGATGTAAAGCAGAAAACAATGCCATCACGTCTGTCCTCTTGAAGCATAGCTAGAAGAGTAAACCCAGAAACAGTAGGTAGTTTAATAAACCGGACTTTGATGAAGACACCTGGACAAGTGGACAAGGCCTTCAGTGAGAAAGGGCCCTGGAGGAAGTTAGGGGACATACGAGGGGAAGGTATTTGAGGTTGGGGTCTCTCGGTTTCTATACAATGGGGGTATTATGCTTTTCTATTCAAAGCTGCCCAAAGTTTCTGTCATCACTTTCTTTCTGTCTCCTGAGACTTTCATTCTAAGTGTTTTATGAGTCTATGAGGTAAACGTGGACTACAGCGGGGTGCCAGGAAGGAAACCTTGGGAATATTAGCCACTACTCCTCCTGAAGGAGATCCACAGCCTTGCACCATGCTAGTCAAACCTGTCACAAGAGGAACGCTCAGTGGTGAAGGAGCCTGGGAGGAGAGGGACACGGCAGCTGCTGGAATGTGCCTGGGAGAAAGAGAAGCAGCTTAAGGGATAGGAAAGGAATGCTGTAGAGAAGGGGGTACATCCTGGTACCCATCACCTTGAAAGGTGACTCTGGGTCTTGCCAGAGATCAGCTGAGAGAACCAAGTCTTTATCTGCAGTAGGACAATAGGTTGCAGTCTTGGCCGAGGGGTGGGAGGGCTGCGGGACACTTCCAGAAAGACATCCCTAGTTGACATTCAAGGAGTGTCACCCATGTCAAGCGCCCACTGACTGTTCTCCCTCTAGGTTTAATGAAATTGAGGCTCAGAAGTGAGCACAGTTGCCTCATGGGTTGCAAGCCAAGAGGCCAAAGCGAAGCCTGTGAAGCAAAGGCACAGTCCACACCCGATCCCCACAGCTCCCGACTCTTGTCTCATTCTGTGTCTACCCACCCAGAAAGGAAAGCACGGGCAACCACACACTCCCTGCTCCCATAATGGATTCTGTACCAGGAGAAAAACTGGCTGCTGCAACCGACAACAGGAACAGAAAAATCCATTCAAGCATGGTTAACAGCCCAGTTGCATCCCGGAAGAGATTGCCACGTTTTAAAGCAAGAGCTCAGGACTAAGGGATAACCCTGCAGATTACTCGCAACTGCTCTTGAATGGTGCTGAAGACAGCAACCTAAGCAAACTTCAGTTAACCTGGGAAACCTGTGGGAAAGCTTTCACATGAAAATCGGAACAAAGACAACAGACCTCCTTCTAGCCGGAAGGTGGAGGGTGAGGGAAGCAGAGCTGTAGCCAGTACCTAGGAAGAGCAGCTCTCCTTGAAAGGCTTTTGCATGAGTCATGGGACACAGGCAGCTTAGGAGGAAGAGCCTGACCAGAGACAATGGCTGTGGCAGAGTTCCAGGCGACCTTAGTTCAGGCGTCCCAGAGGCTGCCCACAGGGTGTTGGGTGGGTGTGGCAGATGAGAATGGTGACAGAAAATGTGGGCTGGCAGTTGCAGAGACCTGGCAGGACCCAACTGAACAAGAGAGAGGAGGATTCCCTCACACCCACAAGGAGGGAGACCAGATTTCAGGTGAAGGAAATGTTACTGCCCCTGGCGGGTGGGCCCCTTTGCTCAGCTCTACTTAGAGCAGCTTGACCTCACCTTGTGATAAACCTCTGGTGGGGAAGTAACCAGGGTGGGACAGAAGGAGGTGACACCGTGGGACAGGATCCTCCGGGCCACTAGGGCGACCCCAGAACCCACGTCCTCCGTAGCCTTGGAGAAGTCAACACCAAATCCACCTGTGGCCACAGAAAACAAGGGGGTAGCACAATGCTCAGAGCTCCTCCCCTGGGTTCCCTGGCCCAAGCCAGGCCGCACCGTTGATCTGAACATCGATAAAGCCGGGTGCCAGGATGCGGCCTCCGCAGTCCCGCTGCTCATCAGCCACACGCCTCTCTTCAAAAAACAGCTTCTCTGGGTCCAGGATTCGGCCCCCGCGCACCCACAGATCCTCCCTGAGGACAGAGCAATCGGCACCTGGATCACCACCAAGCTCTGGAGCCAACACCTAATTCTCGCTCTCACCCAGCTTGTCCCTGCACCCGCTCTTCTTAGTCCCAACCACACACTCAGGATAGTCCTGCCCTCCACTTTTCCTGGGTCCCCATACCCGGCCCCAGCCCTGTCGTTCTCCATTAGCCCCAGCCCTGCACCCAATACTGGGGTTATTACCAGTCCTACACCCCGCCCAGCCCTGCACCATGCAGCCCAGACCTGAGCAGCGTGCCGCCACGCAGGATGCGGCAGTTGGTGAACTGGAGCACCGGGGCCCCCGCTGCGCACTGCCCGCTAGGCATCGTGGGGCCCGGAACGCAGGAAGGGAGCCGGCAGAGTCCGGAGCAGCGGTAATCGGAAGCAGGGCCAGGCCGCACCACGTGACTCTCAGCTGAAGGGGAAATCACGTGGCTGCAGGGCCCACGTGACCACAACCCTGTGATGCAGGCCAGCCAGGCCGGCCCACTCCGCCCACAGAAGCACTAGAACACAGGCCAGTCACATCCGAGAACTTTTATTGGACACAGCTGGGAGCCAGCCCTGTCGAGCAGTAGCACTCTACCCTCTACCCTGGCTGTCCAGGGCTTGGGGGGGGGAGGGTGGCTCCATCCAAGGAGTCTCAGCAACAGGAACCCCACAAGGTAACACTCTACTAATGATTACTATATAGTTGGGAGACAGGGCCGCTCCACAGACGCATGAATAGGTCAAATCTTTTATAAATAAACATCCAGTGAAGAGAAAAATGACAACTCTAATTCATCCTTATACACAGAGCACTCTAGGGCGATGGGTGGGATAGCCAGAGGCTGACATCCTCACTGGTCAGGGGCCTGAATGGGAGATGAGTGGGCCCAGATGTCCACAGCACGGGGCAGCAGGGACCAGGCGGGGGCAACAGACAATGGGCACTAGGACACTGCGCATTTACAAGACCAACTACTGAGGGGGCAGCTGCCCGTGCATGTGTGTCAGGCTGTTCGTTCTGGAATGAGGAGGGGTGGTCTTTACATCCTATCCTGTGACGTGGTGGAAAGGACTACTTTGTGGAGAGGATTAGGGCCACGATGAGACCGTAGAGGCCGAGCACCTCCGCGAAGATGAGGATCAGGATCATGCCCACGAACAGTCGTGGTTGCTGGGCAGTGCCCCGAACACCAGCATCCCCCACGATGCCAATGGCAAAACCAGCAGCCAGGCCACTCAGCCCCACACTCAGGCCAGCACCCAGCTGAAGAAAACTCCTGGGGGGAGAAGAGACATAGACTGTCAGCAATCTGTCTGTCCACAGGAAAATGATCCACTTCCCCTGGCAGGACAGGCCCCGCACTCACCTGTAGAGAGTGATGCCATCAGTCAGGGAGTTGGCAATAAGCACTGCCACCACCAGGCCGTAGATGGCGATGATCCCAGCCATAACCACTGGGATGATAGACTTCATGATCAGCTCTGGCCTCATGACTGACATAGCTGCGATACCAGTGCCACTCTTGGCTGTGCCATAGGCAGCTCCCATGGCTGTGGAAGAGAGATGAAGTGAGCCCACAGCAGCACGGACGGTGCCTAGGGAGCTTTCTGCATACTGCTCCCCGAGTTACTAGCCACCAGAGGAACTGAAGGCACGCAGCCGGGCAGGAGACCCTGAGAGAACAGCCATCACTACAGCTACTTCTCTCTCCACTAGCAGAGCCAATAGCCCCAACCTCCACGTCCACTTCTGCCTGCAGAGTTCTTGTGGTCACCAGGGGATCCTGCTTTGCTGTGAAACCAGACTTTGTTCTCCAGCATTCCCCTTCCCTAGCTTGTGACCTCTGGCAAAACAGTCACATGGGAAAAGAGGCAGCTGGGCCAAGGAAAGAAAGCCTTGCTTGACACTCTGGGCACCTCTGTCTCACGGCCTGAGCTCCAGGCACTTCCAGCATAGCTGCCTCTCAGCTGCCTGGAGGCCAGTCCTGTGTTGGTCAGTCCCTGCCTGCAATGAGGCCTTCAAGCCTTCCAAGGCAGGAAAAGAGGGTTACCTGCCTTCTCTGATGTTTCCCCATCCAAACCTCCCAGGAGATGCTGCCTGCCTTCCAGGACTTTTGTTTCCCTCTCTTGTCTTCAGATCCTGAACTACAATTTTCTTTCTCATTTCCGCCACTTGTCCTCCAGAACCTGTCAGGACGCTGAGCTACTTATACAGGTGACACCAGCAGGCTCCGCGGTCGGCCCAGGGCACCATGCCATGGCCATTCTGGAGGCAGTGGTGTATAACACAAAACAACAGGGCCCAGAGGTGAAAGCCCCAACCACTCCTCTAAAAAATCTGTTGATCTCATTGGACCACAAAAGATGCCTACTGTGTGCCCAGAACTGAGTAGGGCAAAGGTCAGAGGGCTCTCTGATTTCTCAGAGCACAGGGAACAGCAAGAAGACAGGACAGTGACCCAACACAACAACATATCCAGCAAGGAAAGAGAACAGGAAAAGAGAAGAGGAAGTAGGGGAGCTACGCCAAGGGGAGGAGGTCTGAAAAAGGATCATGGACCATGTAAACTCGGAGTGGGGAGGTGATAAGGTAAGCAGCAGAGAAGAGGAAAAGCAGGCAAAGGGCAAGATTCTTGACAGCATATTCAGATAACAAGCAAGACAGTGCTAGATGAGCTCAACTGGAAGAGCAGGGACTAGGATAGATAACTTGTCTCTTCTACAGCACCCTTAGACGCCCAGACACTGCCCAACTTCAAGCCCAGGTTCCACTTCAAGCCCAGGTTCCACTTCAAGAGATATTCCTGGCACTACTCTGGTTAGTGAATTTCTTACGCTCCTATTGGAAGCCAAGTTCATGCTCAGCCTTATCATTTAGTGCAAAAAGTGAGTGTTCCAAAGGCTCACACTCCTAAGGACGTGCTACTGAACACTGAGAATATAGGTTGCCATGTGGTACTGTGAGGGTGAGGACTGAACACAACTCTACACCCGAAAAAGGTGTAACTCCAAAAATGGCAAAAGAGTGAGTCGGGTCCTTCCCCCAACACAGGTAGATTACAGGGCTAAAGGATGGGTGGCAAGAAGATAGATGATGAAAAACAGGGATACCATCAGGAACCAGGGCAAGAGGAGAAAAAAGTTAGCCTAGCCTCAGTCGCAGGTATCCGAAGGCTATGCCTGCTAGGCTGCAGAAGGGAGACCTACTGAGAATGTCAGTGTAATGGGCAGAGAGAGCAGGGTCTCGACACACTTCCAGGAAATCACACAAATACAGAGGAGGAAGTCACAGAAAATACAGAAAAAAAGCAACTGGCAGTTTCATGGAGAACATGATGAAGAAAGAACCAACAGGATATTTGTCATAAGAAAAAAAGGGAAGCTAAAATGTGAAGCAGGGAATGGAGGGAAACTTCATTTAAAGAAAAAATGGTCTTAAAACTTGGTTAGCCAGGCTGTCGTGGCGCATGCCTTTGATCCCAGCACTAGGGAGATCCACACAGGTGGATCTCTGAGTTCCAGGGTAGCCAGGTCTACAGAGCTAGTGCCAGGACAGCCAGGGCTACTTAGAGAAACCCTGTCTCAAACAGACAAACAGAAGGAAAAGCGTAGACCAGCAATATCCAACTTTCAATAGTGCAGAGACACCTGTTGGCCAGGCTTGGCACATGTAGGGTCTTGATAGAGGCTGGAGAAGCTAGGTGCAGAAAAAGAACTCTGCACAAATTTGGAGTTGCAGGAGCCATCATGACAGACAACAGGAGTTCCACATGGTCAAGTATATCGTTTGTTCACTGACATTGCCCCACTATCTGGGATACAGTAAGAATGCAAGAAAGATTTGCTGAATTAATTTGTGAATAAGTTAATTTATTATAAGTTCATTTATGAATAACCACAAAAAGTAATCACAGGTGACCAAAATAGGGGAACCTATGGGCATATTCTGGGGGTGAAGGAGCAGAAGGAAATGCTTGGCAGCCTTCTCTAAGGAGCCCTAAGGTGTGGGGAGAACAGGTGTGGTCCGAAAGGAAAGAAGTCTAGACCACATCTCCCACCACAAATGATCCCTTACTTCGATGGTGTGGGAGCAGAAGGGTTCTCTCAGCAGCACATGACAGGCCCAGGCATGGGGAGGTCACCAAGACAGACAATCCCCCACCCCAACCTGCACCCCAAAGGTGTTTACAGTCAACAGACATTGTTTGGAGTTCAAACTCACTACGTACCTGAACAGAGGGCCAGCCTCTCCATCTGCCAGGTAGGGTGGGGCAGGGCGAGGTCATTTAAGGCAAAGACCAGACCTTCCAGAGGAGGCCCAGACCAGGCCAGACCAGTCCCTGGGGGCTGAGACTTACCTCCCTCAATCCCTCATTCTTGGGTCTGGCCCAAGGGCTTTTCTCCCAGGAAGGCCAATTTTCACTAAATTTGACACCGTAGAACTGTCAAGGCCCAACTTCAAGAGCAAGATGCCATCAAGAACCTTGCCAGGCTTTTCCTTCTCTGAGCAAGGAAGCATCTCCCAGTTCCAGCCCCTCACCCCCCTAGAAGAGGAAGGTCATTCATTCACTCATCCATTCATTAGGTCCAGGACTGAAGATCAAAGACTTAATCTTGTAAATGTTGGCTCTCTACCGCCACCCCCTCACCCATCTCAAAGCAAGGACCCTCGGCAACCATCCACTCGAGTGCTCCTATCTAATCCAAACCCACTTTCATAGGCTCTAACCTGAGACCTTACAGGTTCCCAGGGCCAATCCCTCAGCCCAGTTTTCCCAACCAACCCACACCGATGACAGAACTATTGGGAAACCGAGACAAGCCTCAACCGGAAACACCTGCCTCACCCAGGGTGCAGACCCACCTGACCCCCGGCCGCCCGGCCGCCATGAAAGCAGGGCTGGTGGACCTTAGCGGGGACACAGTCTCCCTCTGACCAAGAGGCCAGGGACTCCCGTCTCGAGCCCGCTGACGCCCACGGACTGGCCTTTCAAGACGTGATGTCACACCCGGCCGCAGAATGCGGGATGCGGGGCAGGCGCGGGATCGCGCGCCCCCACCCCACCTTCATTCCTACTTCCCGGGGCTAAGATGGCAGTCACACGGCCGCCCCACCCCCGCACAGACGAGGCACGACAGTCAGGGTGATGGGACCCGCACCCTGACCAAGCCCGCAAGCCCTGCGCCACACAAATGCAACTGTCCCCGCCGCCAAGGGGCTGACCCCCACCCGCGCCCGTCAGGCCCGACACCCACATAGGTGGGGATGACGTCAGAGTGACGTCACGCACAGGCCCAGCGAGCAGCGGGCTAGAGTTCCGCACCGCTTCGGCACCCCCTGTTCCTCCTGCTGCGATGCTCACCGCTGAAGACCATGGCGCACGAGGCGCCTACGACAGCGAAAAACGAAGCGTATTCGGGGCTGTTCTTGATGTCAGCCATGTCTGCAAGCGGGGAGAGGGCAAGCTCAGCGGGCGGCGGCCGGGTTAGGACGGCGGGAGAGCGAGCGAACGGGGGAGCGAAAGTCCTCGGGGCGGCGGATGCGCGAAGGCGACCCCGCCAGTCAGGCGCTGCGCTCTAAATACCAGCACCGCAGAGCAAGATGGCGGCCGCGCTCGCGTCACATGATCCGGGCCCCGCCCCTACGGGCCGTACCACTTCGCGCCGGCAGGGGAGCGAGGCTCCAGGCTCGCTGGCAGCGCTTGGACAGGGTCTGGGCCCTGCCACCAGCCTGCCGGGCCCGGGGCCCAACGCTTAGTCTTGCCTGGGTCTTCCCTGGTCCCCTGCTCCGCGCCAACGTCTTTTCGGACCCTCTGGTGTTGGGCTACTCGGTCCCCGGGGCGGGGCCGCAGCGCTCATATTAGCATATGGGGTGGAGCCTAGGACAACCCGCCTTCTCTGCGGCTGCGCAGCGCTCGCAGGTGCCCCAGTACCGGCGTTCGTTTTCCCTGCGTTCCAAGCTGGGGAACCGCAGGCAGTCCTGCTGCAGAGGGCTCAGGTTCTCACTTTTTGCCCCGAGAGCTGGGTCAAAGTAGTGGCACCTAGCAGCACTACAGAGCCCTGTAACAGAGGAAATCCGTAGTGTGGGGTTCGCTCTCTCCACTAGTCCCCAGCAACGCCACGCCCCACCCCGCCGGCCTTTAAAGTGCGACAACCTTAGGTGTTCTCCAGTCACCTTTCCATTCTATACCTGCAGATCAAGATCCACCTTCTTCCCATTGATTCCAGAAGGCGGGGCATAGGGACCCGACATCAGCGGAGGGGCGTCTGCCCATCAAGATGTAGGCATGACTATTTTTTTTGAGGGACTGTTGTTTGTTTTTGGTGTGTGTGGGGGGGGGAGGATCTTTTTATTTTCTTTCTTTTCTCTTTTTCTTTCTTGTTTTTTGTTGTTGTTTTTGTTTTTGGGTTTTTTTTTTTTTTTTGAGACAAGATCTCTCTGTGAAGCTCTGGCTAACCTGGAACTTGCCATGTAGACCAGCCCTGTCTAGCTCTTGAGTGCTGCGGTTAAAGGCATGTACCGCCTCACTTGGTGACCTGTCAGCATTGACAGTTGTGAAAGTTATTCCAGATTTCTGCAAGTCTCAGGAAGACCTGCTTGTCCTTCTAATACCCTTGCAAGGCCCATACCTTCAGGGCTTCCTTTCTGGACTGGTGATGGAGAACTGGTTTCCCTAGCTATGGCTGGCAGGTGGCTGAGGCTGCCTCTGCCTTGCTGTACCCTTATAGCCTACACCCCCCGTTACGTGTCTTCTCTCCACCTATCAATTCAAGCTGCCTATTTCCCTTTATCCCTCCTTTGCAGTAGCCCTGAGCAGCTACTACCTGGCCTAGACCTTGAGGCTCAAGCTCACATCCCAAAAGCTCTCCAAGTGGTCTGGGTGATAATACCTCAACTTCTCCGTGTAGACAATGGAGACAGCTTCCCATCCTGCTACATTCTTAGTCCCAATTTTCACAACAGAAAACTCCTTGTGCCCCCTTCTCTCCTTGGCTGAGCTGGGGCTACCATTTTTTTTCTTTCTGTGTAGCCTTGACTGTCCTGGAACTTGTTCTGTAGACCAGGGTGGCCTTGAACTCACAGAGATCCACCTGCCTCTGCCTCCCCAAGTGCTGGGGTCACAGGTGTGCACCACCGCACCCAGCTCCTATTCTTACTTTCATTGAAGGTTGTTCGACTGTTTTTTTTTTCCTCCAGGCCCCCAGTAGGGTGTCCAGGTCCAGCTGATTTCTGTATCACAGCTGAGTACCTTTGTGTCAGGCCTGTGCTGAAGCACTGTAGGCTATTGCCACACCTATTCTATTCAGCAGACAATGAAACAAATCCAGGAAGACCAGGCCCTTCTCTGGTCACCAGCTAGCAAGTGATGGAATTACAATTCTGGTCTAAGGCCTAGGCTTGAGAGCTGAATGACTAGTTCAGCCACCATCTCTCACTCCATCCCATCTCGTATCTCCCATCTGGGTCTTCCAGGCACTGTGCAGAGCCCTTACTTAGAGTGGACTCTAGGAAAGGCTTGCCTGCCTTCTCACTCACTGTCACTTCCTCCTTGGCATGAAATCATAGGTCATGAGTTCTGGCCTGTCACTGTCAGTGGGGATTTCCAGACTCTGAGAGGGAGGGGATTTGGAAATGCATGTTGAGACCCATGAGGAGAGGAATAGAGATGGAAGATAGAAGGTGGTATCCTTAAACAGTCAATTGCACTTTCCAAAGATCCTACAAAAGGGGACAGAGAAAGTTAAGACATCAAGAATAACATCCCAGCCAGGTGCTGTGGTACATACCTATAATCCCAGCACTCAGGAGGCAGAGGCAGGTGGATCTCTGTAAATTCAAGGCCAGCCTGGTCTACAGAGTGAGTCCAGGACAGCCAGGGCTACAAAGAGAAACCATGTCTTGAAAAACAAAAACAAACAAACAAACAAACAAAATATCCCAAACAACCTTAAACTGGAAAATGTAACTTCTCCTAGGGAAGCTGTTTTAAAGAAGGGAAGACTAAGTTTGGAAGTGTACTCAGCAGTTGGGACACCAAGGCAGAAAGAGTGTAAACTCAAGGCCAGCCTGGATTACATAGTACTGTCTCAAAACAAAAAAAAAAAAAGGGTGGGGGTAGGGAGAAAGGAAGTGAAGAGAAAAACATAGGAAGAAGGGGAACATGAGGGGAAGGAAGGGAAGGGAGAGGAGGGGGAGGGAGAAGCAGCAGCCTTTCAGGAACAGCAAGAACTGTGTGTCCCAGGAAGAGCCTTGCCAACAGCCTCCTTCCAAACCACCACAAAGGCATGGGGGTGGGAGGAGAGAAACACAAGGACATGGACAGACAAGACTATACAGCGATGGCACCTTGTTCTCTTACTCCGATGAGACAGAATCCATATGGCCCAGATGGGGCTGTTTGGAAAGTATTTTTAGATAAGACGTATCTTATCTAAAAACATTAAATAAAACTGGCCAGTGGGGTGGTATAGCTTGATGGCAGAGTGTGTGTTTACAGTGTATGGGGTCTTGGATTTAATTATCAGCACCAGAAATAAACACCTTATGGAATAAGGAGCAAAGAAAACAGACAGAGGACCTGGGTTCTGTTCCCAGTATCCACATGATGGCTCACAGCTGTCTGTAATGCCAAATTTAGGGACTCCAACACCATCTTCTGGCCTCATAATGCACATGAATACATATAGGTAAACACCCACATAGATTTAAAAACAAACAGCAAAATAAAAACTCCTGCTGCCAGCCGGACATGGTGTTGTATACTTTTAATCTCAGCACTCAGGGAGGCAGAAACACGTGGATCTCTGAGTCCAAGGCCAGTCTGGCCTGCTGAGTTCCAGGACAGCCAGGGCTACAGAGAAACCTTGTCTGGCAAAACAAAACAAAACACAAACCCCTGCTGCCCATGGTGGCACACTCTTTAACCCCAGCATTCATGGGGGGTGGGGGGGCAAAAAGATCCCCAGCCTGCTCTACATGGCAAGTTCTGGGACAGCCAAAGCTACATATTGAGACCTTGTATAAAATAAAATAACGACTAATAAAGAAATAAAGTCCTATAAACACAATCCATCCCTTCTTGCTTGGGCTCCTTGACACAGTTTAAATAGCAGGGGTGGTTTGTGAATCTGCACTGTTTCGACATATCAGACCACAGAGAATAGATACATATTTGCAGGGCAGGCGGCTAGAACGGTTTCAGAGACAGAAACATCTGGCTTCTAACAAAAATTCCTTACTTAAAAAGTTGGAGCAAGGGCCTGAATGGTTAACTCTCCGTAGATGAACAGGCATGCAGACAGGCGGCTCTGCCACCAGGGGGCAGTGTGGAGCTCTCACAGGACTGTTCGTTTGCTGGAAGCTGGTTGGTAGGTGTTAGCTAAACCCTCAGGGGTGCCCCGCCCCCTCTCCTGGCCATCTGCCTTTGACCCTATGTCTCCCTGCTGGTGGCAGGAACACACGGAGTATCTGGAAAGCAAAGATGAGCTGGGAGCCTATTGTGGGAGCAAACATGTCCTGCAACAAATCTCCAAAACTAAGCCAAAAATGGGGTTGCTTGAAGCACGGGTGGCGAGAAAGGAATACCTGGGCTCCCTCCTGAGGCCGTAGAAAAAAAGAGGATCTCTAAATTAAGTCTGAAAAGATAAAAGGGTTACCTTACCGGGTGTTGTGGCTCACCCTGCTAATCCCAGCATTTGGGAGGCAGAGGCAGCTTGGTCTACAGAGTGAGTTCAGGACAGCCAGGGCTACACAAAGAAACCCTGTCTCGTAAAACCAAAACCGGGGCGGGGGTGGAGTGGGGGGAAGACACCATCCAGTTGT
>CM053757.1:18341241-18446791 GCA_028658305.1 Pachyuromys duprasi
AACCTCGGCGCGGGCCCTGTACCACACCAGCACTGCAGCAACCATTTATTCTGCAGTGGTCAGCCCTCCTGCCCTGGACGACGGACAGTCCAAAGGTGGATGACAGCAGGCAACAGAGTTGTTGTTTTTAAGGAGCTATGAAGCTTCACAACAGAGAGCCCTGTCTTCCAGGAAGGGGGTTTCGGTGGTGGTAAAAAGCCTAGGCAGAAGGTTCTGTATTCATGTGAGGAACTGCAGAAAACCAGAGCTCACTGTAGCTATGTTGGGATAGTCCTAGGGTCAAGCCCCGGCTGCCCTAGTAGACAAGGACTTCTCAAACTGGGCCAGGCCTCCCAGCATCCTCTGCAGTAACCTGGGATACATAAGAGCAGCAAAGAAGCAGATGGCAGGCCAGTCTGGGGAAGAGAACCAGGAAAGAAGTGGGCAGCCACTATTTCACGGAGAAGCAAGCAGGGCCCCAGATACGCTGCAGGCACAGAGCAAAAACAGTGCTCAGAATTTCACAGAGAGGAACTAGACAGATCAGTGGGCATTTGTGCAGGGTTCAAATAAAAATATACTGCTAGGCCTGGTGGTACAAGCCTGTAATCTCACCTACTTGGGAGAAAGAAGAACATAAGTTCAAGGCCTGTTTGGGCTCCCGAGGTGGTTGAAGGACATCCTGGGTACCTTAGGACACTCTGTCTCAAGAAAAAAAAAAAAAAAAGTGAGAAAAAAAAAAAAGTCTGGAGCTGTAACTCAGTGCTATGTGCAAATTCTCAGTACTTCAAGACATTAAAAAAAAAAGGCGTAGGGTATCAGGAAAGATGTGAATGTTAACTTATGCAAATGTCCAAGTAAAATCTCCTTTTGAATGAGAAATGCATTTGCCTTTGACACTGAGTTTTATGTTTCACAAGAACCAAGAGTGCTGGAGACATCTGACAAAGATTCCTGACAGTGGCTCCTCTCCATTCATTTACTTCAAGTGACAAACCGCAAGAACCAAAAGGCAGAGAGCAAGGTCAGGAAGTGGGTTACCATGGCTGGCTGGGGCAAACACAGCAGGGTTCATACTCACCTCTGTGGAGCCTCCCTGTCTTGCCGTGATGGGCTGGTACAGGCGCTAGCTCTACTTGAAGAGGGCAACGGACCCTTAGTCTATGCTCTTTCTCAAGAGATGGACAGTTCATCCTAGAAGGCACTAGATCTTCCCATCCTGTACTCTCGTGGCACATACGTACAAAGATGCCTCTTCATCAGTTATTAATTTTATTTAGGAGTCATGTTAACACTAACCAAACATCACCAAATCACTTATTTTCACATCACAAAGTTGTATTTTGCTGCAAATCCACACTTTCACTTTGTAAGCAGGAATATGTTTGTTACCTTCATTTAGATGCTCCACAGTGTCAGCTGGGGACCACATTATTTTCTGTTGTCTTTAAGATAAGGTCTCACTATGTAGGCTAGGGCAGCCTGAAACTCACTGTTAGTCCGAGTATCCTCATGCTTGCAAGTGTCCTGCCTCGGCCTCGTGAGTGCCAGGATTATGGTGTGCACCATTACTCCTAATTGGTGGGTGACCATTTGCCAGAGCCCATAATGACAACATCTAAAAGGTAAAATTATGCTTGGAACTGCTTCCCCTTCTGTCTTCAGCTCACAAACTTTTTTTTTAACCATTAGTTTTATTTTATGTTGTTTTGTCTGCATGTATGTCTGTGCACCAATTGCATGCAGTGCCCAAAGAGGCCAGAAGAGGGGGGTCAGATCCCCTGGAACTGGAGTGACAGATGGTTATGAAAAACAATTCAGGTGTTTGGATTTGAACCTCGGTCCTCTGGAAGAGCAGACAGTGCTATCCCACCCCACACCCCAAGACAGCGTTTCTCTGTGTAGTCATGGCTGTCCTGGAACTCACTATGTAGACCAGGCTGGCCTCTGAACTCAGAGATCTACCAGCCTCCGCCTCCTGAGGGCTGGTACTAAAGGTGCGTGCCACCACGCACGGCTAGCAGCCAAAGCCTTAACTGGTGAGCCTTCTCTCCAGTTTGGCTTATAAACTCCTGACCTCATGGCCAATGCTGTGGTGTAACACTCAGCTCTGGTCTCTCCACACAGGAAAACAAGGCCAGGTGGCAACTGCAGAGCAGCCAAGTGGCAAACTAGTGGATACCAGTCTACAGGGGGAACCTTTTGTTTGGTTGGTTCTTGCCGTGTCACTGGTCAACGTGTCCATGTGTCCAAGGACTGTTTCCTTAATCCTAACTACAGTGTTGACAAATTCCATGCAGATCAATAAAATGACCTAACCTGTAAGCAACAATCATTTTGTCTGTAGCAAGTACCATTCAACACTGCATCTAACACGAACTAACAGCACAATCAGAAAGTGACGCAATGAGGAAAGTCATAAAGAGCTCCTTTTCTTCTTCTTCTTCTTTCTTGAGACAGGGCCTGTTGTAGCCATAGCTAGCCTTGAACTTGGTCTGTAGCTAAGGATGACTTGCCCTTTCTGCCACCATCATCCATGTGCTGGGATTACAGACACACAGCAGGCCCAGGTAAGAATCTGAACACAAAAATTATCTTTTATTTTACACGCTTTCTGGCCTGATGTAAAACACTGTGGGGAAAGAACCGTAAGATCTGCTTGGCATTCACGCTTGATTTAATGACTCTGCCGCATAAACCTGAAGAGAGCTACTGACGGTCTAGCCACCTTCGAGGTAGTTCTACAGAGAAGCACGTCCTAAATGGTGGCTTAAAAACAAAGAACTAGGACAAGTCTTTTGAGTTTGACCATTTTCTAGATTAGTGAAAATGTGAGAAAGCAGGTATCTATAAGAACCGCATGCACTCCCGTCTAGAGGGAAAGCAGGGCCTGTGGTCCAGCCAGGGGCTCTGCGCCCACAATAATCCACTCATTTTTATTTTATGTGTACAAGTGTTTTGCCTGTGTCTATGTCAGTGTACTACATTAGTACAGTGCCCACAGAGGCCAGGAAAGGGCCTAGACCCCAGGAACTGGAGTTATAGATGGTTGTAAGCTACCATATGGATGCTGAAAATTGAACTTGGGTTCTCCAGAAGACCCAGTGTGCTAACTGCTGAAGCTTCTCACCAAACATCCACACCTCAAACCCTTCCATATTTTTTTAAGACAACATCTCATTATGTAGCCCTGGCTGGTATGGAATCTACTACATATAACAGGCTCAAACTTACTGAGATCTACCTGCCTCAACCTTCTGAGTTCTGAGATTGAAGGTGTGTCACTACACTAATTGGCCTGATGTTTACAGCGGACAAGTAAATGAGGGTCTATGAAAACTTTCATCTCAGCAATTCTGGTGTAAACTGAATTTACATGGGCTGAGAACATGGCTCAGTGTGGAGAACTTGCCTAGCGTGTATAAGGTCTTAGGTTCAGTCCTCAGCATCTCAAGAAAATGGGTGCAAACCCTAAATTACCAAATGTAAAACATTTGCAGAGGTCGGAAGAGCTCTAGGAGCTCAGGAGATGGGTAAGACACATTTGAAAATCAGAAATCCAGAACTCTCGAAAACAAAATGCTCTGAAAAGTGGGACAAGTAAAAGCAAGTAGCTTATAAAAATAGAAAGAATTAAAATAGTAATTTCAGCTCAATAATTAAGATAGAGAGATTAGGCCAGGCAGTAGTGGTGCACACCTTTAATCCCAGCACTCAGGAGGGAGGTAGATCTTGCTGAGTTTGAGGCCAGCCTGGTCTACATAATAAGTTAAGGACAGCCAGGGCGACACAGAGAAACCATGTCTTGAAAAAAAAAAAAAAAGGAAACACCTAGTTCTGTAACGTAAATTATTTTAAGAATACGCTGATTATCACCAAGCATGGCGGCACGCACCAGTGGGGCGTAGAAGCAGGAAGATGAGTTCAAGTACAGCTTCAGCTACACAGTTAGTGCAGGGCTAGACCAAGCTACATGACACTGACACTCTTGTCACAAACCAAACCAAAGTATAAACTGATTTTCTGAGGTCCCAAAGGCATACGATTTAAGTTAACTTATTTAGTTTAATGAACTGGCTTAAATTAGGCTCAGTATTTGTTTTAAAAACAAATGTTTAAATGCTGCTAAAATATAACTTCTTACACAATGCCGTCAAATTCTGGCTTGTTTTTAACATCAAAAGCTAATAAATAATAGAAAACATTAATAAAATAAATACTAAGTGGGAACACTTAGTATCAGATAAGAACAGTGATGAGGTTAAAAATATAAAGAAAATGACATATACTTTCGGTAGAAAAGTCAGAAAAAAAGAGGACATATTAAATGTAAAGAACTGAGTATGGTGTGGGCAAAATGCTAGGAGCTTTGCTTAGGATGTAATTATGACTACACGTCGATCAGTCTTGTTGGACTAGACTCCTAGGAAGGCCAGTGGGGGCCACACAAAATAAAAACCCACTACCCAGTGAGGAACCTTGCAGGGCCCTGGACATGCTGCCCACTTCACTGCTTCTGAGAGGCTTCTGAGTTCCAGTGGCAATGTCTGGGTGGGCATCATGGTGCACAGCCTGGAAAAATCCTGGGGGCCTTCTGGCTGGAGACCAAACTCAGAGCCCTGGAGTTAGTGCAACAGGAAAGTGCTGAGCTGGGCCTAATGTCTATAAGCCCAGCACTTAGGAGGCTCAGGCAGATCATGATTTTTGAGGCCAACCTTGGCTACATAGCAATTTCCAGGCGAGCCTGGGCTGCATAAGGAGTTCCAGACCAGTTAGGCTACCTAGTAAGATCTTTCCACAAACAACAGTAACAAAAATCAAGACGGTGTTAAATGAACACCAAAGGTTGGAGGTGTAAGCCTGGGCAGTGGGCTCAGGGGAAATGGGTGGCATGGCTCACAACAGTCTGTGAAGGAGAGCAACAACAGCTCCCCCCGGGACCTCTTCCCTCTGAAGACCCAAGCCAACCCATCCTAGAAGCCAGCGTGGTGGGAGAACTGGTCCACTGTGCAGAGTCCAAAGTTCTAGGCGGCTTTGCCAGATGGCCTAAGCACGAGGCTCCTTCCAGCCCTGCCTCGTGTGCCACTGTGTCCCTGCTGAGAGCGGACGGGAATACATGGAACGTGGAACCTCCCACAGCAAAAGTGAGTACCCGCATGGAGAGAAGCACTGTGTGACACATGCTGACTCTGAGGCACGCCAGACAGTCATGTGGGAACCAGGCACCTGTTTTTATGATCCAGACATCTATGGCCCCAGCACAGCCATTTCGGCCACTGCTTCTTCTCTCTCTCTTCCTCTGTGGTTCCTAGACCCTCAGGACCAGCTGAGGGAGGTCACCGGATGGGAGGGAGGTCAGGGGAAAATGGAGCTTGCTATAGTCCTCAGAGGGAGTGCTTCCCTTGTCATCCACTGTGTACCAGGCCGGCACAGGGCTCAGGAAGCACAGACATCCAGAGACCTGAAAGCCATGACGGGAGAAGGGGGAAGCACACAGAAAACACAGCACGTGGCCAGCCAGAGTGACAGCAGAGGGTCAGGTCACATTGGTTTATCAGGTGCTGTGTGAGGAGGTCTAGGGAAGCTGAGGGCCTGAGGAGAAGGCAGAAGGCAGGACTGAGACAAGCATGCCATGCTAGGGTCGGGGTGACCCTGGGCCGCAGTCACTACAGTGACAAGGAAAGGAAACACAGGAGTCACCAAAACGACACGAGTTCAAGGAGGCAAAAGCCTCACTGAGTCCAGTCATCTCTGAGGAGAACCCTGGGAATGGAGCTGACTGCTCAAGTTGGTCAAAGAAAGTCTCTCCAGAGGCCACCTTCAGGTATGGACTTGCAGTGAGGTACAGCAAGAGCTTCAGGCTCTGCAAAAACACAAAGACAAAATACAGCTCTCCAGCCCTCATCCCTTCTAGAATAGTCGAGCTGCAGAGCTCCCCACAAATCCTGCCCCAATCCCCAATCCTATTCTGCAGCAGCAAATGTAGCCCAGGGGAACCTCTGAAGGTCAGAGGTCTGAGGAGCTGCGGAGTCAAAGCACCAGCAGGGGGCACCACAGAACCACATTTGGCAAGAAGATTCATTTGCCCTTTCCTTACAAGAGACAGAAGCTCACATTAGGGAAATGCAGCCCTGGGAGGCAAACCTGCCCACTTCCTGCAGGCGGTGTCTCACTCATTCCCCGACCCCTGGAGAGGCAGCTGGGCCTCCGTCCCACCACCCCTCAATGTGGCTCAGTCACCGTCAACGCAGGCCGGTCACTGGGTGTCCGGGTCTTGGAAGCCCCAGGCCTCTACGGCAGCGATAAGGAAGTTCTCAGAGCAGAGGGGCTGGTTGTTGAACGTGTCGCAGTGTCCGGTGCGGCCTCGGTTCAGGTCCCCATCAATGTACAGAGCTTGGCCGCCTCCTCCCCCTATGGGATGTGCAGGTGAGCAGATGTCTTTCTGCTCCAACAACCACCCTATCCCTAGATACCCCACTACCTCTGTCCTTGAAGGCTCTGTTAAATAGCAATCTCAGTAAAGAGAGCCCTCAGACTTACAAGAGGTTTCTCCAAAACCACACGCTTCCCTGGGCCTGGCTCCCTGGCTGATGCTTGCCTGCTAGCCCATGGCTCCCATCTTTCATGCCTGGTCTACCCCCAACAACCCAGGTCCTTTCCCTTTGCTTAACTGAGATGTCTACTCCCACCAGTCAACAAGGACTGGGCACAGGGGTTTCAGCTACCCACAATCCTCCACGGGTCCCTCCCAGCACAGGAAGGACCCAAGCTGAGGTGAAGGGAACAAGTGCCCACCAATGATGAGGCAGTCATTGCCCCCAGCCATGAACATGGACTCGGTCTTGGAGGGCAGGTTGAAGTGCCGGGCGGCCAGAAAAGGTGAGAGCCGATCAGCAGGGTCTGAAGAGACAGAGTGGCTGAGGAGAGAAGGGCTGGCTGCAGTCTCTGAGGACTTGAAGGATGTTGGCTTGGTCAACTCTGGGTGCTTGATGACCACCCACTCGTAACGCTGTACCTCTGGCTGCAGCTGGGGACGAATGGGTGACACTCAGAGTCACTGGCGTGTGGCACCTCCCTGGGCCTTCATGCTCCACAGCCACAGCCCATCTCCATCCCATGACTGCTCTGGGTGAGTCCCTGAGGGAGGGACTGTGGCAATGGCATATCACATTGGCAGGTGAGATTCTGCTAGCTCTTGGGATACTCACAGTCTAACCAGCAAAACCCAGAAGTAACCAAGGGTATGTTTGCTACAATGAGAATAAAACAAGGCTCCCATGCAGGGTTGCCAGGTACATGGTGTGGTGACCTCTAAGCCCCTCTAGGCAGTTGGGGTTCAGACAATACCCTGGCCCAGTACAGACCTGGGCCTACACACTATCTTGGGGGGCAGACTGAAGTGCTCAAAACGTCTAAAGAAGTGGGAAGAGCTGAGGAAGGAGGGAGTGGCCAGAGGAATCCTACACCCAGCCCAACTCACCCTAAAAACAAAGCATTCTCCAGTCCCGAAGAATCCCAGCTTGCCTCCGAACTTATTCCTTTCGCTCCAGTCTGTGGACAGGTAGGCCCCACAAACCTAGGGGGAAAGCTGGGTGAGGCTGTGCCTTCTGCCCTCAGGAGTGACCCTGTTCAGCCATGCCGAGGGACCAAACCGTGGCTTAGGGGTGGGGTATATTGCATTCACCCACCACTGAAGGCAAAAAGGGTATGTGAGAGGGCTGAGTTTAGGGAATTGAACCCTCTGGGTCATTTTTGTCTTCCCCTGTGCCTCTCAAGCATGAGAATAAGCTCCCTGCAGGGACCATATCTACATTCAGGTCTTGGCACCAGCCCAGTGAACCAGGCTCCTCACCTCCTTTTGTGTGGTCTTGATGAGTAGGAGGGTGGGCTCATGTCCTTCACACTGGAAATAGAACCTGGGGGCAGAGACCATGTGTGACACCCTGCATGCTGTCCCTGGCACCTCCTGTTATCACTGCCAACCGTCAATCCCAAGGTCTCAGGTAGAGAGGCCTAAGGCCTATGTTCCTTTCCCACCACATCTGTCTACAGTGGCTAAGAACCTTGCAGTGTCATTTTGGCCAGGCCAGGTGAAGATTCACAGTGCATTCCCCCTCAGGCAAAGCTGAGTGCCGGAAGCTACAGGGAAGCAGGAACCAGAGAAACAGGAAAGCTCAGCCTTGGACATGTGAGGAAGGTGAGGCTTGCCACCATGGTGCTCAGGAGTCCCTGGGGGGGTTTTGAGAAGTGACTCTTAACCAAGCCAAAATGCTTGTGTGGTGGTAGGCAGGGCCTTGGGGTGGTCCACAGTTTGTAAACCTTCATTGCAGACTTGAGTACTAATAGGACCTGACTAAGCTAGCTTAGAGGGCAATGTGCTCCCACTAGCATACCAGGGGCTTACACAGACAGAGCCCCACAGAGGGGTACCTGGTCAGGCTTGTGATGAACACAGTGGGTGAGGGTAGCCGGGAGCCCAGGGCCAGCTGTCCAAGTGACTATCTCCTGACAATTCTGAGCTCCTGGGATGGGAACTTCGGTATCTTTAGGAGGCCTACAGAGCTCTCAGCTGTGGTATGCACAGCAATGTCTTCTGAAGTCTACATGGCCTGGGAATGAGGGTAAGCCCGGGAAGAGGCTCTGATTCTCAGGCCTCACAGGATGAGGCAGGACCTTACCAGGGTCCCAGGTTCAAAGTCTTCTTTCCAGCTATCCTATCATTTCTTGCAAGTGGGGTGCAGGATGTGACTCTCAAAGTGTTGGGGGCACCTCACCTGGTCAGGCTATACCCATGCTGTAGTGAGGAGAAGAGCAGGAGGGGTTGACAGAGGGCAAAACGCTCAGGGATCCAGGACCAAATGTCTCTCATCTCCTTCACGCTGACAATCTCCGAGCGGAAGTTCTCTGCGTGGACAGCCAAGTGCACAAACTGCCTGGGAAAAGTGAGGAGGGGTCAGAGCCCACAGTGGCTACAGTCCTGCCTGACTCCACCCTTACCCTGTGGTCCCAGAGTTCCATTTTGGTAAGCCTGGAAAGGAGAGCTCACCTAGTCAGCCAGGTTTGCAGCCTGGTTCTAGGTGCCACTGGGAAATGGGGTGAAATTATTCCTGGAAGCCCCACCTCCCCCCTGATACCTGGGAGAGCGCCCAGCCTGGGGGTGTGGAGGACAAAAACCCTTTTCTTTAGGAAACCAGGACAAATGAAGTAAGCCTCCAGCAAGACAAGGCTGCAGAGCCAGCCAAGCACCAGCAGATCGCACAACTGAGGCAGAAAGATAGATGGACAGACAGACAGACAGACAGACAGTGCCTGCATCAATCAGGCTAAAGCAGCAAGCAGAAGCCAGCCCACGAGAGCCACACAGGTCTTGGGAGACGGCAAGCAGCCAAGCTGGAGCTGGCTGGAAGGCAGGGCAGAGAAGGCAAGCATGGAAGTGTGGTTTCAGACCTACCTTTTAGAAAGTGAGACACTGAGAAACAGGAGGAAGCAACGGACACGGAGAAGAAGAAAAATAAAACAGACAAGGCGAGGTTAGTGGTGGGTACCAATCCCCAGATACGCCTTCCTTTGGGCCCAGAAGAAAGCGAACTCCATGCCAACAGCCATGCCTACAGCAGCCTACTGTGTCCGGTGTCAAACACTCTGACTCTTCCCGACCTTGCTTTCCAGAAACAGGGAGGCTATAATCAGCGTTCAAAACAGTGTCAGCCATGAAGCTTGGAGCTGGGAGGGCAGAGCAGGAGCTGTTCTGAGGTGACCCCTAGGAGGCTAGGCTGGCAACTGCTGAACCTTCTGACCCCCGGATAGCATCTAGTTTTCTTGTCTTGTTAAGGCCATAACTACAAAGCCCTTCCTGCTTTCTAGTGTCTTTGTAGGCACATGGCAGGTGAACAGACAGAAGGCTAGAAGCAGACCAATGGCTGGCAGGACAAGCTCATGCTCAGATCCTAAGGATATATTCCTCTAAAGCTTCCTGCTCTACAGATGCAATATGTTCATAGCACAGGCACACCCACGCATACACAACACACACAGACACACACACAGAGGCATGAGCTCACATGCATAGGATCCTGGGGTCCGCCTACCTCTTCTGCTTGACAGTGATGCCTTTCTGCTTCAGCGCTTTCTCGTTGGCCATTTGCAAAAGCTGGATCTCCTTGCGGGAAAACAGGCGTATGGCAAAGGCCTTCTCTAGCAGTTTCTCAGGAGACACCGTCTTGGCGATGTCCTTGACAAACATGCGGATGTCCTGCTTTACATTGTCTGACTCCAGGGGCTGTCCCGCCCTCACCTTGTGGAAGAACTTGAGGATGGCCAGAGCAACCCTGTACAACACCTTGTAGCCTTCCACAAGGAAGACATCAAAGACCCGGGCAAAGTAGTTGAGGGGCAGCTCCCCAAACAGCCATCGCTGCCAATCGGAGTAGACCTGCAGGACGTCCTCCGACACGGCCACCATTAGTTTGTGGGCTGCCTGGCAGTATTTGTTCACCAGGTCCCCAAACGTCATGCAGGAAGACTCGAAGGCTAGGAAGCTCTGGTCGATGAGCTTCTTGCTGGGGTCGTTGCAGGCTAGGATGCGGCAGGCCTTTTCGAAACACTCTGCCTCGTCAATGCTGTAGTGTAGGAGCAGGGCCACCACGGCCGGCAGGGCGGGACAGAAGGAGATGTCGGGGAACTGGTTGGCGATACACAGGAGAATCTTGCGCACAGCGCCCTCTCCCCGTGTGTTCAGGCAGTAGGTGGGCACCTGAGTGTTGTCTACAAACTCAGGCAGGGGCAGGCTACGGCTGCTGTGCTTGCCCACAATCTTGCCCACAATGTCGCTGTACACGCTGGCGTCGGGTGTGACTGTGCGGCAGGGGATGTCCCGGATCAGGCGCTGGTACACTTTCCCCCGCAGGGCGTGGCTCTGAGCCCAGTAGCCCTGCCGTGCCAGCTGCTTCAGCTCCTGTAGTTCAGTGCAGTTTAGCTCCTTTGGCCCCAGGTCCCGGATGGACGCGTCCATCTTGTCCCTGTCCACAAAGCAATTGTACCCTGGGGAGTCCATGGTGCCTGATGTGCCCAGGAGGCAGGTCCCAGGCTGCCAGAAGGGAGCAAAGAACAGCTAAATCCTGCAGCCCCGTCTCGGGGGGTTTTCTGGTAACCAGTCTGTCATCCCACACACCCTGTAGGATTGGAAACAATTTTAGTACATTCACTGAGTAGTCATATTTTAAAGAACTTGGGGTTTGGCTTTATTTTTCTAAACAGGACTAGGAAGATAAATAATTGCTCTGAAAAGTCATTACTAACTTTGGAGAACAACTTCTTTTCACAAAGTCCATGTATTACCAGACAGGCCATGGGTTCCAAGCAATGAAAAGCTAGGAACAGATTCCCAGTAATGCTTTGAAAGCCTAACTCAGTGGGCTGGAGAACTGGCTGGGTGTGTGCTTACTATTCTTTCCAGAGGACCCGAGTTCAATCCTCAGAAACCACTTCAGGCAATTTTAAACTGTCTGTAACTCCAGTTCAAAATGATCTAACATCTTCTTCTGGCCTCTGGGGCACAGCACACATGTGCTGCACATAAGCAATTGTAGACAAACACTCATATATAAAATAACAACATAAATCTTCTGCTTTTTCTTCATCATCGGATTCTTCTTCATCTTCGTTTTCTTCCTTTTTTTTTTTTTTCAGCCTCTCTGTGTGTAGCCCAGGCTGACTTAGAACTCTCTTTTTAGACCAGGCTGCCCTTAAACTCAGAGATCTGCCTGTGTCTGCCTCCTGAGTACTGACCTTAAAGGCGTGTGCCATCATGCCCAATGATAAATCTTTTTAAAAGATTTATTTATTTATTATGTATACAATATTGTCTGCATGTACACCCGCATGACAGAAGAGGGAGCCAGATCTCATTATAGATGGTTGTGAAACATCATGTCGTTGCTGGGAATTGAACTCATGACCTCTGGAAGAGAGGTCTTAATGTCTGAGCCATCTCTCCAGCTCCCACAATAAATCTTAAAAAAACATTTGCAATTGAGGCAGAGGCAGCGCATCGCTGTGAGTTCAAGGCCAGCCTGGTTTACAAAGCGATTCCAGGACAGCCAAGGCTACACAGAGAAACCCTGTCTTGAAAAACAAAAAGCAAACAAACAAAAACCAAAAACATTTAGAATTAATTTTACTTACCTGTATGGGTGTTTTGCCTAAATGTGTATCTGTGTGCCATTGTGTGCCTGGTGCCCTCAGAAGCCGAAAAAGGGTGTCAGACTGGAGTTACAAACAGTGGTGAGGTACCATATAGGTGCTGGGAATTGAACCTAGGTCCTCTGGAAAAGCAGCCAGTGCTCTTAGGCACTGAGCCATCTTTCTGGCTTTAAATAAATAAATAAATAAATAAATATATATATATATATATTTATATACAATAATCTTTAAAAAGATTTAACAAAAAAAGTATGATCTTGCTATAAACAGCTTTCTACTTGAGAAGATCCGTGTAGGCCACCGTAGTTTAGGGGCAATCTAAAAAGAAACAAAGGTCAAGAGGAGCCTGCTGGACAATGCTTCCTCTCTGCCTGAGGTGTCAGCCAGGCTCTGACCAGCTGTGCTGAGGATGCTCATGCTTAGCCTCACCATAGGTGGGATACTAGACTAGCACTGACCACTGCACTACATCCCGGTCCCATGGAAGAAGCTCTACAGGCAGCTCTTCTCTTCTAACTGCCAGACAAACTCCAGACAGGTAATCGCAGGGGAAGCTGCTAATAGGGTAAGAAACAGGGCCTGCGCTGTGATTCTGTGTTACAAGTGTTGAGGAACAAATTTCAAAACCAGACATTTCTGGCTCCAAGTAAACTACAGCTGGAAAGCTTAGGGGGGATGATACTATCTCACTACATGGCAGCGCTGTGATTCAGGCACAGTAAAAGAAGTGGGCGAGCAGAACAGGCCATAGCACACATGTTTGAAATACCAGAACGGAGGGGAGGGGAAGCAGGAGGATCATGAGTTCAGTACCTGCCTGGGTTACACAGGAAATTCAAGCCTGAGTTATATAGTGAGACCGTACCTCAAAAACAGATAGACAGTCTGCAGAGATGACTCAGCAGTTAAAGAGCATGCATTGTTTTTGCAGAGAATCTTGAGTCCAGCTCCCGGCCCACAAAGCAGCCTGTAATCCCAGATGCAGGGGTCTGATGCTCTCTTTTGACCACCTCAGGCATCTGCACTCACAAGCACTACCCAAGAACAGATACACAGATACACACAATTTAAAAATAATAAAAAACATGGGGCTGGAGAGAGAGTTCCGTTGTTGAGAGCACTTGCTGCTTTTGAAGAGGTTTCCAGGACCCACATGGTGGCTCACAACCATCCATAACCCCAGTTTCAGGGGATCTGATGCCCTCTTCTAACCCCTGTTGGCACTAGGCACACACATGATACACATATATACATGCAGACCAAACAATCTTGCACATAAAATAAAATACATTAAATAATAAATAAAAATAGCCAGGCATGATGGTACACACCCTTAATCCCTGAGGCTGGCAGATCTCTGAGTTTGAGGCCAGTCTGGTCTACAAAGCAAGTTCCAGGACAGCCAGTTCTGTTACGCACAGGAACCCTGCTTAAAAGAAAATAAATAAATAAATAAATAAAAATAAATAACAAAAAAAACCCAAACAGAGAAACAAATTTTACAGGACATGGTGTTGCATGCTTTTAGTCATGGTGCTTGGCAGACAGAGATTCTTCGTGAGTTCAAGGCCAGCCTGGTTTACTACAGTGAATTCTTAGCCAGACAGTGAGCCCCTTCTAAAGAGACAAACAAAAATCAATTTTATAGACAAAGTACAGGCAACCAAGGGAAGCTGAGAGTGAGAGAGACGGTTTTCCCCACTTGAGAGTCCCCAAGTTGGATACCTAATGCCAAGTGGTCAGTCCTGAAATCATGTACATGCAAGTAACATTACATTAACTGAACAGGTTACAAGTATATATTTAGGAATGTGTGCATGTGTGTGACAACAATTAAAGGAAAAGATGCATGAAGTTGTGAGAGAGTGGGGGTGTTATATGAGAAGGCTTGGAGGAAAAGGAAGGGGTACATGATGTAATTACATTATAACTTCAAAATTTAAGTTATTATAAAAATAAATCTTAAAAAGGCATGCATGTGGTGCAAATATATATGTGCAGGGATACACTCATACATATAACATTAAAAAAAAAACAAAAACAGCCAGGCAGTGGTGGTATGTGCCTATAATCCCAGCACTCAGGCAGGGGCAGGGGCAGAATCTGGTCTACAGACTGAGTTCCAGGATAGCCAAGGCTACATAGAAAAACCTTGTCTCAAAAACAACAACAACAACAAAAGCAAGGGCTGGAATGGAACTCAGTTGTAGAGCACCTGTCTAGTATGTGTGAGGCCTTAGGTTTGGCCTCCATCAAGAAAACAAAAGAGAGAGCTAGGGAAGAGGGGAGAAGAGAAAGGGACAGAGAGGAAGAAAGGAGAGGAGAGGGCAGTGAGGGGTGAGGTGGGAGATACACGAAGAGACCATGCACAGTGAGCTCTAACAGCCTGTTGATTTGGGTTGTAAAGCTTCCGCCAAAGGCTACTGCCCTGGGCACACAAGGCCAGTATTTGCTCACAAACACTGGGCTGACCTTTCTGATCTGGATGGTAGAACTGTCCGACAGTGTCACAAGGGGCAGCTTCAGTGAGTTTTGGTAAATATCCACACAGCTCTGATTTCTCTTGCATCTAGAAAATTCAACTAGAAAACAAACAGAAAAAGAAAATGCCACTGAGTTAAAAGAATTTTATTTTATTTATTTATTTTTTTAAGGCTGGAGAGCTGGCTCAGTGGTTAAGAATACTTTCTGCTCTTCCAAAGGACCCAGGTTCAGTTCCCAGTACCCACATGGCACCTCACAACTGCCTGTAACTCCAGTTCCAAGGGATCTGACACCCTCACACCAATGCATATATAATTAAATAAATTAATTAAAAGCAGGGTTTCCCTGTGTAGCCCTAGCTGTCCTGAAACTTACTCTGTAGACCAGGTGGCCTTGAACTCAGAGATCTGCCTGCTTCTACCTCTTGAGTGCTGGGACTAAAGGTGTACGTCACTATGATCAGCAGAATTATAATGTAAATCCTAATGTGTGGGGCTATGTAAGAAAACACCATGCTTTTATGCTTCTGTGTGGTAAAATATATGCAAAACAACATTTTAGCCATTTAAAAAAATCTTTGTGTGTGAGTGTATGTCACACAGTACATGTGTGATCACAAGACAATCTTGAGTGTTAGTCCTTGCTTTCTACTTCCTATACAACAGGGTCTCTTCACTACTGCATACAGCATGCTAGCTACCCATGAGTTTAAGGGATTCTCCTGTCTTCTGCCAACCCCCCCCCAACTGCTGTATTAGGGATGGAATTAAAGATGCATGCTTCTAGCCAGGTGCGGTGGTACACACCTGTAATCCCAGCACTTGGGGAGGCAGAGGCAGGTGGATCTCTGTGAGTTCAAGGCCAGCCTGGTCTACAAAGTAAGTCCAGGACAGTCAAAGCTACACAGAGAAACCCTGTCTTGAAAAACAAAACAAAAGCATGCTTCACATGGGCTCTGGTGAACCATCTCCTCAATTTCACCACGTTTAAGACACTTCAGGGCTGGAGTGATGTCTCAGTGGTTAAGAGCACTGGCTGCTCTTTCAGAGGAGCTGGATTCAATGCCTAGCACCCACATGGTAGTTCATAACCATCAGTAACTCCAGTCCTAGGGGATCCGACCCCCCCCTTCTGGCCTCCATAGGCAACAGGCACATATATGTGGTGCACAGATATACACATAGGCAAAAAAAAAAAAAAAAAGCAAATACAGTGGCAGAACCATTGCCATTGTCTCCAGAACTGTTCCGTCTCCCGGAGTGGAACTCTTCTCCCATCTGCCCTAGCCCTACAGGTAACCTCCCTGCCCTTTTTTCTCTAATTGAAGTCTTACTATGTAGCACTATGAAGCCGTGATCATTCTGCAACAGCCTCCTGAGTTGTGAAATTACAGTGTGCACCATCGCACCCTGGGTTCAGAATTTCCTTCCACTTTGGAAGGGCCAGGTACAGTGGCACACGCCTTTAATCCCAGCATTTGGGAGGCAGAAGCAGATAGATCCTCTATGAGATCAGGGCCAGCCTGATCTACATAGAGAGTTCCAGGACAGCCAGAGCTACATAATGAGACACTGTCTCAAAAACAACAAGACTTGATTTTATGCGTGTGAGTGTCTGCCTGCATGTATGAAAGAGGACCACAAGTCTGCAGTGCCACTGGAGGCCAGAAAAAGACACTGGATTGCCTGGAACAGGAGCCCCAGTTAGCCCTCAGCAAACATGTGGGTGCTGGGACGGAAACCACAGCCTCTGGAGGAGCAGCAGGCGCTCTCAGTCGATAAGCCATCTCCTCAGCCCCACTGGTAACTTTCTTTCTAAGATTTTTATTTATTGGATGTAGATGAGTGCTCTATCTTCATGCACACCTGTGTGCCAGAAAGGGGCATCAGATCCCAGTATAGACAGTTGCGAGCCACCATGTGGTTGCTGGGAATTGAACTCAGGACCTCTGGAAGAGTTCTTAACTGCTGAGCTATCTCTCCAACTCCCCCTTCCCCACTGATAAGTTTTTATGGGGCCTTCCTCATATTAAACATTAATTAAAACAAGGTTTTCTGGGGCTGAGGCTGTAGCTAAGTGGTATACTACTTAACCATGACAGAGACCTTGAGTTTAATATCTGGCACTACAAACAAAACTCAACATTGATGCAAGAATTATAATCATATTATATTGTTTAATCATATTATATGCTTAATTTAATCATATTAAATTAACTTTACTGTCCCAGTGGGAAAGCTTTGCAGGACCAGTCCTGATGCCTGATCGGTACGTACCCATGCTTCCTTACGGCAGGTATGGGGGTCCCTCTTGCATTTCTCTGAAAGGAGCAAGCCTATTTGCCTGTCTCCCCTCAGCCATGCCCAGGCCACACTGTACAATTTCTCACATCTGAGTTATCTTTAGAGCTTCACTCTGGGGTGAAAAACCTAAAGAGCCATCACGGGTCCATTCTGTCTGGGTGACAAGGACCTATTCCCCCTGAGCAAAATAAAAACTTTTATAAATAGAACAGGAACTCAGCAGAACACGCCAACCTGCTCTAGGTTGAACATTAAACTGAAACTGCAAAAGTGATGGAGGTACTATTAAAAAAACTCCTTCAGGAAGAAACAGACACAGAATGCTACCTCTTACAGCAGGAGGTCCAGGAGATGTGCTGGAACCAGAGAGACACCGAGGCAACGAGACCCAGTGATCTCTCCTCACATCTGACTCAAAAGGAACCACGATGTTACTCGGGCTAGACACAAAGGCCTCCTCCCTCTAGGCATCTATAAAATGGGCTTGGTGCCTTGTAATCCCAGAGGATCTGACGCCCGCTTCTGACCTCTTAGGGCAAAAGGCGTGCTTATAGGCAGGCGAAACATTCATACACAGAAAATAAAATAAAATTTAAAGGTCTTTAAATGCTGGGTTAGGACACTTTAAGTCATTTGATGAAAGAACGTATAATCGGGCTGGAGAGATGGCTCAGAGGTTCGGAGCTCTGCTGCTCTTTTAGAGGGCCGGGGGTTTGATTCCCGGCCCCCACGTGGTGGCTCACAGCCATCTGTAACTCCAGTTCCAGGGGGTATGAAGCGTGAGCACATAGGGTTGCAGATATACATGCAGGGAAAACACTCGTACACATAAAATAAAACCACATCAATTAAAAAAAAAATGGAACTTGGGCAGTGGTGGTGCACACCTCTAATCCCAGCACTCAGGAGGCAGAGGCAGGTGGATCTCTGAGTTCAAGGCCAGACTGATCTACAGAGTGAGTTCCAGGACAGCCAGGACTACACAGAGAAACCGTTTCTGGGGAGGAAAAAAATGTATAATCATAAAGTATCAGATAAGACCAAATTACAGAACAAAACCTGAGAGTACTGTTCATATCATCACTCTAGTCTAAGCTCCCTTCAGCTGAAAGATATCTACCACTGTTTCTTTGATAAACAGCCCTCATAACTATTTCTTACATTTCCACACATATAGCCAGGCCTGGTGGCACACACCTGTGATCCCAGCATTCTGGGAGGCAGAGGCAGGCGGATTGATGTGAGTTTGAGACCAGCCTGGTCTACAACCCGAGTCCAGGGCAGCCCAGCCCAGGCTACACAGATAAACCCTGTCTCAAAAAAGAAAACAAAAACAAAACAAAAAAATTTACACACATATTACAACTGAATGACATCTTTTATACATTGGTCATTGAAACAGAGTTAGTAAGGAAGGCAGGAAATTCATCAAAAACATAAAATAAACCAGGATTTTATACCCACACTTTGGAGAATTAAAATGTTCATTCATTCATTCATTCATTTCTTTTCTTTCTTTTTTTCTTTTTTCTGTTTTTTTTTGTTTGTTTATTTGTTTTGAGACAGGGCCTCTCTGTGTAGTCCTGGCAGACCTAAATTCACTTTGTAGACCAGGCTAGCCTCAAACTCAGAGATCTGCCTGTCTCTGCCTCCTGAGCGCTGTGCTTAAAGTGTGTACACTGTGCCTGGCCTCAGTCTTTCAATTTTGATACAGGCTTTCATGTAAACCAAGCTGGCCTGGAACTTCCTGTGTTCCCCATGCAGACAAGGACGACCTTGAACTTCTCCTGATTCCCTTCCTGAATGCTGGGATTGCGGGTGTGTGTCACCATTTGCAGCTCTTTTTCACTTTTTCTTTTCAGTGCTAGAGGTCCGACCCAGGTTCTCTTGCCTCCTAAAGTGACCCTTTTCCGCTGGCTTGGGCTGTCACACAAACTTACAAATCATAGCTGTTCCCACAAGACAATGAAGGTTCTTACTCCTCAGACTTCCAGCTGACAGTGGTGCCGGGAGCAGACATTGTGTGGCATGGTCAAGGGGAGGGGGCAAGCAGGCGCTATGAGGCCGGCAAGTCAGGCACGCTTGTCCTCAAGGTCCAGGTTTTGCTTCTTGGGCCAAGCCTCACACCTCCACATGGCAGTGGCTCTGTTGAAAGTTGCTATAATGACATCCTACCCTCAGAGGCACTGGTTCTCAGAAACACCTCTGAGTAGAGCACGGTCTCCGGGCTTGCTGGGTAGGACGGCGTTAGGATGACAGCACACAGCAGCACAGACCCCCAGCCTGCGCTGCCACGCTGAGCAGCGTCTTGAGAAGCCACTCTCTCCCAGCCTGAGGGTTGGGATTTGTCATCACAAACAATGCATTGTCCCCAAGTTTTCCAGAGAAGAGCTGGTTCTCCCAGTGGTGCCTTTGGCTGGCTCCCTCCCCCTCAGGTCCATATGTTTGGAATGGGAAGCATTCTGTTTCTTGTGCCCTCAGCATGGTACCTCACCAGTGAGTCCAATGAAAGCAGGAAAAACGCTACCTGACACCTGTTAGACCCCTGGAGTACTAGCTGGTGGTAGTTGAGACAGCAGGGACTCCAGAGTGGGTCTGCAGGATGATGGCTACTTCACCGAGGGTCCACAGTGTGAGCAGCTCCCAAGAGATAACGTCTGAGCTGGAGTAAGGAAACTGGCGCAGCTGTTGGGAGTGTTGCGTAAGAAGGGCGCCAAGAGCCTGAGAGAGGGCAAGCTCCAAAGAGAACATGTGTGGCCAGAATGTACAGCCAACACCAGGAGCAGGGGGCCAGTGCAGGCACACACAGAAGGTGCCAGGGTTTTATGCTAAGAATAGCGTGATCTACGGAGGTTTCTGCTGTGAGGCTCAAGTGGGACTGCTTAAAGGAAGCAGGGCACCAGCAGACCGGCCAGGACAGCTCCGGTATCGTCGGCAGTTTTCTTTTGAGGCTGCACCCAGAGTCTTAGGCCTGGCACTCGATACACAGGAACCCCTCGGAGGAGTATCCCAGAGGCCATTCCTGAAGAGAGGTGTAGTTCTCCCAGAGGCCATGAGGCTAGAGCCTGGGTTCTGGTGGTAGGCCCCCTGCACCTGCCACTTTCAGCAGCCTTACTTCCTCTCCCTGCCCTGAGCTGCCTCTTTCCCCACTTCACGAGCCCCTCCCCCCTCAACGTTTACAGACTTTTCTTTAGCATGGTGACTATTTGAAAGTTCAACAAAGCTGGGTGGCGGTGGCACACACCTTTAAACTGAGCACTGGGAAGGCAGAGGCAGGTGGATCTCTGAGTTCCAGGCCAGCCTGGTTTACAGAGTGAGTTCCAGGACAGCCAGGGCTACACAGGAAAACCCTGTCTCAAAAAACTGAGAGAGAGAAAGACAGAGAGGGAAGAGAGAGAAAGTTCAAGTAACTGAAGATGAGAAATATGTAGTTTAAAGAAAACAAAAAGACATGTGGAAAGAAATGCTTTCTAGTTCCCCAAAATGTTATGTTATGTTGTTGGATTGGGTGACATTTTCCAGGTGATGCTTTTGGCCTGTCATAGGAATATGTCCTCTGTCCACGAACCCAGGGCCCTGGGTTTGCCAAGGGTAAGACTAAAGGATTTGGGGAGCCTTAGATGGTGAGCTCAATGTAGAGCTCAACCACAGCATTCTCTGAGGAGGGGCATTCCTATAAGACATTTCTACCATAGATGTCCCAGTGAAACTCAGAACTCAACGACTTTCATGTGTAGTAAAGTCTTTGTTGTGATCTTTGTCCACAGAAAAGAAAGGTGGCCAGGACTGGGTTGCAGGAAAGCGTTCTCATCAACTTGTCTGCTGCGTCGTGCGTGGCATTGCTGCAGATCTTTGGCCAGGAGGTAGGGTGGGATAGTGGTCTGAATAAGAACAGTCCCCAGAGGCCCGTGTTTGAATGCTTGGTCCCTAGCTGGCAGAACTGTTTGGGAAGGATTAGGTGTGGTTTTGTTGGAACTGGTATGTTACTGGGAACAGACTTTGAAGTTTCAAAAGCCTCCACTATTCCCAGTTGGCTAGCTCTCTTGCTAGTGCTGTCGGTCTCTCCTTCATGCTTGTGGATCATGTGTAAGCTCTCTGCTACTGCTCCAGCGTCATGCCTGCCTGCCTGTTGTCAGGCTCCCCACCATGATGGTCATGAATTCACCTGAAACTATAAGCCCCAATAAATTTTTTCTCCTATAAGTTGCCCTAATCTTGGTGTTTTATCACAACAGAATAAAAGTAACTAAGGCAGGTGGAAAGGACAAAAAGTGAGCATGAGAAAAAAAAATGAGCTTCACCCTGGATAGTGACAGGAGATGCTCTGGACCAAGTGGTTGGTGCCTCTACATTAGAGGGCACATCTCACCCCGTCTTCAGCCACAGAGGCTGGCTGCCAAAGGTGTGGCCTCATAATCCATCCTGTTCACTGGTAAGGATAGACTGATGGCACAGGACTTACTCCGCTTTGGAGACGGAGGGGTACTGGGGAGTCCCCTGCACCGGAGGAACACTCAGCGTGCTGAAATTCTGAAGCCTGTGAACCTTCCACACTGTCACTGCCCTCCTGGAGCTACAGGCCTCTTCACAGTCAGCTCTGCCCTAACTCCCTCCTCAGCAAGGTCAGGTCCCTTAATACCACCAGGCTGTCCCAAAACACTGCTTTAGTCACGAGACTGCACTTCTCACCTCTTTTCCCAAACAGGTAGATTTGAAAACAAGCTCCTTATCATGTGACAGACACACTGTGCCCTGAGGATTACACTGTAACACACCTGCACCCTGGACCTCCCTTCCTAGCTACCTGCCCTTGTCATAGGCAATGGCGGAGCCAATAACAACAATAATAGCTCCTTTGCTTCAAATTTTTATTCATTCCATCCACTTTCAGTGAGTTCCCCTTTCTGCCCACCCCAGGCTGGGCTTTAGGGATAAGACAGAGTACAGGGGACTCCAGAAGAGACCCACAACCATAAAGGCACATAGTGGTGTTACCTCAAGTCTATGAAGATGGGGAGCTGGGTGGGGTGGGTGAAGACAGAGTATGGAGGGATAGCATTGCAGGAAGAATGGTGTGGGAGACATCATTAAGTTGTGGGGGGTCTTTGGTGGGCAGTACAGAGGAACTGGTGAGAAATGAGAAACAGGAGAGGTTAAACACGTGACATCCGAGACCTAAGATTAAAAAACCACCCCGATGTTTGTGCTGGAGGTGGAAACAGGGGAGAAACAGGGGAGGTCTAATGCAGCTGATAAGGTGGGGAGACGGGCTAGTGGGTAGGCCATGGAAAGCCCAGATGGAGTGGTCCCCAGAGACAGCTTAGGGGTTGAGTGCAGCAGACTCATGAGTTTCTTACGATGCTGATGGCACAGGGAAGGCGCCCACACCCACACATAACCACCAGACAGAGACACACCGGCCTAAGGGAGTGCTGCACGCCTGTCCAGCTTAGCCTGACAATGCTTCCTCCAGCCACAGGAGCAAGCTGACTATGACCCAGGCCCCTGCCTGACTGAACCTTAGTCACCATGCCGCATGTGAGACAGGGTTCAGCTTTTCCTCTCCAGTCTTAGCAATTCCCACATGCTTTCCTAGAGACCAGGAGTGGGACATCAGACAGCAGGAATAAAGAACAGAGAGTTGAGGCTGGGCCCCTAGCCTGAGTATATGGGAAACCTGATGCCCAGCAGGCATCAAAGATGACACTGGACAACAGAAGGGGGCAGTGAGGCGCTGTGGGCATTTCCATGTGATAGACAAACACACATTCCTCTCATGCTGGCCACCCTAGTATAATTCAAAGCATGCCTATGCTTGCTCATGAAAAGAGCCCACCAGTGGGGAGAGGGATGCAGACCACTGAAGAACGCAGCCAGACCTCAACTTCCGCTTGGCACTGACCATACCTGTAGGGCCAGGAGTGGGCCACAGATATGCTGTCTGGGGATGGGGAAGACACAGCCATGACTATTATGATAGTGATGGTTTGTTGTCTGATAAGATGCTCAAACTGCCAACACACCCTGAGCAGCTGGCCCTGAGGTGAGTGGTGTGGGAGGGTTATTTAGTGGCTGAGCCAGGAGAGATGCCAGCAGGTAGGAAACCTGAAAGGGCATCTGGGATGGCAATTGGTGGGGGGGGTTATTGGGAGAAGTGTGTGTGTGTGGGGGGGGGGATAATCCAAAGGTATAGCTCTGAGGCAGGGAGGAGAAGAAGGCTAAAACACATTAGATAGCTGGCCAGGGTAGTCGTGCTGAGCCTAACAGCAGATCTGGACAGCAAAGACAAGAACAGAGGCCACCACTAGCAATCAAGTGACAGTCACACCCTCTTGGTACACGAACTTTCCTCATACCAACCAGGGACATATCTCCAAGGATGTGCCCATCCTCTACGAACCTGCTGGACACTCCAGAGATATCCACGGCCTCACGATGTTGTCAAGGATCCTGGGCACTGGATTCTCACTCTCTCCTTACACCTCAGCCCTGGCACAGGACAACACAGAACAAACCCTGAAAGAAAGGGGCCACTAGCTAGTCCAGCCAGTCTTTCCAGAACTTTCTCTCAAATGCCTCCCAGGTCTCTAGTGCCTAGTTGGGTATAGCAGACACAGAAATAAGACACTTGATAGTCCTGGCAGAAAGTGGATTTGTAGACACATTGATAGTCAGGACACACTTAGAGAGGGTGGTAGAACCCTTCTTGAGGGGACTCCAATTAAAGAGTAGGGTAATGAGGCATTCCAAGCACAGGACGAGAACACAAAGAACAGTAAGAGAAGCCTGCTGTGTTCAGGAGACTCTAAAGCCCTAACTTCCCCTGAGAGTGGGAGGCCCATCACAAAGGCCCTTGTCTACTGAGTGTCTGTCCCCATCCTGTTAAGGACAGACGCCACCAGGGCACTGAGATGGGGAAGCACCAGCTTTCATTCTCAAGAGATCTGTCTTTTGATCTGTCTTTTGTCAGTGGATACAGAAGCAGCAGCCATCGGAATCACTGTTAGAAGTGCTTGTTCACCTGGGGTATATCATATTTAGGACACGGGCCACCCTAGGCCTTCACGTGCACAAAGTCATGGAGGAGAGGCCCCACATGGACATACTTCCAGAATATTCCCTTGGAGACCTAGCCTCCTCGGAGCCCTACTGTCCAGAGTCACTGGTTCCTGGCTGTTCAACCCCATCCCTTCTTTCTCTCCCCCCCCCCAGACCCTCTTTCCCTTTCCTCTTGTTCCTGAACTAGCCAACGGCACCCCCCATCCCCACCACACACTCCTCTACTCTCTGCAGGCATCACTCCCACCTCCTTTTACTAGGTTCTCTGAGCACCTGCCTCCAGCCCTTGGCCTTGTTCTCTGTGCTGCCATCACTGGAAGGGTAGAGTGAGTGGCTCTGCTTCTGGTTCTCTGATTCCCCCTGCCCAGACCACATTAAAAACCTTTGCATATATCCCCGGGTCATCTAACCCCATTCCACCCAGTGGCCAAATACTTGTAAACAGTATCTATCTGTCTTTCCTCTCCCCCAGTTTCTGACTATGCAGGCCTGCAACTCACATGCAAACCAGCTAGCCTCAAACTTAAAGAGAGCTGTCTGTCCCTGCCTCTCTAGTTCTGGGATTAAAGATATGTACCCTTATGCCAGGCTTAGCCCTCTTATCTATCTATCTATCTATCTATCTATCTATCTATCTATCTATCTATCTATCTACTTATTTATGTGTACAGTATTCTATCCATCTATCTATTTATTTATTATACAGTATTCTGCCTGCATGCACACATGAATGCCAGAAGAGAGCACCATATTTCATTATAGATGGTTGTGAGCCACCATGTGGTTGCTGGGAACTGAACTCAGGACCCCTGGAAGAACAGACAGTGCTCTTAACCGCTGAGCCATCTCTCCAGCCCTTAGCCCTGTTTCTTAAGGCCTCAGCGTACAGAGCACCGGTCCCCACTTGCCAGCCCCGTCAGTTTGCTCCTTTGCAGCTGGGTGTGACACCAGCCACACTAAACCTCAGCTCCCACCTGTCTTGTCCTCTTGTCTCAGCAGCCAGGCAGGAGGAAGCCAGGCTGAGGCACGCTCCTCTACACCTACATCAGAGCTGAAGATGGGGAGGAATCAAACCATCTGCTCACCGGACTTGAGCATGCTGGGCTCCGGGTGCTGCCTGGCAGGCCTTCCCGGCTCGCCTCCATCACCCCTCCTGTTCCCAGGCACTGGCTCATAGCTTCACCACCCCCTTCTCTGAGAAAGACAGGAGCTGCTTTTCCTCTCTGGCCCAGCCCTTTATCTGCATCACCACTTGGTGCCATGGACCCAGATACAGGCCCCCCTCCAAGGTTCCAACCTCACTTCCTGGGATTTTGGGTCCCTGGACACTCCTCTAGCCCTGCTTCTTCGTTTAAATTTCTTCAGAGTCAAACAGCTGGCGAGAGCAGGCTGCATCTAACTCTGTCCTTTAGGACATCACCACCCAGTGGCTATACATAACAGATACGTCAGGCCCTTATCGCTCTAAAGCACTCGTAGCTGATGTCATTCCCTGCTGCTCTCTTTTGGATGCCTGCTCATGGCTCCAGCTCTCTCCCAACCCTGGCTCCTCACTGTCACTGCTGGAGATGTCTGGCTTTTTCTCAGCCTGAACATGCGACCTCTAGTCCCTTCCTGTAGCTGCTTCCTAGGCATCCCTGCACACCTCATGACCTTCATGCTCCACGGCTCCACCGCGGCTCAGCTCAGATCCTGGCACTTTTGCCAGGCTCAGGGCCTGTCTTGTACAACCTCTTACCTGAGATGCTTCCTGTCCACCACCCTTCCAGGCCCTCCCACAGCAGCCTCAGGAGCACAGGTCACACAGTGCAACTGTCGTCCCCATGGTATAATCAGAAGGCATGTCTCTTGTAAAGGGACACAAAGAAGGAGACACAGGACATAGTTGTTCCTTCCTTTCTTTTCTTTTTAAAAAATGATTTATTTATTCCATGTAGTTACACGGTAGTTGTGAGCTGCCATGTAGGTGCTGGAAATTGAACCCAGATCCTCCGGGAGAGCAGCTGCTGCTCTTAATCACTGAGCCCCCAGCCCCATGCTTCCTTTCTTAGCTCATTCCAATCAAATCTCCTTCAAGGTCCCTCCAGTGACCTTCCAGGCCACTGCCTCCTTATCCAAGTCTGTTTCCACCCCCTTCACTACACCAAGGTATTGCAGTGATCTGCTTATATGTCCCACTCTTCTACTAGATTGTAACTCCCATACCCAAATGTCACATTACACCCTGTGTGCCTGGGAAGGAAGAAACCAGAGAAGCAAATAGGCAGACTTGGGCCCAAGTTAGTTTTGAAGGCTGAATAACAGTAGAAAGCCTTATCAAACCTGTCCTATGCAGTGACCCCAGAAGGCAAGGTATATGCTGCCTCAGCCCTGAAGCACTGCTTAGGAATTTCTCAAGTGTTAATGGTGACTGGCACTCACAGCTGACTCCCTGAGAAGCCGGTTACAAGGAACTTGATAGGGGCCTTTTGCTGGTGGCACACAATGGCAGGCACGTGCCAGGTACAAAAGGGATGTTACCAGTAATGAGGTGTGAGTCACAGCGCCACAGGCCAGCTGGACTGCTTTGCTGGCTGTAAGTTCAAGTGCAGGTCTTCCTCGAGATGCCTAAGGTCACATGTGGGATTCTGAGACTCAAGCCTGCCTGACTATTCTAAACACCCCTTTCCCGCCCACAGGCAGGGGGCTGGACAGGCATGGTGCCCTTTTCTTCCCACTGCAGTTCACAAAAACACAACCTCCCCCCATGCAAGCACATACAGAAGGAGAATCTGAGGAGAAGAATTCAGCCAAAATGTCAGCAGCACTAGAATTTCAACAGACCAGAGTTCTAAGTTAGGTGACTGAGACAGATGTGCCTTGCAAGGCTTAGGTACAGAGCAGGTTCTCAGCAAACATCTTCAGACCAAGTAACATAGCTGCCTGGGAGTCATGAAGGCTTAATCATTTTAATAAGCATTCAAGACATGCTTCCTGCATGCCAAGATGCCCAAATGCTAGAGCACAAAGACGTGAGGCACTGCCTTAGCTCTCAGGAAGCCCTGATCAGGAAAAGACACTGACCAAGCCATTCCAAGGTCTAAGCACTATGACTGGAAAGCTCAGGGTGTGACAGCCCTCTGCCCACAAGGAAACAGGGCTCAGAAAAGGCTTCCTGCTGTCTGTGACTGCTTCAGCTGGGTCTTGAAGGGTGAAGAAGCATTAGCCCCAGGCAGTGTAGCACAGAGAGCACGAGCAAAGGACAAAGCCACTAAGCACAGGGCTCCTTCTGAGTGTAGGTACTGTGTGGAATGAGGGCATAGGCCAGCGAGGTTCTTCATGGTTCAGATCAAAAGGCAGTCTAAGGGTGGAGAGATGACTCAGTTGGTAAAGCGCTTGTTATAGAAGCATGAGGATGTAAGGGTTCAGTCCCCCAGAATCCACGTAAAAGGCTGGCTGTGGCAGTACACACCTATAATACCAACACCGGGAGGTAGAGACTGGAGGGTCAGTGGTGCTCAGTGTGGCCAGTCCAGCTGAACGGGCACGCCCCAGGTCCCCCTGAGAGAGACTATCTCAAAAGATAAGGTGGAGAGCAACTGAATGAGACATCAAATGTCAACCTCTGGCCTCCACACACAGGAACTCACATACACGGATACTCACCCACAAATGGGTAAAACAAAAACATTTATAGTCCAGCTCACAGGCTCCAAGAAGCCTAAAGGCCTAGATTTACTGAGCTGCTGACAAAGGACAGTGTCCTTGTGTGCTGTGCTGCGAGCAAGGCTAGAAGAGCCCAGGAAGACAGAGATTCCAAGTTAGGAATATGTCCCTTCTAAGGGTCCATGAGCTTCTAAGACAGGAGTGCTGAAATCAGGGCTCTGCAGGGAAGGATGAAGGCAACTAGAGAACAGGAACAGAGTGACTCAAGGCAAGGCTGACGGGATGGAGGGAAGGAGCCTTTGCTGAGACCCAGACAATGAATTACACTTAGAACAGTAAACCAGTTTTTATTCATAAAAGACTCACCTATCAGTAAACAAACAGCCAGAGCCTCTGTGAGTGTGTAGAATCTAATTAAAAAACTGTAACAAGCCGGCAGACGAGCCACATACCTGTAATCCCAGCAAGCAGGAGGCTGACTCGGAAGGATCATGAGTTTGAGGCTAGCCTCGGCTACACAGTGAGAGCCTGTTTCAAAAAATCAAAACCTAGTTTGGAGATAGAGTTCAGTGGCAGTTACTTGCCTAGCACTAGACAGAAGGTTCTGGGTTCAATTCCCAGGACCACAAAACAAACAACTAAATGAAAAATCAGGCACGGCAGACTTTCAGAAACAGTTGGGTGTGCTGCAAAGGAAGATTGCAGAGTCTGGAGAGAACACTACAGCTTACACAGCCCAGAGACTTGTGCTCTGAGACTGTGGGCCGGCAGGAGCTCAGTTTTCTCTTATCCATGCGGCCCCAACAATGTGGAGGACTAGAGTGGATATCGCATGCTTCGGCTCACTCAGTTCTTGCCAGAGTCCTGCCTTTCACTAAGGCTGACCCCACAGAAGCTGGGGCCCTGGAAGGAAGGCAAAGCAAGCTCTGAGGTGGTTTGTTTTTTGTTTGTTTTAAGTCTGGAGTTCTAACTGTGAGAGTGCACTGAGAGGTCCAACCTGTGGTTTGGAGGAAAATGGGGTCTTCTGAGATAAGAGCACTCAACCTTGAGCTTCCCCAAAAGACAGACAGGACAAGCCCCTCCCTAGAAAGCAGTGGAGCCGGGGAAGGCTGTACCTTTAGCACTCGGCATCTCCCACCCCTTTACTCAACACAACCTGGGTCTCTATGTCGAAACTATAAAACCTATCCCCTGACTCCACTCCAGCCTACAACCCAGCCCTCTTCCTTAGTTAATGTCTTAAGGCCACAGTAGTAGGAATCGATAGGTCCACACAGGAATGATCCCCACTTCTGAGCCCCACGTACACTCTTTGGCTCCAGACCAGGAGACACTTAACCCACGGTCTGAATGGCACCTCTCCAAACCCAAAGCCTTATTCCTCCCCAAGCCTGTCTCCTTCTGTATTCTATGCCTTGCAGCCCTGGAGTTCCCGTCATTCAACATCCTTCTTCCACCCTGGCTCTTGCCATCCCGGCAGCTGCTTATCTCAGCCTTGCCCTTCTGGGGTTGTCTGAAGGTACCTCAACTGTCCCCACCCTCAGCACAGTAGGCCTTACGGTTCTAGGAAACCTGCATCTGATCAAGTCACTCACAAGCCACACTCTTCCAGAAGCTTCCAAATCACACTCAACACTGTGTCCACTGGACACACATTCAGCTTCTCCTCATACAAACTCATTTTTTCTTTCTTTCTTTCTTTCTCTTTAGTACCCAGGGTTGAGCTTAGGGCCCTGTGCGTGCTAGCTCGGAATTGTTCTATAGAGCTGTGTTCCCTAGTCCTTTCTGTTGTTTTGAAGCAGAGTCTTGCTCTGTAGACCAGGCTGGCCTGACACTTGGTCCTCCTGCCTCAGCCTCCCTACCTAAATTATTATCGTATACCACCACAGCCAGCTCGTGTTTCCCTCACCTTCTCCCTTAGACCCTGGGCATTGAATACAGGGTCTTGCATACGCTGGGTAAGCACTGTTGAAGTATGAATGCAATAACCACATACTCAAAGGATAGTAAAAATCCCTAGATAATGAATTCAGGCTTGTTCTCAGTAAAAGGCCTGAGGGCTTTAAAAAATATTATCTCCATTTACAAGGTGATGGCTACAAACAGCTACCAAAATGGCTGCTTGTAAAGGGCTTCTTTCTTCCATTTAGAGTTGTCAAAACAAAAAAGGTATGCTCAAACAGGTAGAACATTGAACAGGGCAAAAACTGTTGTCCTTTTTTTAACAACTCACTTCATTGTCTGTGTACTTTAAACTAGTAATCATCTAAAGGCAAACACTTTAATATGTCTTGTGAGGTTGGTTCAGTTTCTGATAAGGATTGGGAGCAATGCTGTGTGCCCAAGGTCACTGAGACTTGCCGGACAGTCCTGGCAGGTGTGGTTACTCAGGGCTGGTAAGGTACACATGCAGGTGAACTTGCAGTCCCAGGGAGGTGAATTTGCCTGTTGTTATGAAAACCCTGCCTAGATTACTAGATTGCTTCTGCAACCCAAAAGGTCACCCACAATCCAGTTGAAAGCCACTACATTGCTAGTTCACTAGTTGACAGCTATCACTCAGAAAATGCCACCTTTATTCCCTCCAATAACTACTTGAGAGTGCCAGCCCACTGAATGCCAAATCATACAAAGAAAAGACTCTAAATACAGCCGTCACTACCCAGTACGTCCGTTAAAGTCTTTATCTGAGTACTGAGGAGATTAGGTGAGGATTAATCCTCAGAATAAAGCACACAACGGGGTCATACCCCTCACGGTGAATGGTCACTATCAAATATTTGAAGTGTCTTGATCATTTTGCCATCTGGGTCGGTCTTGACAACAACCTAGGCTACACAGAACTAACACCAGCTAGAGCTTGATACAGCACAGTCTTCTCCACAACAGTTCAGTGAGCACTGATCGGTGCCTATTGCGTGTGGGATGAGCATAAAAACGAGGATGGAATCACTGCTGCCAAGTAGATGAAATGGCAACACACGCCTCATTATGGGACAGCTGTACAAACTGCCTGGGATTCACCTACTGATCTTCCAGCAGGACATGGTGAAACCAGGAAAACCATTTTGAGCCTCTACCCACTTTGGAAAGACGGCGACCCAACTACCACAAGAGCCAACCTGTACCTGCCTAAGTCCTGGTTGGTTTAGACAATCTTTGGCCCTTGAAGTTAGCCCAGAGAGCCCTCATCCAAGAAGGCCAGAGCACAACTGTTTCTGAACTGAGCCGGGTCTGTCAAGGAAGATCCGTGGTCGGGCCGCCAGCACCCCTGACAGGCTGACTCCTGTCATGTGTAGCCCACCCCAGGTGGCGCATGCCAGCTCTGCTATGTTATTCAAAACTCCAGAAGCACAGGGCCAAGCTAAGGCACAGGTGACCGAGGCAGGTCAGGGGCACTAGCCGGACAGAGCTCTCAGTCTAGGAAAGTACCTAAGCGTCAGGTGGGCAGCTGTGTCCTCTTTGGCAAGAAAAGGGGCCGAGTGGTTGCAGGTCCCCGAGGGCAAAGGTATATGAACATTGCTGCAATTTCGAACGAATACAGAAAGAGGATTTCCTATTCCGCAAAGGACAGAAAGTGCCCCAAGGGAAGGTTGACACAGAAGCAGTTCTTTCCCACGACACAGAGCCCAGAGCGGGCAGCGACGATCGGAGAAGGCCGGGCCTTCCCAAAGGGGTCTGATTCCGGGGCCCGCGTCACGCACGCAGTACTAGACTCCCGGAGCCCCCCAACCCGCAGCGACCAAGACACCACGCACCGCCCGGATCCCCTCCCTCAGTCTGTTCACGCCGCTCGGTCAGCGCACAGTGACAGCGACACCCCTACACCCCGCGTCCAGCCGCCACGCCCCCGCCGCGCACCCACCTCGGCGCGCCGCACCGCACCGCTCCCTTCAGCTCTTCGCTGGACCGCGCTGGCCCTTCTGCGCACGCGCGTAGGCGGCCCCGCCCCACAAGCACGCGCTTGCGGGCTGCCCACCCCAAGCGCCCCGCGTCTGGGCGCCGCCGGCTCTGAGCATGCGCGCTTGCGCCCGGTGGCGGCCAAGTCGGGAGCATGCGCTAGCCAAACAGCGGTTCCCGCGCTCAGGGGCGGGGGCTCGCCCAAAGAGGTGGGGACCCTAGCGCCCGGTGTAAGGCAAAGTCATGGGCATCTGAAACCCCGGTGGCTGCCCGTGGGAGTCGCCTCTGGCCCGGTCACACGTGGACCTGAACTGCCTGTTCTCGACGTCCAGCCGTGAGCGGGTAGAGTGTAGGGCTCCTAGCTAAGGGCAGGACCTGTGCCAAGGTGCCTGGAGGCCGAGTCGCTGCAGAGGGCGACTGCTGGATGGACCCTAGAGATGGAGACAGCGGGTCAATAAGGAGATGGGACACGGGCCGAGATGCAGCCTCGGGTGGGGACACGGATACGCGACTGGCCGAGGCAGGCCAGAATGGGCATGGGGACAAGATCCACGGAGTCGGACGGAGGAGCTACGGCGCTCTTGGCAGATCCCGGCTGGAGACGGAGGAGTGGCTGTCCTGGCTGTGCCGTGGAGCCACAGCCCCCGCGGCGGTGGATAGGTGTCTGTGGTAGCAGCAATGGCTTTGGGGAGGTCTGAGGACTCTAATGTGTCACAGCAGCGGAGAGCGGGTGAAATCACAGTGGCTGGTGGGATGTGCTCTAACCCCACAGGGATCCTGGCAACCCCTGGGAGTGAGGAGGTTCACGACTTGTCCTGGGCAGCCGGGGTGGTGAGAGCAGGGTCCTCTGAGGCGCCGGCTGCCCTAGGAGCCTCCGTGGCTCTCAGGGGGCCTTCACACACCTCTGAGTCGGGGGCGGGTGTCTCCAAAGAAGTTTCAAGCAGGAATGGAGGGGGGGAAGGGGAGGGAGGAAAATTAGATGGCGATACACGTGACGCTTCCAGCAGGCCAGCGCACTGGAGAACGCGCCCAGTGATCGGAGGGGAGCGGCGCCCGCGCAGTCCACGCCCAGCCAGCAGGTTCAAGCGGTCCCGCAGCGCCCCCGCCGCTCTCGCCGCTGCAGCCTCCGCAGGCGCCGAGTCCAGGCGTCCCTCCAAGGCAGCACGAGGCTCCCGCGGGCGGCGCTGAGCCCGGCTCCCCGGCCCGCCGTGCTCCCGGCTGCAGCCCCGGGTCCCCCTCCCAGCAGCAAGTAGCGCCGGCCGGGCAAGAGGCGCGGGCAGCCGCAGGCCGCGTCCAGGGTGGGCACCCACAGCGCGCTGCTCCCGCGCCGAGCCCGCTCCTCGCCGCTGCGGAACACAGCAAGCACAGCTACCGGAAAGCGTGTCCACGCGCCGCGAGCCTCGCCGCGCGCGCCCACCGCCACCTGCACCGCTGCTTGGGGCGGGGGGCGGGGAAAGGCGTGAAAAAGCGCTCGGGTTAGACGGGGCGGGGCCGGAAGGGACCGTGTGGAGAAACACCAGAGGGCCCACCCTGCTTCGGGGAGACGTGAAGCGGCCACCCGCTAGAGGGAGGTACGCTGAAGACGTGGCTCCGTCAGTGCAAGACCCGGGGGAAGGGTGAGCCTTGAGGTGCAGCCAGGGGTTGGGGCCGGGATGGAAGGGCTGGGGGGTGGGGGGCGCAGCCTACCGTAGTCCTTCCGGCAGAACTTCTTCAAGCTGATTCTGTAACTGCCACGCGCAGGTCTGCAGTGTGACTCACAGTCTAGGGGGGAAAGAGTCGAGGCTAGCAGGGTGTCCCCCCTCCCCCGTGCTGGGGACCCTGCGTTAGCTACAGCCCCCTTCACTGCAGTCAAACCAGTCTGGGGCTCAGATGTCCACTCACCCTGTGGCTCCACGGGACTGCTTTCTTCGGTGGGTCCAGGGACAGGGGTCTCTAAGGAAGTGTGGGAGAAGAGTCTATGATGGGGTAGGCTCAGGGGACAGACAGACAACAGTCAGCAGCCGATGTGACTTTGGCTTAGGTGATGGAGACAGGGCAGGGTCACTCACTGACACAGGGTGCCACGGGAGAGCGGCTCTGCTGGAAGCCTGGCGCGCAGCGGTTACAGGTGAGGCCAGTGACACCATCCTTGCACGGACACTGGCCTGTGGTCTGGTTACAGGTCTTGCCAGCGGCACCAACCGGATGGCAGTCACAGGCTGAGGGCAGGGAGGGGCTCAGTTAGGAGTGTGGGGCGGCGGAGCGCGAAGACACGAGGGCGGTAGGCTCACCTCTGCAAGCGCGACGGTCGCTCAGGGAACGGCCTGGGTCGCGATAGAAGCCCTCCCGGCAGTAGTGGCAGTGGCGACCGGCAGTGTTGTGCCGACAGTTGAGGCACACCCCGCCACTGCGGCGGCCGGACAGTCGGTACAGCTCCATGTTGAAGCGGCATCTTCGGGCATGGCCATTGCAGGAGCAAGCTGCGGGGAGGCATCAGTCAGGGGCAGCCCTGCCTGGTCACAAGTCCCCAGGCTACCCTCCAAGGCCTCACCAAGGCAAGCGTGGGCCTCCTGCCCTGTAGCCCGCTGCCATGGCCTGTCGCAGTAGAAGGGCTTGCAGCGGCTGCAGTCGGGGCCTTCTGTGCCGTGCTGGCAGTCGCAGGTCAAGCGGCCGTGGGTGTCCAGCAGGCACCGTGAGGCGTGCCCGTTGCACTTGCATCGACCTCCCACCTGGAGCTCAGTGGCTGAGTAGGAGTAGGGGGCTGTGACCCCACCGTCCCTGGCGCCCCCCTCTACGGCAGGCCTTGTGAGTAGGATGCGAATATCAGTGGCAGTGACCCAGTCTTGGAGCACGGGGCTGTTGTCCAGATCCAGGCCCTGCGGGCTGCCATCCTGCACACTGAAGGCCAGAAGGCCCCCACCGTCAGGCTGGGCCTGGGGGGCCGGGAAGCACAGGGCTTCTGGCCCTGGACCGGCAGGGCCATCAGCAGGAGCGGGCGGACGGCCGTAGTCCAGGCTACAGCTGGAGGAGAAGAAGCCCAGGGGCACCCAGCTGCGGCCGTGGTCCTGCGACTTAAGCAGGGCCACGGAGGTCGGGGGAGCTGAGCAGAAGCGCAGGCTCACGAAGACCAGCTCAAAAGCCTTCCCCAGGGGCACCGTGAGGCTTATGTTGAAGGGTGCCCGTTGCAGCAAATCGGAGCGCCAGCAGAGAGGGCTTGCGGTACCCGGAGCAGAGGTCAGGAGGTCTGCGGAGTGTGCCCGCTGCGGGTCGGAGGGATCGCAGACGCGATTGGCCGGCCTGCCGCACGTGCTGGACGCCAGCACCTCTCGGCCCAGAGCAGCGTTCACTAGGCCAGGAACACAGCAGCGGGGCTCACCCGCCTCATCATAGCAGGGGTCGGCGGTGGCCGGCAGCCCCGGGCCCAGCGCAGCGGAGAGCGTGCCCGCGGTCAGCAGCAGCCCCCAGGGCCAGGTGGGCATGGCCGTGGCCGCTGTTGGTCAACCAGCCAGCTTCCGCCCCACGACTCTGCCCTCGAGGAGAGCCTAGTCCGAGACTGTGCCTGCCGGGTCTGCAGTGCCAAGATAGCAGAGCCCCTGGGCGGCCCCCGGCACAGGCCCAGCGGTGGGAGCAGCCACCGGCACGCCCGGGGCCGAGCGCAGCAGCAGGGATGTTGGCGAGTCCTCCTGCTAGGCCTGGAGCGTTGACAGGCGTCGCTCCCGCTCCCGGTGCCTCCGCCCGCGGAGGCCCCACCCGCCGCCGGCCGCCAGCACTCACCCACGGAGGGCCAGGAGGAGCAGGTCTCCCGGCCTCCCGGGAAGGGCCCTGGGCGGGCGGGGCCTGGGGCGCCGGAGCTGCCGCCTCCTCCTGGCTGCAGCGAGGGCAAGGGAGCTGTGCCAGAAGAGGGTGGGGGTCTCAGCAGGCGCGAGCCTGGTCCTAGCCAGGGGCGGAGCTGCTCGGGCCGGGAAGGAAGGAGGGGAGGGGGCCTTGTCCCGACAGCCAGAATCAGAAGCAGATTCAGACACAGGCTGGGCCAACGCGGGAGGGGGCTGGGAGGCCCGAGGGCCGGGGGAGGGGCTGGAGAGCCAGGAATGCGCTGACGGGAGGGGGCAGCTCAGCCTTGCAGCCCGTGAGGGACCACCCAGCAGGGTCCTCGGCCCAAAGCCAGGCTTTGGCTGCTCCTGGGGTGGTGCCACGTGCTGGGCCGGGGTCTGGGCCACTCCTCCCAGAGGCCTATCATGCAGGCACAACCTTAGGTCTGAAGCTTGAAGTCTTGAATGTTGCCAAGAATGGGGGGACACAGTCGGGGCTGGCGTACTTGAGGGGTATCCCCAAGGCAGTTGTGTGTTCTGGCGGAAAGAACTCAGGTCTGATTCTAAATGCAGGCTGTTTGGAGTTCTGGCTGTGTGGCCTGAGTTGCTCGGTTTCCTCATCAACCCAGACGCCTATTGTTCGACATGCTTTGTGGAGTTGCTGGGAGGATTTGAGGGGCCAGCATAGCTGTCACCCTAAGCTAGGAGTCCCACTAGGGAGCACCCGGAGTCTGCTAAGTGATGAGGTCCCTGTTCCTCAGTGGGATCTAGCCAAATCTTTTCATCTAAAGCATTCCTGGGTCTCGGTGTATAGTTGTATCATATGATGGCCCGGTTGTCCAGAAGGACTTGAAAGCTTGGAAAGCCGGCAGGGAGTACAGCCTATCTGACAGCCCCTTGAGGTTCAGCGTCTGCTCACCTGTTGAGGTCCCCTGTGGAAAGGTAAGGAGTGGGGTTTGATGCATGAAGAGGGGCTGGCCACAAATCAGACTTAGAATCTCTGAATCTGGTGGTCACTCTGCAAGGGTAAAAGAGGCCATATGGGCCTCAGAGCTGCCATCCTAGACTGGGAGCATCCCCGACAACAAAAAAGGAGAAAACCAGACACAGTCAGGAAAGGAATAGTGAAGTAAGGACGCCAGAACAAAACAAGGCTGCAGCAGAGGCAGGCACTTGGAGACACAGGATGACAGGTTAGTGGATTCTTGGCCCTTAGAATGACTGACTCTCTGACCCTCAGCACTCTCCCAGGCCAGCTGTCCACACAGGCTGGAATGGGTACTGGAGGAACAGACATCCTAGAGGGGCTATCGGCCTCTCTCTTCATCTGGACAGCCACAAAGCCTCACCTTTCCCCTTGCTAAAGTGAACCAGAATGTGTCCTTAGAGCAAATAGTCACCGGCTCTTGGCTCTGCTCTTGGGTAGGTCAAGTTCAGAATTAGCCCTTCCCAACCACCTTCTCGAACCAGTGGTTCTCAACCTTCCTAATGCTGCGACCCTTTAATACAGTTCCTCATGCTGTGGTGACCCCCGGCCATAAAATCATCTTCATTGCTACTTCATAACTGTGATTTTCCTACTGTTCTGAATCTCAGTGTAAACATCCATTCTTTCCCCATGGTCTTAGGTGACCCCCTGTGGTTGAGAACCACTATTCTAGTTTCCTCTGGCCCCAGCTCCTTACCTCATAGGGATGGGAGGAGCCCTGGTGGGGGATGAGAGAAATGGAGTGGCTTATATGTGAGCAAAACCTAGCGGGGAGCACAGGCTGTCCTCTGAACTTCAAGCCTCTGGGTAGAACCCCCAGACTGTCAGCCAACCACGAGAAATAGGGCGGGGAACAGCCCTTCACCCTAACGGTGAAATGAGCTTTGTCTCCAGTTCAGTTCCCGTGAGCTGTGGCTGCTGGGATCCGCTGAACACATGATGGATTCTGATGTATGGAAGCTGGTGTCTGGGACTCAGCCTTGATGCAGTCCTGGGGGATGGGGAGGGGACAGGGGCTCAAATGGCCATTGCATCACCAGCTCTTAAGGGAGGAGGCTGTGAGTTTCATATCTCTTCCCTAGAATTGCCCTCTGCACACACTGTCTGGCCCGGGGGCTATTTGCAGATGGTGTGCTGGGCATTGGGATAGCTTTCTCTGGTCTCCAAGAGAGGCTCGGAACTCTCAGTGGACCCGGCCACCTGTCTCAGCCCCTGACTGAGGCCTCTCAGACCTCCACCTCACTGCTCCCTACCCGCCCCAGGCGCTTTCTTTAACAAAGAGGCTCTGCCTGCCTTCCTCACACCTGCAACTGCTCAAGCTCTAAACCCTCATACCAGTTCTGTAACAGCAGCTGGCTTTGAGGGGACAGGGGATGATAGAGTGTGACAGTTTCAGGCCACAGGGAGCTGCTGACCTTTCAAATAACCCCCTGCCCAGCCCGGGACCCACTGTCCCATTCAGACACTTGCCACCACTTGTTCTCGCCTTGTATAAACATTTATTGAGTGCCTATTATGCCTCAGGGGGCCCAGACGTGGTGAGGAAGGCAGGCACTCTCCGCCTCACCCTGCTCCTTACAGTGGCGGTGCTCACAACACTCCCGGCGCAGACCTTTCGCGACATTTCCCCCCCCCCCCCCCCACACACACAGTCAGGCCAGCAAGGCTGCAGCAATCGGCTCTCCGTGTTCAAAACGAAATGCCGAAGAGCACGGGTTGGCGGAGGGAGGTTGTGAGGGGGAAGGGCGGAGAGAGAGGAGGCAGGGGAAGGGCTCATAGCCCTCCCCACCTCTTGAGGACTTGGAAATAAACAGTTTAGGTGGGGGGTTTCTATGTCCTACCAACACTGAAATGCATCACCCTTTCTCGCCCAGACCTCGCTGGGAGGTGCTCCTCCCCTCCCCACAGGCTCAGGGTTCCCCAGCTTCCCGCCCCTCCACAAGCCCAGCTTGCCGCCGCCGCCGAGCGCGCCAGCACAGAAAGGTGGCGGTCAGGAGTCCAAGGCCGGCGCCAAAAGCAGCCAGCGACATAGTCTGGGCCAGATCCAGGCAGGGCCCGCACAGCGAGAAGGTGATGCCCATGCCAGCTGCACCAGCCAGCACAGCCAGAGCGCCGAAGGGCAGGACGCAGCGCGGCCAGGAGCCCCCTGCACCGCCGGTGGCCAATAATAGGGCGTGTAGGGCTCCAGGGGCCTCTTGGGACGCCAGGCCTGGCAGGGTGGGCTCGGATAAGGGCTCTGGTGTTCTCATGTTTCCTACTAGGCGGCCGTGCTCCGGTGCGGGGATGGGGTGGCGATGCTAAGGATGCCCACCACAGCCTTAGGTCACATCCTGGTCTGCCACGTCAGAGCCAATTGGTCCCAGACGTGGTGACGACACCAGGACGCCTGGGTGTTCCACTGCCTCCTGAATTTGGCAAGGCTTTGGGGGGGGGGGGAGAGCAGGGGGGGTGTCTGTGTAAAGTCCTTCCCCTATCTTCATGGCGCTTTCACAAATACCCCTCCTAACTACACCCAGGCTACCTCTCAGGCTTTGAGCACCTAGAACCATCGGCTGGGCTGGACACTACCAGGTAGGGGGTCATGTAGTCAAGGACCACTGGGCTCCCAGAGCTTTGCCAGGGACAACGGTGGACAGTGCTCTGCCCTTCTAGGATTTAGGATGGAGCAACGATGCAGGATATTGAGGCAGCAGGAAAAATAATAAACCAAGTGAGCCAATCGATAGAATAGTTCTGGGTAGCCTCTTTCAGAAAGGGATTCTGAGGTGGGAAATGACCAGTTGGCAGGGGTAAGGACCCGTCTGGATCAGGACACGTGGGCATAGGCTCTCCAGGAAGCAGTGGACTGACTAAAAAACAGCTTAGTTAGTCTAAGGAATGGTTCAAATCAGGGGCCTTCTACGAGTGGGTGACAGCTGGATAGGGTAGGATAACCTCCTCTCTTGGCTCAAAGATTTGTGGGTTCTGTTCCAAGAGATGCTTCTCAGTCCAAGGAAGCTCATGGCGTTTCATGTTCTACTTCAGTCTCATTCCCTCCAACCCGGACTGTGTCAGTGGGACTGACCTCTATAAAGACTTTTCTTTGTAAGGAGGGCCTCCTGCTGGTAACCAGAGCAAGCCCCTTAACCATTACCTGGGGCACCCCCCTCACCTACAGGCTTTACCTGGCTCTCCACAGACCTGGTTTTACCTCCATGCTCACTTCCTATCAGCCCACCTGAAGGGGCCTGTGACCCTTGTTAATAGAGGCTGTTTTCCCTTGTGCAAGGGCCGTGTCCTCTACCCAGTTTGGTGAGACTTCCAAACTGTCTACACAAGACTCCAGCAGCAGCCACCTTGAAAACATGCTCAGGATAGGGATAAGTGCACTCAAAATCTCAGCACTTGTGAAGCACGGGCAGAAGGCCCAGGAGTTGGAGACCAGTCTGAGCTACACAGTGAGAACTTGTCTCAACAGAATAAGACAAAAATTTGGGTGAGTGGAACTGAAGAGATGGCTTAGGGGTTAAGAACCCTTGCTTTCGGGGCATGGTGGTGCAAGGCTTTAATCGCAGTGCTTGGGAGGGAGAACTAGGTGGAGCTGAGTCTGGGTCCAACCTGGTCCACATATTGAGTTCTAAGCCACTGAAGGCTACAAACAAACAAAAAAGAGCACTTGCTAATCTCCTGAGGACCCCAGTTGAATTCAGCTCCCAAAACGCACATCTGGCAGCTCACGACAGCCAGAGGATCTGACGTCCTTTCAGAGTCTATGGAAACCCACACACAGGTATGATACATACAATTAAAAACCAAACCTGGCTTTCTTTCTTTCTTGAAACAGTGTCCTAGTACCAGGCTGACCTTAAACTCACAAGATAAACTTGCCTCAGTTTCTGGAATACTGGGATTAAAGGCGTGGGCCATAACGACTAGCTAAAAATAAAGTCTTAAAAAAAAAACAACCAGGGGCTAGAAAGATGGCTCAGCAGTTAAAAGCATTTGGTGCCCTTGTAGAGGATCCAGGTTTGGTCCCCAATATCTATGTGGCAGTTCACAACCAACTGTTAACTTGAGTTCAGGGGGTCTGAGCCTTCTCTGCAGGCATCAGGTATACACAACGTGCACATTCCCAAACAGGCAACCGCATATACATAAAATGTATTTAATTATTTTATACATGTGGGTATTTTGTCTTCATGTATGTACATTCATCATATGTGTGGTGCTTGCCAAGACCAAAAGAGGCCATCGGACCCTTTGGAACAGGCAGCTCTGAGCCATAATGTGGGTGCTCTTAACTACTCAACTATTTCTCCAGCATCCAAAATAAAATTTCTCTGTGTGGCCTTGGCTGTCCTGGACTTTCTTTGTAGGCTTCAGCTGCCTCTGCCTCCCTGAGTGCTGGGATTACAGGGGTGTGCCACTGCACCTAGCTATAAAAGCAGTTTAAAACTCTGTGAACAGGTTAAAAGTCCTTAGGAATATTGCAGGGTGCCAGTGAGATAGCTCAGATGTAAAGCGAGCTGGCTGTTCTTCCAAAGGTCCTGAGTTCTACTCCCAGCATTAGTGAGATCTGGTGCCCTCTTCTGGCGAGCAGGTACACATGCAGGCGGAACACTGTATAAATAATCAATCTTTAACACACACACACATCCATCCATGACGTAAACTCAGGACCAGGACTGCAGAGACCACAACCTGACCCCGTTCTTTCTTGTCCTCCTAGGGGGAGTGACAATTCCTTATGTATAGATGTGGAACTCTGCTGGTTAAGGTCAAAATCTGACATTTTCAGATAGCCTCTGAGCTTGGTCTATTAATGGTGGACTTCCTTTCTCAGCGGGGTGCCCTGTCTACCTGAACCCTAAAGTCTGTACGGAGCATCACAAAGCAGTCAGGGAAGATTACAGGTCCGACCCTGCTCAAGCGAGCACCTGGAGATTCCTGGAAATACTCCACTCTATGCTAAGGAGATCTTAGTTTTCAGCAAATGACCTTCAATTGAACCTGGAGATTTCCCCCTACCCGTAGAATAATTTAGTACTGTTCTTCTTGTGTTAGGACTGTGCTACTGCATGTAAATGAGATACTGCACCACTACATGTAAATCAAGTATTCCTAGCCCCTCTGGCCCCATGGAATCAAATTCACCCTTGAAACCCTTCCCACTGCCCAATGTTTATAAATCCCTGATTTTACAAGATAAAGGTGCTGCATGATACCATCAGCTTTCCAACATGGCGGCCTGAGATTTGTCTTTTATTCTGGGGAAGGAAGGGCTACCCTCTTTCCTGGAGATTAGGTGCTGAACTCTGGCTGGCACCTTCCCGACCTTCATGAGCTGTGTTCATCTCCTGACCTTCATAGAAGCACCCACTGGGCCTGGACCCGCCTTCCAGCCTCACCGGGACCTGCTGGGCTGATTCTCTCCAAGTCTATTCAGCAGGATGCAGGGAGACCCCACAGGTGGTGACAATGGAATGAAGCTGGGGTGGCCACAGGCACAGCCAAGCCTGTTCTGATGTGGTTTATGGTTTTCTGTCTTTATAGTGAACACATGAGGAAGAGACTTCAGGGGTGCCAGGGCACAAATGATTGTGTTTCCAACCCCCCTTCCCTTTTGCAGAAGAGTCATACTTTAAAATTTTTGCTTAATATGTCCTTTCCTTTATTTAATTTAGGCAGGGTTTCAGGCTGGCCTTAAACTTAGGATCCTCTTGCCTCAGTCTCTCCAGGGGGATGACAGGTATGCACCAAGCCCTTAATTGATGCAATTCTCTTTTTCTCTTGCTGTCTTCATTTCTTTATTTATTTACTTACTTAGGTTTTGAGTCAGGGTTTCTCTGTGTAGCCCTGGCTGTCCTGGAACCAGGCTGGCTTTGAACTCACAAGAGATTCCCCTGCTTGTGCCCCAGCCCTCCAGCTAATTGATACAATTCTTGAAACCACAAAGAAAGAAACAAGAATACTGAAAAGCTCCTTGCCAAGCCCTACTATGATACAATTTAAATACATACACTTCCTAAAGCAGTTCTAGTATCATACAAGTAGTAAGTCTACAGTGAGAGAAGATAGAGGTAGTCAAGAAAGGCTCCCTAGGAAGGCAGAAAGCTAAGCCCTGACTAAGAGGAACTGGTGGTGGGGTGGGCCTGGCCACCCAGCTTTCCCAGCGGCTTACAGGTTTCTCTGTACTCTTAGCTCCCCCAAAACAGGAAAATCTCCCCCAATCCCTGTTCACTACACTCCAGCAGAGAAGAGGGGGCTCTCCCAGAGAGGCTTGTCTGACCAGACTGTTTAATCAGCAGGGTCATCTCGAAGGACTGTGAGGAAGCGCTCGCCTCCTTTACAGAGCAGATTGTACGAAGCCCGACACAGCGCCAGCCAAGGCGGTCCTCCTGGTTCCTGGGTGCTTATCAGAGGGAGGAGTTCAGTCATCAGAACCTGGGGAACAATACAGCCAAGGTCTCAGTGAGACCCTATCCTAGGTAGCGAGACCAGGCTACCCATGCAGGCAACCCTGGGACAAGCTTCCATCCTCCAAGCTTCCTTCCTGACAGTCCATACATCCTGGACATGCGATGTGCTTGGAGAATGTGCCGGCTCACACGCAGGCCAAAGGCTCATCATCACAGCCTATCCCAGGTTATTCTCTCTTGAAACTGACCCTCGGGAGGGCTCAGCCTCGGTGAGGTCACCAGCTCCCAGGAACCCAGGTACACATACCCACCTCCTGCTCTGAAAGTACCTTTTCCAGATGGATCTGCTGGTCCAGCATGGCCACCTGAAGCTTCAAGGTTGCCAAGGTCTGCAGCTCCTTGGTGCTAGAGTAGATAAGGAGCTCAGGGCACCAGGAAGAGTGCACTTCTCCACAAAGCGATAAAGCCTGAGTGGGCCTCTCCACAAGGCGTGGTCCCGGCAGTTGTTCGGTCACAGCTATGAGAACAGACATTTGTAGTCTCACAGGGTGACAGCCATCGCCCAGGTTTCTCTTTTCTTACAGGCCAGTACTTAATTTTCCAGGCACCTCTTCCCTACTCTCAACTGGCCTTGGCTTAAAGAGATACAAAGCTGTGTTTTTTTCTTTCCCTTTTTTAAGACAGGGTTTGTCTGTGTAGCCCTAGCTATCCTGGATTCACTTTGTATACCAGGCTGGCTTCTAACTCACAGAGACTTCCCTGCCTCTGCCTCCCTGAGTGCTGAGATTACAGGTGTTTGCCACCGTGCCTGGCTCAAAGCTGAGCTTTGAAAACAACCCAGCAGTGTAAGTCAGGTGCCGCACACCTTTGATCCCAGCACTCGAGGGGCAGAGGCAAGCAGGTCTCTGAGTTGAAGACTAGCATAGTCTACAGAGCAAGTTCCAGGATAGCCATGGCTACACAGAGAAACCCTGTCTCAAAATGCCTTGACCCTAGTTCAGACCTCAGCACAGGTAGTGCTAGTCTAGAACCTCACCTGTCTGTAGCACCTGGATGCTGTTGAGGCACTGTCCAACCATGGTCTGCAGCCCTTCCAGGGTGAGCAGGCATCCGTACTCCTGCATCCAGTCAGCGGGGGCTACACAAGTTACAGGGGGCAGGCGGGGTCCATGATGGTTCCCTGTCTGTCACCCTTGCCTTTTCCCCTCCACCCAAATTCCACTCAGGATCACTGACCTGTTGAAAGTTTCTTCTGCATATGGAGTCTCAGCAGCATACAGGCCTTCCTCAGGCTCTGGGCATGCGCCTTCACCTCTGCAGCACTGGGCCTGTGGCTGGAACACCCCGACTGCATACTAGTTAGGGAAACTGTCCCGTAAGCAGACCCTCCCCTTCACCAAAGATGAGTTTGCAGAGAGATACCACTGCCATGCCATGATGGCCCTTTCCCAAACCTGCCAGCTTTAGAGCGAGAAGCCCTCAGCTCTCCCAGGTCAGTAAGGATACAGCCACCTGGAGTTTGTGGAGGAACTGAGTTTTGGCGGCTCTGGTGGCATCTGTGGAATCACTGGTGTTTACGGAGCTGAGCTGAGCCCACAGGCTGGAAGAGGCACAAAGGCACCCCCGGAGGAATCAGGTCATTTTAACTAACCAGAGGGTACCTTAAGAGGTAGGGAAGTGATGGACAGGGGCACACCTCCAGCGCATGGCTTTGCTAGATGGCAGAAGGGGATAACAGAAGCCTCAGGGAACCGAGAGGTTCTGACCAAGATCAGGGGACAGGACTGATATGTACCAGGCACAGAGCAAACATCTGAGAGAAGACACCTTGTTTGACCCTCACAGTACCTCTGTGAAGCAGGGCCTACTACTGTCATTCCAGAAGGACCATAGTCTGGAATTTGGAGACCAAATGTCATGTTCAACCCTTAAAACTTGAATGGTTGAAGACTGGAGACTCAGTGGTTAAGAGCACTTGCTACTTTCCTGGAGGGGGTGAGTTTGGCTCCCAGAACTCACTTCAGGGAACTCATAACCATCTATAACTCCAGATCCAGGGGATCGGACACCCTCTCCTGGTGGCTTACACACACACACACCCCATAAAAACAAACAAAGAAAAGCAACAATCAAATACTTGTGTGGTTGATCTGGGAACTTCAAAGCCGCTAAGCCTGAGTTGACTGTAACAACTCAAATGAAGCAGATTCTAAGCACAAACAGGGCCCTGACATGGCAAAAGCAGAGAGACCTACTGGAGGGGTTTTTTCCCATCTCTCAGTCCCACTCAGCCTTACCGGGAATTCTGGGAAGCTGCCTTCCTGAAGGCCACAGGCAACTGCAGGAGAGTCCTGTGTGAGAGAGAGGCCCAATGTTCACAGCAGCCTCTTTTCATTCTTAGTCCTGGGTCAGGACCCACTGCGGGTGGACCTTCTCACCTCCTCTCCGTTAACAGTCTAATTCTCAGACAAGTTTCTTGAAGAGGGGCTGTGGAATAGCGTGGGTACTAAGCCTCGTCTAGAGAGAAAACCCTGCAGAGTCCATCTAGAGCCCAGAAGGACAAACCCAATGTATTTCAAGCAGCTGTTCTTCCCTGCCTGCTTCAGCGCATGACCCTTACGGGGCAGCACCTGGGGCTCTCCCGTTCAGCTCAATGCCCTGTCAGGATCTGAACAAAGAAGGCAGTGAGGGCCCGGGAAGCTTACCCCTTCTCCTTTAGTGTGAATGGTTCTGTGGCATGAGAACCAGCCGATGGGGTCATTTGTTGGTTCCTGAGGCCTGGTCCAGATCCGGTAGCTTGGGCTTGTGTTCTTACACGGGTCCTATCTCCCCTTGACGGGAGTCTGCCCTCAGGATAGTGCTTGGCAGGGACTGTGGTCCACTGTATGCCCTTGGTAGATCTTGTACCTGATGCAAGGCTGCCAGCCTGGCTGGGAGCCTGGGAATGGGCAGAGGCAGTGGCACCAGATGTGGCTGCATTAGATGTCAGGCCAGGGGTTCCGTCTCTCTGTCCAGCCTTAGACACACCTTTCCTCACGCGTACAGCCTTCTCCAGGGCCTGTGTCAGAAGCTCTAGCTCCTTGAGTTCTTGAGCACTAGGTGTGCATGCTATGAAAGTCAAGAGCCACGCAAGAGTTCCTCCTCACTGTCCCATCATGGATACCCCCCATGACAGTATGCCAGATAAAAGCCAGGGGCAGTACCTGGAGTTGGGTCCTCTTCTTTGGTTTCTGGATCTGGAGATGGGGACCTGGCTGGTTCCCTGGAAAACAGGGCAGTCATGGCATGTCATAGCATGGCCCAAACAGATCCTACCCCAGCCTCAGACCCTGCAGGATAAGAGGGAGAAACAGCAATGGCAACCAGCCTCTAGAAGTGTGCAGTTGCACTTGGCCTCCCAGACCCTGTGGCTCTGCATAATCCTGATGGTCTACCGAAGGCCTGGCCAGGAGGTCCCAGGGTCCGCGTACCAGACCTGCAGCAGCCGCCTGGAAACGCGCAGGCTCCGCTCCAACTGCCGCTGCCGTTCAGCGCAGGAGTCCAGGGCGCCCTGCACCTCCGCCATCAGCCTGAGGACAAGCACCATGTGAGCTCGGAACCCCGCGCCGTCCGCCCCACTCCCTCCGGTCGCACGAGACCCACCGGCGCGCGCAGTCCGTGGGCAGCAGGTAGCCGGCTTTAGCTCCAAGCATTTTTTTGTCGCCGCCACAAACTCTCCCGCCTTCCGGGTAGAAGGCCGCGCACTTCCGGCTAGGCTAGCCAACCTTCAGCTCTGCGCTCAAGACCTCCTCCTTAGTGCGAGAATCTACCTCAAGCTCCACCCCACCAACCAGGCCCCGCCCTAACCCCGCCCCGGGGCGGTGCTCAGGCACCGTCGGAATCTTGACAACGACGCCAGGGAGATAAGACTCACTGGCTTCCGATTTGGGTAACCAGATAATGCTCTTCTGGCAGGGCATCCGTGACCTTCTAATGTTTGGCTTTCTGTTTTAACCAGTTTCTGTCTAACTCTACTTTGAAAGCAGAGATAAGCTGTCTTGCTGACTCCAGGGTCACTTAGGAGTCATGCATATGGACGAAAGATGGTTTTTGGACTGGGTCAAGGGCCTGGTGCATGGGAATGAGTGTCAGATGAGGTGCCAGAACAGAGAGCAACGAAGCCCAGGAAGTCTGGAGCACGTGGAACCTAGAATGGGCCTGCCAAGCTGGCGTTATGCCCTGGCAGGTTGTGCAAGGGACAGATGAGTGATGGATAACAGGAGAGGCTGAAGCCCGAAGAATGGCCGGAAGGGGTTAGGAACAGCAGGCAGACCACATGCAAACACTGCAGCTAAGGCCCAGCGATGGCCTTTGCCCTCAGAGATTTACCAAATCCGGTCAACTTTTCACTTCGTGTTTCACACTGACTTTTTTCTTTTTCTTTCTTTCTTTTTCAGGACAGCCCTGGGTGACCAGGAATTAATGTTGTAGGCCAGGCTGGTCTAGAACTAACATAAATCCACTTACTTCTGCCTCCCTAGTGCTGGGATCAAAGGCACGCACAATCCATGTTTCATATTGAAAGCTATTTCTTTACCATCACTCCCTTAGCATATTTCATCTTTATTTTATTTATTGAGACAGTCTCAGGAGGCCCAGAATGGCTTCCAACTTAGTTTTTTAGAACCCTGGACCCCATGCATGCGAGGCAAGCTCTCTATCAACTCTGAACAACACCCCAAACTCATTAGCACAGTATTCTATGATAAAGCTCTCTAAGAAGCTTTTAATACATGAAATACTTCATATATATACTTCTGTCCATGTCCCTCTCCAAGTCCACTGATAGGAGAGGTCCTCCTCCCCTTCCCTCTGACCCTAGCCTATCAGGTCTCATCAGGACTGACTGCAATTGTCTACCTTTGTGGCCTGGTAAGGCTGCTCTCTGCTCAGGGGATGTTGATCAAAGAGCTAGCCACTGAGTTCATGTCAGAGACAGCCCTTGCTCCCCTTACTAGGGAACCCACTTGGATACTGACCTGCTCTGGGCTACATCAGTGCAGAGGTTCTAGGTTATCTCCATGCCTGGTCCTTGGTTGCAGTATCAGTCTCAGAAAAGACCCCTGACTCTCACTGCTGTCCTAACTAGTCTGAAACTCACTGTGTAGACCAGGCTGGCTTTGAATTTACACATCTGCCTGCCTCTGTCTCCCAAATGCTGCTCATTTCTTTTTCTAGCTTCTTCTTTTTGAGATGGTTTCTCTGTGTAACAGAGCCCTTGAACTCAAGAGATCCATCTGCTTCCCAAGTGCTGGCATTAAAGGTGTGCACCACCATGCCCCGCCCTGTTGCTCATTTCCTAAAAGATAATTACATATATTAGTACATTATTCTGTTTTCAATTAAGGCAGACTGTATGTGTAGCAGGACCTCATGTAGCTTAAACTGGCCTTGAATTCACTATGTAGCCGAGAATGACCTCAATCTCATCTTCCTGCCTCAATGTCACCATTTTTTGGTTTTTTGAGATAAGGTTTCTCTGTTTAAGAGGCCTGGCAGTTCTGGACTTGCTTTATAGACCAGGCTGGCCTCAAACACAGAGATCGAAGGCCTCTGCCTTCCAAGTACTGGGATTAAAGGCATACACAACCTGCTAATATCATTTTCTTTTCTTTAAAAAAAAATTATTATAGTGTTCTACCAGCATGCCAGAAAGAAGGCGCCAAATCTCATTAGAGAGGTTTGTGAGCCATCATGTGGTTGCTGGGAATTGAACTCAGGACCTCTGGAAGAGCAGTCAGTGCTCTTAATTTCTGAGCCATGTCTCTAGCCCTCATCTCATCAGTATTTTTTAAGTTAAAACTTTTTATGTCTGCACAGCTTGTATAGCATGTGCTCATGGAGGCCAGAATAGGGAACTGGATCTCCTGGAACTGAAATTATGGATGGTTGAGAGCCACCATATAGGTTTGGGAATGTGAATGCAGCAAATTCTCCTAACCGATGAGCCATCTCCCAGGCCCCTTCTATTTCTAGAATTATAGCAGTGTGCCACAGCTTTTAGATTTGTGGTTGGCTCAAGCTGGAAGTGAGGACAGGAGCAGTGCCCAGTAGGACTGGAGACAATAAATTAATTCTAGAGCCCAAAACATAAACCCTACTTGTTTTAGTGTGAATGTACATGGAATATAAGAAAGTTGTGAGCCTAGTGTGTGAAGCCAAGAAGCAGAAAGGGACTTGGACCTAGGCAGATTTGTGGAGACTAAAACTCATAGAAATCAGAGGGTCTCAGGTATGTGCCTGGATCAACTTCTGCTACAGGTGCAGGCTGGTAGTGAGATTCTGTGTGTGGCCAGTATGTATGTGTGCCACAAGTATACCTAGTGCCCACAGATATCTGATATCCTGGAACTGGGATTTAGGGTGGTTGTGAACCACCGTAGGGGTGCTAGGAACCAAAACCAGGGCCTCTTTGTGAAAAGAATAGTCTTACCAGCAACCATCCCTACAGCCCCAGGGAGTTAACTGAGAGTTTGACCAAAATAACAATGGAGAAGTAGGAGGCAGTTGTGGGATGCACAACCAACCACATCATGAGTCTCTTCACATTTAATCCTCACAACACGCCTGTGAGGTAGATATTCCTTAGAGAGGAGGGAACAGGCTCACACATGGCCAGGTGAACACTCAGTGGCATAGGACCACAATCCAAATGCCTGGACCCTTTACCCCAGTGTGCCCCAGCCAGAGTGGTCAGAATTCTGTTAACAGTAGCAAAAAGAGCTGCCATGGGGACAGCACAGGAAATGAACAGAGCTTATGATGCTCCTCCTGTACTTTTGGCTCAAGGGTATGTGAGAGCATTCCCGGCACTTTCTTCAAAAGACAGAAGTATACACGTAGGGTAGCGTATCTGCTCAGGCATCAGCAGACTCGCCAGGGGTTGAGGACAGCTGCCTCATAACCCAAGGCCTTCCACAAGGCAGGCAGTCCTGCAAAGCAGTCTCTAACCAGCACAAAGGGACCAATGAACTTTCTTCCCATGGAATCCAGCCACAAAACAGGCAATTCTTCTGACTTCTCTCTCCTCCATCTTTGTTAATTTGGATATTACAAGTGATTGTTTATAGCTATCCTCTAGGAAAACTCATAGAACCAAGGGGCTGGTGTCAGTTTCCTTTTCCTGAGGTCAGAGGACCCAGCCCAGGCTGACCTAGGGCTTCTGGTCCTCTTGCCACATACTTTCTGGCTACTGGGTCAGCAGTGGGGAACCACCACAGGTGATTAGATTCTTTTTTCAGTTGAAGCTCAGTAATATGGGGACCCTATTATCTTTTTTATTTAATACTCTCTATTTAAAAAAAAAATTTTTTTTCCATTGGAAGAAACCTAGAAATAAAGAAGGGGAAAGAATGGCCTAGAAATTCAGTGCAGAAAGACAGTCACATGGATACATCGGGACACAGACAAACCACTCTGGGAGGACAGATTTTGAAGATGGGCTCAAAGTGCCTGAGGGAGGGGAGCCTGTAGGCCTGGCTTCAAGGGCCTCACACCTGCCCATTAGGCTGTAGTCAACACTGATATGGGGGGGGGGGGACACACACGACACAGGCTCCCTACATTGAAGCAGGTGAGGGGACAGTGCTGTGCTCAGATGAGAGCTCCCCACTGGTCAAAACAAGACAAGACATGCCAGCAGAGCTTTGAACTGTGTTAGGCTACCTGGGCCTCTAGTATTCAAAGGAAACTGACAGCTCCTGGCCTGGGATTACGAATGCCAACACAGCAGGCTCATGCTCCCAGAGACAGCAGGACACAGAGGGTAGGGAGGGGTGGGCCTCACAGGTGTGGCGTGGCTTTGAGGCTGCCGTCCACTGTTTTTCTGATGTTCTGACAGCTCACACTGAACGCCCCTACGGGATCTTCCGCCCTTCTGGGCTCTGCACAGCACCCATCAGCAGTGTCCCAGTGAAACAGCGGTCGGCCCTCGGTAAACATTCACCCCGGCAGACACTAACAGGCTCAGAGCTTCAGGAAGCCCAAGTTCGTGTCCTCGTCACTGTGCGTGGATAGGTTTTGGCGTTTCACCCGTTGCCGGAGGACACCGCTCTCCAGGGGGACTGGGGGGCGACACTGTAAACATGACTTCTTGGCCTGATGGTGGCAAGCCTTTGTGTTTGAGTCGCTGCCTACAGACAGCACTGAGGTAGATTGGGGAGAGGCCCCCAGGCCACCATCCAGGGAGCCCATGGGACTCGCGCTGCTGACAGAGGAGTATCCTGAGGTTGTGATGTCCTTGCCCGGATCTGCCCTGCTGCAGAGAAGGGGCCTGGGAGCTGAGGTTGGAGGTGCCTGGGTGCCTGGGGCTTGGTGGCCCGTGTCCTCCGGCCAGGCCTCCTCATCACTGGACTCCTGGCAGCAATGCTGTTCTGGGTTCAGATAGACCACAGTGACATCAAGGAGTCCGCTGGGAGCCGTGACTGTGAAAAATTTGGGGGGAGGGTCTTTAGGGCACAGGCGAAGTCTCAGAGGTGAGCCTACACCTGCTCAGGACTGTGTAGCCCTGGCTATTGCTTAGGTAAGAGCCATGGGTGACCTTGCCCCTCTTGAGCTGGGAGGCTTGCCCCAGCAACTCTAAGGGCAGCAAACTCGCCACCTAACTTACTCGAATGGACACAAAAGCAAGCACTTGCAAGACAAAAGCAGCTGAAGCTTGCTCACTGTCGTCTGTCCGGCTACAGCAGGACAGCCAGCAGTTTACATACACACGTGGGACACCTGGTATTGGACACACTCGGTGAGGCCCTTCAATTAACAGTGACCCAGAGATGGATACCCCAGTGTTTCAGGTTCACACACGTCTCCCCTCAAAACAGTGCCCTTGGATGGCATGCCGCCCACATGGCGCATCCCTGCACTGCACCCCTGCTCACCATCACCCTCCTTCTCGCCTTCGCTCTCCTGGTCTCCTTCATAGCCCGAGAAGCAGTCCAGGCTCCAGTCCAGAAGGCTGCCCAGCAGCGTCTCCTCCTGACTGGAGAGCTCTGCGGTGGGCGTGGTAACAAAGCTGCCCCTGTCCTCCTGAAGGCTGTTCTCCCGCTTCCTGCAAGGTAGAGAGAGTCCAGAGAGCCCTGGTCACAGATGACGGCACCTGCAGACCCATCACGGCCCTCCATGTCTGCCTTAATGCCTGTATGGCCCTCCTGTAACTGACAGAAAGACTCCACCACCTACAACAGGGATAGTGCTGGGCCCGACTGCACAGAGCAGTCTGTCTTTACATGAGGCCAGCAAACCTGTCCCCCTGGGGTCAGGGGTTGAGAGCTACAGTATGGTCTCCTCCGGGAGAGGCTGCTACCAACCACCAGGCCTTTTCTCTGCTGACTCCATAGTGAGTGTGGCTGACCCCACGTTACCCTGGAGGGCTCTTCTGGAAGCCCCTTCTGAAGTGGCTATGGGGGGGGCTTCTGGGGAGCAGGTGGGACAGTGAAATTAGGTAGGTCCTTTAGAGGTGCCAGAAGCCCCACCTCAAGTAGGCACATGTGTCTGTCTACGATTTCCCCCAGGGTAACACTGGGGGATGTAAACAGCGGAAGATGCTGTGGTGCTTCCTCTGTGGCAGGTGCGAAGGGAAGGGAACACCGCTGTCTTCTCAAGAGACCCCAAGAGACCAGGGTCTGAAGCCAGGGATCGCCTACCATAGACCACTCACGGCTCATACGACAGGTACCACCCAGTGCCCAACTTAAGGTTGCTCAGGGGTACATAGGGTGCTGAGGAGTCACAAGAGCAGGGCGGGCATAGGGGGGAAACCTGAGTTTTGCAGGATCCATAGTTCTTGAGGTAGAGGTAGTTATTCTATGAGGTACGGCCAAAGTGCTGGGATGTGAGGTGAGGACAGACAGAACTACACATAGCACAGGGTGGAGGAGACAAGGCAGGCAGGCAGACAACAAAGACACTACTCAGGTTACAACCTGACCAGCAGCTGTGCCACACAATGGAGGAGAGGGGACCAGGATAGCACACGCAGAGAGAGAGCCTGAACAGATCTTCCGTGTTCAGGACCACTTTCCCTCAAAGGGAGAAAGGATAAAGCACAACAGACAGGCCGGGAGGTGGTGGTGGGGGCAGCCGAGGGACACACCTTTAATCCTAGCACTCGGGAGGCAGAGGCAGGCGGATCTCTGAGTTTGAAGCCAGCCTGGTCTACAAAGAGAGTTCCAGGATAGCCAGGGCTATACAGAGAAACCCTGTCTCAAAACACCAACCAACCAACCAACCACTCAAACAAACAAACAAAAAAGGCGAGACAGACAGACGACAGTGACTTCTAAGAAAGGCTAGAACATTGATACTCAAGAACAGGCCAAGGGCCAGAGCCCATCGGATAAGCCTGGGATCTGGTGTTCCTTGGCCCAAGCCTTAGGAAGCTTATATAAATAGTTGCAGCGTCAGGGAGGAAACTCAGCTCACCATGCCTGAGTGCGCAGTGGCATGGTTGCAGACATGGACAGGGAAGACTCACCGTTTGCTCCTCCTCCCGGAGGGGGAGCTGAGGAAGCTGTGGATCTCCCCTGTGCCAGGGAAAGATGGGGGCTCTGGGTTCTCCTGTGTCACTCCTAATGCGGTGCATAACGCGGCATAGCTCAGTACCTGTAGGGAAGCCAGAGTGAAGACCTCCAAACCCACCCAGGCACACCCACCAGGATCCTAAGTGACAGAGAGGACGCAGTACCTCCTCCTGGCTGATTTCCCCGTAGCACTTATCCTCAAAACGCTGCTTCACGGCGGTCAGGGAGACTTGTCTATAGTCTTTGGGTGCATCATCATGGAAACTGCAAATGGACACAGAGGCTGACGTGTGAACCTCACCGACCCAAGTTTAGCCTAACTCCCACCAGAGAGGACAGCAAAGTTTTCAAACCCAGTCCCAGTGATAAGACGGGTGGCTCCTGGGTGGTTAGTTTCCCAAGAGAAAGAGAAACAAATACACATAGAACTTGAACAAGAGTGTTTATCTCAGAGCAGTCAGGGGCTGAACCGGCCCGCGGATCCAACAATGGTCAGACAGACAAAGGTCCATTCAGACAGTCAAATCTACTCAAACACTGACACATGTTGGAATATGAACCTGAAACAGGATGCTCAATGAGAGAAGCCAGACTCACAAAGTGGCACATTACGTGATTGCTCCATATGCAACGTCCAGAATGGGCAAAGCCACAGATGAAAGCAATGAATAGATGCTGGGGCCAAAGAAGTTGAGAAATTGGTTAGTGACAGCTACAGAGTGGAGTTCCTTTTAGGGGTAGAGAAAATGTCCTAAAATTGTTCTAATATACAATTCTGAATATACCAAAAGCCTTTTAAGTTAGGCAATTTTTTTTAAAGTTATGCAGGGTTTCTTTGTGTATCCCTGGCTGCCCTGGAACTTACTCTGTAGTCCAGGTTGGCCTCAGATTCAGAGATCCACCTGCCTCTGCCTCCTGAGTGCTGGGATTAAAGTGTGTACCACGACAGTCTGGCAAGTTATACAACTTAACAAACAAACAAACAAACAAACAAACCCAAAAACTTAGTTTATAAATAAATGCTTCCAGAAGGAAAAAAGGAGATGAATTTCAGTGGATAGAGCATATGTTTAACATACAGGAAGCCCTGGAATACATCCCTAGCACCAGAAAGATGAAAAACCACACACGCACGCACACACACACACTTCTTTCAGATAAATAATGTTTAGCAACAACTTCTGGTTGCCTGCCAGCATCAGGAAACAATCAGTACAAGAAAAAGTGGAGGGCTAAGATACTGACCCAGCGATAGTCTATGGTCTGGGTACCACAGGAAAAAAACCATCATAGGCAAAAGCATAATGCTGACAGGTTCCTATCAGTGGAGCCCAGTAGGGAGGCAGGAGGGCAGAGAAGGTGCTGGTGGAGTGAGTATTCTAGAGGGCTGACTTTACTCTGGAAGCCAAGAGGGAGGCTCTGGGCTGAACAGAATGAACATGCTGGATGGAGGGGGCTCATGGTGTGACCACAGTCCCCACGAGGGCCAGATCTCAAGGCAGATGGCCACATGCAATTAAAGGGCACCAGGGCTCAAAACCACTAGGTTACAAAGATGAAGAAGCATTCAGCACTACCTACAAGGGGACAGGCAGTCAGAAGACAGCAGCTCAGACACGGGAGCAAGGTTGTGCGGGCTGGGATTAGAAGCCTCAGCTAGCTGTGACTACTGGAAATGGTTAATTTTCTGGGGGAGAGAATCTGAGCAGTGAAAGAAAGCCAGAACTACCTGGCTCCTCAGGGCGGGGGTTTTGAGGCTAGAGAACGACACGGACAGCGCATATCCTGGAGGAGCGAGGACCCCGAGGAAGAAAACAAGAAGGGGGAGTGAAGCTGAGAAAAGGCAAAGGCAGCCGTAGGCGGATGCAAACCCAGCCCCGTGTCCCATGACACTCCACTTAGAGCCCGCAGCCCAAGCGTCTGTCGGCATCTGCCCTTGTACTGATGTCCTCCGCCTCAGTCAAGGATATGCTTCAGGGGACCCCCGCCTCACCCAGGTAACAGCTCCACAGTCCTGTCTTTCTTTAAAAAGATAATTCATACAACATATTCTGATCACGGGGGTCCCCTTCCCAATTTCCCCCCAGATTCTTCCCACTTCTCTACCCATTGTCTGTTCTTCCTCTGTCTCTTTAGAAAACAAACAGGCATATTAAAAAGGTAACCAGAAATGAAAAAAAAAAACAAAAAAACAAAAAACAAAAAAACAGAAACAAAAACCTTGAAATCTCCTCACACACAAAACCTATCCATAACAACACAAAATTGGGGGCCACGATATAAACACAAAAGATCTATAAGACAAAAAGAATTCCCCAAGCAATATGAGACAAAAACAAAAACAAAACCCATGAAGTTCATTTTGTGTTGATAGGCACGAGGCCTAGGCTCAAGTGTGGTTTTATACTGTATCTGAGGGTCCATTAGTGAAAACTGTTTTTTCCTATTCTGGCTTTTTTCTAAGTACCCAGAAAGGGTCCTGTGAGGTGAGCAAAGAGCCCAGTCAGCGTGAGGGTGCAGGTGGGAGGCCGAGCAGTGTGGGCTGAAGCAGACGGTGGGTGAACTGCTGAGGCTGAGATGTGTTGGTGCAGCAGACAGGCGCAGGCAAGGGCTGGTGGCGGGGACTCCTTGCCTGCTGCTTCCTCTTCCTCAAGAGGACAGGTTCTGTGTGAACACAGAACTAAGTCCAGCCCCGGGATTTTAAAATGCCAACCTGTGGATGCTGCATAAGCCTGAGTGAGGGGCTGAGTTCAATTCCTAAAACTCATAAAAGGGTGGAAAGAGAGAACGGACTGTACACAGATGTTCTTTGATATCCACATGCACACACGTGTGTACACTCCAACAACAACAACAACAATAATAATACAATGAGATTATCAATAATACCAATCTTAAATATCAACCCCAGGGAAGACTTTTTGGCCTGAAACGTTGCAGGAAGACCTGTGGATTGAGTGGCAGCTGCCATGTGATAACACAAAGTCTGATGGCGGGGGCCGGGGGGGGGGGGGCCAAGTCTCATCAGGGAAAGGATCTCAGACTCACTCCCACCGTCTTCCTTTCTGAAGACAGGGTCTGGGTACAGTCTAGGCTGGCATGGAACTCTGACCAGTGGCTCAGGCTGTCCATGACTCAAGCGTCCCACTTAGCTGTCTCCAGTGCTGAGAGACTACAAACACTAACTTGGACTCACCACTTTTTATGAAGGCTCAAGACACAGGGCGTGAGGTCGTTGTAAGAGAACCCAGTGAGGTCCCACAGTTGAGTGGTCCAGGGCTGAGCTGGGGAAGAAAAGCAGGTCAGGGATGTGACAGCACCTGAAAATTCCCACATCTCTGACAGTTTTGTAACATATTCTCAGACTCAGGCTTCTTAGTCCCTTTAAAATACCCCTAAGGGCCAGTAAGATGGCTCAGGGGGCAAAGGCACTTGTTGTGAAGCTTAATGACCTAGAATCGATTCCTGGAAGCCACATGGCAGGAGAGAACCAACTCCTGCAAGTTATTTAGCCTCTGACTGCCACACTCACACCATGACATTGAGTGTGCACACATATGCACATATAAATTAAATACAGTTGTAAAAAAACAAACAAAACAAAACCCAAATCAAACTATCCTTGAAAAGACTCCATATAAAGTACACACACTTTTGGAAAGCTATGGCCCAGCAAGAACCATGCCCCACCCCTGCTCCCAAACTGTTTTACGTGCCATTCTGCTTCTCTCTCTTCTCCAGGATGAATGGGGAAGGCTTTGCTTCCACCCTTCCAACCCCTCCTATCTAAGAACCTCCCCCTATGCCCCCCCACAGCCCCCAGGCTTGCTTGTCCTTACTCTGCCCATGCATCAGTCTGGCCAGGAGCAGGGCTGCAGAAGCCAGGCGGGCTGGGGCGTAGACGGACAGGCTGGTGTGTAGCAGGGAGAGCTCACACAGGAAGCTGCACAGGTGCTGGGTTCTGGGTGCGACAGGGACCAGGGTCAGCAGGACCTCCTTATAGTCAACCACCGTAGGGATCTAGACAGAAGAGGGAGGTAAATATCGTGTCTCGTCCGTCTGCATCACGCTGAGGCACGGCCTGGCGGGGGTCTGGCTGGGATGCTCATGCTGACGGCCAAGCACAGGGTCTCGGGACAGGTAACGACACCCTGTGGCCATGGCGTCCTGGTGTTCTCTCCATGGCGGTAAAGTGATGGCCGCAGCTGCTCCCACCAACTGCCCTGTCACCTCAAACAGGAAGACATTTTTGTTCAAAGCAAGAGGCAAACCCCTGCTTACTCGAATCTTCCCTTCCAGGGCGGAGATGATCTCTCCCATCATCCGTACCAGGTCCTCGTACTTGTATGTGTTGTCGGTGAGCCACACAGCCTCTCTGATGGTCAGGATCTCTTTGCTGATGAACCTGGGATGTAGAGGCGGGGGTGGGGGTGGGGGGTCAGCCCTGAGCTGAGGGGGCTCAGGGAGCCTTGAGGAAGCCTCAAGGTGAAGGCATGATGGGATTGCTCCCGACTTAGTGGACAATAGGAGGCTCCACAATGGATCCAGCCACCTCTGACTGACAAATAAGCATTAAGGGTGCTACAAAGAGGGAATCATAACAAGACAGACCAAGTAGGAAACGCAGGGCTGTAGAGTAGATCCAAGTATCTACAGAAGTGCCAGGTTCCAAAGAAACGTGGGACAAGTGTCACCCAGTACCCGAGGCTCTTCCCAGCTCTTCTTGACCCCTGTCCCTCCTCTAACCCTATCCAGCCCAGGGCGGGGCTTCCCTCCCCCCCCTGCTTCTGATTCCTACTTAGCTCAGCCAATTGGGCAACCTGCTTTCTTAACATCCTGTCCTGCTGGTCCCTGTCTGCTTCTTCTCCTCTTTCCCCTCTCAAGGCACAGTCTATTCTGCTTGCCATTTTCAGTCTGGACTCTTCCAGATGCCTCTGGCTGTTCTCTCTCTCATATCTACGTAGGAGCCCTCATGTCCTACTTTTTTCTAATTCAAAAAGGACCAGTGAGTGACACTGTAACTCAATCCTCTAATTTTCTTTACACCTTATGGATGAGGGCTTTTTTGTTTTTGTTTGGTTGCACTGTGGCTCAAACCCAGACGCAGACATGCCACGCAAGCCTCCCGCTCCGAACACCCTCAGCTCCTGTCTTATCTTTTGACAGTGTCTAAGGATAAACAATGTAAATGCATCGTGAGCTACTGGGAGAAACAATTGGAAACAGAGCACCTGGGATCTGTTAGGAAATCTACTCGTACCCCAGTGTTTGGCCACAGGAATCCTGACTGTCCCTGCTGCAGGTGGGCACCCTGTTCTCTGTTGTCTACAAGTGCTATCAGGAAAACTCTGCTGAGGTCCCACAAGCATCCTCCTGGCAAGCGCGGACTGCTGCCCATGCTTAGGCTAATGTGAATCATTTGGCCTAACGAAGGGGTCAGGAGGCACAGAGCAGGAACTGTTGGTAGGAAGGGCACAGACACTGAAAAGAAAGATGTATATGGGCTGAGGAGGGCTCTGCATTGGGCCTTGAGGTGACTAGCAGGCAACAGAGGCAAAAGAGGCTCTGAGAGCAAAGCCAGGGCACCTCAGCCTGCTGGGGGTTAGACCCAAGGTTTCACATTCCCGATATTCCGGCTTCTAACTCCCAAATGCTGGGATTAAAGATGGGTACCACCACGTGACCCCCAGCTTAACATATTGTTGTCTGTGGTCCTAGGCTCTGAAGATATAATCATACTGTTGGGCAGATGGAGGCAGCAGCCCCACAGGTTTGCTGATGGGTCAGAAGACTTGGGATATGAGATTCAGGTCAGAGCACACCAGCACCGCAGCCCTGCCACTTCGGTCAAGGGGCTTCTCACCTGGTACAGATGACCATGCAGGCAATGCCCAGAAGCTGGAGCTTGAACCTGGGTACCAGCCTCCTCCGCAAGTACCGGTCTACACACTCCACTGTGAGATGGAGACACAGGCTCGTGAAGTCCTTCATTGTGGCAACTTCTACCAACCAGTCGATTAGAATGTACCTGTGGACAGAGGGCCACCTGTGAAAACTAGGACAAGTGTACACCTTCAACTCCCGCCCAAGTCTGTTCAGCCTAAGAGCCCATCATCTTGGAGGCACTGGTTTACCAACTCCGCGTCCCAGGGAGTTGGGGAGGCCTACAGCTACTCCAGGGAGGCTGGGGGGTTCACACATCTCCGACCCCGGCCCACACCAGCCCCCAGCGTCACACCAAAGCACTGGCTGAGCTCAGTCCTTGGCGTACATAGGCAGTGGGGCTGGGGATGGATCACAGCTCTCAGGACTGGACAGAGGGTTTCAGCAGCTCTGCACCACCAGGCAGGCTCTCCTGTCTGGGCCCTTATAACAATGCGCTGCAGAGGATCAAAGAGCCAGAAAAGCCACGTACAGCAAGAGCCAGAGTCTCTGCACTGAAGTCCTCTACTTCCCTCATCCAGCACCCCAGATGGATGCCCGGATCCTAGACTGCTAACAGAAGTGTCCCTCTCAACAGAAGGAAGAGAATCACAGAAAAACGTCATGAGGATACCCTAACCCTAACCCTAACGCCTCTCTGAACAAGAGGCACTTGTTTAAAGCAGAGGGGGTTAAGTTAATAGGAAGCAAGAGAGAAAAATGGTAATGACACAGACTCTTGGGAGACAGGACGGCTTCATTTCAGCCCACAGAGTCATCTTCAGAAGTAGAAGGACGGAGTAGAAGGGGGAGATGGGCTGAGGTGGTTGGGGAAGGGTATGGGCGCGGTCTTCCTCCCCTCAGAAGGGTCAGGTGTTTGAGGCTTAAAGCAGATAGGCGTGAACAGACTAGAGGGTTCCCCTAAGCAGACAAGCCTGACAAGTTTAACAATCTGATTTACTTTTTTAAAATTATTATTACATTTGTTTTATGGGTATGGGTGGTGCGTATGTGTGGCTGCATGTGCCCTGGCAGGTATGCGAGAGACGGAGGACAACTTTTGGGAGTTGCTTCTCTCCTTCCACCATGTGGTCCTGGGAATTGGACTCGGGTTTCCAGGGTTGGCAACAGGCGTCTCCACCTGCTGAGCCGTCCTACTGGCCCCGGCGATCTGTTTGTAGAAGTCAGATTTTGGGGCTATCAAAAGTGCTGGGATTAAAGCCCTGCTCAACATGAGACAGGGTCTTTTACTGATACCTGGGACTTCCCAATTAGACTAGGCTAGCTGGGCACAGAACCTCAGGGACCCACTCACTGCCACTTCCTCAGGGCCACTATCCTCCATCCATCCCGCCCCAGTTCTGGGCATCAAACTCAAGTCCTCATTCTTGTCTGTCAAGCAAATTACTCAGTGAGGCCATCTCCATGACCTCAGGGCCATACTTTTTAAAAAATATTTACTGAACACATATTATGTTCCAAGCAGTGGTTTTCCCATCATAAATTAAAATTTTACTTGATATTTCAAATGAAAGCTTAAAAAAAAAATCATTCACATTTCCCTCTAATTGTATCTACCCTCTAACACGTTATGCAATTTTGTATGTTATCACTGCTGTTTGAAGCCCAAAAGAAGGGCAGTCGTGCTGGGTATCACAGTAGCTACCAAGGGAAGAGATGGCCTTGACGGGGGAACAGAGAGCAGCTAGCTCCCTAGGTCTGGCCTCTGGTCACTGAGAGGCACAGACTATACTGATGATTCTAAAAAGAGCTGTAAAAAAGGGTTATAGGGGTTGTGGCTGCGGGTTAGTGATAATTCATCATGAACGAGGTCCTGAGCGCAAAATCTAGGCCCTCCTCTATCCAAAAAAAAAAAAAAAAGGTTGTATTTTGGCTTCAAAAACTGGAGGTGTGAATCTCATCATTTCAGAACAATGTTTAGAGTAGCTTAACATGCCCTGTGGCTTTAAAGAAGGCTTTAGTGGCTCACATTTATCCTCCCAGCACTCAGGAGGATGAAGCAGGGTACCCAGAAGTTCAGGGCAAGCCAGCAGGGCTGGGGAAGATGCTTAAGCATTTGCTGAGCAAGTGAGAGCATTGGCCTTCGGATCCCCAGAACCCATGAAAATGCCAGGGGTGTGTGTGACCAACTCCCAATTCCAGCTACAATACAGGTAGCCAGGGTGGCCATAGTGGTGCGCTCTGGTTGCCTGAGAGACCCTGCCTCACTGAATACGGCAATGGAGGATTCATGACATTAACTTTGGGTCTCACGTGCATGTGCACACATGTGGACTCCTACATACATGAACATACCCACAAACATGAAAGTGGAAAAATCAAATGCAAATCTAAAACTTAGCATTCAAAGTAGAGCAGAATTATATTCTTCATGAAAGTCCTAAATAGCGCTCTCTCTCGCTCTCGCTCTCTCTCTCTCACACACACACACACAGGGATCCTAATAAGCTGGTAAAGAAATGGCACATTGCCCTGGGACAGGTGATGCAGTATCGCTCTGCCACCAGATCAAACACGAGCTCTTGAAGGTCTCACCTCATGGTGTCACTGAGCCCCTTCTGCACAGAGAAGATTTTCTGCTTGTTGACGGCCTGGGAGGCCTGGAACAGCTGGCACACTGTTTCCGTGCAGGCTTTCCCTTCTAGTCCAAGCTGGCTTCCCCCTGCGCAGGCCTTGGCCAAAGCCAGCTGCAAGGAAAGACAAAGACAGCGTAAGTGCTGGCTCCCTTGTCAGAAGGGCTCGGCAGGCGGAACATAGAGAACAGCCACCTGCCTGAGGTTTTCCGCCTGCTACAGCAGCGTGGCCAAGAGCTCCAGGATGGAGGCCTCAACACACCAGCTTTCCTTTATATTTTTTAAACTAAATGAAATAAAAAACTTCATGGGTATGAGTTTTACCTACATGTATGTTTGCGTCATGTTCATGCCTGGTGCCCAAGGAGGCCAGAAGGTGCCAGGTCCCCTGGAACTGGAGTTACAGGTGACTTTGAGTAACCATGTGGCTGATGGGAAATGAATGCTCTCTGGGTCCGTCTGGCAAGCAACCAGTGCTCTTACCTACTGGGCATCTCTCGATGGCACATTGATGGCCCTGGAGTCAGCACGTAGGAGACACTGCTTGGCACCCACAAAGACTTCAGATGGTCAGTCAACAAATTTTACACACTTCCATCTGTATTTTCCTAGGTACCTATAGCTTCGTGTACATGCATGTGTGCATGTATGACCACACTTGATATGCATCTTTCTTTCTCCGTCTAGAAATACTAGGCCACTGGGCCGTGGACTACATACACCTCCTGCCTCAGTCTCTTGAGGACTGGGATTAAGCCCCCACACTTGCTTATTTCCTCTTTTCTGAGACTCTGGAGCTGTTTGGACATCCCTCAGTATCTTACTTCTCTGATTATACTGAGTCTCTTAAAATGTATTTATTACAATTATTATTTATTGTGTATATATATATATATATATATATATATGTGTGTGTGTGTATATGTGTATGTGCTGGACAGTTTTATGTCAACTTGAAACACGATAGAGAGAGAAAGGAACCTCAATTAAAAAAAAAAATGCTTCCATAAGATTAGGCTGTAGGCAGCGGTTCTCAAATCTTCCTAATGCTGTGAACCCTTACTACAGCTCCTCAGGCTGTGGTGACCCCCCAACCATACAGTTATTTTCATTGCTACTTCATAACCATAATTTTGCTATTTTTATGAATTATAATATAAATATTTTTGGAGACAGAGGTTTGTCAAAGGGGCGGAGACCCACAGGTTGAAAACTGCTACTCTAGGGCCTTTTCATAATCAGTGATTGATGGGAGACGGTCCAGTCAACTGCATGGTGCTATCCCCGGGGTGGTGGTCCTGGGTTCTATGGGAAAGCAGGCCGAGCAAGCCATGAGCAAGTCAGTAAGTAGCACTCCTCCATGGCCTCTGCATCCGCTCCTGCCTGCAGGCTCCTGGCCTGTTTGAGTTCCTGTTCTGACTTCCTTCAGTGATGGACTACAACATGGAAGTAGAAGCCAGATAAACCCTTTCCTCCCCATTTTGGTCATGGTGTTTCATCGCAACAATGGTCACCCTAACTAACGTGCACATGTGCCATGGTGTGCATGTGGTAATCAGAGGGTAACTTCTGGCACAGCCATGTGGGTCTTAGAGAGCAAACTCTGGTCATTACGCCAGGAGGCAAATAATGAGCCATCTTACTACTGAAAATTTTGTAAATGTCTGACAATCTTTCTAGACATGAACACAACATTCTGTGACAAAGGTCAGGCTGGACCATCTGCTGAGTTTTGATTTCTTTCCTAGGGTTTGAGTTGTTGGAATTCTACCATCCATGTGGTGGGGCAGTAAGAATAAGCTTTCCCCTCTGTGGTAAGCTGATTTGTTCTGAAGCAGCCCCCTTGCCCCTCATTACTATTCAGGATGGTACCAAGGGCCTAGCCTGTAAGTTCTACAGCCGGCAGGGCAAGGTCTGCTGAAACGCAGTTATAAATTCCTGATTTCCTGGCTGGATAAGTAAGGCCAGAACTAATTAACTAACAAGAACTCCACATACCCGTTTATTCTTGGGCAGCCTAACATTTGTTCTTACAAAAAGCATGATCAATGGAACAACTTTGCAAAATGACATGAATTTTGACAGCAGCGTTTGGAGTTAAGAGGCTGACTGATAAACAGACAAGGGTGGGGATGGGTGAACACAAAGCATTTCTGGGGTCTTCTTATACACTCAGGACGGAGCTCCAGGGGCTGGAGATGGCCCTCTGCTCTCACAGATGACCCACGTTCAATCACCAGCACCCATATTAGGTGGCTTACAACTGCCTGTAATTCCAGTTCCAGCAGACTCAATGCCCCCTACTGGCCACCACAGGCATGGCATACACATGGTGCGCATACAGACAAGCACACACACAGAAATAAATATAAAATTAAAACAAAACCAAAGGACTCAGCTCCAGGCCTGGACTCATCTTACTGCTTCCCTAAGCTTCTGATCAGAGCCTGGGCAGTCCTGGCCCAAGGTTGAAAGGAAAGAATCCGGATCTTACGTCACCTGCGCTTCCCAGCAGCCTTTGGCAGCATAGTCCCTGAGTTTCCGGAAGCTGTGGAGGCATCGTCCAGGATCAGACATCTGTCAACAAGAGAAAGTTACCCTTACTCCTGAGAGGAACGCAGAACCAGCCCCATGGGTCTCTAAATGTCTTCTCCCACACTCTTCAACTGCACCGGCTTCCACAACCTTTACCCCCAATAATGGCAGTCTTCGGGAGCACTGTTCACTGTTCAGAAGCACCCAAAGCCCCAAAACCCAGCATCTATGAAAGAATCCTCCCTTTGGTTAACCAAGTTTCAACCCACCCAGGGTCACAAGAAACTGCCTGTGAGGTCTATCCCACACGAGACTGCGCAGTGCTTACATCCATCTTCCTGTTGCTTTCCCAAAGGAGGTATGAGCTGGCCAAGCATCCCTGATGAGCAGCCTCTTCAAAAAGGTTATGGGCCTGCTTCTTTTTCTCTTCATCCTAGAGTGGGTCCAAGCACAGCCTCGTCAGCCACCCTTGTCCACTTCCACACCTGTAAGCAGTCACGCTCAGAGCGATTACATGGATTAACCACATCAGAGCAGAAATGATGCCGCTAAGCATACGGTGCTCATCAACTAGCCAACGGGGAGCATGGCCTCCGGGCTCTGCTTTTCCATGAGGGTGGGGCCGCTCCGGGATACACGGGCCTGCACTGATGTCACAGGAAACTCCTTAAACACCGTGGGCAGCGGAACTGGGGGCTCTCAGTGTTCAGCTTCCTCGCTTGTCCTCCACATCCTTTTGTTGCGCTCACTGGAAGCTGCTACCTACCCTAAACCTGCAAAACGACCCCCAGATCACAAAGCCTGTCAAGCGCCTCTGAGGAAAGGTGGGAATGCTGTGAGGCCCACCCACAGGAGAGCTGAGCAACCAGACTGGCACTTCTGCTCTGCTGGGCTCCTATTCCCTGGGTCCTGTGTACCACTCTCAAAGGCCTCGTGGGTGGAGCCAGGGTCTCTCGGCCAAAGACCCCCTCAGGGCAGGGTTGGCTTTGTGTTGACCTCAGCCACTCCCTTTTGTGGTTTTTCATGCATTCTATGGATCTAAAGCCACCGAAAGGGCAAACAAGGGAAAGTCTAAGCACAGAGAACAACGTAACCTACCTCAAAAAGATTCAGCACTCTTCCCAAGCAGTGCAGTATGGAAGCTTTATGAGTCTTAAAAAAAAAAAAAAAAAGACAAGTGTGATTCTCAGTAGACAGAACTCTCCATTTCCACTCCCTGATTTCAGGTTTCAGCTATGGCAGTTTTATTCTTCCTAAATCTTTGGTTTCCAGATACCACCATGTTCTCCAAGATCTTTGTCCTCATCCCAGGACCTAAGATGTAAGATGTTTCTCCCACATCTGCACTCCCCCTCTCTTTAGGCGTATATAGACAGAACCCAGGGCTTCCCGCACGCTGGGTGAAAGCCCTAGCACTGAGCTAGTCTTGTATTTTTTGCACGTCCACTTCTTGACTTTACACGGCACCGGAATCCACCTTTCCCTCCATTCTGGGACTCTAGCTGGGCCTTGCCATGACTTACTCTTTGTAACTGGCACTCAGCCCTGAGGCTGTCATGGACCACGGCCTTGCAGCAGCTTCCTGACACTGACCATGGTGGGCGGATGAAGAGCCAGATGAAGGGCTCAGAGCCCACATTCAATTTCTCAGCCATACTGAAGAAGCGAGAGGCCTTCAGGCCATTCACTTCTGCGCAGGCCTCATCAGCCACAGATACTGTGGGATAAACAGGACAAAACACATGCACTACCCTTAGAAAATCAGAAACAAACAAAAAAACAACAGCCATGAACTTTGCATAGTGTGGGCACATAAATGACATCTGGGAATGGCCAGCTGACAGGAAAGTAGGATCAGGGTCTCATACCTCAGTCTGGAAGAGCTCAAAGGCTCTCTCAGCCCTAACAATGCTGTCAGCCGGTGAAGGACAGGGACTATTAGCAAGACAGATCTTTCCATTGTAGGAAATGGTATTCTACACTCTAAATGTTACACATTGTGGAGACTGTGACAGCACAGCTGAGGCTCACTCCTCGGCAATCTTTTAAAGAGCAGCTGGCCTTGAGGCCAAAGCATTCAGGCTCTAGGCAAGCTGTTGCCACATGGAGCCATAGCTGCCTGGGCCCTGATCCCCTGCAGCATGAGGCATGATGATTTTTTTTTTCCAGCTCCACAGGATGGCCAAGGAAAGAAGCTATCTCTGTCCATGCATAGGGCTTGGTGTTACCGGGACTGAAGGGCAGGGAGACAACTAGACACAGGCCGATCTGCCTGAGCAGCCCCCATTGTAAGGCTTTGCTCAGTCGTCCTTTGCTGACCCAACTTAGGAAAAGCGGTGACTTTCTCAGGACCCCATGTCCAAGCGTCCAGGGCAGACATAGGGCCGACCATCAGCAAGAACGACTACTTGAAGCGCAGAAGGGCTAAAGGCTTGTGCTTATCTCCAGTGCCGACACACAGGGACTTACAGCCTTCATTGTAGAGGTAGGCGATCCCCAACTTCACAGCAGCTTCAAAATTTCCCTTTTCGGCAGCCCTAAGGCAGTAAGAGCATAAAACAGCACATTACTTTACACCATAAAGGTTCCGCGGCACCACCACACTTGAAGAGGAAATCCTTATTTCCTGAAATTTAAACAAATATCATTTACTGATTTCATGCTACAGTGTGGATGGACCCTGACAACTGTTTGCCAGTGACAAAAGGTCAAGTAATCTATGATGTCTACAACTGGCAAATCCAGAGACAGAAAATAGGTAACAGACTGCTCAGGGCTTCTGGGGTTGCAGGGCAAAGCTTGCTAAACAGTACAAGATTTCTTTTTAGGATGATAAACATGATCTAAGTCAGATAGTGTTAAGTTTGTAGAAGTGTGACTATACTAAAACCCAACAAGTTCGCCCTTTAGCTCCAGTTCCTGGGGATCCAGCACCCTCTTCTGGCATCTCCAGGCACTGCACACAAGAAGTGCAAATACACACACATAAGAACTCACACATACATGTGTAAAAATAAGTATATCTTTAAAACAAAAAAGAAAAACGTAAGTTTTATCCAGAAGCACGGCATCCTGCAGCTGGAGTTATTTACTTGGATTTCTCCAGCAGCTCCAGTGGATAAGGGCCTGGGAAATAAACGCTCATGAGGAAAATTCTGTGCTGAGTTAGTTTCTCAGTTGTGGTAAGAAAGGGCTCAAGGTCAGCCCTGTGTCCCAAGGACATGCTCTGGAGCCATTAGCAGTCTCAGACAGTGGGCCTGGTCACTGGCACTTGGGGTCACAGACTATAGTTCGCTCCCTCTAGTCCTCTTTCTCAGTCACGATTTCTGTGAAGGGGTGAGTCATCCGTTGACTAAAATATAACAGGTCTGAAATTACTCAGTTCTGAATCAAGGAAAAGAAAGATGAATCCAGCTTCCATGGGGAGGTGACTCACAGCTGAGTGCATCAGGAATAGTCACAACCCAAGCAGGACCTTCTGGAAGTAGGACAGACACAGAGGACAGACGACAGGGCCTGCTGGGAGCAGTGTGACTCAGTAGGTGGGTTCTCTGGTTTTGGGTCTCTCTCAGGGGATGAGAACAACAGGAAACAGGTCCAGGTGCGGGGACGATAGCCAGCACCCGAAGGTCACCAAGGGCAGAAGGAGATCAAAGCGTCACTCAGAGCACAAGCATACCTTTCAAAGAGCTTCAGGTTCTGCGGAGAAGGCCACAGCTCTTGGAAGCTGGCAGATGCCCATACACTGGCATGATTGTCCACCAGGTACTTGAGATGGGAGTGTACCTGCAGAGCCATGAAAGCCACGTGTGAGTTACTGAGGGACTTCCCAAATCCATGCTCCTGGAGGCTCTTGAATGGGACACAGACCAGTCTCAGCATGGTAAGAAACAAAATAAAACCGTTTCTACGCATAAAAATAAGACTGCTTTGTATAGAGAACAGAAGCCAGAGAAGAGGTTCTCTGAAGTTCTGAGCGACAATAAAAAATGGCGCCGGAGGAAAGAATACGCAGGAGGTTAAGAAAGAGGTGAACCTGGCATGCGGTGCACACCTTTCACCCCAGCACTCAGAGGCAGGGGCAGGCAGAGAGCGCAGTTTTTCTGTCAAAGGAAGAGAGAGAACAAGGGAAGGAGGAAAAGATGGGGTGGGGGTGGGGAGGAAAGAGGACACCTTTGCAAAGAACTGAAGGGCTGGGGCCAAGCAGGACAGAAATCTGTCTTGTGCTAGGCAGTGGTGGTGTACACCTTTAATCCCAGCACTTGGGAAGCAGAGAAAGGCAGATCTTTAAGTTCGATGCTGGCCAGGTCTAGAGAGTGCCAAGGCTATACAGAGAAACCCTGTCTTGACCAAAAGGGAAAGAAAGAGAGAGAGAGAAAGAAGGAAGGAAGGAAGGAAGGAAGGAAGGAAGGAAGGAAGGAAGGAAGGAAGGAAGGAAGGAAGGTGGGAGCATAGTCTGAGGCATGGAAGTTACAGGAACTCAGAGGAAAAAGACTGAGTCCCATAAAGCAGTCTTAAGACCCGGAGAGCCTCTATCCCTGGCAGATAAAACACAGGTCAGCATTTTAAATCTGCAGTCTCCATTGTAGTTGGAATTTAGCCCCCTAAGCTTCTAGAGGTGTGTTGGGACCGCAATGAACGTGACTATAGGAATCATACAATAGATCCCTTACCTGTTTTTTTTCAGCCAATTCACTGTATACTCTAAGGCAAATCTAAGTGAAATTATGGCTACAAAATAACTCAAGTTCATTCTGGCATTGCAGGTTAGAAGGATTTTTCTTAAAAAGGTTTTTTGTTTGTTTGTTTGTTTGTTTATTTTATTCTGCTTTTTTTTTTTTTTAGATAGTCTCACTACGTTGCCTACAGCACAACTTAAATTGTGGGTCACATAACTGAACACAGGGATGCAAAAAAAAAAAAAAAAAAAAAAAACACCAAAACAACAATAGTAAAAGATTTCTGAACACACAAAAACCTGAAAGTAATTGAACTGAGCTGTTTCCGACATGTTGCGTAACACTTCACTTCGGGATTGGATCTGAACACACAACGCACAAGCACGCACCATGTGTGCTGTTGTCAACACAACTGTGCTGCAGAGTTTTCTGCTCTGGTAAAAACACTGTCGCTGAATTCCCATACACGCAGGCCTCCCGTACCCCCGACATTATTCCTCAGCACATTAGTATAAACTGATGTCTCCTTGGATTGTAGCCTTAGAATATTTGATTCTTAAAATCTGTTCTTGACTCCAGTTTCATAAAACTAAAAACCAACAAATGAAGGGACAGGAGAGATGGCTTAGTGGTTAGGACCGGGGTTCAGTTCTTGGCACCTACGTGGTGGTACAGCATCATCCCTAACTCAAGTTCCAGAGGGCCCAATGGATACCCACCCTGGGCAGGAGGCGTGTATGTGCTACATGTATGTACATGCTGGCAACACTCAGATACATAAAATAAGATTATATGCAGTTTAATTGATAAATACATTTTGTCTTAAAACAGAATTTCTAAAATCAAAACACAACAAAACAAAACAAAAACCCCTGAAATGTCTTTCTTTTTTTTTTTTGGAGACAGAGCTCTCTTTGTAGTTCTGGCTGTCCCAGAACTTATTACGGAGACTAGGCTAGCCGCAAAGCAGCAGAGATCCTTATGCCTGTCTCCCGAGTGCTGGTATTAAGTCCTGTGCCACCCAGCTCTCCTACTATCAACACTACCTCACTGCCCTTTATGTGTGTACTGTGCATATGGTGCACGTGTGTGTGAGTTATGGAGTACCGGTGCCACAGCTTTCAGGGAACAACTTTCAGGAGTTGGTTCTTCCTTTTGCTGAGATTACAGGCATGAATCACCGTGTCCAGGTCATGATCTTTTTTTTTTCTTTTTTAATTTTATGTACGTGGATATTTCTGCCTGCATGAAGGTATATGTACCGTATGGATATGTCTGGTGCCTGAGGAGACCAGAAGAGCTCTTTGATCCCCCGGAACTGGAGTTACAGATGGCCTCACGTAGGTGCTGAGAACTAGGCCTTGGTCCCTTGGGAAAAGCTGTCAGCGTTCTCAATGACTTAGCACCTCTCCAGCCCACTGTCTTGAGATGCAAATTTTATTTCCATAAAGGGCGCTTTTCTCTCTTAAAGCAAACACTGCAATGAGCTGTGTCTAATCTCAGTAGGCAGTCCCTGTAAATGAAACACCTTCAAACACCTATCAATACTATTACCCTTGTTTAACAGGCATGATGCCAAAGGCCTGTAATCCCAGCACACCAGGTAGAAGGAAGGGGATCAGGAGTTCAAGGTCGTCCTTGGCTGCAAAGGCACTTTGGACTATGCTGAGCTGAGTGAGACACTGTCACTTCCCCAGGAAGACCCAGGTAAAGCTGTACATGGTGGTAATCTCGACACTCCAGAGGTAGAAGTTAGAGGAGCAGGAGTTCAGGATCAGTCGTGACTACTTAAGACTCTATTTTAAATCAATCAAACAAACCACTTTTGGGCCTGGAAAGATAGCTCAGTGGTTAAAAGCACTGGCTGTTCATCCAGAGGACCCGGGTTCAATTCCTAGCACCCACAAGGCAGCTGACAACCTTCTGTAACTGCAGTTTCTGGGGATCAGACACCCTCTTCTGGCCTCTGCAGGCACCAGGCACATGAGTCACACAGACATGCAGGTAAAATACTCTCACACATTAAAAAAAAAAAAAAAAAAAAGTCTTAAAACCACCCATTTCCTCTGCTTTCCTTTTGAGTCAGAGTGTTATACTGACACTTAAGGAACCTGGGAGCTTTACAGTTAACCAGGGGAGTAAGATTGGTACGGTTTCCATATGGTGACTTACGGCTCGGACAGCAAGGATGTCCCCAACAGAAAGCCACTTCAGGATATGGAAGAGTACATCTTCTGGGAGGCTCAGGATGGTTAAGTTCCGGGGTCTTCTTTTGATTCTTCTCTTGGTAGGATAACAGAAACACTTGGCACACCTACAATGGATCACTTAAGGAAAAAAAAAAAAAACAAAAACCAGAAGCTATGGTGAGAAGAAAAAAATCTAAAGATGATTTAATAGTTACTATCCTCTATTCACACAAGGGACAAGCCCTAAAATTAAAGTGTACTATATGAATTACTTAAGACAGCACCATTCCTTCAACAGCCAACAAATATTCACGCAGAGTATCGCGTAACATGGAAACTCTCTGATCTGGGATCCACAGGACAACCAAAAGTGAGGGTGGGGGAAGCAGCCAACAATGATGAATGTTTTCCTTGAACTGAATTTGGGGGCGGGGGTCGAGATATGGCTCAGCAGTGGAGGCTAGCTCAGAACCAGTCAACAAGGTCCCTTGGATGTCTTTTTTGGTTTCTTGAGACAGGGTTTCTCAGTGTAGCCTTTGGTTGTCCTGGAACTCCCTCTGTAGACCAGGCTGGCCTCCCTGAGGGCTGAGATTAAAGGCATGCCTCACCACTGCCCGGATTCTTTTTTTGTTTGTTTGTTTCTTAAGATGGGGTCCTCTGTAGCCCAGGCTGGTCTCAAATTCAGCCTTTTAGCTGAGGCTGCCCTTGAACTCCTGGTCCTCCCTGTCTCTACCTCCCAAGCACTTCATTTTAAGTGTTAATCACCATGCCCAGCTTACTTTGCTTATATTTGCATGTGAGTAAAAAGCATAATGTTCAGTATGGACCTAGGAACTTCAACAGCATAGACTGGGAAGTCAAACTGGTAGGGCAGTTCTGCAGAACATGGAGGCCAGGTCAGTCCCCAAGAAGCTCTCAGCTTGGCAGATGGTCAGAGCTACCCAGTGCCCAAACCCAGTTGTCTGCTACACTCAGTTTATAGTAAGAATATAAAGGTAGGATCTGGATCAGTGGTTCTCAACCTTCCTAATGACTTCGACCCTTTAACACAATTCCTCATGTTGTGGTGACCCCCAGTCACAAAATTACTTCGCTGCTACTTCATAACTGTAATTTTAATGCTGCTATTAATTTTAGTGTAAATATCTGATATGCAGGATGCCTGATATACGACCCCTATGAAAGCCACTCGACCCCCAAAGGCGACGCGACCTACAAGTTGAGAACCACCGATGTAGGTACACACAGTAACTGGGCCCTGTCACTCTCTTCAGATGAGCTTTCTTCCCTCTCCACAGCGGGTTGTTCCAACGTTTGCTTCAGCAATCCACTCTCCATTCAGTGCTGAAGACTTTCCCCTTTATTTCAGAAGCTCCTCCGACCACCACCTCTTTCAGGAACCTATAAATGTGCCCATCTTTCCACACATTTTTCCTCCTCACACTGAGGCAAAGTAGCTGTTCCCCCAGGCCTTGGTAAACCTTCCCACCAGGAGGTCTCCAGATTTTGCCCGCTCCCAAACTCTTGACCTGAGTGCCTACTGCAAGAGGCAAATGCATACCCAGAGCTCTAACTGCCAAACCTTCTACGAACATTTCTAAGTTTCCCGATTCACCTGCCCTAGGACAGACACCTGGAAGGGCTAAACCACTTTAACAGGTAAAATCGCACCCCCAGGTCGGGCGACGTTGGCACGGGGCAGACCCTGGTGCCTCCGCAGACGGCAGCTGCGGACGCCACACTCAGGGAACCGAGTCGACCGCAAGAGCCCGGACAGGACGCGAGATCGGTCTAGATCTCGGGGATCGCTCTCGGCTTCCCGGAGAAATAAAATCGCACTTTGCTGGGCAGATAGCCACAGCCGCCCGGGGTAAGGGGACGGGCGCAGGCGCCGGGCGGGCATTTAAACCGCGCGGACCGGCTCGCGGGTCAGGGTGTCCGCGCCCGCCCCGTGCTCCGGGGGACACGACGCAGCCTCCTCCGGCCTCGGCTCCACAGGACCCGCCGCCCGCCCGGCTCCCGCCAGCACTCACCGCCGCCGCTCCCCATCGCCGAGCTCACCGCACTGCCGTCCCGGACCGCTGGCGAGCGCGCCCGCGCCTGGGGCAAGTGCGCGGAGAGCCACACGCAGGCGCCGTGCCCACCCCCGCCCCGTTTTCAAACGCGCCGGGAGCTTCTACTGGTAGGACCGCGGGGTTCCGCCCCGCGGATCACCAGCCTCTCCCGCCCCGCAGGTCCTGCGCACTCGGGATTGGATGCACCAGGACGCAAATTCAAACGCCGGTTGTTTATTGGCTCGTCCCTGGGCTGGCCCGCCTTCGCCGCTGGGCGGGGGGCCGGGGAGAGGCTCAGCTGGCGCGGGCGGGCTCCCCCAAAAAGCCCGCCCGGAGCCCGCAGGACGCCTCTCCGCCGCAGGCTCCTCGGACCCTCGGGGATCCGGTCGTGGGTGTGTCCACGGTGCCACCTGTGACCGCGGGCTCCCCATAAACCGGGGTTCGCCCTGTGCCTGGCAGCCGCAGTCACATTCTGCTGAGCCGTGCTGGGCGACGGGCAGCGCCCCGTCCCGCCTCCTCAGGAGATGTTCTGCCGAGGGAAGAAAAGCTGTCTCTTAAGGGTGGGAGCGAGGGATCGGCCTCGCATTCTCCTCTCCACACGGCTTGGGTCAGCCTTCACCCTGTTCCAGCAGCCCGCGCGCTTGCTCGACCCGGTGGGGTACCTGTCCTGTGCTGGAAGCTGCTTGTCAAGACCCCCCTGTCCATCTGAGGAAGTAAATAGGGGATGGCTGTTCACAGCGCAGAGGGTTAGAGAACCCTAGGGCTAGCCTCACACTGGCTCCTGTCTCTTTTCGGGGATAGAGTACTGTTTCTTATTTTGTTACTTTTTTTGTCTTTCTCTTTTAGAACTTTGTTACTTTGTTACCTGTACCCGGGGTCGAAGTCCCTGCTCTCGCAATTCGGCTTTTGGTAGCACCTTGGAAGGCATAACAAACAAACAAACAAACAACAACAAACAACCAAAACTAAATCTAACAATAAGCAAGCCCGCTGCCAATCACATCCGAATCCATAACAATAGAACTGGCCCCCTGGTTACTCTGCCTTGTTCGTTGTATCCTTCTCAATTTCTCTTTTTTATCCCTAGGCAGTTTTTGATGGTTTTTCATAAAGGGGATCCCCCTGTCAGCTGCCAACCTGAGGCTGCCTAGAAGCGTCTGAGGGAGACTCAGTTGTGGGATTGGCCCCTCAGACTGGTTTGCAGCCATGTTGGCCAGGGACTGGTGTGACTGATGATTGGGTGGGAGGGGTCAGCCTCTCACCACCTGTGGGGGCACCCACGGCAGGCAGGCCTCCGCTGTATAAGAAAGCTGTCTGAGCACCAGCCGGGGAACAGGCAAAGGAGCAAGCCAGCAAACACCGCCTTCAGATCCCACTCTGACTCCTTTCAAAGATGGGCTGTGACCTAGAAGTGCAAGGCAAATAAAATACTTTGGGTCGCTGTTCATTACAGCAACAGAAAGCGAACTTGAACACCCCATGTAGCCCAGGCTGACCTGCAACTTGAGGTCTGTCCTGCTTCAGCTTCCTGAAGGTTGGATTACAGTCGTGCACCACTTCATCTGCCAAAAGGTTTTTATGTTTAGGAGCCTGATGATCTCCTGGCTGTAGATCTGACCATGCCATAGCTTTGCCTCCTGGTTCCACTGTAGCGAACTCCTAGGGGTAACCTAGACCACCGGGTGTGAGGTATACCCATTCCCCATTGAGTTTTGAGGGATGAGAGAACTCAGGAAAAGCCAGTTCTTGGGAGTTGAGGATTAAATGGACCAGTGTACTGTGGGGTACCCGATTAGGCACAGACCACACCCAAACACCAATTGCCAAGCACAAACCAAACACAAAAAGATCCTTTATTAAGCAAGGCAAAGTGGCTGAATCTGAATCAGGCAGAAATTGCAGCAAATAGCTTGGTAAGTGTTAATTTTAAGAAGGAAAAAGAGGGCTGGGTGTAGTGGTGCCCACCTTTAATCCCAGCACCCAGGAAGCAGAGGTAGATGGATCTCTGAGTTCAAGGGCTAGCCTGGTCTACAGAATTCCAGGACAGCTAGGGCTACACAGAGAACTCAAAAAATCAATCAATCAATCAATCAATCAATCAATCAATCAATGAAAAAGAGACCTAAGCACAGTGGTAAACACCTATAATCCCAGCACTCTGTGAGGCAGAGGCAGGTGGATTGCTGTGAGAAGGCCAGCTTGGTCTACAAAATGAGTCCAGGCTACACAGAGAAACCTGTGCCTCCCTACCCACCCACCCCCCAAAAAAAAGGAAAAAAGGAGAGTTCAGTGTTAGAATGAGCTAGGATGTGTTGGTAAATTCCGATTGGGTGTTTTAATTAGGTTAGTCAAAATACTGAATTTTGATACCTGGACCTTGTGTTTTGATAGTTGGACCTTGGTGATCGGTCTCAGGAATGAGTCAGTGGCCAAATAAGGGAATAGGCCTTGGGGGCTAGCATTAGGAATTTAATGGTTTAGCAAGAGGGAGCTAGAGCCCTTTAAGGATCACTCTTGGCTTAATAAAATACTAGTTGAAGGCCTGGGGGTGGATGAGGAAAGACTCAAGGATGGCAGGCCACAGAAGGAAAAGTGTGCAAAAGGTAAGGATTATGGGATCCTGAAGGACCTCACCCATTAGAGAGAGAGGAGGCTGAGGGAAACACGAAATGTGGTAAAGCCCAGGAAGTTTCCCATTATGAAGGATCAAAAAGTATTGTGGAGGCCTATAGAACAGTCACCTGGAAAAAGATCAAAAACCATGTCATATGGCGACCTGATGCTGCCATTGTAAGGAGCTGCAGGGAGTGTGAGAAAGGTAAGCGTGGCTGAGAAAGGTTATCTGAATTCTGGCTAGGGGAGCTAGGAGCCAGGGTGACTTCCACACACAGGCTCTCTGGGAGAGCACTTCTTGGGAAAGAAGACACCCTCTACAGGACAGCTGCACGCAGATACACCCTTCCCTAAGCATGGCCACAGCCAGGGCTGCGCCTGACCCCTGAGACAGTGCTAGGAACACCGCAGCTCCTGACACTCCCAGTTTCCTCTCTCTGGTTCATGCTTGTGGACGAAGATGTCAGGGTTCGGCAGCTGCTCCTGTGCGGCCATGCTCCCCACAGTGATGCTCACGGACTCTAACCCTCTGGAACTGAAGGCCCAAATTAAACACTTTGTTTTATAAATTGTCTTGGAGCCAGACATGGTGGCTCATGCCTGTAATCCCAGCACCGAGGGAATCAGAGGCAGGACAACCTCTGTGATTTTGGGGCCAGCCTGGTCTAAAAAGCAAGTCCAGGACAGCCAGAGTTACACAGAGAAACCCTGTCTCAAAAAAACCAAAATAAATAAATAAATATTATAGTCTTTTTTAAAAAAAGACTTATATATATTATATATATATAAATGTTCTATCTGCATTTACATCTGTCAGAAGAGGGAATCAGTTCACATTATAAATGGTTGTGAGCCACCATGTGGTTGCCAGGAATTGAACTCATGATTGGAAGGGCAGGCAGTGCTCTTAACCACTGAGCCATCTCTCCAGCCCAATATTATAGTCTTGGTCATGGTGTCTTATCACCACACCAAAAATCTAACTAAGACAAGGACCAAGAATCTACATTACTTTTTCTTTCTTTTGTATTTTTGAGGATGGTGTTAGAAATTCAACCCAGATGCTTTACAAACTAAACACGTTTGTGTCACTGAGTCAAGACCTTAACCCTCTGAAGTCTAAATTTCTGTCAAGATTTCTGAAGCCGCTGCGCTCCTGTTACTAGTTGGAGATCCCACTCTGAGAATTCTGCCAGAGTTTAGTCCTGGCATAGAACACTAAGAAGCTGAATCTCTCTAGGTCTCAGTTTACAGACCTGAGAAATGAGACCACAAGCGTGTCTACTTCACAGTGTGACGGAAGTCACATAGTTGTCCACCCTTGACTTTCTCGAGACGGGGAAAAGAAGAAATAATGCCCACCCATTTCAACAGTTAAGTATTGGAAACAGTGACTTATGTGAGCAAATGCGTCAATATGTTCTCTCCCACCTTTGGAAGGAGAGCATCATCATAGCATTGGTCCAAGTTTGAACTGAGAATTAGGCGTGACATTATACGGGAAGCCAACTCCAGGCCTAGTCTGCAGTCACCCATTTTCCTCCCATTTCTAGCTTTGTCTTCCTTACCAGAGGGGTCTAGCTGCGCCTGTGCACTTACCCGTCATTCTGAAGCGGGCAGGCCCCTTGGACCTCAGGGTACAGTGGCATGGGAGATCTGGGAGGAGGTATAGTGGACACTAAACTTGATGCTGGAGGAGGTAGGACAGGCGATGGCGTGGTCTCTTCAGCCCTGCTGACTACCTCATCAAGGACACGGACATGTTGTGACCTTCTACAGTTGTGGGTCCAGGACACGTCCCTTGAAACTGAGCCTCTGTGTAGTATGGCAAGGAGCATACAGACCTCCAAGCACAGAACCAGCGTTAGGTAGGGTAATGACTGGGACTGTGTTAGCTACCACCAAGTCTTTAAAAATGTTTATACACACCTTTACCCCCTCCACCCCACCCGTCACTCCCTTCCTGCTCCTCCTGGAACATCTTCCCAAGAAACCCCTCTCCTACTCTCATGTTTGGGTCCAACTCCCCCTTCCCCCAGCAACCATTAACTGTCATCAGCCGCTCAGCTGGGGGTGAACCAGGTATGGGGGCCCTTTATCTTAATGTAGGCACTTAGAGCTATAAACTTCTTTCTCTCTAGGACTACTTTCATTGTATCACATGATTTTCACATGGTGTGTTTTCATTCTCATCCAATTCTAAGAGTTTTTAAATTCTTGGTTTTGCCAAGGACTCATACAGTAGTGCGTCATGTGGTCTCCCTGGGTTTGTGTGTGTTTAGGGTCTCTCTGTTGTAGTGTTGTTTCACTGTAGTAGTCTTGCTCAGAGAGAACACCAGTGTTTCAGCTCTCCTGCATTTGGTGAGACTTGCTTTGTAGCCTAATACGTGGCCCATTTTAGAGAAGGCTGCTGAGAAGAACGTCTGTTCTGCACTGTTTGAATGTTCTATAGAAGTCTGTCAAGTCCGTTTTGTCTATGACATCATTTAGGCCAGATAGTTCTCTGTTAGTTCTTCTGTCAAGATGAGCTTTCAATTGGTGTAAAAAGAGCATAGAATTCACCCACTACCCTGGCCCTGCCTCTGCCTCCCTGAGTGCTGGGATTAAAGGCTACCATGCCGGCAATGGTTTGTCTCTTTCAATAATATTTCATTTTCATGTGTATGAGTTCTTTGTCTATGTGTATGCACATGTATGCCTGGTGCCCTCAGGGATCAGAAGAGAGTCCGATCCCTGGAACTGGAGTTGTGAGCTACCATGTCAGTGACAGGAACCAAAACCAGGTCTTCTGCAAGAACAAGGGCTCCTAACTGCTGAGTCACTTTTCCAGCCCCAGTTCATTCTTTCTTGCAGCCTTATGGATGATTTTTTTTTCTCTGCAGCCTAAGATTTCCTTCACATACCTTTGTAATGGCTTAATGATCATAAATTCCTTTAGCACATTTTCCATCAAGGAATGTTTTTGTTTCTCCTTTAACTATGGCAGATCGCTTTGCTGAGCAGAGCTGGGTCTGGATTTTCCATTCACATCTTTCAGAATTTGAAACACATCTTTTCCAGCCTTCCTGTGTTTTAGAGTTTTAGTTGTAAATCCTTGCCAATAGCCTTGCCTGAGAAAGAAAAACATTCTGTGACTAAGAGCACTCTGACCCTTGACGCACTAAGTCAGAGGGAAAGGTTCTACACAACACAACTTTCTGCCTAAGGGTCTGGAAATGTGCTCTTTCTTAAGACATGTGGACTTGCAAGTTCTCATGTTTTTCTAGTTGTACTTCCTTGTCTATTTTTGTCTCTGTTCTCCCTGGTGATCTTTTAAGCAAAATATTCTATTCTTTGTAAACATAGTTTAATGATTTTTTGTATTATGATTGTCATATTAGTTATTCCTAATAAAAGCTCAATATAAGAGGCACTCTGGATCCTTAGAACTTCTTGCATGCTCTTTGGGTCCTGAGCCTCCTCTGCTGAAAATTCACATTGCAGACTCCGAGTCTTATTTCATGCAGTAAACTCCAGTATCTATGGCAGTGAGTCTGCTGTTAACTGTGAAAACTATGATGGGCTTGCTTTTATGTGTGTTTTGGTATTTCTATCTTACTGCTTTCAATATGCTTTCTTTGCACTGTATTTAGTGTCTTAATATGATGAAGGAGTCTCTTTTCTCGGATAGGGAGCTCTTGCTGGTTCGATTTCTTAAGTGCCTTTCTGTACCTGGCTTGGAGTCTCTTTCTCTAACTCTGAGAAATTTTATTATGATCTTGTTGGATCTGACCTTGTTTTCAAGTTCAGAGAGTTTGTTCTCGCTTTGATCTGTTGTAGGAATGAGAGTTTCCACAGAGCTTCTGGCGGAGGGGGGGGGGGTTATGTATCATCTGAGTTTGCTTTCTATTGCTGTGATAAAGACTATGACCAGAAACGACTTGAGAAGGAAAGGATTTGTTTGCTTGCCTGACGGGCTACAGTCCATCATGAAGGAAGTCAGGGATGGAGCTCAAGCAGGAAGCTGGAGGCAGGGACTAAAGTCGAGACCACAGTGGATGCTGCTTCTTGGCTTGCTCTCCGTAGCTTGCTCAGCCTGCTCTCTTACACAGCTCAGGGCTGCCTGTGCCTAGGGTGACATGACCCACAGCAGGGTAGGACCCATGGATCCAATTCAGGTAACTTTTCTATGTGCTGAACCATTTTGCTAGACCTATGTGAGCTTGTTTTCTTCTTGGATCTCTTTGATCCTATGTTCAAAGGATGACAGTTATCGGATCCCATTGCTATAGGGTTAGTGATTTGGGGACGAGTTACATTGCTGTTGCCTTTTCATGTTTACTATGCTACTGCATCAGGGGTTATTTTGTTGCTTTTTAAAATATCAGCTGTATTCCTCCACCTGAAACACTTGCACTGTTCAAGAACGTCTCTGATGTGGTAGAAACTAAGAAATCGGTTCAATAGTCCAGCGGCTCGGAGGGCCTGGTCTAATCTCTACATTATGCTCTGAGCAGAGGAACAAGGGTGAGAACAGACACGGCTGAAGGGCACCGGCTCTGCGCAAGTGTGCAGCGAGCTGGTGAACAGCAGTGTCCCCTGTGATTTCAATAGCAATTGCAGTATTAACAGCCTAGGCTTGTACGGACGGTATTTCAATAAGATTAGAAGGAAGAATGTATTGTGGGTGAGGACAGGGATGGATATTAGGTTGATTTTGAAAAGATTAAAAAAAATCGAGGAAGTAAAGTATGGGGGGGGGAGTTGGAATATTGTTAGAGTTCACAGCTTGAGGGACTGTTAAAGCCATAGAAAGTTACCATTTGGGCTGGAGAGATGGCTCAGAGGTTAAGAGGACTGTCTGTTCTTCCTCAGGTCCTGAGTTCATTTCCCAGCAACTACATGGTGGTTCACAACCGTCTATAATGAGATCAGGTGCCCTCTTCTGGCATGCAGAAGAACATGCAGGCAGAACACTGTGTATATATAAATAAATAAATCTAAACAAAAAAAAAGAGAGCTCTTGGTCCGTTTCTCTCTTGGTCTCTCTTGCTCCTGGCCTCTTGGCCTTCTCCCTTTGTCTATTGGGGTGCCCCCTCTCTCTTTCCCCTCTCTCTTTTCCCTCTCTCTTTCTCCCCATCATGTCCTGCTCTCCCGTCTCTCCCTTTCTTCATATCCACCTAATAAACTACTTTCATAGAAAAAAAAATAAAAATACAATTAAAAAGTAAAAACGATGAAAGGAAAAGGCTGAAAGAGACATAGAATTAAGAAAGTATAGGAAATGTTGGTAGAAGTGTAGTAAGAGCCCTGAAGGGAGCCAGAGGCAGAGGTAGGCAGATCCTGTGAACTTGGGGCCAGCCTGGGTAACATAGTTCCAGGAGAGCCAGGGCTATGTAGAGAAAACCTGTTAGGGCAAAAAAGTATAGTAAAGAATGCCTTACAGGAGGCTGAGTGGAAAAAAACCATATAGAACAATCTCAAATACTAACTGAGCGATTTTAACTGAGCAAAATACAAATGAAAGAAAAGACATTACGACGTATATGCAATGGTGGAGATAAAATAATTGTAAGAAATTTAAAAAGCATACTTAGGAAATGAATTGCTGTCACATCTGCACTGAGTCAAGAGGTGAGCTTCTCAGATCCTCGGGCTCTTGCAGGCCCCGCTTAGGGTTGCATGGAGGAGGGCTGGGCGGGGACTGTCTGTCTCTGCAGTCTCTGTGCATTTCCCTTGATCCCGCACTCCTCCTGAGGTCCAGTCTGTTCCTGCAGGTCTGGGGTACGTGAGGAACGGCAGCACTTCCCTTATCGCTTCCTTTGGAAGCTCCCGAACAATTGTATTACAGTTTAAGAGAAAAGCTGCAGAGCAGGTAAACTGTGAGCATCTGAAGCTACCCAGAGGAGGGAGGCAGAGAAGACAAGACAGAGAGCTACAGAAAGGAGGCAGCCAATCACAGGAAGCAGCCATGGGGCAAAAAGTGGAGTTATGGGGCTTTCAAGATGAAGTGAGGAAGTTCAAAGTGTTTGGGAAAGCATGCTTACAAAAGACAGGGAAAGGAAGGGTCATGCTTTTCTGAGTAATGGAGAACATCGGGCTAGCTTACAAAGCTGCATGCCTGTGATTCTCTAGGCCCTTCAAAGAGGGCTGATAGTCTGAGAAAGAAAAGTTTGTTATCTCACTAAAGAAATAATTATTCATCCTGCGGTAGTCTGAATGAGCATGGCCCACGCAATCTCCTGTTTGAAAGCTTGGTCTCCATTGGGTGGAACTTTTTGGTAAGGATTAGGAGGTGTGGCCTTGTTGAAAGAGGTGTGTCACTGGAGGTGGGCTTTGGGGTTTCAAAAGACACACCATTCCAGTTATCTCTCTTTCTGCCTTATGGTTATGGATCTGATGTAAGCTCTCAGGTGCTGTCCCAGCACCATGCCTGCCTGCCTGCTTACCATGTTAGTCTTGGATGGACTCATCCTCTGAATTTTTAAGCACAGTCCAGTTAAATACTTTCTTTTATAATTGCCTTGATCATAGCATTTTGTCATGACAATAGAAAAGTAACTAATCCACCTTCCACCTCTTTAGCATGGTTTAAGGTGAACCTGCCTTCCCGGGCAGTTGCAACTTGGTCAGGTTGATAGGTATTCTCCACCAATGAAATTGGCCAATTCAAGACAAATTAAAGTATATAAAGGTGGGTTTATTGGGGGCAGCTCTTGGGTGGGTTTACCCATTCCAAGAAACTGGGCCAGGGAAGTCGCCATGCTGAGGGAGACAGAAAAGTGAAGGGCAGAAAGAGAAAGCTCAAGCACAGAGAGAGAAGAGAGAGGAGGGAGAGCCAGAATGTCTGGATTATATAGTGAAGAGCCTCTGGGGGAGGGGAAGCCCAGGCCCTGGGATGGAATGTTCAGTAGCGACTGAGGAATGCTGGGAGAACCCGGAGCCCAGGTCCAATTTGGTATGTTAAATAGGCACCTCAGCTGCTTGTCCTGGGTCTGCATCCCAACACAGGTGACTTGCCCTTGTCTAACTGAATTAACTTTTGTTTTGTTTCAAGACAGGGTTTCTCTGTGTAGCTTTGGCTGTCCTGGAACTTGCTCTGTAGACCAGGCTGGCCCTGAATTTAAAGATAAGCCTGCCTCTGCCTCCCAAGGGCTGGACTGGGATTAAAAGTCTGTGCCACTGTGCCCTGGGAAGAATTAACTCTTTTGGGAGGAGACCGTTATGTTGTAGTGCAGGCAATTCAACTGGCCTGCCCTTAGGGGCCATTAGGGTCTTCTCTGTTACCTCTGTCCTATGTCATTGCCTGTGCCACCCCTTCCCCCCCCCGAACCTGTCATCTCTCTCTCTATTCTCTTCTCTCCCTGTTCTTTCTTGTTGTTTCCCTCCCCACTCTGTATTGTCTTTTTCTTCTACGCTCTCCCTCCCCCATCTTCCCCTACCCTCATAGCTCAAGAAATCTGTAGCAGCATGTGTAATATTGATATCATAACAGAGATAATGGCATGTCTCCACTCAGAGATAGATCTATCTTTTTCTTTCTTTCTTTCTTTCTTTCTTTCTTTCTTTCTTTCTTTCTTTCTTTCTCTCTCTCTCTCTCTCTCTCTCTCTCTCTCTCTCTCTCTCTCTCTCTCTCTCTCTCTCTCTCTCTTTCTTTCTTTCTTTCTTTCAAGAGAGGGTCTCTCTGTGTAACCTTCAGCTGTCCTGGACCTCACTCTGTAGACCAGGCTTCCCTCGAACTCAAGAGATACACCCACCTCTGCCTCCTGAGTGCTGGGATTATAGGCATGTGCCACTGCATTCAGCTTGGTGATAGCTTTCCTTTAACGGGCCTTCAATAAAACTGTATAATTCCCCGGCCCCAAGGGGTAACTATAAAATCACTTAGGAGATGGCCTGGTATTGGAGAATAAATATACAGCCCACCCAGTCTCACAGTTTCTGTTTTTCCCCAGAAGGCTTGACTTGGCCAAAGTAATGTTACTTCCAGAGGACTCAAATGTGGTGTCTACTTCTCAGTTCTTCCGCATGCTTTCCTGTAGTGGTCTCTCCTAGCTTCCTAAGCTCCTGTAGCCAGCCTTGATGAGGCCACTGCCATCTGACGGGACTCTGAGGCATGTGGTTCCACTGCCATGCACCTGGGTTCTGTGCCAGGCCTCCTTACCACTTGTACCACTTCACCCTATGAATGCAATTTGAGGTGATCCCTGTTTTTAGCTTACTGGGCTGTGAGCTATCCTTGCAACCATGGTAGGTGTGATGGTAACTCTCACTTCTCAGCCTGCTGACATCTAGAATTATCACTCAAGGGAGACAGGCCTCTGAACATGATTAAATCATAATCCTCCACAAAGAGAGAGTTTATGATTTAAAAGATGTGCTTTGGTGTCAAGTTGATAAGGGGTGGGATTTTGATTGTTAAATTGTCAGCTTGGTGAGATCTTGAATCACTTGACACACAGGTCCCTGGGCATGCCTGTGGGAATTTTCTTCATTAGGTTGAGGTGGGAAGACTCACCCGCTGTGGGTGGTATCATTCCCTGGGTGGGGATCTTGAAATGTACAAGATGGGGAAAATCAGCAGAGCGCAGGCATCTACTGCTCTGTGCTTCCGCTTCAAGAGCTGCCACCTTTACGTTCTTGCCATGACGGACTATGTCGCTGAACTATGGGCCAGGATAAACCCTTCTCCTTTAAGCTGCTTGTGTTAGGGAATTTGCCACAGCAGCAGACAGTGACGAACACAGCAGGCTATGCACACCCAGGCTACTGCAGAAAGATGTTTATTACAGAAGGATGGGCTCTGAGGAAGGTGGAGGAGGAGGCATGGGAGGCTGAACCGTGATAGGCTTAGAGTGAGAGGGTGATAGGCGGCTGGATAGGACAGCTTGCCCTGGTTGGAATTTTGCTCTCGCGGAGAACGTACTGCGGGTGAAGCTCAGGAAGATGTCCTCCAGAGAGACCTGGTTGATGGTGTAGTCTTCCAACATGTAATCCTTCTTGGCTTGTTCCATAATGCCAAACACCTGTAGAAAAGGAAAGCCAGATGCTGTAGAGAAGTCCACCCACGGGTGATGTGGCATACACGGGGAAAGGTGGTGTGGGAAAGTGCAGAGAAGGCCGCCCTCTGAGAGCTTGTGACAAAGTTCTGGTCTCACTCAGCTGCTCCAGAGTAGCTCCAAAGGAGTCAAAGCTGCGGGACTCAGCTGACTGCTCTTGTGGTAGGAATGGTGCCAGGAAGGCAGGTTTCCAGCTCGGTCTCTGGCTTGCTAGGTGACACTGGGCATGTGGCTCCTCTCTAGGCCTGCTCCCTGCTTTCTGAAGCCTGGGGATGGGGAGAGCTAACTTCCGAGGCTCCTCCCAGCTCATACATTATGCTCTGTGACTTTTACACACATACTTCCATGGTGTTATCTGAGGACACATGAAGGCTGTCTTTAGAGAGTGGGTGAAATACGAGGCACACTCACCTGTGACCAGCTGAGGTTTTGGCCAGGCAGATAGTATTGAACCATGCCTTGGTGCTCATCTTCCAGATTGCTGCCTGTACAAAGCAGATACTGTTTCTGTTAAGGATGGATTGAGAGGCTATAGAAAGGGCAGCCTGAGTGCACAGAATCCATAGGGACAGTCCTGCATAGGAGCTAACAGGTTTAGGCAGGTGGAGCCTGGGGCCCACCAGCACCACCGCTCACCTGGGAAGGTCAGGGCCACAAACGCCTTAAACTTCTTTAGCACGTCCTGTTGCCACTCCTTCTGGACCCTGGCCTGCAGGGAGTAGCCGCTGCCAAAATTGCTCTTGAGGTGTTGCGGGCTGCCCAGGCACTTGAACTGGCCCTGTACTATGATGGCCAGCCGGGTACATAAGGCTTCACACTCCTCCATACTGGGGAAAAGGTGGAGGCCTGAGACAGTGCTGGAGGAGGCTGATGCCCACCCTCAGTGTCAAAGGCTGTGCAGACAGGAAGGCATCTGCCCAGATCGGGACATTCCTGGTTCCCCATACTGAGTGTGCCCACATGCATGGCCTGGGAAATGTCCTGGCAGACTCTTGTTAGGTGCTGCCATATCTTCTCACCTGGTCCTACCCCAGCCACCCATTCTGGGTCTCCCGCTGACCTACAGATGGCCAAGCTCTACCTGTGGGAGGTGATGACAATGGCCCTGCCAGACTCACGGGCCCGGGCTACAGTGTCCCAGAGTAGGCGCCGGGCCACAGGGTCCATGCCAGTGGATGGTTCATCCAGGAGGATGACTGCAGGCTCTCCAATGAGGGCAATGCCGGTGCTCAGCATCCGCTTGTTACCACCACTGGGGGTGGATGGAACAAAGGTGAGAACATGGAGAATGTAATTGTAGTCTCCCTTGTTGAAGTCTGCTTGTTCAGCACCCAACTCTTCCCTTCTCTGAGCTGCTTCATAAAACAGCCTCACCATCTTCACTCAGGTTGAGCTGTGACTTGGTTTTTCCACTGAGGGTCTAAATAGCCCTAGATGCTCAGGCTGAGTCATGAGACTCAAGAGCCTCTATGAATGCTGGGGCAGAGCACCACCATCTGAGAGTAAGGGTATAGGACCATTTTAGTTAGCTGTTTTTCCGAAGATGCTCACTGTAGAATCCAAGCTGGCCTTGAATTCTCCAGCCTCCCGACTCGGCCTCTCAAGAAGAACTAGGATTACAGGTGCGTAGCGCCACACTGGCTTTATTTATTTTCTTATTTTATTTGTAAGTTTATGTGTATGTGTCTGTGCCTGCATGGGGGCACTCATAGAGGCCAGAGGGTATCAGAGCATCTAGAGCTGGAGTTAACAAGTGGTTTTGAGCTGCTTCCAGGGGTGCTGGGAGCTAAAACTTGTTCCTCTCAGAGAGCAGTAAGCACTCTTAGCTGCTGAGCCACCTTTCCCGCTCCCATTAAACTCACATAGTATTTACTGGGTGCAAGCTCCATTCTAATCTTTTTAAACATAAATTTGCTTGATCCTCAAAATAGGCAAGGAAATATGAAAAGCTGCCTAAGGCTAAAGCCAACAGACTGGAGAAGGAGCAAGGACTCTATCTGAATCCATTCGGACAGAGTCAGAGGCCTCTCTCCACTTTTCAAAGATGGAGCACTGACAGGCACCTACCTACAAAGGCACACAGCACAACCTGAGGGGAGGAGAGCCTACGGATTTGGGCACTCAGTAGCTTGCTTTGATTAAGCTAATCGGAGTTAGGGTTTGCTGGCAACAGTGACAAACGACCTCAGACTTCTTGGGAGCCATATCAGGATGAAGTAACTATGGGTTTAATATGAAAACCTACCCCACCCAGAATGCATAGGTTGACAAGCAGCAGCAGACACAAAGATCTGCCCTACCTCCTTATAATCACACATGATAACATATATTTGTTCTCAGCCACAAAACCTACCTCTGGCTTGGGATAGCGGACAGCTCCTCCATGCCTGCACTGCCAGGTACTGAGAAGGACTGGGAATATCTTGCAAATGGAGGTGGGAAGGGTGAGGGAATACCCAGATCTCACCTATACATCTTTACTAGCTTGTCTGCATACGAGCGCATGAGTAAGTCCTCAAGGATCTGGTCTACACAGGCTTTAATGTGTCGCTCAGGGATGCCCCGGATACGGGCATACATGACAAGCATCTCTCTTCCTGTCATGAAGTTTAGCAGGGCATCAAATTCAGGACAGAAGCCAATCCACTGCTGCACCTAAGTTACAACAGCCCGAGGTGAAGAAACATCAGAGTGAAGCCCCTTCTGTAGTTTCCCCATATCTCCAACTTGGCAGTTCCTGCACTATCCCTTTGCCTTGTCTCAGTTCAGCTCTACTATAGGAACAGCCATGCAGCATGAGGGAGCCATGGGGGGGGGGGGTGAGAATTCTGTAATTTTGTTATCTTTAAGAAAACACAGAAATGTAATGGGACTATGTGTTCGTTTTTAATTGCAGGTGACTGTGATTTGTCTCGTGCTCTAGCAGAGATGTGATATTTGTCACTGGCAGATTGTTTCTGCAATTGTGTGATGTGTGGAATTCTGAGGACTTTTCAGAGTATACATAAATGCTAGGGCCCCGGAGGTGGGGTGGGTTCTGGTTGATTGTTGGTTGCTGTTTGTTGAGGTTTGTTAAGTAGCTGTGTGCAAGGAAGAAACAACAAGAAGAAATTAGATATCCCGATGGTAAAGATCAAACTCACCCCAAGGAACCTGATGCCCCTAGTCAACAGGAAATAGTCTAACAGGAATGTTGCTCCCTTTCCTCGCTATTCTTTATTTAGTGTTAGGGGTTTGAAAGAGTGGAAGAAAATGGGTGGAGAAGGGTAGAAGAAAGAAGTACCCACAAAATAGCAAATGCCAGCTATATCTTAGGTTATAGCCTTTGCTAGTAGTGTTGTTGATGAATAGGCTTCTAAAGGATGGAGGAAGAAGAGTGTGGCTTGTTTCCTTTTCCTGCCCTCATACCCTGAAAAGAGAAGCAATCCACCCCTATTTTAAGAGTCAGAAGAATATTGTTTTTTTCTTTTCTTTCTTTTTTTTCTGAGACAGGGTTTTTCTGTGTAGCCTTGCCTACCCTGGACTCACTTTGTAGACCAGGCTGGCCTCGAACTCACAGAGATCTGGTTGCCTCTTCCTCCCAAGTGCTGGGGTTACAGAGGTGCACCACCGCATCTTACTCCTTTTCCTTTTTTTTTTAAAATTACATCTTCTTTCATCATTATCATCATCATCGTCATCATCATACGATGTGTGTGTGTGTTTGTAGAGGGGGGAATGGGTACATGCATGCCAGGGTTCATAGCTGGAGACCAGAGGACAACATCGTGGAGCTGCCTGCCTCCTTATACCTTCAGATGGGTTTTAGAGATGAAACTCAAGGCTTTTGCAGCAAGTGCCTTTACACACTGAACTATCTCACCAGCCCTAGCATTTCCCCTTTAGATATATTTTCTATTATATATGTAATCTGTAAATAGATTTTCTACATGGAACATTTACGAAAAGGTCACTGGAGTCGCTGCCAGTGGCCTGTGGTCTGACTGGGTGTGTATCCTCCAGACTTCTGTGCTAATTCAGGGTCCTACACAGACATGCTCTCCCAGAACAAGGCTGTTAGTCTGATGTTTGTCAAATGACATTATTCCATGTTTATCCTTGTCTAATGTGCTCTTCTAGCTGGATATTATATTCTATAGGTCTTCCTGTGTTGCCACATACAGTCCTACTCCTAACTCAGTTTAGCTGCTACATACCCAAAAAACAGCTTTTAGTTTGTTTGGTGGTTTTTTTTGTTTGTTTTGTTTTATTTTGAGACAGGATTTCTCTGTGTAGCCTTTGCTATCCTGGACTCACTTTGTAGACCAGGCTAGCGATGAACTCACAGAGATCCACCTGCCTCTGCCTCCTGAGTGCTGGGATTACAGGCATGTGCCACTGCGCCCGGCTTCCAGAAAAGATTTTCAAACTATTCTTTTAAAATTAATTAAATTTGCTCTCTGATAATTCCATATGTGTATATAATGCGGTCTAATTACTCCCATCCTTAACTTCCCTGACTGTCAACTCCACCTTCTTACATTCATGCCTTCTGTTTTGTTTTGCGACACAGAGTTTAACCAAGGCTGTCTGTGTAAACATGGGTTTAGAATTATCCATTAGAGCTTGCTTGGCTCACTAATAGTACTCAGCAGAAAACAATGACTTGCCCTCCCCCAGAATCTTTGGATAGCAAAGAGTTCAGCAGGGATGGGTAAGGCCAGGAAATTTTCTTAGTTTGCACTTAGAAAATAACTAACTTGGGATGCTTAGACATATTTGAATTGCTTCTGTATTTTGTTAATAAACTTAGAGGTCACCATGCTGCTTTATGCCCATGTTCAAGCACTCTCTTGTCATAGATATTAAAATCAGGTGATACAATTCTTGAAAAATAACCAGTGTTGCTTTCCTCTGTCCCATGCAGAAGCTGAGGCTGCCCTACCCAGGGATGGAGGTGATGGGGACAGGCCAATAAAGCCACCCAGGGTGTCTGTCAAGAGAAAGAATGCCTGCCAAGGCTTCCCACACCAAGGGGATCAGTTCCAGGTGAACTGGAAGACAGAGGTCTGCAGGTCTGAGGCAACTGCTGAGAAGACAGACAATTGGATAAATGGGATTGTCAGACATTCCACAATTAAGTATAGAGGCTGGGGTAGACTGCCTTTTCCGATTTATATTTTTAAGGTTTTGTTTATTTTATGTATATGAGTGCTCTATCTGCGTTTATACCTGCATGCCAGAAGAGGGCATCAGTTCCCAGTGTAGACTGTTGTGAGCCACCATGTGGTTGCTGGGAATTGAACTCAGGACTTCTTGAAGAGCAGACAGTGCTCTTACCCGCTGAGCCATCGCTCCAGCCCCCAATTTATCTTAATATTTCTTTTACTTTTAATTTAAGTGTTTGCTTGTTTGGAGACAGGTCTCACTGTTTAGTCTAAACTGCTGGAACTTAACTGTGTGACCCGGATTAGTCTTGAACTCACGAACCTCCTCCTGTTCCCATGTCCTGAGTGCTGGACGGCACATACACAACACCAGGACGAGCCTGTGCTAGGAACTTCCTCCCTATGCTCTTTTTGTCAGGGTATTTATTACAGCAGCAGAAGTGAAACTAGAACGGCTCCATTTCCTTCTATGGCTGAGAAATACTGCACGGCTTTCTAAACGCTCGTGCTTATTTGCCAGTTGATGGACATTTGGGTTGTTTCCATTTTGGCTACTATGAGTAATGTTTCTATGAATACTCTTGTAGATATTTTTTCAGTTTTATGGAGTCACTCATGATTAACACTTTTATCTTCTGTGATAATTTTAATCATTTAAATATTTTAATCATTTAAATGAAGTAATTAACCTTTTAATTTACATAATTTATTATCTATTTATTTTTAAAAATTAAGATTTATTTATTATGTATACAATGTTTTACCTGTATGTACACCTGCAGGTCAGAAGAGGGCATCAGATCTCATTATAGATGGTTGTGAGCCACCATGTGGTTGCTGGGAATTGAACTCAGGACCTCTGGAAGAGCAGCCAGTACTCTTAACCACTGAGCCATCTCTCCAGCCCTTAAAATGTTTTTAAAACATATTTATTTATATTATTTAAAATTTGAAGTGTTTGTTTTTTTTGTTTTGGGATTTATTGGTTTTTCAAGACAGGGTTAGCCTAGGCTGCCCTGGAACTTGCTCTGTAGACCAGGCTGGACTCAAACTCACAGAGATCCGCCTGCCTCTGCCGCCTGAGCGCTGGGATCACAGGCGTACACCACCACTACCTGGCTATTACTATTGTATGTTATGTCTGTGCACCACGTGGGTGCAGTGCCTGCAGAAGCCACTGGAGTTTTAGGTGTCTATGAACCACCATGTACGTGCTGGGGACGAACCTGGAGCCTCTGGAAGAGCATCTAGTGCTCTTAACTGCAGAGCCATCTCCCCCGTGCTATTTGTTTATTTTTTGGGACTCGGTAGCCCTGGCTGGTCTATAACTTGCTTTGTTGATGAGAATGATTGGGACTTGCAGAAATCTTAAGCCTGTGCCTCCCAGTGTTGGGATTATAAGTGTATGCAAACACATCCAAACAGAGTCTCTTTTTGTTCACTGGAAGTATTAATATACGCGGATTTAAATCTACCATATTATTCAGTGCTATCAATCATCTAACATCTATGAGTGAGTGACATGAAAGAAGACTGGACACTGCGAGTGGGTAGAAAGGAGGCTAAAGGAGGGGGTTCAGAAGTAATGGAATAAGCTGGGCATGGTGGTGTACCTCATTTATACAGCACTCAGGGAAGCAGAGGCAGGCAGATCGCTGTGAGTTTGAGGACAGCCTGATCTACAAAGCTAGTCCAAGGCTACACAGAGAAACCCTGTCTCAAAAAACCAAACCAAACCAACCAACCCACCCAAAACAAAAATAGATGAATATACATGATAAAACCATAAAAAGGACTGTTTATAGGGAAGAAGGGGATGAGAGAGGGCAGGGGAGAAAATAAAAAACAATTAAAATAAAAGTTTCAACCAATTACTTTGTGTACCAAATAAAAACAGTAGCAAACACTGAGCTGGGTATAGTGGCACACAGCTGTCATCTGGGCATTGGAGCAGCGGAGGCAAAAGAACCTCAAAAAGACTAATAAGAACAAGACAATGTTTCTCTGATGTTTCAAGAAGGTTTCTTTTCCTTTTCTCCATGGGGAGAACAAAGATTTGTTCCTATTTGCTGTGTGAACCGGACAGAACTCCTAAAAGTAAATCCCACAAGGCCGTAGGGTCTTATCTTTTGGACTTGTCTCAGCAGACCACTGAACAACCCAACAACTATGGAGCACATGTTCCTGCTGGAAGCACTGATAGCCACGGAGATTCTACTTTGGAGAGTTTATGAGTGAGAGTCCAAATAATAGACTTCATCTTAAAGAGAAACAAAGGAAATGCTTCAGCAATCTTTGAACGAGATGAAAGGATACTGGGAAAGATATGTTGTCACAGAGGAAATGAGCAAACTGAGAACAGTCTCAGCCGAAGTTTCCTGGTTAGGGGGAGGGAACCCAGAAGCTGCTTCCAAAATGTCATTTTCCCTTTGCCTCATCTTACTTGGGACTCCTCCTTCAAGTATAGGCTACTCAACAAGACCCCCCTTACCCTGTCCAAAATCTAGAAGCGATGTCCAAACCGACAGATGAGCAATTTGCAACACAGAAATGCAAGAAAGGTGAAAAAGCAAGGCAGCTTGACTCTTCTAAAAGATCATATCCTGGAGCTGCAGAGGTGGTTCAGAGACTGAGCGCATTGGCTGCTCTTCCCAAGGACCAGACTTCATTCCCAGTGGCACAGCTTATAACTGTTTCTAACTCTGGTCCTAGAGCATCCAATGCTCTCTTCTGACTTCCTTGGGCACCAGGCATGCATGAGGTGCACAGACATACATGCAGACAAAACTCCCATGCATAAAAACAAATATTGATTAATTTTTTAAAAGATCATAACTCAACTACTGAACACAAAGATACTTTCTGTCACTGTGATAGAATACTAAGACCAAAAGTAACTCAAGGAAGAAAGAGTTTATTTCATCTTATGATTCCAGAGGAAATGTTCTTAATGGAGAGGGAGGAATGGCATCAGACAGACAGAGCAGGATGCAGAGCACTCACATCAACCACAGACACAAGCAAGGAGAGTGAACTGGAAGTGGGGAAAGTTATAAACTCTTAAAGCCTGCTCCCCAAGATGCATTTCTTCCAGGAAGAATGTACTTCGTAAAGGTTATATAGATTTCTCAGACAGTGCCACTAACTAGGGACTAAGCTTTCAAGCACTTGAGCCTATTGGGAGATTTCTCATTCAAGCAACTATAGATATGAAAATAGGTAGAATGTCTGATAAAGATTTTAAAGGTTCTCAGAAAAAAATGATTCGTGGGCACAGAAAAATTTTCAACAAAATCATAGAAGAAAATTTCCCAAGTGTAAGTAAAGAAATACCTATCAAACTGCAAGAGGAATACAGAACACCAAATAGGGCCAGAAAAGAATCCCTGGCCAGGGGCTGGTGGCACACACCTTTAATCCCAGCACTCAGGAGACAGAGGCATCTTTGAGTTTGAGGCTAGCCTGGTCTATAGAGCAAGCTCCATCATAGCCAGGGATACACAGAGAAATCCTGTCTCAAAAAAAAAAACAAACCCAAAACAACAAAAAAGAGACACATAATAATCAAAACATTAAATGTACAGGAAGTTTTAGCATTTTAATTTTAATTAAATTTTAATTTTAACAAGTTTTAATTTTAATTCGGAACATGATTGCTCAAGACATCACATCCAAAGACCTTTTAGGTCTGTGTGATCTGGCCGGAATACAGACACACCTTTAATCCCAGGAGACAAAGGCAAGCAGATCTCTGAGTTCAAGGCCAGGGTGGTATAGAGCGAGTTTTAGGTTAAAAAAAAAAAAAAAGCGTAGGTCCAGACATGGTGGTACAAGATTCCAGCACTTGGCAGACAGAGGCATGCAGATCTCTGTGTTCCAGTCAGCGCTGTTCAGCTGTTCAGCTGAGGTGAGGCAGAGCAGTGTAGTGCAGTTTGTGGAATCCAGAGGCAGTTTCACTGCGAGAGTTTTACAGAAACAGATTGAAGAGAGAACAAGCTAGACACAGGTGAAGACAGAATAAGCCAGAGAATGAGAAGGAGCCAGAAGATTAGAACAGGTTGCTAGAGTTAGTTTGAGGCCAAGCAGAGCAATTCAGTCAGAGGCTGAGAGAGAAGCCAGATTGAATCAGTCAGCTTGAAGAGGAGTTTGAGTCAGAATAGCTGGGTAGAACCAGCCAGCCCGAGTACAGAATTGCTTGGAAGTCTGAGCTTATTCGGTATAAGTCTCAGAGGCTGAAAACATTCTAGGCCTAGACAATATTGTGTAGAAGCCAGAAGGTTCCAGGTCTAGGCCTAGGTTATTATATGAAGGCAGTAAACCTCAGAGAGGACAATTACATCAAGCAAATAATAGTTGCTTTTACAACAGAACAAAGAATGGATATTGAAAGCTGCAGGTTAGAAAGAATAAGTAGCATAGAAATGTAAGCTCATCAGATTTTCAGTGGAGGCTTTGAAAGCCAAGAGGAACTGGACTGATGTTCTACAAGTTCTGGAGTGCTACATATGCCAGATCTGGTTACTGTACTCAGGAAAACTATTAGTCATAGTTGAAGAAGAAAAAAATGCTTTGTGGTAAAAACAGATGTAAGGAACTGATAAGTCACTAAGCCACATTTACAGAGAATATTTGTAGTGGTTTGAATGGGAATGACCCTGAAAGACCCAGATGTTTGAACACTGGAACCCAGCTGGTGGAATCCTTTGGAAGGATTAGAAGGTGTGGCCTTGTTAGATGAGCTGTGTCACTGGGGGTGGGCTTGGAGGGTTCAAAAGACACATGCCATTCCCAGTGTGCTCTCTGAGTCACAGTTTTGGATCAAGATATGAGCTCTCCGCTGTCAGCCCAGCTGTTCCTGCCACCATGCCGTTGCCTCATGCTCACAGACTAACCATCTGAACCTATAAGTCAATCAAATGATTTCTTTTATAAGTTGTCTTGGTCCTGGTACTTTTATCACAGAAATAGAAAAGTAACTAAGAGAGACTGGAAGAGAACATTAAACACATGCAAGAGGGGGCAAAGAAAACTACACCAGAACGGTTAACAGAAAGAGGCCTGAGAGACAGAGAACAACACAGCAAACACTGTATAACTCTCCATTCCCCAGTAACAAGACATGGACTAACAGACTGGATTAGAAAACAGGACCCATCTTGTTATTGCCTCCAAGAAATGCGCCTCACCATCAAGGACAGAAACTACCTTAGGGTAAAATGATACAAAAATGTATTCCAAGCAAATGGAACTAAGAAACAAGCCAGCATAGCATTTTAATGTCTGAAAAGAATAAACTTTGTACCTACAGGTATGGTGGCACACGCCTTTAATACCAGCACTTGGGAGGCAAAGGCAGGTGGATCTCTGTGAGTTTAAGGCCAGTCTGTTCTACAAGTGAGTCCAGGACAGCTAGAGCTAAACAGAGAAACCCTGTCTCAAAACAACAACAACAAAAACCCAAAACAACAACAACAAAACACCAAAACTTTGTACCAAAACCAGTCAGAAGAGGTAAGAAATGAAATTATCATTAAAAGAAAAATAAACCAAAATAATATTGTAAGTCTAGCACAGGGACACCACATTTTAGAAAAGAAACAGCATTAAACCAGAGTTAATGGTGCATGCCTTCAAGCACAGCACTTGTGGGTGGAGGGCAGAGGCAGCTGGATTGCTGTGAGTTGGAGGCCACCCTGGTCTACAAAAGGAGTCCAGGACAGCCAGGGCTTCACAGAGAAACCCTGTCTTGAAAAACTAAAAACCAAAAACCAAACCAAAACAAAAGAAACAGCATTCAATCTACAACCACAGGTAGACCCTAACGCAGTGATGGTGGAAGATTTTAGTACTGCACATGCACCTGTAGACAGGTCATCTGGACACACCAAATAGAGAAACTCCAGAGTCAGATAATATCATAACTCAAAAGAACCAAACACATTTACCTTCTCAGAAGCCCATAAACTCTCTCCAAAACTGACCACATAATAGGACACAAAGAGAGACTCAGTAAATATAAGAAAATTGAAATGACAGCCTGCATTTTATTTGGCTACAAAGGAATGAAGTTGTACACCAACAACAATAGAAATGGCAAGAAATACACAGTTATGGAAACTAAACAACACAGACAAATGAAAACTGGGCCAAGGAAGAAATCAAGAAGGAAACTAAAACTTCCTAGAATTGAATGAGAGTGAAGACACAGCAGGCCATAATCTATGGAACACAGTGAAGGCAGCGCAGAGAGGAACATTCGCAGTACTCAGTGCTTATATCAGGAACTAAGCGCTCTCACGTTGGCAATTTAATGCCACGCTTAAAAGCATTCAAAAAACAAGAACAAACAACACCCAACTAGAGTAGATTGGAACACATAACCAAACTCAGGGCTGAAACAGAAATGAAAAAAAATTAGAAAGACGCAATGAAGCAAAGAATTGGTTATTGAAAATGCAGTGTACCGCCACTCTATGGTGGGTTATTTCCTACGGTGCTGCTGCTCTCTGGCCTCTTGTTTCTGTTTAGAGCAACCGAAATGCGGTTCCTGCTAAGGAAACCCACCTTTTATTGATGGGTTACCTTAAATTTTCTTTTTCATGTTTGGTTTACAGAAGTTTTACTGTAACAGTGTTCCTTAGAAATAATTTCTTTTTTATTCATCCCTGTTTAGGGCTAGCAGGGATTCATTTATTTATAATCTTTTTATAGTCTTTTACAATGTTAGATAAATTTTAGCTATTAACTTCAAATATTATTTTGTATTCCTTCCTTATAGGCTTCAACCACAAACATACTAAACATTTTTCACTTCCAGGTGTGCTGGCATATATTTTTAAATCCCAGAACTAGGAGACAGAGGCAGGGGGATGTCTGCAACTGCCTAAGTTCATGGTTAGTCAGGGCTACACAGTGAGACACTGTCTCAAAAACTAACAAATAAACAAACAAGGAACCAACCAACCAAAACAAAAACCTTCTCACTGTACACTTTTACATACAATGTATGTGTAGATATATAAACGAGGTCATAGGGATTGGCTTGCGCAATTGTGGAAGCTGAGTTCTACAGCTCGACATACGCGGCTACTTGGGAAGCACCAGCCAGTGGGTGGTACTGGGCGCCGGAGAAGCAAAAAGGACCTAGCAAGGACAGACGATGAGGACAGTGGGGTGTGTGCACAGCACTTAGGAACACTACAACCCCCAGGAACAGATAAAGATCTCCCAAAGGAGCCAGGTGCTGGCACATGCCTAAGTTCCCAATGCTTGGGATCACAAGGGTCAGCCTGGGCTACAGCATGAGACCTTGTCTCGTAACAAAACAAAAGATCACTAAACAAGTATGACAGAGAACTGTTGGTGACAAGGAGAGAGAGAAGCTGTAGGACAAGCAAAAGAAGGCTTAGGCTTGAAGTTGGAAAAGGCCAGCACTGCCAAGTTCTACAGAGAAATAAGGAAGATACAGACTGTCGCAGAAATGGGTTCAAGAGAACAGATCTGAGGATTTTTTTGGTGGGAGCCTCCACGGACCATGGCTGCCAACTGGACCACTTGGATGGTACCTTGAATGACAGGTGGCTGTGTGTTCCCCTCGTGGCTAAGGAAGGAGGAAAGGAGGAGGAGTAATGACAAAGGGGGTGGAGACACCGTGGGGCTCACTGTGTCTCTGGTTCCTGTAGGCACTTGACAGACAGTGGTGTGTGAGAAGCTAGACCTCTGATCGACAGTGCAGAGAAGCATCTGTAATGCATATTTAGATTTGGGGATTGCAAATGAAATAGACACCCGGGCTTTTTAGAGACCAAGTTCCCAGCTTCATGCCCCTGAGTCCTGTTTTCTGTCCCCAAGCTTTGTTCCAGGCTGCACCCACCTTGGCTAGGTGGGACTTGCTGTTGAGACCCTTGATAAAGACATCCCCTGAAGTGATCGGCTGCTCCCCTACCAGCATGCTGAAAATGGAAGTCTTCCCAGCTCCGTTGAGGCCAAGAAGGCCAAAGCATTCTTTCTCTTTGACCATGAAGGACACATTGTTCACAGCCAGCAGGGGTACCTTCTCATTATATACCTGAGAGACAGGACGGACATGCAGGCAGGAGGGAGGCAGTCGCAGCCACTGCATACCCGACCCAGCTGCCTCTCATCACCCACACTCAGACTACCTGCTCCTTCCAGTGACTGACCCAGCAAGGCCCCTAAGTTTCCTTCCTACAGCCCCTGCCCATGGTGAATTTACTTCTTGGAGCAAGCCCTTTCTCTTGGTCCCTGAGCAAACAAAACTCTCCGATGTTGTTGCTGAAGGGTTTTGTTTTCCTTAACCACCAGAAACTGAAGGGAGACATGACAGACGAACTGGGAGAGGGGGGGATTCTACAAAATACGTGAGTGTTTGAAAAATCATTCAGAATTCTTCCTAAGAATCTCAGAGAAACTTGGGAGGCGCTACTTAGTTTCCAGAGCCCTTATCTCACTTGGAACCTCCACAGACGCTGTTGGATACAGAAGAGGTCAAGCCAATTATGTCTTGCCATTTTTTTCCTTGGGCTTTTAGCAAGCATGGTTTGCGTTCCCTCCTATCTCAGGCCCTCTTCTCCAGGTGATTACAGAAGAGACAGGAGAGCTACAATAGCCTCTGTCTCTGGGTGTTAAAAAGGAACTCAGGTGAGCTTCATTCTCAAGCAGAGAAACCTCACTAAGTCTGTCTTCCTGGAAACCCATCTGCCACTGTACACAGGCCACAAGTCCATCAGAAGGCTGATTCTCTGTGTAAATGTCCACAAGAAAAGTATTCTCGGCTTTTCTAAAGCCAATGATAAGAGCCAAGCAGCGTGTGGAGGTGTGAATAGGAATGGCTCCCATAGACTCATGTGTTTGAATGCTTGGCCATAAGGAGTGCTATTAGGAGGTGTGGCCTTGTTGGAGTAGGTGTGGCCTTGTTGAAGTTAGTGTATCACTGTGGGGCTGGGCTTTGAGGTCTCCTACCCTCAAGTTACACCCATTATGGCACACAGTCTCCTTCTGTTGCCTGTGGATCAAGATGTAGAACTCTCAGCTTCTTCTCCAGCACCACATCTGTCTGCACAATGCCATGTTTCCTGCTGTGATGATATCAGACTGAACCTCTGAAACTGTAAGCCAGACCCAATTAAATGTTTTCCTTCATAAGTGTTGCTGTGGTCATGGTGCCTCTTCACAGCAATAGAAACCCTAACTAAGACACATGGCATATACTGATAACTAGAGTATTCAGGAGGCAGAGGGAGGAGGATCATGAAATCAAGGTCTATGCCAGCCACACAGTAGGACCCTGTCTCAAATCAAACAGACAAACAGATAAAAGAGCAAAGTAGCATCTAACTTTACCTTTGACACGCCTTTGACAATAAGTGAAGTTTTCTTTAGTAATGAATCCAAATAAAACTTGATGGTTTCTTCCTCATCTAGTACATCGTCATCTTCATGCTCTGTTGCATCGAGGATCATTTCCTACATTACCAAGGGTAGAAATGCCAACTGTTTTTGAAGGTAGAAGGTAGAGCCTGACCAGAATCAGAAGGAATGGGGCGTCTGGTACGCACTAACGGTACTACAGTGCTCAGGTACACAGTACCACTGCAATCTCAGGAGCAGTCTAAGTATCTAAGCCGGACCAGGTAGGCAGGCAAATCACAAAGCATCACTTTTGAAGAATGTCAAAAATGTAACAAAAGCCTTTCTCCTTCAGTTTTCTCTAGTGACCTTGGCCTCCATGAGCTAACAGGACAGACCTTCTCTAGTCTGCTCGTGGTTGATTGCAGAGGTGTTTCATAAGGTGAATTTTGTTCCAGCAAGCCAGGGTCTTGTTCCTCCTCAGCTGAGGAGCAGGCCCTTAAACCTCACCAGGTGGACCAGGGTCTCAGGGGCTGAGTCAGATTCTTCTCTTCCTCTGGGGCCCCTAGAAATGGGATGTCATCTCTCTGCCCTGAGATTATAAACAGATGGCTGAATGGCCTCTGTTTTGGAAAATCAAGGAAGCTAAAGAACACAGGAAGGCAGCTTCGAGCCAGGCTTTGACAGGCTTTACATGACTTAACCTGTAATTGGCGTTTGATACATCATAGGTTCTTCTTTCTTCCACCCTTTCAGCCCCCTAATACTAGATAATCATGAAAAAAAGACAGAGAGAAAAGGAAAGATATCCCTGAATAAAGCCAGAGGTTGGAAAGGGGGAAGATGTTATTGTTAGACTACTTCCTGCTGATGAGGGGCACGGGGCTCCCTGGGGCAAGTTTGATCTTCACCTCCAGGATATATAATTTCTTCTTGTTGTTTCTTTGTGAATGAATACTTAACAAACCTTGACCAACAACATCAGCCCCCACCTCAACCAACAACACCCCCCACACTTCTCAGGGTTCTCGTATTTATATACTCTCTGAAAAACCCCCAGAATTCCAAACATTAAACACTTGTGGAAACTAGTTGTAGTTGGCAAAATCATGCCTCTGCTAGAGCATGAGGCAAATCATACTCAGCGTGTGAAGCCGTCCCATATAACCACACCTGGGACTCAAACACAGAACATATTCTTATAATATTTATGTGAGGCTTGTTTTTGTTTTTTCTTGTTGTTTTTCATGACAAGGTTTCTCTGTGTAGCCTTGGCTTATTTCTGCTTTTTAAAGAAACCCAAATTCTCACTACATTAACCCCAATTTACTCACTGTTTTTTTCTTCCCAGGGAAGCTAGAAAGCCTGGATTTCAGGACGCCAAATGCATTGACTTCAATGAAGAAAAGCAGGGTGATGTACACAGGTCCCAAGATGCCCAGGGTTGTCAGATACTTCCCTATGCCAAGAGATTCCCAGGCATAGGTGTTCTTTTGCATCACATATCCTTCTGCTAATATGAAATAAACAGAGGTTAGCACACCTTTTTTATTTTTTCTTTGGCGATTTTCAAAGGTATTGTTCATCTATACACATAGCAAGTAAATTCCCACAGTAACAAATATGACTAAAAGAAGCATCATTGTTATCAACGCTATGGCCACATCCTAGCAAATGGTAAACAAGAGTACTTTTCCTTGCTGCAACCAATGCTGTATAAAAACAATGCAAGTAGCTGAGCATGGTGGTTCACACCTGCAGTCACAGTACCTAGAGGAGAGGACTGCCATAAACATGGCCGTCTGGACTGTATATCAGTTCTAAGACATCCTGTGGTATATATGAGACTCTTGTCTTAAAAAACAACAACAAAAACACACAAACAAAAGAGCATCCAGACACAACAGGGAACAGGCTGTGACAGCACGGACAAGATCTGCACAAGATCAAGCAGACACAATCCCAACCCAGAGGAGGAGAAGCAGACAGGAAGCTCCCAACCCAGAGGAGGAGAAGCAGACAGGAAGTTCCACCCCTAATCAGGAAGCTATTTGAGACTGCTAACTTCTAGAAGAAAAATGAGTTTTCTTCAATGGAACAACACTGGGTCTATCAACTACACATTAGGGCAGGCTCCATGCTCAGAAGTAATCAGCCAACACAACCTGGACTCAATGCTTGTTTTTTGTTTTTTTGTTTTAAAGAGAAAGAACTTGAAGTTAGATAGGTGGAGAGACAGGGAAAGATCTGGAAGGAGTTCAGGGAGTGGAAAGAATAAGATAAAAATATTTTATGAAATTCTCAAAAAATAAAAATGTTTTTATATATTAAAAATTGGTGTCTTCATAAGATTTGATCTTAGCTTATAGATTCTTTATTTTTTAAATTAATAATTATTATTTATTACATTTTATTCACTTTGTATCCCAGCTGTGGTCCCCTCCCTTGCCTCCTCCCACCCTCTCTTCCCTGCCACTGAGTTCATGCCAGGGATCGCCTCTGATTAGTAATTTCACATGAGTCATCATGGTAGGGAAATAGAAGTATATGAATTCTTTTTTAATAATTTATAATTTTTAAAAACCTTTGTATATCTGTTACATGTCTCAGATGGCCTAATTTCCATCTGCTATTTACCAAGAGTTTTATTTTATGCTGTAAGATTATGCTTTGTGATTTGCCACAGGAAGCAAACAGCTCAAACAGATAACTAGGAAAAAAGTTCAGAGTGGAAATAATCTTACCACCCATTCAAAAATATTTCTTGGCTACAGACCATATATCATATATTATGTTAAGTGCTGAGAAGATACCAGTGAACAATTGAAATTGGATTTTTAATTAGTTCAATGTAAATATTCTCATTAGTATGTTTCTTTTTAGGTTTTAGAAAACATTTAGGTCCTTGTTACTTTTTTCCTGCACTGACCAAATATTATTATTTTGTGTCCAATTATGATACTCAAACCATTACTGTTGTAATTTATAAGTCAGGGATACATAGTGAGATTTTGTCTCAAAAAGACCAAATTAAACCAGGTGGTGGTGCATGCCTTTAATCCTAGCACTTGGGAGGCAGAGGCAGAAGAATCTCTGAGTTCTAGGCTAGCCTGGCCTACAGATCGAGTTCCAAGAGAGCCAAGGGTACACAGAGAAATCATGTCTCAAAAACATAGGGAAAACAAAGAAAGGCCAAATAATATTATGTAAATCATATCAGGATAAAATATCAGCAAATTTTATTTCTAGAACTTACAAACATCATTGCAGTCAATATCACTCAAGCTCTTAGCAGCGCAAAACTTTTTAAGTTCAAAGTTGTAGTACAAGTTGGAAAAAGCCATTCCCAGGCAATGTCCAGGAAGTATTAGGAATATACGATCCAAGAGGTCTGAGATTTTTGCATAGCCAAGCTCTGCAAAGAGAACAGAAAGCAAATTGACTTGCACGAGGGAAAACACACACTTCACCACCTCACCTAACTCACTTCTGTAGTCTGGACCATCCCAATCTCAAGTCTCCAAAACAGAACCATGGCTGACTGCTTGTGCTGACTTCCCCTCTATTCATTCAACCTCTAAGCTATAAGTACTTCCTTATAAGTTAGTTCCTGGAATCTGTCTCTCTACTTCAATTATCCTGTTCTTGCAGGTAAAACTAAAGAGCACACTGTGTCTGAGAAAATCAGAGGGAGCAGGGCTGAGCGAACAGAGGTGAAAAGGTGGAGGAGTGAGGGTTGGAGGTTAGCTGAGCCAGAAAGAACAGGGCGTAGGAGCCAGTGTTGGAGCTACTGGAGTGTTTTATTCCCCCATCCCCTCTCCATACCAGTATTGAAACTACGGCCTCACACATGCTAGGCAAGCATTCTACCACATCACCAGCTCTGGGAGTGTCATCTTGAAGTCAGACAAGGAGTATACAATTCCTTCCTCCATAGTTTATGGAGACTTAAACTGTCAATAAGGGTGGGTGAGAGGACAATTCTCAAATAAAAGAAAAAGGAACTTGTAAATCAAACGTGAAGTGAAGCGTAAGGAGAAGGACTGGAGAGCTGGCTCGGTTAAGAGCACCTGCTGCTTTCACAGGTGATCTGGATTTAGTTCCCAGCGCCCACACGGCAGCTCACAGCACTGTGACACCCTTTCTGTCCTCTGTGGGCACCAGGCATGTCAGTGATGTACATACAGACAATCAGGCAAACACACACATAATTTTTCTTGATGAAAAATTACGTGTATGAATGTTTTGCCTGCATGTATGTCTGTATACCATGTGTGTGCAGTGCCCCTGGAGGCTAGAAGAGGACATTAGACCTCCTCAGACTGGAGTTACAGACATTTGTGAGCCACTGTGTGGGCGCTGGAAATAAAACCTGGGTTCTCCTGAAGAGTAGCCAGAGTTCTTAACTGCTGACTCATCTCACCAAGCCCCCAAATACAAATTACTTTTAAACATAAAGGAAAAAGAGAAAGGGAAGGAAAGTCAATCTGAAGGAGTTGTGAGGATAAATGAAGGGTCTGGAGAGATGGTCAGCAACTAAGAACCTTTCGCTTTTACAGAGGACTGGAGTTTGGTTCCCATCAGCCATGTCTGATAGCTCACAAACCACTTGTCACTACAGTTGCTGAGGATCTGATACCTTCTTTCCGACATGTGACTCCTATATATGTGCACACACACACAAATTACCGAAAATTCTAATAAAAAGAGGAATGCAGAGGAAATGTATCAGCCCCTTTGTCCAACCTTGACCAGAGACGGGAGTATAAACATAAAACTGTCAGTTTCAGGTGTGTGTGTTATAAATTAATGACTCAGTCTTAGTTTCTTTTACTTAACAAGAACCCTTCCTCCAATCTCACTATTTACGTATTATTATTTTTTTAAATTAAAGAACACTGCATTTTAGTGAAATTCTTGGACCACAGCTAGACAATGATTAGGAATGTGAAAGTCCATGTAAACTAGTGCCCAGTTCACGAACATCTCTGCATTCCCCAAAGCTCCTCTAGTGTGTTCCTTTGGTCAGTTCTTCTCATCCCACACTCCCAACCCAGAGGCAAATCCTTTTTCTGATTCTGTTTCCAGGGTTCATTTAGTCTGTTCATGGACTTCATGTAGGACACAGCAAACTTTTTTTGCTCAGTGTTGTTCCTTTTTCCAGCTGGGCAATAATCTACCGAGTGAATGTGCTTGCACTGTTTGTCCATCCACATGTCTGGCACACTCCAGTTGGAAATCTTCGGCCCACAGCAGCCGTGAACACTACCTCTTGGGCCTTTGGCAGACACACATTTTTGTGGGTGTTAACTGCTGTGGCTGCTACAGGAGAGAAGAGTGCTTTATTCAAAACATAGGTGTGATCTCACCTTTATCACTTGTGACCGTGACAAGCACAAAGGGGCTGATGCTCAAGAAGGTGAGCATTACCACAAGCTTAACACATGCGCTACCGGGAGTCTTAAAAGAGAAGCTGACTATGTAGATGAGAGGGATGACAGCCCAGCCATAGAGCATCATTATGGAGATCACCGCCGGGATGCTCTCATGGTGTGCAAAAGCTTCCTCCTTATACCACAGGAACACCAACTTAAGAAAGGGAAAAAATTGGAAAAGTCAGTAAGAGTTCATGCTAAGTGCTAACAATACGGTGGTTTCAGTTTTAAGTGTTGTATGTATTTGTCAGGGTGGAGGTGCTGCTTGTGCGCCAGGAGTGTGTGTGGACAGAGGATAGCTCTTTGGATTGGTTCTTCCTGCCACCTTGTGCTCAGGGCATAAGGCCTGTGAGTGAGCACCATTACTCACTGAGCCGGCTCACTTTCCCATAGTCTCAGGGTTTAAAGCACGGTGTTAACTATGCCTTGCAAGCATTAACAAATGAGCAGACTCTGATTATCAGTGACACAGTGCAACACAATAAAGGATGAAGAGATGCATATAAAAGACACAGAACAAACCAGTCATCATTGTGCACACCTTTAATCCCAGCACTCAGGGAGGCAGAGGCAGGCGGATCTCTGTGAGTTCGAGGCCAGCCTGGTCTGCAAAGTAAGTCCAGGACAGCCAGGGCTACACAGAGAAACCCTGTCTCAAAAAAAAAAAAAAAAAA
>CM053757.1:18446891-18535062 GCA_028658305.1 Pachyuromys duprasi
TCCCCAACACAGGCAGAGAGAGAGAACAAAGCAGGAAATGATCAATTCTGCACAAAATACTCAGGGAACCCTTGGATTACTTGATTCAATAACAACCAAATACTTCAATGTCTGTGCGCTGATCATCTACTTTGGAATAATACACACATGCCTCCAAAACCATCTCTCATTGACTTGATGCAGCAGCTCTGCGGGTGCACATAAGCCCCCCAGAGCAAGGCACCCTGTGCTGGAAGATATCAAAGCTAAATGAACTTGCCACCAGGGTTAGTGATGAGAGAGCTTTCCTACCCACTGCTCAAGTCAGGCCTGAGCTACCTACTAGTTAAATTTCCCAGCTGGTTCTGGTTCTGCAGACGGGGCTATAAGAGGAGCTCATGGTCTGCAGGAAGTAACATCACACCGCCGCGTACTCACCACTAGCAGCAGAGTGGGAATGAGGAAAGAGATGAGATCCCAAAGCAGAGCAGAGAGCCAGAAAGCAACCACACTGACTCCGCTTAAGAACTGGATGGTCTTAGACTTAATGCTCCTCTCGATGACTGCCAGGATGGAAAAAGAGCTTGTCAGGAAAGCTATCCCAAAGAGAAGGTTGATGACAAGGTAGTGTCCTTTGGGGCCCCTGTAAAAGACAGAACACAAGGCAACCGTGAATAATAGCCTTCTTTCAAAACAATCACTTGAAATTAAAATGAGACAAAGAAAGAAATAGGTGGAAAAGCAAGAAGGCCCACAGACATGTAAGCCTGGAGTTGGGAGGAGGGAAGTGTCACATACTGGTACAAGATACTCTCTGATTGCTCTTCGGCTGTCAGAGGCTGAGGATGGTTGGTTGTGGTGATGGAAGCATTGGCACCAGAAAGCAACTTGAAGAGAATATTGTCCACCAGGGTCAAAGCTAGGCCAGGGGAATGGTATGCCTGGTTGTTGAACAGTGCCTTCACTGTAGTGTGGTCCTTCTCCCCTTCAAATGAAGCTGCCATCACATAGCGCTTGTCAAAGTCTTCAGGAGCCTCCTTTGCCTTTTGTAGCAGGAAGCCCTCAATAGGCTCTAGAAAGGAAGGCAAAGGCACACCAGGTAGTGAGAATTGCTGAGCAAATACCACACCAGATCCAGTGGCACACAGTACACTCATCATGGGCCTCCCTGATCTTCTACCCCTTCGGGGTACCCATCACTAACTTACACACATCCAAGAGCTGGCTTCCTCCTGCCCTGGTCTCTATTGAATACCAGCTGATTTCCAAACCTCCATCTCTTAAGCCCTTTTGAATTTCAGCTACTTCTTTTCTTCCTATCCCATCAACCAGGTTTAACCCCATTGTCTTCTGGGACCATGTGGTCCCAAACACTTGTTGGAGAACCCTGATGTTTGAGGTTTCTAGATAGCCTTTCTGAGCTCGGCACTGATGGTGGATTCCCTTTCTGCAGCAGGGCCTCCGACTCTCTGCCTGACCTTATCTGGGGAGTGTCTTTAGACATAGATGGCCTTTGGCATAGTTCTCTGCTAGCTCTCCCCTCCCTGCACGTATGGTATAATTAGGTATTGTGTTCTGGTTCATAAGATAGGAGTGTGCTTCCAAATGCAAATCAAGTGTCACTAAATTTCCTAGCCTTAACCAATTATGCACACCTGCCCTGTGACCCCCCCCCACGACTCCCTAAGCACTATGAAGTCTCTGTTTACCCCAAAGTTGGGCTACCTTTCTAAGTGGTTCCTAGAGGCTATAATGTTGTGTTCACAGCCTTCCGGGCCCTGTGGTCTGCCTCTGGTCCTCCTGTCCTTGTGGGCTGGTGGCCAACAGCCCTCCAGGGAAGAGGGGACCCACATAGAGTATCTGCATATGTGGTGTGAAAGGGCACACCTAATAACAGCACACTCCTACCTGCCGACTTGCAGTGACTCTGACCTCTGGGCAACAGTCACATAAGCACTTTATGTTTTGTTTTTGTCATTTGTTTTTGTTATATAGCTCAGGCTGTCCTGGAACTCACTCTTTAGACCAGGATGGCCTTAAACTCACAGAGATTGGCCTGTCTTTGCCTCCTGAGTGCTGAGATTAAAAGCGCCTGCCATGATGCCTCGTTTAGAAGTCATTTTCTGTGTTATGGCTTGGATGCCATTTGTTCCCTAGAAAACGTCTATAGAAAGTCTGCCCCCAGTATAACAGCACTGAAAGGTGCTGAGAACTTTGACGTGGATGACTTTGTGGGCAGGGATGCTTCATCCTTGGGGGTTATTGTGGTGCTAGTAGGAGTAGATCAACACTCTTTGGAGGTGGTTAGTTATGATAACCATGAGTTATTATGACAGTGGATTTGGCTACTTCTTTCATGAAAGCCCTTCCTCCTGTCCACCATGTTACAACATACAACATGAGGCTCTCCTCAGAAGCTGAATAGAAGATACTTCATTCTTGAACTTCTCAGCCCCATGTGCCAGAATAAACCTCTACTTTCTTCTTTGTTGCATGTTGACAAAGTAAGAGGAAACCATTTAATCACTATCCAAACTCTTGGTCTCATGTCTTTGAATTCTCATTATACCTATGATCTTAGAGTTCCTTAGGCTTGCAGGTCCTCGTATTGTTTGGAATGCTTTTTATTATCTTCCCTTTATACTAGGCAATTCCTATTCAGGGGGCAGGGTCTGGCCATGGGCTTCCTCTGATCCTCCCAAATCTGAGATGTGTGTATTACAATCATTGCTACTATTCAGTAACTATCAGTATCTCTTAGAAGTTTGCTGAGGGCTAATTCTGTTCATTCCTATGGTCCCAGTAGACAGTGCCAGCCACACCTCATATACAATCTACCTATACTTTCAGAACCTTTAAAGCTGAAAAAAAGACCTTCAGTGTTCTAAAAAAAGTAACAATGACATTATAGACTGGACACCAACTGTAAAATATGTTCATGAAAATTGTTCCAAGGACACTACACAACAGGGTTCTCCCAATTTGATGTACAAAGAAACTGAAGCTTTATAAGCAGAATATATTAAGGCAGCTTTCTGTCACTGTAACAAATACCTGAGATAATCAACTTATAAAGAAAAAAGGTTTGTTTTAGCTAATAGCTCAGTTCATGGTCAGTCAGCCCTGTTGCATTGGGCCTGTGGCAGAATGTCATGAAAGGGTATGGGGAGGTACAAACTAGACTCGTTGTGGATAGGACGTGGTTCCGGGTCTAACCATCCCCTCCAAGGGTGTGCTCTCAGTGACATGAGGACCCGTAACCTCCAGGAAGACACGTATGGCCTCATCTCTAGAAGCCATCTACCTCCTGTCATCCAGAGTCTAAATGACACTTTTCTGAGGCTTCCAGTTGTTCAATCTGATTTAGAGAGCATGAGGTGGTCCAGAAAGACATAGCTTCCCTGCAAAGAAAGACAGGCCCACTTCTGGCTCGGCCCCCTTGTCCTGGCACTTACCTTGAATATTCAAAGGAATCTGTCCTGCAGCCAGAAGCATCTTCGCAAACTTATCTACAAGTGAAGGATCCAAGTGGGAATTCGCAGAAACAAAATATGGAACCACAGTCTGACCGTATGTGTTTAAAGTCAGCTCCAATGGTACGTTCTCCACTCTCTTTAATTTGTAGTTGAAAAAAGTGAGGCTCAACATGATGATCGCCAGAGGCAACAGAATCTGTACAAATAACACCAGTATCCAGTTGCGCCGAGAAAACGTGACCTTTTTCAGGAACATGGCGAAGAATTGTTGGCAGAGAAGACAGAACTACAGTTAAGGAAGAAGAAGGTAGGTGTGGCATCAACACAGCGGCAAAGCCGGAAGCACTCACGCGGCCCCTGCTCTTGCCTGCTCGGCGTCCTCCGCTTTACACCCCACTTCTCAGCGGTGCCCACAATTTGCTTTAGGTTAAGAAGCCTTGTGCTATCATCATGCTAACCAGCAGTAGGAGGAAGTATTGATTGGAACACTTTCAGAGGTAGAACCAAAGGAACTTCAGACACCAGATATAAACGATAGCATTTTTTCCTGCCTTCAAGACTTGTAAGAATTTAAATTTTGTGAGAGTACAGAAGAAATGACACCACTGGTGGATTTTTCATTTGTTCCAACTTTAAAAAAAACTTCTTGGGTGGCTGCAGACATGGCTCATTAGTTAACAGCACTGTCTGCTCTTCCAGAGGAGCCAGGTTCAGTTCCCAGCACCCACACGGTGGCTCACAAGCATCTAACTCCAGTTCCAGAGGATCCGATGCCCTCTTACCTCCATGGACACCAGGTACACATGTGGTGCACAGACACACATGCCAACACTTATACACATAAAAACTAAATAAATCTTTTAAAAATTCTTGCAGGTGACACACAACTTTAATTCCAGAAGTCAGGCAGCAGAGGCAGGAGAATCTCTGTGAGTTCGAGGCCAGACTGGTCTCTGCACAGTGAGTTCCAGGCCAGCCAGGGCCTCCATAGTGAAACTTATCTCAAAAAAAAACAAAAATTCTCTAGATGAACATAACTTAATTTCAAAGTAATCTTTAACTCACATGTTCCACTTTTACTCAGATAATTTGTATAAATAGAGGGAACCATAAGATGACCTGGAAGACATGATAGTCAAAATCAAAATATACAGTTATATGCCTAGGGGCCCAAGGAGCTCACCCTGGGCTTGGAGTGGAAAGCCGCCTGGTCAGTGCTGCAAGGCTCAGTTGGCCTCTCTTGGAGGCAGCATGACTGAGGACCTGTGAAAGGGCCAGGCTCCAGTACTTAAACACACAGACCTTTGTCTAGAAGCCCCTATGGAAGGAGGCCTCACAGTTAGGTTTAAATCTGGATTCCTGGTCACAAATACCAACAAGCCATTTGAGGTCTCTACCAAGTGTTATTTGAGTTTTCTACCCTTGGTGTGATGGAAACTTACCTTCATCATTTTCCAAGATCTGTTCTAACCCATCAGAAGGCAGACATAGAAGTACTTTATATGAAGCTCACGGGAGCCAGGCAGTAGTGGTGCAGGCCTTTGATTCCAGCACTCGAGAGACAGTCAGGTAGATCTCTGAGAGTTCGAGGCCAGCCTGGTCTACAGAGTGAGTTCCAGGACAGCCAGGGCTACACAGAGAAACCCTCTCACAGGAGGGGACTTCAAAAGCATACCATGACCACATGGTACCAGAGAATGCCTTGCTAAGGATTTTCAGAGATAGATGGCTGATCCAAAAAACCCCAGACATATCCTAGCTTTATGGATGAGAACTTCCCCTTTACTATGTGGCTTAAGACTGTGAAACAAGGAAATGAATCTCTAACGCACAATAATTTTGCCTTATGCCAATACTGTTGAGAGCTAAATAAAATTACTTTATAAAATGTATATCAAGCTGGGTGGTGGCAGCCCACACCTTTAATCCCAGCACTCAGGAGTTAGAGGCAGACAGAATCTCTTGTGAGTTCAAGGCCAGCCTGGTCTACAGAGTGAGTTCCAGGACAACCAGGGCTATACAGAGAAACCCTGTCTCAAAAACTAAAAAATAAAAAAGGATGTCAATGTTATTTCCAATATCAAAAACACATCATAGTTTTCTCATGTATTTCACAAGAACATATATATATATATATAATATACAAGGTTTTTTTTAGAAAGTCCAGGATAATCCCAAACTTAGAATCCTTCTCTGTCATCCTCCCAGAAGCTAGGATTATAAATACATTTTTTGAAATTTAAATTCTGTGTGGTACAATACATGACCTACTTTACAACACAAAGATTATGTATTCTGGCCAAGTAGTTCTTTCAATCTCCTAATGGCCAGACATCTACTAGGGTGTTTTGGATACTATTTTTCTCTTCTTTTTAAAAATAATTTATTTAATTTTATTTTATGTGCATTAGTGCAAAGGTGTTGGATCCCTTGGAATTGGCATTACAGACAGTTGCCTGCCATATGGGTGCTGGGAATTGAACCTGGGTCCTTTGGAAGAACAGACAGTGCTCTTAACCACTGAGCTATCCCTCCAGCCCATGAATACTGTTTTTCTACTGGGTTATTACCACTTGTAGTGGTTTAAATGAGAATGGCCTCTATAGGCTCACATATTTGAATGTTTGGTTCCTAGTTGGTAGATTACTTAGGAAGGATTACGAGATGTGGCCTTGTCAGTAGAATTGTGTCGAAAGCCCAACCAGGCCTAGCCACCTCTCTCTCCCTCTTCCTCCACTCCTCCTGCCTACAGATCAGGATGTAAGTGCTCAGCTACTACTCCAGTAAAATGAGTTGCCCTGGCCATGGCACTCCATCACAGCGATAGAAACCCTAGGACACTTCTGCCTTTGAGCTGGAGCAGGCTGTGTATTGCCTGACAGACCCATAGTTTATCTTATTTGATCGACAAGGGATCTGTGCAAGTAGCTGAGGATGGCCAAGAGCTCATAATCTTTCTGCTTCAGCCTCTCAGGCACTGGGATTACAGGATGTATCCTGAAACTCACCACTTTTTTTATTTTTTGAGACAGGGTTTCTCTGTGCAGCCTTGGCTGTTCCTGGAACTCACTATGAAGACCAGGCTAGCCTTGAACTCACAAAGATTCACCTGCCTCTGCCTCCTGAGTGCTGGGATTAGAGGTGTGCACCACTATGCCTTGCCTACCCAGCTTTTGATGGAATGATAGCATGATTCCAATAATTAAACCACATTTTTTTCATGTATCTGAAATAGGATGCTTACTCCAGTGTTTAGTTTGATCATCTGGCTAGGGTGCATTGAGAAGATCCTTGAGTGAAGATACTTAATTCTGTCAACAGGAACTCTGTGAATCCGGGGTCGAGGATGAAAAGAGGGTCGCTTCTCAGTTAAGATATTTGTGCCAGGATCAGCCAGCTTAGAAACTCTAAACCAAACCAAAAACATACGCAAACACAAAGCCTCAAAACCACAATACATTTCATTCTGTTCAGGTTTAAACAATGCAATTCATGTATTTGGAAGAGCTGTTATGTAGAATAATAATGATTGCTGACCGAGCTGTGCCTAAATTGTGTAGTGGGTGGCATGGTAGTCCATAGCACTAAACACTGTGTTAACTCACCAGTGTCTTTTCCAAAGCTCTTAGGCAATACTATCATGACTATATTTTGTTATTTGGTTTTGAAAAGTACTACATGAAAATTGAAACAAAATAATATATTAGTTAATCTTATAATCAAAACTAAACATTTTAAACATAGCACCATTAAGATTATAGACCAGAAACTTAGTAAGTTCTGGTCAGTGGTTCAAAAGCAGCCACGGTCTCCTTTCTTCCTGGCCCCAAACTTAGAATGGTTTTGCATTTTGAAATGGTCACATGTTGGGTGGTTCTATAAATACATACATACTATCCTTGATTGTGCCACTCAACTTTCATAACATAAAATAATATCTGGCTCTTGAAGAATAGTTTGCTGACCCTGACTCCTGGTCTAAACAAAGAGATGAGTCCATTCATGGAGAAAAGTATTCAGTGCCAGATAATGTATTTCTGCTCATAACTCTGGAAATTTGTCCCAACAAAAGACATAATCAATTGTGGCCAGTTTTTTCTTCTGTACAGTTTTATAAAACATGGCACATGTGTTGCTTATTATTGCAACCCAGATTATCATCAAAGTTGGGCAGCTTAGAACAACTGTAAACATTTATTATGTCTCACAGTTTCTGTGGGTGAAGAAATGGAGTGGTATGATTCTTGTCTCAAGGCTTTTCATGAGGATGCATGGTTTCTAGATATTGGTTGGGGCTGCAGGTACCTGTCTGGAGGTGGGACTGGGACTGTTAGATCCACTTCTAAGAGCATCAAGTACAGGGAGCTTTTCCTATATCTCCTTTTCTCCGAAGATTAACATCTTGTATTAGTGTAGTACACTGTTAAAATTAATGGACTAGCATTCCAGCAGGGTTTTTTTTTTAAAGAAATTGACAAGTTTATATTAAAGGAACTATAATAACTAAAACAATCTTAAAAATAGAACAAAGCTGGAGAAACTATGGACTGCCTGACTCTAAAACATATTGAAAAGCTACGACAATCCCAACCAACAGTGTGGCAAAACCATCTAGGACATAATAGATCCATGAAGCAGAATTGGGAAAGTAGCAAAATTAGAGTCAACTGACTTTTGGTAATAGAATTCAAATAATTTAATGTGGAAAAAAATCTTTTCAATAAACAACTGTGTCCCAAGTGGATAGCCATATAGAAGAAAATGAAAATTGATAACTTATCAAGCCATACCCCAAATTAATCAGTAGGTGAATTATATACTTAATTTAAAACTAAAATAATAACATTCCCAGAAGAAAAGGTAGGGGAAATATTTTGTGATCCCTAAGGTAAATTTTTTTTGTTTCTTTTTTGAGATATGGCTTCTCTATGTAGACTTGGCTGTCCTGGACTCTCTCTGTAGACCAGGCTGGCCTCGAACTCACAGATATTCACCTGTCTCTGCCTCCCTGAGTGCTGGGATTACAGGCGTGTGCCACCATGCCTGCTGTAAGGTAAATATTTTTAAAATAGTGTAAATTTTAAAAATCAGTGAAAGGCAGAAACATATAAATTAACTTCCATGGAAATGACAAAGTTTTCATTAAAACTGCTAGTGATGCCAGGCGGTGGTGACACCTTTAATCCCAGTACTCAGGAGGCAGAGGCAGAGGCGGGTAGATCTTCCTAAGTTTGAGGCCAGCCTGGTCTAAATAGTCAGGTCCAAGACAGCTATTCATAGAGAGACCCTGTCCATCACCCCTAAAATGTATGTTGAATAATAAAACATTTAACACCATTTCTTATTATGTAATATCCCATTAGATCAAAAGCTAGATGGCCATTCAGCAAGACGATTAGGAAAGAGAGTCCAGCATTGGGAAATACTTAGATGGATGATGTTTATGATCTCTTCCAACCTTAAAATCTTGGGAGCTGTCAGTTTTGTTTGTGTGTTTGTATGTGTGTGTGTCAGTGTGTGCTCATGTGTGTGCACAGATACTTTTGATGATAGAGGAAGATGCCTGGTGTCTTCCTTTCTTTCCATCTTCTCTCTTGAGATGGGGCCTCTCACTGAACCTATCACTGGTGTTTCGCTAGGCTGGCCAGCCAGCCTATCCATCCTCATGTTTGCACAGCAAACGCGCCCTTACCCACCTCAGCTGCCTCCTCAGCCTTCCAGTTTTATTTTTGCTTACCGTATGAACACTTCCTCCATAGTGGTGACAGAAGCCCCCCAAGTGGAGATTCCCAGCTCTATCCGTCTCTCTTCTAAGTCAGTAAATAGAGCTTTGAACCTAGAAGCAGGGGGGAAAGTTTTATTTCCAAAAGATGGAAGGTGAATCCTTTACCACCCTTAGCTCTCTATAGCAGCAAAGACATAGCATTTGCTGTCAAGATATCTGTTCAGAACTCAGCTTCATTACCTAGTTTCATCACTATAGCCAGTAAACTTGTAATAGTACTTACTTTAGAGGGTTCCTATGGGGATAAAGCTAAAATACATCTAGTACAGAAGTAAGATTTGTGGTATTTCTGAGCCCAGGCATAAAGAGAGGTGACAGGTTCTCATTCTCCCTCCCTCCCCGCCCCCCCTCTCAGTCCCCGGAATGCCTTTTCTTGGATTCTACCTGCCATGCTATGAGAAGCTAAACTCCACCTAGAGGAGGACTAGAGTCACACTTAGAAGCTTTAGTAAGTGCCCAGATGGTAGTCAGCACTGTTTCCCAGATGTGAGAATGAGTCAAAGATCATTTTAGTCTCAGAAAAAAAAATGTGCATCATAAAAACTATAAAGCTCAGTGCAGCCAATATACTGAAGCTTCTTGGAGCAGGAGTACACAAGAGTCAGAGCCCCTGAGGTCTACGTGCAAGGCCCTGCGCCACCAGTACTGGGGAAAAACCCACAAGAAACACTGAAATTGTTGCCACTTTGAGCCAATTTTTTTTTCTTTTCTTTCTCTCTCTTCCCCTCCCTCCCTCCCTTTCTATTTTTTTTTTTTTCAAGACAAGGTTTCTCTGTGTAGCACTGGCTGTCCTGGGACTTACTCGGTAGATCAGGCTGGCCTTGAACTCAAGGCTCTACCTGCCTCTGCCTCCTGGGTGCTGGGATTAAAGCATGAGCTACCATGGCTCAGGTAAGTTAGAATTTTTTGAGTTGAGCTGCTATTCAGGAACATACAACTGATCAAGAATTTGAAGCTAGAAGCACCATAGCAGTACGAAAGACCTTTGAGACTCTAAGCATGTGTCATGCTTTCGGGACAAGACAATGAGGTGAAGGCAAGAGGGGCTTCAAGAGAAATCTTGCTAGAGGCTGGAAGAATGGTGAAAATATTGTTACTTAGTGGCAGGAGGTTTGGCAACACCTTAAGCTGTCTTAACAGAAAAGACTACAAGGGCATTTGTGAGTATGGATGACATGGGAGTGTGGCATGGCAGGACATGTTTTGAAGATTTCAAATATGGCTTCAGTCAAAAAAAAGCACATGCTTTTCAGAATCTGATACATGGGATATCTAGGAAGCTCTTATTATAGCAACTTGGACACCCTTCTACAGTAAAGGAGAAGACAAATGAAACTAGCTACTCCGCTCTGTCAACCAGCTGGAAAACAAAAGATTATGGAAAATAAGAAAAAATTACAGAAAAGAAATAATTATGGAAGAGAAATAATTATTCAGAAGACAGAGTCAACAGCCAGGGGATGGAGTCAAAGGCCGATTAAAACCATCAATACCCATTCCCTGTTCATGAAGACACAGACATTTGAGACACACGTCAACCAACCCAGACTTTAGACGTGCTAAAGACTAATATGTATTATTGGCCTTTACTTCTGTTTCTGAGTGAAGCATTTCTTGTGATTGTCACTCATTGGGTGTTTGTGGATCAGAAAACATCTCTCTGATTCACAAGTCGTCTTCAAGACGAGCCAAACCCAATGAGTTGAGGCCAAGTGCTATACTAAACATAATTCAGGTAATGGGGTCCTGAATCTCACGCTGATCCTGTAACAAGAGACACTGTATTTCACATTTGGGCATGTGTGAAAGATGTGAATTTTTGTGGCCACAGCAGACTGTGCTAATGACTCAGTCCATACCTGGGCGTGCTCTTCTTAGGAAGTATGAATATCACTTCTTCTCCAATGCTGGACTCCAAAAGCGCATTTGGTATGTGATGATAAACAAGGCTAGAAAGCTTCCTTGTGTCACAGGGAGGTGCTTTTATTAAAGTCATGTAATATCCTGCACCTGAAATACCATATAAAAGATGATAAAATCCTCTTTTTCTTTATACTATTCTTCTTGGGCCATAGTTAGTTTTCTGTATTTCAGAATGGACAGATTTAGAGTGAAGAGGAGACAGACCTTTTGATGTCAGCTTAAACCTTAATGACCTGACTTCACTCTTATGTTTCAGAATCGGGAGATGGCATGGTGGAAAATCTAACCATGCTAGGCAGTAAGGAGGGCCTACAGTCAGAGTGCAATAAGCCAATGCGAGGGTCTTTGGAAATTCTGAACAGAAGAATTCTGTACATTGCCAGGTGCTCATAGGTTGACAACAGAGTGAGAAGTTGTAAGATTAGAGACCAACAGATGGGGTAGGCGGCATTTATAATCATCTATGAGGGAGGAGACGGTGACCTAGACCCCAGAATGCTAGCATGTGGTCATAAACTGAGAGAAATGGATGTGTTTGCAGATGGGTCAGATATGAGCTGTGAGAGAAATAGGAGACAAAGAGCCTTTGGTTTTGTTTGGAGCTTATTTGTTTGTTTCTATTTCATACATTAGATTTTTTAAAAATTCTAAGAAAAGATAGACTAATTTGGTGCCTGAATGAAGAGGCAGCAAACTGACAAACTGAAATATAAACATGGGTTGCCTGATGCTAAGTCTCAAAGATGCCGCTTCATTTCTTCCGCATTCTCACAAGACCTTCTGCTGGACCAACAGAACAGGAAGTCTAGAGAAGGCCATGTCTAGCAGGGTCAGGGCCCTTCACGAAGGCAGTGGAGAGTGTCAGGATGGAAGCTGATCTGGGCTCCTGCTGCCCACCACTCACCATATTTCTGCTTGAGGAACCCTGAAGACCCACAACACTGCAGCTCCCCTTTGGCCAAGATGGCAATGCGGTCTCCCAGAAAGTCAGCTTCGTCCATGAAATGGGTGGTCAGTAGGATGGTGTGATCACCCTTCTGCTGCTCAAGAAGGTCCCAGAAGGCCCTCCTGGAGGTTGCATCCATGCCTGAGGTGGGTTCATCCAGAATCAATATCTGAGGGCAGAGGTGAATGAAACCTTGTGACAGTGATGGGGCCACATCTCAGCCCTAGGCTGGCCAAACTGGGTAGCCTTCTGCAGCTTCACAGTTTGCTAAACTGTCGTCACCACCCCTCGGTTTGTCCTCATGTGGGAGTCTGATTTGGCTGCATTAAGAGGCCAGACCCCCCTGCCTGATACCTTAGAACCAGCTATGAGGGCAATGCCAAGAGAGAGCTTGCGCTTCATCCCCAAACTCAGGAACTGGGACTTCCAGTTCCGATTGTCCTCCAGACTGAGGGTGTACAACATCTGTTCTATTTTCTCACGACAGTCCTGGTGAGACAGGCCTTTCAACTGAAAGGCAAGAAAAGGGGGGATATGATGCAAGTGATACTGATGGGAGCCGAGATGTCTAATCAACATTTTGCTTGTATACACATGAAATATGCAAGAAACATTTCAGGAAAAGAACAAAGGAAGATCTGAACTATGTAAGTGAATAAATGTGGGAAATGTAAATGAAATGCACTCTTTTTATCAAAGGGTTAAATGAGATGAAGGAAGTCCCATTTTAAAAGAAATCTGTAAAGATGGAAAGACATCATCTGGCAAAAGTTCCTCCTCCTCCTCAACATCTATTTCTCCCCTCCTGCTCTATCTCTGGTTTATTTTCAAACAGAGTCTCACTATGTAGTTCTGGCTCTCCCGGAACTCACTCTGTAGACCAGGCTGGCCTTGAACTCACAGAAATCCACCTGCCTCTGCCTCCTGAGTGCTGGGGTTAAAGGCATGCACCACCACCACCCAGCAAATCTACACTTTTCTAGGATCAAAGTATGTACTCAAAGTTGCAACCTGTTCTCAAAAGTTGCACTTTGCTTATGAATGGTGTCATTCTGAGTTAGCCAACTATGTAAGAATGTGAGGCCAGTGTCTGCCCACTTGGGCAGAGGCAGAGGACTCCTGCTGTGTAGTTTGCTTGCTTGATTTGACATGGCTACCCACCCTTCTTTGGAATTAAAACTTTCGGCCTTGTGGAAATGCTTTGGGTTGTGTGGCCATGGTCTTGGGTCCTTAGATCCATTTTTAACTGAAAATGACTTAAAAATAAACACATCAGCCTGTTTTAAAAAAACATATTACGACTATTTCATTTTTAAATCACTGCTTTATAGTAAAGAATTTATATAGCCTTTGTCCATGGTACCTGGCATGGTTTCTCTGAATCTTTAGGACTTCCCAAGTGACAGGAGCTTCTTTGTCACCACCAAGTCCTTAAGTCATATTAGAAGTCACACAAGAGGTTATCAGCTCTCAAAGGTCAGCCTTGTGCAAGTTTGTATGTCTGTCTTTTTTTTTGGAGTGTGTGTGTTTGTGTTCTGTTCTCTTTCTCAGTGCCTTGCTTTTCCGTCTTATCTTCTGAGACAGAATCTCTCACTAAACCTAGAGCTTATCATCTGGCTAGACTGGCAAACCAGTGAGGTCCAGTGATTCGGTCCACCTACAAAACCACCCACCCACTCCTCTTCCCCCCCCCCCCAGCCCCGCTTTCCCCACCTCACCCATGCTGTTCTCTTATGTGGTGGCTTGTACCACAGGTTCTTTAGCTAACTCTCCAGCCCATGTTTTGGTTTCATGAGGTGTACAGTTCAGGCTAACCTCTGTAGCCACAAAAGACATTAAACTACTGCCTCCTGCCTCTGCCTCTGCCTCTCAAAACGGAGGTTACAGGTTTGTGCCACCACGCTTGATTTTATGTAGTGCTAGGCATTGAACCTAGGGCCTCACACATGCTAAGCAAGTGTTGTATCAAGTAAGTTACATCCCCTACCCACAAGCTTGTGTCTTTTCACACTAGCAATAAACAATCTAAAAACACCGTTTACTTTAGCACCACAAGAATATTTAGGAATAAATTTAATCATGTAAATGCAAAAATTGTACACTGAAAACTGTGACACATTATTGAAAGAAATTAAAGGGAACAAAATAAATAGGAACACATTTCATATTCAAGGACTGAAAACTTTAATAGTATTAACAATGTTAAGATGTCATTACTATTCAAAGCACCCTACAAATTCTGATAGCCCTTAAAATACTTTTTGTAGCTATGGACAAAACTTGTGCTCTTAAACTCGTATGGAAGAGCAATTTAGTCAAAATAATGAAAACTGTCTTGAAGCCAAGAACCAAATTGGCAGAGTCACACTTCTGAGTTCAGCACTTACTTACTCTAAAGCTATAGCAATGCAACACTGAGGTACTTGTATAGAGAGGTAGACAGAAAAATAGAATAGAACTGAGATTCTGAAAACAGTGATGCCTGTTCAAGGATGAAGGAAGACTGAATCCATCTTTTTTATCTTTTTAATAAAGTCTTCCTATGTCGCTCTGGGTAGCCTGGTGTTTACAATGTAGAGTAACTAGGCTGGTCTTGAACTGGCAGTGATCCTTCTGCCTCCTGAGTGCTAGGATTACAGGCGTGTGCCACCACGCTCAGCTAAAGCAGCTAAAGAGTCTCTTATTTCTTTTTTTAAAATTAGATTCATGTTTTTTATGTGTGACTGCATGTATGTATGCAGACCATGTGCATGTTTGGTGTCCACAGAAGATAGAAGAGGGAATCAGATCTCCAGAACTGGCGCTATGGATGGTTGCAAACCATTATGGGAGTGCTGGGAACCCAACCTGTGTCCTCTGGAAGTGCTCTAATTTCTGAACCATCTCTCCAGTTCCTACAGAGTCATTTCAATGTGTGTTCTTGGGTGCATGCACGTGTGTGTGTGTGTGTGTGCATGAAGGAATTACTGTCAATAAATGGGAAACAGAGAAAATGGATAGTATTGGAGAAAGTTTCTGTAGATCATATCTATTTGTTAAGGGTTTAGTAGACAGCATCTAGTAAAAAATGTCTCACAACTAAATTACTGAAGGATAAACAACTCAACTGAAAAATGGAAAAGGGTATGAAGAGAGATTTCTTCAAAAAAGTATACAAATGGCCTTTAAGCATCAAGCAACCAGGCCTCTGGTTTCTATGGGACCAGAGAGTACCTGTATCCAGGCCCCAGTTTCAGTGGAACCCAAGGGCATTGAAGGAACAGGCCTTCTGCTCCAGAGGGTCCAGGGAGCACCTTGAGACTAGATGCTCAGCTCTAGCAGGGATAGTTTAAAGGCAGGCCTCCAGTCCTAGGGCCTTAGAGGTTAGTGCAGAGTATGAACTTCAGCTCCAGGGTGCTCAGGATTCCCTGAGACCCTGGGGCTTTGGTTCACAAGGTCCCTATGGTCAGTGTGAGTGTGGTGTTTTGACTTCTTAGGTTCTAGTGCTCAGTGAAGGACTTAGGGAGTCCAAAATGCTGGGGTCCTAGAGGTTACTTCAGGTCTGTGGCTCTAACCTCAGCCTCCAGATAGTACACAGGCTTCAGCGGGTCTGATGTTTAAGGTCCTTCTCCCAGTGGGTTCCCAGAATTCACGGGATGACCAAGGTTTTGACTCCATCTGGTTGTCTGTGGCTTACTTTACAACCCTACCCTTGGTCCTGTTGGCACATAGCCAAGGTGTAATTGCCTCCACTCAACAATCAACACCAAGCCCCACGTACATAACTCTTTAGGAAGAGTCACAGAAAATAAAGCATCCAGATAAACTTAGAGAAGGGAAAGTCAAAACTTATAGACACCCCCCATAGATGTATAATACAAAACAAAGAAATACAAAGACTATAATACAACCACCAGCCATGACCCATTCCCAATCAATCAACTCCCCTAAAAGGGAACCTAAAACTACAGACACAGCTGTACGTCTAAGAAAGAATTCAGAGTCTTGATTTTTAAAAGAAGTAATGATCATACAGAAGATTCAAACAGATAAATGAGCTATGAAAATGTATCCAAAACCTTGACAATATGTCTCCAAAGTGAATGAGATAGTCAGTAAACTGGAAGGGAAGTCCAAAATGTGTAGGAAAATTCAGTAAAGAGGTTGAAACATTAAAAAAAAAAAAAAGAACTAAATAGGTGGGCGGTGGTGGCACACGCCTTTAATCCCAGCATGCAGGAGGGAGAGGAAGGCAGATCTCTGTGAGTTTGCGGCCTGCCTGGTCTACAAAGTGAGTTCCAGGACAGCCAGAGCTGTTATACAGAGAAACCCTATCTCAAAAAATTGCAACAACAACAAAAACCAAATAGACACTTGAAATGAAGGAGACAATCAATCAAATAAAAATCCCAACAGATACCATCATTAACATACAATACTATATAGAAGGATAAATTTCATTGATGGAGGGCCAAGTAGAGACAATAATACTAACAGACAGATAAAGGGGTGGGAATTAAGGAGCATAAATGAAATTTCCAAGCAATCTGGGACATATTCAAAAGGTCAAACATAATACTTCATGGCATAGAAGAAGGAATAGAGATTAAAATCAAATGTAATAAATAGACTATTTAATGAAATTATAGCAGAAAAATTTCCAAACACAAAAGTAAACATCCAACCGTTAGAGGTGCATAGTACTTCAGGTAGACATAACCAGAGAAGAAAGTCTCCATGACACATCAGTAATGGGGTTTCATGCCCACCTCCCACCTCTGAGCTGGGGATTTTGTCTGGCTTGAGTTTGTGTTGGTCTTGTACATGCTGTCATAATTGCTATGAGTTTATATGTGCTACTCTCCTGCTCCAGGGCAGACATTACTCCAAGTAGTAGTAGTAGACTCTGTAGGGAAGGGGAGAGGGGAAAAAGGAAAAAAAAGGAAACTCAAAGCTGCATGGATAGTGAGTTGAGGGTGGAGAGAGTATGTATGGGAGGGGAGACTGCACAGTGAATATGATTAAAATACATTGTATGAAATTCTCAAAGACTTAATAAAAATAATGGTAGTGTACACCATTAATCTCAGCACTTGGGAGCCAGAGGTAGGTGGATCTCTGTGAGTCCAGCCTGGTATACAAAGCAAGTTCCAGGCCAGCCAAGTTCTACATAGTGAGACTATGTCTCAAAACAAAAAAAGAATGAAACGGCAAATTTTATGTGATGTGCATTTTATCTGAATAAAAAGTAAAAACAAATACAAAAAAATGATAAGGGTTTTATAAGTTTCTTTTGTTCTACTATGCTCTTTAAGACTTGATTTTCTTTGTTACAGAGAGACCCTTAAATCCCTAGAATTATTTGAATGAAGGGGTGTCTTTTGTTTTAATAAGGTGACTCTGCATGCCACTGGGTAGCTTCAGTGGTTGGGACTAGTTATCAGAAAGACTAAGCCATGATCTAAGCTCTACTCCCATCCTCTGGGGAAAGTGGGGGAAATAACCCATCATGCCCACATAATAAATCTTGCATAAAATGTTAAAGGTGCTAAGTTTGGGGTTCCTGAGCTGGCAAATGCACTGAAGAGCTGGACAGGTTTGAGCTCCTAAGGAACTCCCTGCTCTGTTTGCTTCATTTGAGTGTTCGTTGTAGCCATAATTTTGTGGGTTTTTTTTTCTTTTTTTGCAATGAGCTGGTCACTATAAGTATTCCCCTGCGTTTTTTGAGCAGTCACAGAAAATATTGAGCCTAAGGAGTGGGCTTCGCAAACAACTTGGAATTTGCAAGAGGTGTCTGAAGTGGGAGGTAGTCTTGTGGAACTGGGTGTTTGAGCTAAAGGGGAGAGGCATGTTAGCTCAAGGCAGCATCAGAACTGAATTACAGGACACCCAGTCTGTGTATAGAGAATAGGATCCATGGGAAACTGCCTTCCCGCATTTGCTGTCAGGACATTGAAAAACATGTGTTCCCTTAAAGACTCCCCCAAAATGAACCAGAGCTGTAGTCTATCTTACCATTCCCAAGAATGAACACAGACCCATTGTCCATCAACTCACCTGACCATAGAAAGAAAGATGGTCAGTTACTGTTAAGTTATCAAATAAAATATCATGCTGTGGGCACCAGCCCAGGCTCTTCCTAATTTGAACCATGTCTTTTGAAATTTCATATCCATTGATATATGCCTGTCCTTTTGAAGGAGCAATAAGACCTAAAACCAAGCAGAAAGACATCCTAAAGTCATTTTCAGTCAGACGCTATAAAAGCATGAAGGCCTAACAAAATTACCCTTGCTGTTGGTTCTCCCATAGACTGTCCTTATTCTGCTTTGCCACCATCAGTCAATCAGCAGCATCCAAGGAATATAGGTCCTATGTATGCCTCTGCTTGAGAATATGCAGGAAAGATCAGAGACAGGAAAAATGCTTCCTGCTTTTGAGCAATTTCAACATGGTTAAATGGACTTAATAACTTATAAAGTTAAATCACATTACTATAAGGATTAGAGTAAATCTATATGACTAGTAGATAGGGTGGGGAAAAGCACTTTGGGAACCTAACAGTTTTGAAATGTGATCCTCAAAGGCAAAGTCTGACTTTACCCTGATTGACAATAAATATCTGTTCCCTGAATAAATGAATGAATGAACGAAATTACTGACAAATGTATGCCAGTATGCAACTTGGCAGCCTCACTACCTACATGTTATTTTAATCTTTATTCTTCTTAGGATGATAAGAGCAATATATCCTTATCACAAAAAGTTCGTAAGAAGGGTGACTGACAAGAGTGATACATTCTTATCATGGCAAGTTCACCAAAGAAACAGAGGCCGAAGAAATGTTCCAGGGTTAAGAGCATTTGTTCTTGGAGGACTAGGGTTCAGTCCCCTAGAACCCACATGGTGCTTCACAATGTCAGTAACTCCAGTTCCAGGGGACCTAGCACCCTCTTCCAGCCTCTGAGAGCATCAGGTACATACATACATGCATATGCATGCTTGTATGCACAACACTCATATGCATAGAAGAGAAAGATAAATCTTAAACTAGGTAGCAGTCGCACGTGCCTTTAATCCTGGCACTGGGAGACAGAGGCAGGCATCTCTGTGAGTTTGAGGGCAGCCTGGTCTACAGAGCGAGTTCCTGGACAACCAGGGCTACACAGTAAAACCCTGTCTCAAACAAAACCTACCACCACTACCAGCAAAACTAAAACCCACTTGAATAAAGGAAACAAATGATGTTTAATAAGTTCCACTATGAAAAGACACAATTAACATTTTGATTTATAGCCTTACTTAGTTTTTTAAAAAGATGTATTTATTATGTTTACAATGTTCTGCCTGTATATGTACCTGCATGCTAGAAGGCACCAGATCTCATTATAGATGGTTGGAAGTCACCATGTGGTTGCTGGGAATTGAACTCAGGACCTCTGGAAGAGCAACCAATGCTCTTCACCACTGAGCCATACCTCCAAGCCTGCCTTACTTAGTTTTATGCTCATTTTATTTGTTGTTTACATTCGTTGAGGTAGAGATAGAGTGAATCTGGGGTTTCACAAAGGCTGGGCAAGAGCTTTACCAATAAGCAAGACTCCCAACCCTATGCATTGTTTTTATACTAAAATAGAAAATATAAATTCTGGTTTTTCAAAATTAATGTTTTCTTTTCTGTTTTGTGTGTTTCTAGGTGTCTGTTTGAGACAAAGTCTCTATGAAGGCGAGGCTGACCTCAGCTTTGCTGTACAACACAGACTGGCCTGGACTTTCTCATACAGATCAGGCTAGCCTTCTAGGCATCCCACTAAGATGCTCCGCTTACCTGTTTTGTGTTTGTTGTTGTCCTCTGTTTCAGGATAACAATGTATTCAGACTATTTAGCTACAAAAAAAAAAATCATATCCTTCTATTTTTTTGAGATGAAGTTTGATTGTATAGGGCAAACTTTTGACTTCCAGCTTTATAAGTGTGTCTTTATGCATGGCTTGAAATACATGATTTAAAAAACACACTTATTTACATACCTCTGTTGTGTGTGGGTGGTGCATACCACATGTGGAGGCCAGAGAAAAAACTTAAGGGAGTCAGTTCTCTCCCTCCTCTGTACAGGTTCTGGGGATTGAACTGAACTCTTCAGTTTTGGTGGCAAGTGCCTTTAATGTGCTGAGCCATCTCATCAGCCCAGACCTGTGTCATTTTTAAGAGCTAAAAAGATTTCATTGTCACAATGTATATCCTATTTAGTTATCCAACCTATAGCAGATATGTAGGTTATGTGTGATTTTCTACAAATATAAACATAGAACTTAGAAAAGTTTAAACTTATGTCATTCTTTAAATTCTAAGACAATATAGCTAGATTTGGTAGGTCATATAAGAGAGGTAAGATTTTGTTTTTTAAAGAGATTTATTTATTTACACTTTTAATGTATATTGGTGTTTTGCCTGCCTAAGTGTCTGCATATCATATGCATGCAATGCGCCTGGGGGCCAGAAAAGGGTGGAGATGCTTTGGAATTGGGAGTTAAGGTTGTTATTCTCCATTTTGTTGCCGGACATTAAACCTGGGTCCTTTGGAAGAGCAACAAGTGTTCTTAAGAGCTAAACCTCACTCAGGATGATCGTTTCCAGGTCTCACCATTTGCCTGCAAATTTCATGATTTCCTCATTTTTAATTGCTGAGTAGTATTCCATTGTGTAAAAGTACCACAGTCCTGAGTGAGGTATCCCAAAAGCAGACACACATGGCATATACTCACTTATATAGACCTATAAGATAGGATAAACATACTGAAATCTATACACCTAAAGAAGATAAACAAGAAAGAGGATCTGGGGTAAAATGATCAATCCTCACTTAGAAAGACAAATGGGATGGACATTGGATGTAGGAGAAAACAAGTAGCAGGACAAGAGCCTACCACAGAGGGCCTCGAAAAGACTCTACCTAGCAGGGTATCAAAGCAAATATTAAGACACATAACCAACCCTTTGGCAGAGTGCAGGGAATCATAGGAAAGAAGGGGGAGTTAGTATGACCTGGAGAGGACAGGAGCTCCGCAAGGTCCAAATATATCAGGGCACAGGGGTCTTCTATGAGACTGTTTCTCCAACCAAGGATCATGTATGGATATAACCTAGAACCCCTGCTTGAATGTAGCAAATGGTAGCTCCGTATCCAAGTGGGTACCCTAGTAAGGGGAACAGGGACTATTTTGGACATGAACTCAATGGCTGGCTCTTTGACCTCCCCGCCCCCCCAGGAAGGAGCAGTCTTGCTAGGCCACAGAAGAGGACATTGCAGCCATTCCTGAAGAGACCTGATAAGCTACAGTCAGATGGAAGGGAAGGAGGTCCTCCCCTATCAGTGGACTTGGAAGGGGGCAGGGAGGAGATGAGGGAGGGATGGATGGGATAGGGAGGGAATTCGGGAGGGGGCTACGGCTGGGATACAAAGTACATAACCTGTGATTAATATAAAATAAAATAAAAATGTTACAAAAAAGAGCTAGGCCATCTCTCCAGCCCCTGAGCGACAACATTTTAAAAGGTTTTGATACTTCCAAATTAGATCTTCCACTTTGGCTGTGAATAATAAAGCACCCATAATTATCTGGGGCATGAAAGGAAAAGGGTAGAGCTGAAGAGATAGCTCAGCATTTAAGAGTACACACTGCTTTTACAGAGAACCTGAGCGTACGTCTTAGTACCTGTAAGCCTTGCAAGGAGCACCCCTGGCCAGGCTCTGCTCTGGAGGACTTCCAACCACCAGGCTCTGCCCATAGGATGCCTGAAGGCCCTAATGACTAGACCGAGCCCCTCACAGTGCAGATGGACAAGCTCCGCTCTACAGGATAAAAAGTCTAAGCTCAGGGCTTGAAATCCTACCACTCCCCACCTTGGAAATCCCCACTCTGGAAAGCTCTGCCCCCAACAAACACTATACAAAGCCTGCCTCTTGCATGTTTGAGTATATGAATGCTGAAGCCAGAGGTCAAGCTCAAGGGTTACTCCTCAGGAACTGTCCACTGTGTTTTGTGAGACAAGCTCATTTACAGGGACGTGAGGCTTGCTCATTAGGTTAGGCTTGCTGGCCAGTGGGCCCCAAGGATTCCCCTGTCTCTTCCTCTGCAGCACTGGGATTGTGATGGGTGTTGGGGATCGAACTAAGTCATCATCTTGCATGGCAAGTTCCCTAGCACTTGAAATTGAGACTAAAATAAAGGCCTTCTGCAGTTATGCAGCTTATCACTTCAGCTAACAAGAGAAAGAATCCCAAAACAAAAATATCAAGCTGCCTTTAAATGTCAGTGTGTCCTCTGGAACCTGGCAACGTGGGACCCTGGGAGTGCTGCAAACGGTGCAGTGCACACATGCACTGATGACATAAATGAGAGTACCCTCTACAGCAATTACCCTCTACAGCCCTCTATCTGTGGGAGAGCTGCATCCTAGGGACTGAGCCTGGTGCTAAGAAAGTATTCAGTCATTCATTTACACCCTCAGCTCTTCAGAAAAGAACAAACTTCTCCCCATTACAGTAAAAATCCACAAAAATTTAGTTCAGTGAGTTAGACCAGGATGAGCTAGTTGTGTCAGGAAAGCAACTGCTGCTGCCTTCCCATAGGCGTCCACCTCAGAGGACAGCTGCAGCGGAACAGCAACAGCAAGACCAAGTCCAGCTGCGGGGAGAGCGGGCTCAGAGGTTACAAACACACTGTCCTTATAGAACACCCAGATTCAGTGTCCAACTAAACTCACATGCATCTATCCACAGAAATACATGCATACAGATGTTTTTAAAAATCATTTTTTAAGGTAAAAAGGTAAAGGAGCTGGGGAAGATAGCTGGTAAAGGACTGTGTCCTGAGTCCAATCCTCAGCACCCATGGAATCCCACCGCTAGGGTGTGTGAGGGTTGGGGCAGGTGCAGTAGAGTCAGGCAGATATCCAGGGCTCCTTGGCCAACCACCCCAGGCTAATCAGTGAGCCGCAGGTCCCTGTGAGTAAACCTGTCTTACAAAACAAGATGGACAGCTCCAAGGAATGACTGTTAAAGTTGTCCGCTGGTTTCCATCAACACATGTTCACATGCCCACAGCCACATACACACACACACACACACACACACAGACACACACACAGAGAGAGAGAGAGAATAAAAGGTAAAACTACTCTAGATTAACTATGGAAAGTCTTTATGCCAGATAATAGTGGCACACAACTTTTAATCCCAGCACTTTGGAGGCAGAGGCAAAGAGATCTCTGAGTTTGAGGCCAGCCTGATCTGCTGAGCAAATCCCAGGATAGCCAAGGCTACCAAGAAATCCTGCCTGTAAACAAACAAACAAACAAACAAAAAGAAAGTCTTAGCCAGGCATGGTGGCAGAAGCAAGCAGATCACTGAGTTCAGGGCCAGCCTGGCCTACAAAGTCAGTCCAGGACAGCCAAGGCTATATAGAGAATCCCTGTCTAAAAAAAAAGAAGTATATATGTAAATTTATAATAACAGAAGAAGTAAATAACTTTGTAAGCTTCAAAGTATATAATACATAAAGTTTGGGGCTTTTTTTTTGCCAAAAGAATATAATTTGGAGCTGGATATAATGACACATATCTGTAATTCTAGCACTTGAGGCTAGCCCAGGCTACACAATAGATCCTGTCTACAAAAAAAACTATGGTATGGAAGTCCTTTGCTAGCCAATGTCCTGGGGAAGCAGCCAGACTGGGCTTTTCCACTGATTATCCCCAGAGTGCATGAACACCATTATATGTCTCCTAGTCACATCTCTTTCACCAGGCCAGAGTTAATTTTTTTGTATGTTCTATCACTTAGTTAGAAATCTGTGATAGGGCTTCTGTAACATGGCATTTTGACTGTATTTGCAATTCAGCCTTTTAGTCAATGAAATGATGCATTCTGTGCAAACACACTGTTCCAGCATTGTAGGTCCAGATGTAAACAGGGCAGTTTCTTAGGGAATAAGATGGGATGGGGAGACAGAGAAATACCATACACATAAACACACAAAGGAAATGCTGACTGTGAGGAATCCTGGCCACAAAACAAGGGATTGTAATAGGGAAGAGTGTATAGGAAATAAGGACTCATGGCCTTCCTCAACAATCTAGTGCCTGTCTTGCCTCCTTGATACTTTAGCCTAGGCACAGCTGGACTTCATTTCCAGCACTGAGAACTTCATACACACACATGCAGAAAGGGCTTCTTCAGCCTAACTTGTGAAAAACTGTTGCAGGATATTTGCTCCCATTATGAACCCTGAGATTGTGAACTGTAAAAACCTCTCTCTTGTTTGGTGTGGCTCAGCTCCAACACACACCATTAACCTAAGAGCTTTCTGTTTATTGTAAACAAGTCCTTGTGGTATGGCTCAGCCCTAGCACACACCTTTAATCCAAGAGCTAAATCAAGTCAACCCTAGGTCAAGAGGTGGAGCAAGAAACCACCTGACAGGGATTAAACAGACAGTGTGGAGAAGTAAAGGGGGCTTTTAGCTTTTTCCTTGTGGGATGTGAGCTGAGTAGAAAGATCACCTGGGTACTTTCTCTGCCTCTTTGAGCTAGTAGGTTTTCACCCCATCATCTGGCTCATTCGTCTATTGGTAAAATCGAATATCTGGGATTTTGTTTTTAAAACAAGAAACAGCTTATATCTGAAGAGATCTACCCCTTGAGAAATGCCTGTACCTCTGACCAGGAAATTGTAGGGTTTAGTCTTCAGTAGGACACACACAAAACATACCCACTGTATATATATTTGTTGAGACTTGGCTTTCAAAATCCTGGTAGTACAGGACACCCTCACCGAGTGTCACTAAATCTTGCTGTTCTTTTAAGTGTTTTAATACTGAAAAACGACCCTCATCTGAAGAGGCTCCCAGTTGCTTGATGAGCTGCTAACAGCTTGCCAGCCCCATGGCATTCTGTGTGTAAGGGCCTGTTGATTTCTGGAGTTCCTTCAAAGCTGGCCATGCACCTCTCTGATTTTATCCAGAGCTTTATATATGTTAAATAAATGTTTCCTGAGTGAGTTCAAATTTCACAGGACATCATTTTAGTTGACAAGATATGAAATAATTATTTAAGCACAAAATTACTCTGAAATGGGTATTTTGGAATAACTCACAGGCAGCATTCTAAAAGTGCCTGTGGGAATCAAGATCCAAAGATGTTCTCATTGAGAGATTTGGGGTGTTGAGAGATGAGCAGTGTCTCACGCTAAGCAGTACGGTCTAATCTAGAAGGAAACTAAACACTGTTCATGTCTTGTCAGACTGACTGAAGGGGCAAAAGTTTCCTTTTCTGGGCATAGTTACTGAAGTATCAGCATATACAACCAGACACCACAGCGATGGTACAATTAACAACAAATCATGTTTAACATTAAGATGTCAATGAGATGTAACAGAGAAGAAGTCCAAAAACTAGATCTGTGCGGCCATTCATTAACGGCTGCCGCTGCAGAGCTGCCCCACACAGGTACCTGTGAGAATGGAGCAGATAGTGGTTTTTCCAGATCCGTTGTGTCCCAGAAGAACTGTGATCTGTCCCTTGTACAGGTTCATGCTCAGATCTTTGACTGCTATGCATTTACTCCTTCCCCTGTAAAACACCTGTGGGAAAGTCAGGCTGTGACTGGCGGGGTAATACCACATGTACAGGCATTTCTAAAGAGTATGGAAAGCCTCGTATCCATATCAACTTCCTTTGAAAGTTCATCAAGCAGGGAGAGGGCTGGAGAGACAGCGCGGTGGTTAAGAGCTCATGCTGCTCTTGTGGAGGATCCAAGTTTGATTCCAAGTATCCACATAGGCCACCCACAACCACCCATCCCTCCAGCTCCCAGGGTATCTAAGGCCTCTGCCTTCCATGGGCACCTGCACTCATATGCACACGCTCCACCCCCAACCTCCACACACACACATACTCCTAATTAAAAATAAAAATAATTTTAAAAATATAGGTTATTAATGGGTATTCAAACTAAAACCTAAAAGGGAAGTCCTTTCTCTCATAATTTCACCCCCTTGAGCTACTGGGGAGCCTGAGTAGGGGTTGTCTCGATTCCTGAGACATGGTAGTAGGAAACCTGAACCAAAGGCCCAGGAGCTCAAGGTTGGAAGGCTTGTGAGATGAGTGGCGTTCTTCCCTCTACCCATAAGTAGACCTTACCCTTTCACCTGGCTAAGCCTCTGAGAAAGGGCACCTTGCTTCTTCACTAAGAGTTATGTAACTAAAGAGAATCTGAATCACCTGTTTTCCAGGTCAGGTAGTTCTAAGATTTTATTTTTTTAATTTATTTTTATTTAATGTACATTGGTGTTTTGCCTGCATGTGTGAGGGAGTTGGATCCTCTGGAACAGGAGTTACAGACAGTTGTGAGTCACTATGTGGTTTCTGGGAATTGAACCCAGGTCCTTCGGAAGAACAGCCAGTGCTCTTAGCCTCTGAGCCATCGCTGCAACCACCAGCTCCAATATTTTAAAAACCATTTTGGTTATTTAAGAACTTCATGCTTTAAGAGTAAGGAAGAGGGGCTGAGGGGCTGACTTAGTGTGGTTAATAACACTGGCTGCTTTTTTAGCTGTTCTGAGTTCTCCTCCCAACAACATGGTGGCTGTGGTGGTTTGAACAGGTTTGGCTCATAGGGGATGTTAGGAGGTGTGGACTTGTTAGAGTAGGTACGGCCTTGTTGGAGGAAGTCACTGAGAGATGAACTTGAGGTCTCTTATGCTCAGTGTGGCACACAGTCTTTCTCTGCTGCTTGTGGATCAAGATGTAGAACTCTCGGCTCCTCCAGCACCATGTCTGCCATGCTTCCTGCTATGATGACAATGGACTAAACCTCTGAAACAGTAAACCAGCCCCAATTAAGTCCTTCCCTTTATAAGAGTTGCCTTGGTCATGGTGTCTCTTCATAGCAATAGAACTCATAATAAGACAGTGGCTTACAACCATCTGTAAATGGGATCCAATGCCCTCTTCTGGCCTACAGCAAGCAGTCATATACATTAAACAAACAAACAAACAAACAAACAAACCTTCAAAAAAATTAAGGAAGAAAAAAAGTCATCTATAATGCCATACTAGAAATGGCATTGCATTTTGGCATCTGATTTAGACTATTTCTGTCCCATCTAATGGCATTTGGGCTGGACTTTGGGTAAAGGCTGCAGACACTTGTTGGTTGGAACTTAGATGTCACTTCTCACAAGTCATCCAATGATGCCTGAAATGGGATATTATAGAAGAAATTTGCACACTCCCCCTGACCTTATTTCTGTTTGGTCTCTATTGTTTTGAACCAAGTTCTTTGACTTCAGTCTCCTTTTTAGTAGTGTCATGTGGCAAAATTCTGAACAACAAGGATAGTGAGCAGTCTAGTGAAAGAAAGCAGAGGAAAGGAGGAGAGAAAAGAAAAAGGCATGCCAAAGGAAGCATTCTAACCCCAGTTTTACACCAAAAATGAGCTGCTTCAGCCATGTTGCACTCATGAATGCTCGTGGAATGGATGGTCCAGGGCACAGCAATTATTCCATGTGTCACACAGAAAGAGCTGTGAGCTGAGCCTGCTGATTAGCTGAAATCTCACAGAACCATCTGCCCTGAGACTGCTTATTATGAAGAAAGTGCTAGAGCTAGTCGGAGAGAGTAAGAGAATAAGGGAGACAGCCCACAGGGAATTAGGGCAACTCCTAACTACTATTTTACAGAAGAGCTGGGCCAGTTTCGTGAGTGTCCCAGGATAGGACATGATCCAGCTGATCAACTGGAAGAAGGCAATGCAAGGCTGAGTGGTTCATTTATTTTTGTTGTTTTTGGTTTTGAGACAGTTTTAACTACATAGTCCTGAGTGGCCTGGAACTCCCTGTGTAGACCAGGCAAACCTCAAACTTACAGAGCTCCATGTGCCTTTGCCTACCAAGTGCTGGGATTAAAGTTCTGTGCCACCACACCAGTTGAGTTAGAGTTTTAAGGTCAAAGAAGGACAGAGGGTCCCACTGCTTTCTTTTATAGTTGAAGAACCGAGAGTTCTAGCAGACAATCCACACTCTGTAGACCCTGTAAGCACTGAGATTATACACAGAAATACTTAGTAAACAGGGTTCTGTGTGGTGTACATGTCTGCAGGCATCTAGGGAAGAGCAACCACCTGTTCCTATGCTTGGGATTGGGTTTACATTTTGATTTGGTGGATATAAGTCATCTATCAGATGGCTGTATTCGGGCCTATCTCCAATGGAGATGCTTGGTACTGGAGGTCGAGAGGGCACTGTTTCCAAAAAACCAGATCCACAGACCTCCCATTTAACTTCATGACAGGAAACAGGCCATTTCAAGCTGCGTTTCTAATTTTTGAGAGTAGGATCACACAGGGAATGAAAATTCTTGATTCCAAAGAGTAGCTTGTAAGCACTGTTAGAATAAAACACAAGCTTAAAGGGGTTGTTTCTCTCAAGTTCCTGGAATGAAGTTTGAAAGCCAATACCTTATATAGATGTCGGATTTCAACTGCTTTCAGCTCATCAGTTGGTTCATCCTGCATGAACTCGCTTCTTGAAATTTTCTCAGGACCCCCAATGTCCAGAAGTGGCAGTGTTACTGGAACAGGTTTCTTGAGCCAGGAGGGGCACTGCATGAGAAGTTAACTTTCACAGTAACTGTTTGTGTCGCCTTTCTCTTATGGGAGATAAATTTTGGTAAATTAGACCTCTGACCCCCAGGCAGTTTACTTGCTGAATCAAATATTTCATGGCACCCAGAGAAGTTAACCAGCTCACTGCTGGATTCACTGCAGGTCAACCGCAGCTCAGCCTAAAATCCCTGGCACTGAGTGGGGACCTAAGAAAGCAGCCTTGTCTCCAGGCTCTTGACTGTACTTGGAAAGCTAGCTTGCCAGCATTTGTGTTCTTGGGGGCAAGGCCTGGACGAGAATGCTGGCGTTACAGTTACCTGTTTCTCCATACAAGAAGCAAGGCAGAGCAGATGCTGCAGAGGTCTCTCACTAGGCCCATGGGCAGACCACCACAGGCCATGGTGGGAGCCTGAGTTAAGCACCAAAAGCTCATATTCGTAAGAAAAACTTAGTCTGTGAATTTCTGGGATTGTCCAGGAAAGCTGTGACTGGGCTACTGGTCCTGGCTTCTATAAGAAAGCAGGCTGGGCAAGCCATGAGGAGCAATGTAAACTGCACCTCTCCATGGCCTCTGCATCAGTTCCTGCCTCCAGGTTCTTACTTCTCTGAATGATAGAGCTGTAAGCTGAAATAAATGCTTTGCTTCCCAAATTGCTTTTGGTCATGGTGTTTTGTTGGAGTAATAGAAACCCTAGCTAAGACAGGTACCTATGAGGTACGGCACACTGGAGTGATTGACCATAGAGGTCTCAAAGGCCCCTCTCCTAACTCCGCTCAGTGGAGAAGGGGTGTGTGAGAACTCTAGCGAGTTGGGTTCTGATGTCAGCGAAGAGCAGTCTGTGGGATAAGGCAGGGCCTGGTAATCAACAGGCAAACACTGCCTGGTATTGCCGTGTTTCATCCTCAAAGTCATCCTCTCAGCTGTGGGGCAAGCCCAGAGAAAGAAAGGCTCACTGTTAACCATGTTCCACTGCCAGTCACAAGCAGACAGTTAGGAGGTGAATCTGGAGGAAAGACTTACTGGCATCTGAGACCTTAATCAGAACACCGTTAGGAGATGGAGGAACCCAGATAGCAAATATAACAACTTAACATCTGTCTCTAAAATAGCAGAATCAGAGCTTACCTTGGCAAAGATGTACCAAGACTTAGTCGTTCTAAGCTTTCCTGAGAAGAAAGACTCCACCAAAAAGGCTATCAGACAGTACAAGAAGGAGTCCACCAGAAGCATCAGCAGCACCTGGAGGAAGCTAAAGTCTCCCTGGACACGGCCGATGTTCCTCCATTGGATGCCAGTACCTGTTACAAGGAAAGGGGACAGTGGCTATCTGCATGTTGCAAAGTCTGTTCAGGCCACAAGACTCAGCAGTCCGAATCTAGAGATAAGGGCTAGCGGGGTTCCTGGACAGCTGAGGACTTCATTTCACATCGGAGACAACGAAGTTAGGTTCTGATGTTAGCAAAGGACAGCAGCAGCAGCAACACACTTATCAGCAGGGTGGGAAGGTGAGTGGGCAAGGCAACTCCAATTTTCCTCAAAATCTTTAAACTTGGGTCACTGCTAGAGTGTGCTCCCTACCCTGGGTGTACAGGTCCTTCCTCCTGAAGCTATAAACATCCTCACAAATATAACCAAAAACATGTCTCTTAGTTGATGCCAGCTCCAATGAAGTTTGTAGCAATACTAAGCACCATGGAGATTTAAAAAAAAATCTATGTCAGTAAGTACTAGGGATTGGACCTTGCATACAACTGCAAGCACTTTACCACCGAACTATATTTCCAGTCCTTTACATTTTGTTTTTGTTTAATAGACCAAGTCTCTCTAGGTTTCCCAGGCTGACCATGAACTCTCATTCCTCCTGGCTCAGTCTCTCTCAGCTGAGATTAATTGGCATATGCCATGGTGTCTCAGGAATGGAGAACTTTTCGATTCCTATTTAGTCCTTTGTATGTATGTGGTGTGTGTATGCATGTATGCATGTGTACCATGGTATGTGTATGGAGGTCAGAGGACAGCAGAGAGGTCAGGTCTCCCCTTCCTTCTACCACATTGGTTCTGGGGATTAGACTCTGGTCATCAGGCTTGAAGGCAAGCAGCTTTACCCACTCACAGCCATTTCAGCCTGATGGCTTCATTCTATCTCCACTATTGATTTATTGGTATCTTTTAATAAGAAACATAGTAGGGTCAGAGACATGGCTCAGCAGTTAAGAGGACTGGTTGCTTTGCCAGAGGACCAAGGTTCGATTCCCAACGCCTATATATTTATTAGCCTTCTGTATATCTCGGTAATGGAAGTTTTGGTTTCTTTGTAAACTCAGTTATGTCATGTAAATATGTTTTTGTTTTAATCCAAGTGTGGGATTTTAGTCCACACCTGTTAATTGTCTCGTGCGGGGCATGGCTTTTGCCAGCTAGTAAGGGCCTTCCACGTGCAGCATGTGGACAGGGGCATGGTCTAGGACTCTGAGGATATAAACTGAGAGCCCAGAAAAAGAAGATGTGGCATATAGTATCAGTGTGTGGCAGGTATTAGTTGAGAGAGACCAGAGAGATGGACAATGTGGCGGTTTGGAGCAGACAGACGAAGGGAAACACTTTGGGGTGCAGTGGCATGGAGGAGCCTGCTGGCTGTGTCTGCAGTTGACAGAGATTGGTATAGAGGCCTAAAAGAACCCACTGACCCTACACAGCCAGGAGAAGTAGAGGGGTCTGGGCCCTTTCTCCCCACTAACCTTCTCTCTCCTATGTAGGATTAGGAGGTTGGAGGAGAGGTTGAGGCCTAAACACCCCCAAATAAAGTAGAGTTTTAAAAATGAGCACCACATATCTCTTTCCTCATAAAGTGACAAGTGTTTTTGCCTAACTACTTTAAATTACAGGAGCAAATTTCTAATGATGTGGATGTGTTCTCTAAACATTCTGAACATAAGCTGCTTGCTAGCTAAATGGGTTACATGTGTCTTCTCTAACGCTAACATTTCTTTCCCTTTTTCTTGTATATCTTAATTTCAGTGTCAATGTTTTGTTATTTTTCTCTGTGGGACTAACAAACCATAGATTGAAACCTTAAAAACTTTAAAAATTGTATTTATTATTTATTACAATGTATTCACTTTGTATCCCAGCTGTAGCCCCTCCCTCCCTTTTCTCCCCCTTTGCCTCTCCCCTAGTCCACTGATAGGGGAGAACTTCCTCCCCTTCTATTTAACCCCAGCCTATCAGGTCTCATCAGGACTGGCTGCATCTTCTTGCTCTGTGGCATGGCAAGGCTGCACCCCACAGGGGGAGGTGATCAAAGAGCCAGCCACAAAGTTCATGTCAGAGACAGTCCCTGGTTCCTCTTACTAAGGAACCCACACGTAGACTGAACTGCCTATATTTGAGATGCTAGGTCCTCTCCATGCATGGTCCTTGGTCCCTAACCCTAACCTGGTTACTATCAGACTCTGCAGGCCTCCCTGGGCCCATAATTTTTGGCTCCTCGTGGAGCTCCTGTCCCCTCCAGGTTTTTCTATCTCCCCCTTCTTCCACAAGATTCCATGCACTCCGTCCAAAGTTTGACTATGAGTCTCAGTACCTGCTTCGATACCCTGCTGGGTAGTGTCTTTCGGAGGCCCTCTGTGGTAAGTTCCTGTCCTGTTCCCTGTCTTCTCCCACTTCCCATGTCTGTCCCATTTGCCCTTCTGAATGAGAATTGAACATCTTCCCTAGGGTCCTTCTTGTGGTTTAACTTCTTTAGGACTATAGATTTTAGTATGTTTATTCTATATTATATGTCTAATATCCACTTATAAGTGAATATATACCACATGTCTAGGAGTTTTATAGCTGGATCTTGAGATAGTACTATTCCTAATTTTCTGAGAAAGCACCAGATTGATTTCCAAAGTGGTTGTACAAGTTTACATTCCCACCAGCACTGGAGGAGGGTTCCCCTTTATCCACATACTCTCTAGCATGTGTTGTCACTTGAGTTTTTGATCTTATCCATTCTGTTGTGTGTAAAGTGAAATCTCAGGGTTGTTTTGAATTGCAATTCCATGATGACTAAGGATGTTGAGCATTTCTTTAAGTGTTTCTCTGCTATTCAATATTCCTCTATTGAGAATTCTCTATTTAGCTCTGTGCCCCATTATTAAACTAGATTACTTGGTTTGTTGGTGTTTAACTTCTTGAGTTCTTTAATATACATACTCACTTATAACTGAGTTCCAACATTGGAGACCACCTAATCTTTGACTAGAATCTTCGGATCTGTAAATCAAAATAAGTCTTTCTCTTTCCAAGCTAATTATTTCAGGTATTTCTTTATAATAACATAAGGCTGATTAATAAAATCCCCTAGACAGACCTGTAGAAGAGGGGACACCACAAGCAATAAGACTAATACATATGAAAACTACATCATCAGTAATGTTAAAAATGTTTTCTGAGCTTCTAATCATAAAGTTATATATTTCACATCTATAAAATTGTATGAGTATATAATTTCCTAATCATTTTTTTTCAAACAAAGTTACTCTGTTGCCCATGCTATCCTGGATTTCTGGGCGCCAGTAATCTTCCTGTTTACTGGGTCCTGATCCCTGCGGTCATCTTCCTTCCAAGTATCTGGGGACAGGCCCATACCAACATGTTTAGCTCCAATTACCTTTCTTTAATATGCTTTAGTTTCCCTCCCCATATCCATATCTATGCTGCAAGGTGGTTTTTCATTAGTTGGTTGGTTAGTTGCTTGCTTGCTTGCTTTTGTTTTTGTTTTTGTTTTTTCAATAGAGTTTCTCTGTGTAGCCCTGGCTGTCCTGGAATTCACTGGATGGACCAAGGTGGCCTCGAATTTGGTGGTCTGCTGCCTAAGTATTAGGATTAAAGACATGTGACACCACCGACTTATGCTGTAAGATTTGTGAAGCACATTATATATCTCTTTTGCATCCTACATTGTTAATGTAAGTGCTTAAAACACTAAATGAAACAAACATGTCAGTTATGTGTATTTGGAAATGGAGGGCAGTCTTGTCCTGTGCAAAGAATGTAGGGAACCTAAACAGAATTTGAGAAAAATAAATCTTACCTTCTGCTTCAAACAGAGAGATGAATCGGACTCCTATTGCCATGGCAACATTTGAGAAGAGGCAAAAGGCTATCTTTTGAAGAGAGGTCCTCTGGTGGTAACTGAAAGCGATGTACATGTACGGGAGGTAGGTGAAGAAGAAAACAATGCCACTCACCACAGTCCCTACATGTGCTGTAGATTCAGAGGGGGAAAATGAAGAGTTCCGTGAGAAAGTTACTATGATATACACCTTGTTTCCCTGCCATGAAAGAAAAACTATCTCTGATTGTTTCAGCATTTCAGAAGGGAAGCAATTTCTTTTTATATTTGCACTCTTACTAGGGAAAGATGAAAACATTTACAGTACTTTAAGAAGGTGAACATAGCTAGGTGTGATAGTTCATGCCTCCAATCCCAGCACTTGGAAAGCAGAGGTGGGTGGATCTCTATAAGTTCAAGCTAGTTCCAGACACCCAAAGCTACACAGAAAAACCAAACCAAACAACCCCTCCCCCCAAAATCCACAACCCCAAACAAACAAAACTCTTCTCCAAAGATCTGTGTAGCATCTTTAAGCCCTCCAACACCACGGCAAGCACTTTATATATACCATCTTATTTAATGTTACAACCCCCCAATTTTGTAGAGGAGAAAACTGGAACTTAACTATACAAAATACATTAATTTGCTTAATGTCGTGGAGCTATTATACAAAACCATATTATCTGTGAACAGACACAGCCTTACTTTTTATTTGGGGGGAGCGGGGACACGGATTCTCTGTGTTTCCCTAACTAACCTGGAACTCGATTTGTAGATTAGGCTGGCCTTGAACACACAGAGATTCACTTGCCTCTGCCTCTTGAGTGCTGGGATTAAAGGTATGTGCCACCATGCCCAGCAACACCACTTTCTTTTTTAAAAATTATTATGTATACAGTGTTCTGTCTGCGTGTACACCTGCATGCCAGAAGAGGACACCAGAGCTCACTACAGATGGTTGTGAGCCACCATGTGGTTGTTGGGAATTAAACTCAGAGCCTTTGGAAAACTGCAAGTGTTCTTAACATCTGAGTCAACTCTCCAGCCCACCACCACTTTCTTGATGGCAACTTTGATGTACAAAAGTTTTTAAGTTTTCTGAAATTCAACTATCGATTGTCTCTTTTATCAGGTGCACTTTTGGTGTCCTAAGAAGTCATCATGAAACACAAAATCATGAAGATTTTCTCTTACTTTTTAAAAAATAGCTTTATTGGGGCTAGAGAGATGGCTCAGAGGTTAAGAGCACTGGCTGCTCTTTCAGAGGTCCTGAGTTCAATTCCCAGCAACTCCATGGTAGCTCATAACCATCGATAATGAGATTTGGTGCCCTCTTCTGGCCTGCAGGCATACATGCAGGCAGAACACTGTATACATAATAAATCTTTTCCCCACATGTTCAAAATAACTTTATTGAAATATAATATAACTGGAAACAACCCAGATGTCCCTCAGTTGAGGAACAGATACAGAAATTGTGGCCCATTTACACAATGGAATACTACTCAGCAATTAAAAACAAGGAAATCATGAAATTTACAGGCAAATGGTGGGAACTAGAAAAGATCATCCTGAGTAAGGTATCCCAGAAGCAGAAAGACACTCATGGTATATACTCACTTATAAATGGATATTAGACAAATAATATAGGATAATCATACTAAAAATCTGTACACCTAAAGAAGCTAAGCAAGAAGGACGACTCTGGGTAAGATGCTCAATCCTCATACAGAAAGGCAAACAGGATGGACATCAGAAGAGGGAGAAAACAGGGAACAAGACAGGAGCCTACCACAGAGGGACTCTGCAAGACTCTACCCTACAGGGTATCAAAGCAGAGGCTAAGACTCATAGTCAAACTTTGGGCAGAGTTCAGGGAACCTTTTGAAAGAAGTGAAAGATCTGGAGGGGACAGGAGCACCACAAGGAAAAAAAATCTGGGCACAGGGTTTTGTTTTTTGTTTTTGTTTTTGTTTTTTTTTACTGAGATTGATTCTCCAATCAAAGACCATTCATGGAGATAACCTAGAACCCCTGCATAGATGTAGCCTGTGACAGCTCAGTGTCCAAGTAGGTTCAATAGTAATTGGAACAGGGACTGTCTCTGACATGAATTCAGTGGTTGGCTCTTTGATCACCTCCCCCTGAGGAGGGAGCAGCCTTACCAGGCCACAGAGGAAGACAATGCAGCCAGTCCTGATGAGAACTGATAGACCAGGATCAGATGGTAGGGGAGGAGGACCTCCCCTATCAGTGGACTCAGGGAGGGGCATGGGAGGAAAAGAGGGAGGAAGAATGAGGTTGGGAGGGGATGAAGGAAGGGGCTACAGCTGGGATACAAAGTGAATAAACTGTAATTAATAAAACAATAAATAAATAAAAATAATTTAAAAATAAATATAATACACATAGGCTAGAGAGATGGTGCACTGTTTAAGGGTTCTTGATCCTCTTGGGGAGAACCTGGGTTCAGTTCCCTGCATCCACACTGTGGTTTGCAACCATACCTTACTCCAGTTCCAGGGGACCCTACACCTTCTTCTCACTTCTGTGGGTACCAGGCATGCATTTGGTATACTTGTATGCATGCAAGCCAAACACTTGTAAACATAAAATTAAATAAATCTTTAAGAAAATAACTTACATGTTCTGTACTAAAAGCAATTCAAAGACTTTAGTGAAGTCACAGAATTGCAGTTACTGTCTGAATCAATTTTAGACCATTTTATCACCCCCAGAGAAACCCTAACCACCAGCAGTCACTTCCTGTCTCCCATGTCTTGACATGCACAACAACACATCTAATTTCTGTCTTTATGAATTCACCTATTCTTGGTGATTTATATGAGTAATATTTACATCAAATTCAGGGGACAGGGCCCAACAAGGAGATAAATAAATCTTTAAATATAGTTTTACTGATTCTTTGAAAATCCCATACATGTATTTAATGTATTTTGATCACATCCCACAAACACAAACTTCACCCATTCAACTCCTACTCGGACGCCCTCAGCCCATCCTGCCTTAACTCCTTTATGTTTTTATGCATGTGTGTGTTCATGTGGGTTTACATGTGTGTGCATGTGCAGGCCAGAGGTTGACACTGGGTGTCTCATGTAATCACTCTCTTTACTCAGGGCCTCTCACTGAACCCGGAGCAGGCCTCAGTGACACTTCTCTTTCTACTTCCTCAGAGTCAAGATTAGGATGTCCCTGTAGGTGCTGAGGGACTGAACTCAGGTGGTCATTTCGCTTACACAGAAAGCAGGCACTGACTGGGCCATCCCCCCACTCCCTCTATCTTCTTTAATATGGCTTATTACTTACATTCAGATTTAAAATCCAGTTTGAGCCAATTTTCATGGGATGCAGGTCTCCGTGTGCATTCTTTTGAAGATCGATTCCCAGTTATCATAGCATCGTTTGTTGAAAAAAACCTCAGCTGATTGCTAGTGTTGATAGGTTACATGATCTGTTTTTGTTTTCGTTTGTCCCTTACCGCCAATATTGCTTTCTTCTTATGATTTGTATTTCTGACTTCACTGGTTACCTTTTATTTCTAAAAGGCTTATTTATTGTACTTGACCTCAAGTTCAAGTTTAACTTTTAAGCTTCAGCCATGAGCACTCTTAAACCTCAATTGCAGGCACCCTTCATGCACAGGTTCTAAGTTCCCTGACTTGACTAGCGCCCTCCTGTGCTTGCTATAAAGCTATGGAGTGGAGAGGGATTCAAAATTTGAATCAGGTGGTAGTATTTAGACCCATATAACTTTCACAGAATCCTTCTCCATGTTAGCAGAGTCCATATTTAACAGCAGTCACAGAGAGCATGCTATTTGATATAAAACATTCACAAATACGGATGATAAGCTGTCTCGTTTGTATCACATTTTTCCTTTCTAGTTCTTGAAAACATTCCCTTTTGGAGGGGGGAGCAAAGGCTGAGCTCATTTTCTCTTATTTTTACATTTCTTAGGATAACTCACACTTTGATTCTTCTGCATTCTGACTCAACTCTACCTCCTATCGTTTCCATCCTCTGTGAGTCATCAATTCACGTATACACAGTTTTAGATGTAAGGCCTCCAACAGGACCAAATTCAAAGGAAGTCCTTTGTGATCCTCAGAAACCACTTCACTGTGGTGTCCTGACTTCACAATCTGGATGATTCTCTTTCTGAAATATCTTACGCTTCTATTTTCTTCTAACTTGAGACTTATTGGGCTTGGAGAGATGGCCCAGGAGTTAAGGGTGGATGCCGCTCTTCCAGAGGATCTGAGTTTGGTTCCCAGCACCCATGTCAGGTGGCTCACAACCACCCATAACTTCAGCTTCACAGAATCCAAGGGTCTCTTCTGGCCTCCAGAATACCAGTATGTGCATGGCATAACAGAGAGACACATAAATAAAAATAAATAAATGGGACTTATTATCTGCCTCAATTTGAAATTATTTTAAGGACTTAAGTGTATACATACATATATATATATATATATTTTTAAATAATGTATTTTAACAAGCCTTTAATGGGGAATAGAATTCTCCCACTGCTGAAATAACCATAAAACTGAAAAACTTGGAGGAATGATACTTTATACTATAAGTAATGGAAATTATAATGCTTTCAGGAAAAAGTCATCAATACTCACCTCTATGGAAAAAGGTGCTCATCATGAATGCAAAGAAAATTGTGGCAATGGAAAAACACATTAGAAAAATAAATATCAAGATAGGGTTGCTGTTCCTGAACACAGCCACATGGTTCATCTACAAAACAACCACAGATGTGAAGAAAGCATGAAGTACCCACAAAACACTGTAGAAAATATTTAATTTATAATTACACATAGATTTTTAAGACAGACATCTGATCTGCCATCTGTTATCATTTATGAAGTAGGCTATTTTTCAGGGAAAATATAAGTTTGGATTTCAATTTTTGACCTAATGTGAAGATGTTTTCCTTTTGGGGGTTATCTTGGGTATGGCACTAAGGGCCTTATATACACTAGGCATGTGTTCTACCACTGAGCAAGTTCAGTTCATCTGTCATATTATCATTGTGATGGATAGTTTCGGTGTTATCTTTGTCTTCTGTTTTATTGCTTTCTGGTTATTTCCTTTGAAATATTTTCCTATTTAGTCCAGGTATTCTTGCTTACCTTTCACCACACTGACACAACTTTTACTATTTAGACGGTAAGTTTTTATATACCTAAGTAGTGAGTTATTCAATGCAAGTATGCAAATGTACCAAACTCCACTGACAGCATAATAACATGGAAATAAAATAAAATAATGTTTTATAATAACTATTTTCAACTATTGTACAATATAAAATTTATGGTTTCTGGGGGGGGGGTTGTTATTTTTGAGCCAGTGTTTCTCTGTGTAGCCTTGACTGTCCTGGACTCTGCCTCTGCAAGTGCTGGGATTACAGGTGTGGGCCACAGTGCCAGCTTGACATTTATGCTTTTTGTGTCTGCTTCTGTTTTTGTTTTTTAAGATTTATTTATTTATTTATTTATTATACAGTATTCTGTTTACATGTATGCCTGCAAGCCAGAAGAGGGCACCAGATCTCATTATAGATGGTTGTGAGCCACCATGTGGTTGCTGGGGATTGAACTCAGGACCTCTGGAGGAGCAGCCAGTGCTCTTAACCTCTGAGCCATCTCTCCAGCCCTGACATTTCTGTTTTAAAGTGTCTAAAAATGCACTGTGCGAGTCTCAAGTTCCTAAATACTAAACTAGCCGTGGCGGCAGAAGACTGTAACTCCAGCACTTCGGAGGTAAAATGGAGGATTAACACAGATTCCAAGTCAAGCTGGCCTACAGCAGGAATTTCAGGCAAGCCGGGGCTCCATAATCAGCTTCTTATCTCAAAAAGACAAAGAACAAAAAGTGTGTGGAGTGGGGAGAGGAGAAGACGGAAGAGGAGGAAGAATGCTTACCTCCCCAGAAGTTCAGCCAATGAGCATCAATAACCGTATCACCCACACCATACCAGATTCTTTCCTACCCATTCATAACTCACCATATTCTAAAGAACAAAGCATACCTTCGTGCAAAAAAGGATGGTCATAACAGAAACCGCAATTAAGACAGAAATGAAGAACGTGATGAACCACGCAACCCAGTGCAGCCAGCTCTCCAATCCCATCATACACATATATTCCTAGAAAAGAGAAAGAGCCAAGGGTTAGAGTTCAGTCGCTAGTTACCAGTCTAGTTAGGGGCGTTCGGGACTCCAGTCTGGGAGTCTGTTACTGGACTCCAGCAGATTAGGATGACAGGCTGTGTGTGTTGGGGAGAGACAGCTATTGGGGCTGATGGGTACTGATCCCGCTAGAAGGCAAGAGAATAAAAGAGGGATGGATACTTGGTTTAACTATGGCAGAGTACATATTGTATAAATATCATTTAAATTTAAAAACAACTGCTAAGAGATAAAAGTAGAATGTGTAAGGAGTTTAGACTTTAAAGCAGAGTATAATAAACTATGCTTATAATCTAAGCATTTGGGAGACAGAGACAGGAAGTTTGTCAGAAGCACAAGGCCTGTCTGGTCTATATCGCCAGTCAGGGGTTCTATACTGAGTCCTTGTCTCAAAAACAAAACAACAGAAAAGTTTGGACTTTATTCTCAGGGCGTTTTACTTTCAATAAATAAATGAACTAAGAGCATATTTACCATAGGAATTTTAGGCATCTGCCGTTATGCCTAACTTCTACAATCTTAACATTCATATGAAATGAAGATTCAAGTGTAAAAGAAAAAAGGCATGACCAAAATGTAGACACCTTATGCCCACCCAGCTTTCTTTACAAGTGTGTTGTTGAACAAATACGGAAGGTCAGATTTCATCACACAAGTGGAAACTAAATGGGTGTCCTAGTCACATACCAGAAGCTCCTAGCCTCCTGATGGTTTTTCAGTGAGTAAAAGTTACTCCGTACTAGACCTTGTCACCTTGTCATCCGTCCCAACAGAAAGGAGGCCTCTGACATCTTGCCACATCAGAGTCATTCTCATTGCAACCTCGAGATGTACCTGGGTCACTCTGCTTCTTCCAACAAGACAAAGCAGGCTAGGGAAACAGCCCTCTTAGCTGCAGACATTACCAGTGAGGCCAAGAAAAGCCCAATGAGAAACTACCAGGCTGTTTTAATATGCAATCGTAAGAATCAATAAAAAGAGAAAAAACTTGGGGCTAGAGAGATGGCTCAGCAGTTAAGAGCACTGGCTGCTCTTCCAGAGTGTCTGAGTCCAACTCCCGGCTCCCACATGGTGGTTCACAGCCCTCTATGACTGTAATCCCATGGGATCCAGTGCCCCCTTCTGGTGTGCAGATGTACATGCAAATGAAAACACCCACATACATAACAGAAATACATTTAAAAATCATTTTAAAAAGAGAAGAAAAATTTATAGTGAGGACATTTTAGCCTGGTGTGCATCTAACACTTGGGAGGCTGAAGCAAAAGGATCATGAGTTCAGGGTCATCCTGAATTACACAGTGGGTTCCAGGTCACTATTGGCTACATAATGAGACTGTGCCTGAGAAATAAAAACCTAAGCAACACAAGATCCTTTTTAAAGGGAAGAAAGTGAGAAAAAGAAGCTATAGAGCTTATACAAACAGAAGAGCATAGAAAGTGAGTAGAAAAGCCAGTCCTGGGACCAACTCAGAAGTAGCAAACCCTGTCTTAGGTTGTATTTCACTAGAAGATGCTTTCCCAATCATCTTCCCACAAAGTGGGGGTGAGTTAATTGTGGATAAAAATTCCCTCTATGCGAATGTTTTCTGAACACCTGCCCTGCTAGCAGCAGTGTGCTAAGCTAGTAGGACCTACTAGGCTGGGCAATGGAAAAGTAAACATATGACAGGAGATGGCACTCCCTAAACTGCAAACGGGCTAACAATGCAAAAGCATTTCTCATTCCCCATTCACCTGAGAGGTGGAGACTCCTCCTGCCAGCATGGGGCTCAGTCCTCCCCATGGCATCTCATTAGCAGCCTCCCCATAGCCGTGTACTTGTAGGCAGTTACCTTCTGCTTCCTCTCCTTCTCCAGTAAGATGGAATTGATGATGATGAGCTCAACACAGATGAAGCTGAGCATGAGGAGCAGAGGGAACTCGTTCTGCAGGATCACTAAGAATGGGTCCCGGATATGGGCCCTAAATGGGAATCTTTGCAGCAGCACTTTGAGATTCTTGAACATGTTGGGTGCGGCACTGGGGGCATGGTGCTGCATGATGGCTTTGTCTACTGCGTGCTGTATTGCCAGGAAGCCTTCTTTGTTATATCCTACAAGAAACCAGAGTGTCAAGCGTAAGACAGTAAAGACTGAAAACTGAGATGACTGAAAATTCAGGTGGAACCTGGCTAGTCATGAAGACAGACAACAGTCGGAAGCTGTTCCTAGAGGCCTCCTGATACAATACAGAGGGCAGAGAGGCGCCACTCTGGAGAGCCACATGCATGAAGCAATGACCAGAAAGTGAGTTCTGGCAGAAAAGCAAGACATGTTCTAAGCAAGGATCTTCCAAGGTAGAGACCCATCCTGTCCCTTCGTTCTCTGGCTTTGTGAACAGAGCACCTGCTCTGTAGTATTATTGATTATCCAGTAGACACAGGATGGTTAAAGTCAAAGCACATGGAAGACGCAGACTTCCTGATTGTGCTGACCGCTGCATAACCAAAGCATTAAGCTTCTGTGTTTTGCTGGTAAACCACACTGTCCTTATCACAGTGACTCTCATTTCAGCAATGTAACTGGTGTGCCAGGGTCAGCTTTCAATTAAAAAAAAAAAATCTAAAAAGAGATTGGGTAGCAAGGATCCCCAGAGCTCTAATTCTAAGCAAGGGCAACCAGATTTCAGGGAGGGGTATAGTAGCCCTGTGGAAGAGGTGACCATTGTGTCCCACTGTCTGGACATAGGCAGATGTTAGATAAAGTTATGTTCCTTTCCAAAGCAGACATGACGACAGAAGGCAGATGCTAAGAGAAACTCTCCTTAACTCTTACTGGAAAGTCCCAGAAAGTTGGCAGAGCTTCCTGAAAGAAAGATTATGATATCTGGGAGTCACAAGCCAGCTTCAGAGCCATATGTTATCCCTTAGGATATAGGAACTCCTAGGAACCTCACCTTCTGATTTTAATGTTATCTGCTTACTCTGTGCAAAACAGGGAGGGGAAGAGCACTGCCTCGGCGTATGATTCCAGAGTAGGAAACAAATGAGCAGAGCCTGGCGGAGCCGGCTAAAACCATGAGATCTGAGAGAAGGCACAGCTAGAGTTCCCCTGCCAGTTGTGGTTGGGCAAGGTGGATGGAATTAGAACCAAAGAGAGAGCTAAAGATTCAGAAAGAACAAGTAAAATCAAACGAAGTGTTAGCCAATGCAGGGTCAGATATTCAGAACTTCCCACCTTCCTGCCTCCACTATCACCACCTCACCCATGTGTATGGAAGAGAGAGGCTAACCTTCAGTGTTGTTCCTGAAGAGCCTTGTTATTGACGCAGGGTCTCTCACTGGGATCTGGGCATCGCTAATTGGGCTAGGCTGGCCGCAGGAATCGGCCTCCAGTGCTGAGATTATGAACACATGCTATCACACCCACTTTTACATGAGTCCTGGAGACCGAACTCAGGTTCTCAGCTTGCGCAGAAGCACTATACCAACCAAACTATCTCCCTAGCTCCAAATTCAGGAACCCAAAAGGCAGAGCCTAGAGGTGTTCTTCAGAGCAGGAGCAGATTCTTTAAAACACAGGTAGGCAGGCAGGGAACCCTGCAGCAGTGTGGAAAGTTGTCTGTTCCTCCTTCATCAAATTAAAAGGAAAATAGAAACTACGAGAAGTGTGCTTAGTGGGCAGTTGATGAGGCAGGTTAAACACAGATAAATGGAATATTTGTTGAACAGGATGGGTGTCCAAAACAATAGAACAGATTGGGTGTGATAACACAAGCTTGTAATCCCAGTACTTGGAAGGTAGCAGCAGGAGCAACGATAATTCAAGGTTATCCTTGCCTTCGAAGTAAGTTTGAGCTCAGCTTGGGTTCCATGACACCCTACTCAGAGAGAGAGAGAGAGAGAGAGGAGGTAAAACGGGACAGGTCTTGGGAGGCAGCTCGGTAATAGACCACTTGCTAGTGTATGTGAGACTACACAGAGACTGAGCTCTGCCCCAGTACTGGAAAAGAAAACAAACAGAACAGGGCTAGAGGTACAGCTCAGTAGTAGAGTGTTAGCCGATTATGTGAAAAGTCCTGGGTTTGGTCCCCAGAACTGGAGGGCTTAAGGAGGGGGCAGAAAAATAAAAGTGCTACTTACAGGTTCATAAGGGAGGTCACATGGACATTATATATGCATCAACTCTAAATCATGGTTCTTTCATGATGATGGTTATGTCTTCCCTGAATGACTGGCCATTCTTGTTATACTTGTTATGGTTCCACTCTGGCCTACATGTGTGCTGCTCAGGAAATATAGGTAAAGTCAATAGGTTCTCAACAGGTTACTTGAGAGCTACAGGGAGCTGTGCTCAAGGTAAATGCATTGGTGTTTGCCAAATTACCTGGCTAGGTTCTGGTCCTAACCATACCGTCAGGCAGAGAGACTAGTGTGGCAGAAAGCGGGATGTGTGAATGGGATGCCTTTCACGGCAGTAACCTTGGAAGCTACCATTCTACCAACATGAAATCACAGGACATCCCTAACAATCAGCAGCACGTGTTTGCTTTGGCAGTGCCAGAGACTGAACTGTTCTGTGCATGCTGGGCAGGTACCACTGAGGTACACCCCCAGCCCAGCAGTAACCTCCCTAAAATGAGACAGACAGACAGACAGACAGAAAGAGAAAGAAAGAGGAGTCATTATTTTATATGCATTTTAACAAGTTAAAGAAAGCCACTTAAGTTGTGGTTTGTAGAGAATGATAGCAAACATACTTTAAAAAGCAAAATGTTATCAATCGGGAAATTCACACCCTTCGTGCTTGTAAAATGCTTTCATTCTTTCAAGCAATTCAGCGTCATTATAAACAATCAAAGTACATACCTGCTGTTTTAACTTACACTGGAATACAAACGTTTTATTGACTGCTACGTTTTCCAAAGGCAGCTCCTTGGACCTCTACTGAACGGCTAATCTTAGTGATCGTTCAGTTAGCAAAACTGTATCACAGATACTATCATAAATATGTGCCACAAATGGCCCTGCTCATGGTAATGTTACAGGCTTCGAAGATTCCTCACCAGGGTTTCCCCCATCAGCGTATGGAAATTCTCGGGGTTCTGGTCTTGGATTAGGAGGGTAAAGTAAGGCTGTGCACCAGCCTTCTATATCCTCTTGAAAAAATAAATGCTTCAGCGGTGAGACAAAGTTCCTCTGAATATAACTAAAGCGCAACTCATATTTAACCTATGAGAGACAAGGAGAGAACATTTGGCCATGAGCTCCTGGAACTCAGCAATGCTACAGGACAGCAGAACCAGTTGGCCCTAACAGTAACTAGAGGAAAGGCCCACACAGGTCCCACCACACAATGGTCTTCCCTGTATTTCTCTGCAAATTATCCCTGTGACCAACCTGGGGAAAGAGCAATGCACTGTAGAATACTCTGGAACCAGGTCACCTAGACCTCAGCCCCAAATTTCTTACTCAAGTGCTGTCACCCTGGGCAAGTTACTTAATCTCACTTAACCGTTATGCCTCGGTTTCCTCACAATGAAAGGGGGATGATAATAACAGCTTTGGAGCCATCAGCTGCTTGTAGGGTTACAGAACATGGTACCTGACATATATGTGACATTAACAGATGCTTGTAAGATGTTGTTGGGATTTTTTTTTATTAATCACAGTGCAAGTTCTAAAAGTCATTAAACAGCCTGCATAGCATAAAGCCACACGAGTGCTTTACCCATTACAAAACATAAATCAAATATTCTTGTTTAACATCCTGCTTTTTCGTTAAACACACACAAAGAGCTACCAAACCGAAAGTGTGAAATGAGTAGTAATGACAGTTAACTAATCCAACTGGAAAATTCATGTTCTCCATCTACCCAACTGTTCTGTTCTAAGCACTTGACAAGCATATGCCTGAACACTAACTCATAAGCCAGGCACTAATTAAAACTCAAGAACACCAGTAGTGAAACAAGAGATCTGTTCAGAAATGTTAATAACTCTCCCAAAGTTACATATACAGCTGCTAAATTGGGGAGCTAGGATCCAAGTTTCTGCTGACAAGTGGTGGAGTCAGCTTCTGTTAATGAAACAGTTGAATGCGCCCCATCCTGTACTGAGGACAGAGACTAGCTCAGACCATATTTCTTTTCAACAGTCTGAAAACAGTAACGGAGTGGGTTGTAAAATATGAATTTGGGATATTCATTCGTTTCCTCTGAAAAAATAAAAAATAAAACAACAAAGCTACCATAGAAGAAAGCTGAGGGTAAAATCAGCCTGATATACCTGTACTCGGGTTGTGGTCACTTAGTAAGATTGTTATAGGAAAAATTTTCTTACCACAAGTGGCAAAGGTTCATTGCTGGTATTGAAGCTATGGTGGAAAACAATTCCCACCAGTACGTAGAAAGAGTTGGGATCATTAATTATATAGTTTTCAAAGAAAGGCACTGAAGGGAAGCCTAGAACTAAGGAAAAAAATCCAGTCAGTGAATTATAGTTGGGCACGAATGCAAGTTTTGCCATCAACCATCTACCTAAGGAGATTTAAGATTCCAGCTTTTTTCTCCAACCACTCACTCAGTCATTCTGCAAACATGTGGGCAGGAGAGTGAAACACAAGAAATAAGATTAGCTAACAGGCATAATTTTCAGCCAGGCGGTTGCAGCACACACATTTAATGCTGGTACTTGGGAGACGGGCGGCCTCTCAGTTCAGGCTCAGCCTGGACTAGAGAGAGATGGTCACCTACTAAGCACACAATTAAACAGCCCTTGAGTTTTTCTTCTCTTCCTCTTTGCTTAGAAGGCTATGAAACCACAGTTCAGTGTCCTTTTGTATGATGCAGGTTTTTATCAAAAGCAATTTATGGCCTTCACTGATATTTCTTTCCTTCATTTAGACATTTTTGAGAATTACTTTAAAAATTGAAAATATATTCAGGAAATTGTAGATAAAAGGCAATGAAATTATTCTTATATATTTGTATAATTAGAAAAAAGGATAAGAAGGATATATATATATTAATTGATGATTTTTTATTATTTTAGCATATTTAGGTTTCTTTCATTTTTAAAATTTTTTTCACTGGGTGTGATTATGTACCAGAACTCCTAGGACTAAGGAGGTAGAGGCAGATAGGTGTTCAAGGCCAGCCTAGTCTACATATCAAGTGCAGAGCAGCCAAGGCTACATGGTAGACAGACCCTGTCTCAAAAAAACAAACAAACAAACAAAAAAAATGTCAAACAGTTTTAATATAATTTCAATGCTATATTCTTCTAGGTTAAATTCTTCTGGGTTTAAAAACTATATTTTTATTAATTCTTTGAGAATTTCATACAGTGTATTTAATCATATTCACTCTCCCTCCTTCCCCAATGTCTTCAAGATCCACCCTACCTCCCATACTATCCAATGTTGGATTTGTTTGTTTGTTTGTTTAGAGACAGGGTTTCTCCGTGTAGCATTGGCTGTCCTGGACTTCTTTGCAGATCAGACTGGTCTTGAACGCACAGAGATCCACCTGCCTCTGTCTCTGCCTTCCCCAGTGCTAAGATTACAGGCATGTGCCACCACACACGGCTAGATCAGTTTTTTAATAACCCATTAAATCCAATTTATACTGTCCATAGTCTACTTAGCATGGCTCGATCCACTGGAGTAAAGTTACCAGATCAGGGGCCATACTTTCTTTCTTCTTCTTCTTCTTCTTCTTCTTCTTCTTCTTCTTCTTCTTCTTCTTCTTCTTCTTTTCTTTTTTTCTCTTCTTCTTCCTTCCTCCTCCTCTTCTTCTCCTTGAGACAGAGTCTAATGATGTAGCTCAGTTGTCCTGGAACTCATTAGGTAGACCAGGCTGGCCTCTGACTCATGAGATCTACTTACCTCTGCCTCCAGAGTGCTGGAATTAAAGATGTGGGCCTCTACGCCAGGGTAGAGGCCACACACTTTAAAAAACAAACAAACAAACAAACAAACAAACAAACAAAAACTGACTCTCCCTTCCCTTAGAAACCACTGATTGTCCTTAGCTCCTTAGTTAGGGGTGGGACTTCCCCTCCAAATAGAATATTGACTGGCTTGGTCTTGTGCAGACAGTCACAGCTTTTTCATATACTTTTATGAAGATAAAAGTATAGTGGGGAAAGGCAGGCAATACACAGAAAACCAGCAAGTATGTAATTTATACAGTTACAAAAATATTGATAAAATATCAAACCGGCCTTTGTAAAGAACTTAAAGCTGTCCTGCCTTCCTAAAAGCAAGAGAGAATGGCACAGGAATGGCTGGTGCAAAGTGACCCACATTAAGAGGGCACTGAGGAAAATACAAAGAGAAGAAGTACAGGATGAAGCCAGAGAAAAGGAGGACATAATCGCGGAGAGTCTCTGTGTATTGGAAAGTCACAGAAGGGTAAGCAGGGGATGGGCAAAATCCTAGTGAACTTTTGAGTATCTTTCTGCCTCTGTTTGGAGATCGGTTACAGTGGAAAAGGAGAAGCAGAGAAACCTGTCAAAATCTGTGAGTATTTTCAATTCTTGATTAGTTAGAGATGTGTAAGAATTAGCAAATTAGAGCTACTGACTAACAGAAAATAATAGTGTTATAAGAGTGAGTTAAAAATAAATAGCATTTAACATTTTAATTCACATTTAAACATTGTGATACAAGAATGGAAGTCTCCAGTGGTCTGCAAAATAATAAAACTGTATCACGGACATATTTCCTTCAACTACCACCTCATACACTTTTTAGGATTTGGAGACCCCAGATTTTGAAGTACTTTGGTAAGAACTCCTACTGGAGGCGGGAACAGGAACTTGACACCACACTCTAAAAATTACCTCCCAGGATGGCAAGATGATGCCAGTAAACTTGACAGCCTGAGTTCAACCCTAGGACCCTCGGATGGAAAGAAAGACGTGACTCCAGCAAGCTGTCCTCCGTCTCCCACTCACTCGTGTGCCATGGCATGTTCACACACACCTCTACTCACACCCATGATACATAACGTAAAACATTCCAGTGCATCCGAAAAACTGAAACGCCCTCCCTATCCCATATCTCACCTTCAAATTCAACAGCAAAGGATTTTTCCACCATTTCAGTAACAGCTTTCAAAGTTTCGCTCTCGGAAGGGATATAAACCAACTGAAATTTACTTTTCAGAGGGTAGTTATTGAAATATACCGGCAGTAGACTGATATCAATTGATCGGTAGTGAGTAGCTAATTTGCTTCTTGGCGTACTATTGAAACGAAAATACAATACAATTGTAGAAAACAGTAACGGCATCACCATTTCCAGGAATGTTATCAGGGTCTTCCGCTTCTAAAACAGAAACAACAGCTGTATGTTAATCGCAGACAAAACTTAAGTGTAAATGCTACTGGCAAGTGTTCTTATGCTTAAAACCCTGAGGCTGGAGAGGCCTTCTCAGTACTTTCTTAGCATACATGAAGCACGAGCCCCACTGTCGAATAAATCAAATGTGGTGATCCACATCTGTAATCCTAGCACTCAAGAGGTTAGAAGGCAGAAAGATCAGAAATTCAAGGTCATCCACTTAGGCAGTTGGAGCCCATCCTTTTATATATGAGACCCCACCTCAAAAACAAGAACAGAAACAAAATAAATGAACAAACAAACAAACAAAACCCCCACCAAAATCATTTTTCATTTCTCTTTGCCTCCCTACACAAAACACAGAAAAGGGGAAAAGACAGAATGAGAGCTAGCTAGGCTTCTCCGTTTAGTTCTTCTATACTATCGATAGCTAAAAATCAATGACAAGAGTTGCATTTAACAATGAGTGTTAACAGAATTACTTTGGGAACAGTTTTTTACAGATGCAGTACTTAGTTGTTTTCAACTCATTATTAGTGATTGTGACACCAACTTGACAGAATCTAAAATTACTTGGGGGATGGGCCTCTGGACATGCCTGTGGGATTAATTTTTATTAACTGAGGTGAGAAGAGACTGGCTTACTGTGAGTGGTGCCATGCCCTAGCTAGGATCTCAGACTGTGTGGTGGGGAAAGGGGAAAGAACAATATGCATCCACTTCCTCTGCTTCCGGACCATGAATGTGATGTGACCACCTGCTTCAAGCTCCTGACAAAATGACTTTCCACCACGATAACTCTACCTTGAACTGTGAGCCAGAATAAACCTTTCCCTCTTAAGTTACTTTTGTCCTGGTTTTTTATCTCAGCAACAGGAAGAGAAACAGACACTGTATCTTATTTGACCTAAGCACCCGGCTGCTTTTGAGAACCTGCCTCTTCCCCTCAGATAAGCATGCCCGTACCTTTAGGAGGAAATTCTTCCAGAGAAGAAGCTTTAGCTTCTTGAGCACTGCCATTTTTTTTTCCCCAGCTGAAGAAGAGGCTCACCACTAGTCAGGAAACAAATTGAGAAAACGTTATGTATAACACAAAAATGTTAAGAAGCATTCTTTCAGCAGAGCATAGTGGCACAAGCCTTTGCTCCTAGCCTTCAGAAGGCAGAGGCAGGTAGATCAATGTGAGTTCAAGGACAGTCTGGTCTATACAGTGAGTTCCAGGACAGCCGGTGCCACAGAGTGAGACCCTGTCTTGAAAACAAACAAACAAATTCTTTATTAACTTTCTTCCTATGGGCTTTCAAAACACTGTCAAATTACTTTCTTTTCTGCTGTCATTCCTTCTCTCCTCAGTCTGTAAACAGTAAGGAGCTACAGGGCTGTCTCCTAGACTCCATGCCAACAACAGTCACTCCTCAGGTGATTTCACTTAGCCTTGATAGGGCCCATGTACATAAGGTCAATGTCTACTTTGTTTCTCTAGCCTGGACTTTACCTCAAGCTCTTTTCCCAAATATTAAAATATCTGTCCCCATCTCACCGTGTTTTACATCAAAACTGACCTGTCCTACTCACAGTCCTCCTTAAAACAAATCACCCTACGGTCTTGGACTTCACCTTAGATGATATCAATTCCAATCTCTAGCATTAGAAATATTTCCAGAATTTGACGCCTGTCACCACCCAACTCAATTTTTTTTGTTTTTTGTTTGTTTGTTTTGTTTTTCAAGACAGGGTTTCTCTGTATAGCCTTGGCTCTCCTGGCTTTGTAGACCAGACACACAAATACACATAAATAAATAATAACATAAATATTAAAAAATAAGATGCAGTAATTAGAAAGTACCACCATATCCAGCTACACTTACATTAAAAAACAAACAAACAAATAGCTGGGCAATGGTGGCACACGCCTTTAATACTGCAGAGACAGGCGAATCTCTGAGTTTGAGGCCAACCCGGTGAGTTCCAGGACAGCCAAGCCTACACAGAGAAACCCTGTCTCTAAAAACAAAAACCAACCAAATAAGCAAACAAAAACCCCTCAATCATTATACTGGTTTTCTCTTACTCTCATCAAATACATGAGAGTAAGTATTTATGGTGGGGGGGGGGGGAGGTTTACAGCTTTGGAGACTGAAATTCCAACAAAGCACCCAGCTCTGGCAGTGGCCATTGGGGCTTCATCAACCTACTGCAGATTCTACCACAATGGTGAGAAAACACATTGAAATAAAAATTTGAATCATAAGGCAGGATACCAAAGACTGACTGTGAACTAACTGAGGCCCCACAAGAATTGTGTTCTCTTTTCCAAGGGTCTCCCAGTGACCCGAGGACTTATCACCAGGCCCCACCTTTTAAAGGCCCTATCACTTTAACATCACCACACCTACCATTTGGGGGACAAACTGCATCCAAACTATGAAATATATTAAGATGATCACATAACCCATGGGAGATTTATCCTAGGATTTGGTAGGTGGTACAACATAGGGAAATCAATCAGCCAGGCTTGGTGATACACACCTGTAATCCCAGCATTTGGGGAGACAGAAGAAGGCAGATCTCTGTGAGCTCAAGGCCAGCCTGGTCTACAAAGCAAGTCCAAGACTGGCAAGGATATACAGAGAAACTCAACAAAGCAAAATCAATCAACGCAATATTTCACATTAATAGAACAATAGCAACGACAAACGTCTCACGTGATTATCTCAAAGGACGTAGAAAAGGTAACTAACAAATTCCAACACCCTTCCCAGTGCTCAAGAGGCACAGGTAGATTCGAGGTCATCCCTGGTGCAGTGAGTTTGAGATCAGCCTGGACTACACAGGACCAAAACAAGGGTGGGGCCAGGAATGGTGGTACACACTTCTTAAAAAATTATTTGTTCTCTTTACATCCTGATTGCACAACCCTTTCCTCCTCTCCTCCCATCCCTCCCTCTCCCCTTCCCTCCTTTCCTTCTCCTAAGAAAAGAGGAGGCCTCCCATGAATATCAACCATCCTTGGCATATCAAGTTGCAGTCAGACTGAGAACATCTTCTGTTGAGGCTAGACAAGGCAGCCCAGTTGGTGGCACACACTTTTAATCTCAGCAATTGGGAGACAGAGGCAGGTGGAACTCTGTGAGTTTGAAGCCAGCCTGGTCAACACAGAGAGTTTCAGACCAACCAGAGCTACATAATGAGGTCTTGCTTGAAAAGTAAAGGGGAGTGGGGAAATGAGGCCCTACCTATAGTAACCCTTACCTGCCTGTAATCTCAGCACTCACCAGGCTGAGAAGACAAGAGGACTGAAAGTCTGAGGGCAGCCTAGACTACACAGTGAATTCCGGCCCAGTCTAAGCTATATAGTATCAAAAAACATATATATATATATATATATATAATAAGAAATGAATATTTCTATTTTCAGATTATATGATTTTACATGTAGAAAAATTTAAAAACACACACACACACAAACAAGATTACCATTTTGAGGCTAGCCTGAGCTTTATAGTGAGATCTCATTCCTACCTCCCCTAAAAAAAATAAAAAAAAAAGAAAGCTACTTTAAAGTAAGATGCGCTCAATCAAGAATTTCCCAAGCACAAGAGAGAGATGCAAATATCATGTCAAATTTACATCTATAGACAAATCTATTTATTTACATAAACATGTAAAAATTATTAGCAGCGTATTTACTGAACAAATGGCATGGAAAGGGGATAGTAGACTCTGAGGAACATTCTTCATCAATGCTCCCGGCTTCATCTTTACCTAAGGGAAATTCTAAATCACCCAGCTTTGCTCCTAGATTTGCAGAACTAGGATTAGACGGTTGTAAGCTTTAAATCAATTTAAGTTGGAAATGGCAAATACTATTTTGAAGGAAAAGCTATTAAGAAAGAATCAAGTCTAAGTAAAGTTCCAGTCAGCTAGGTTTACACACTTTTTGGTACCAAGCAGAGAATGGGAAAGACATTTTGGTTTGGGGGAATGTCGGAGCAAAGTGTTTTGGAGATGTCTGCAGCACACTAATAATCCAAATCCCCACCTTGCTTTAATCGCCACGCACGCTCACTATAGACGGGCATCACACTACCACTTAATTGCCAGGTATTATGATAATCACTTAAACATGAATTTTTCTCATTTTACATTTTAAAAAAAAAGGTGGGTGGGAGGGAACAACAACCTTTGAATTTGCAATTGTTACCATTTCAATTTTTGGAGAACAGGAAATTAAAATTCTGAAAAGTAAAAGGACTTAAATACACTAGTGAAGGATTCAAGACCTTAAGCCTGGTCTTTGCATCTCCTTTATTCAGCAAACTTGACTAGAGCCGTTTCGGTACCAGGGGTTCCAGGACTCCAGGGAACTGACCATGTGCCAGGCAAGGACTCTTTCCTCAGGGAGCCCATCTCCTGGGTTAACCACACCGGACCCTGGGGAAGCGAGGGGTTGTGAGGTCATGACCACAGTGAGGCTGGCCTCGGCTCGGAAGTCACGACCCCGAGGGTTACCTTGCGGCCCAGCCGATCTGGTGTCTGCCGCGGCCGGCTCGCCGCAGCCCGGGAGCCGGGGAGGGCTGCGCTAGTCTCACCGCCGGCGCCTAGCCGGTGGCCGCGGGCGCTCGGGGACGCGCCGGACCGCCCGCGACGACTGTTGGCCCCGCGACGCAGCCGCGCCACGCACAACCCGGCGCCCCATTCCTCCGGGCCGCCGCGCGGCCGCACAGACCTGGCTGCAGGAGCCGGGCATTCCACCGCCGTCCGGGGCCGAGCAGGACCGCGCGAGCGCCTCGGCGCCTCTCTGCTGCCCGAAGGGACCCCTGACAACCCGCACCCGTCCCTCCGTCTACCCCGACGACCGGAGGTGCTGCTGCGCGGGGTCGCGACTCTCCCGCCCTCCCTGCGGGCTGCGGCCCCTTGACCTAACCAACCCCACCAGGGCCTGAGGTTCCTTCTGCTCAGGCTAGAGCAGCCAAAAAAAAAAAAAGAGAGAGAAAGATAGCACCTTCCCATCGTGACGGGGGTGAGGCGGGGAGAGGGCCCCGAGGGGAAGGAGGCACCGAGAGAGCAACCCCCGCTGCGAAAGTGAGGTTCTGGGGGTGGGGGGGGGAGTCACAGCCTCAAGCGCTTCGAAACACGTTTGTGCAGAGATCAACCCCAGGCTCGCGGCCCCGGGGCGCTCAGACTGACGCCCCGACTGACGCCGACCCGGGCGTGCTGCACGACCGGCCGCGGGCGTGTGGAGGAAACCCGCAAGGGCGACCCATCACGCACGCTCAAGGCAGCCCCGCGCCAGCCGGGCCCGCGCGCGCGCGCCACCACGCAGGCGCAGCATCCGGAATGGCGGAAGGGTCGGGGTGGGGTGGGGGGGAGCTCGGGGAAACGCGCTCGCGTCCTGCAGCGCCCTCTGTCGGAGCTGGGCCGCACGTGCGAGGCAGTGCGCAGACGCCGAATCCGCCGCCGAGGCGAGGCCGAGCCGGCCCGGAGCAAACCCCGGGCACCTGCAGGGGTGGTCCACTGCGCACGCGCCGTCCGACGCGCCCCCCTCCGGGAGCCGGAGCTTCCTGGTGCACCGTTCCACCCGCGCCTGTCGCAGGCGCTCCCCCCCGCCCCCGCCCTCCCTGCAGGGCGGCCTCAAGCTGTCAGCGCCGGCCGCGGCCGCCCCTGCGAGGGCTGGAGCGGAACCGGGCATCTGAGGGAGGGAGCCTGGCGAGGGAGCTGCGCCGACCGCCGCCAGCCTGGCGCTGAGGGCCGGTGAGTGTCACTGGGACCCGCCACACGCGCCCTAGCTCCGGGCTCTGAGGTTTGCCGTCCTCGCCCGTGTCTCCGCACTGTCAGCGGGCGGCGCCCCAACCTGGGGCCTCCGAACCCCTGCCTGGCCCCCGGGACCTGCCGGCTCCGGGACCGTCTGCGCCTCTTGCCGCAGGTGTTGCTTTCGGGGCGTCCTCGAGGTTGGGTGTGTCCCTGGGCGCGCAGGAGCCAGCTCAGACAGCCAGGGTCCTTACGGGGTCCATTGTGCAGGGCCCGGCAGGTGGACAGACAGCCGCCGCCCTCCGGCGCTCGCTGCTGCGGCTGCGGGCAAAGCAGGCCGGCCGAGTGCTCCCCGTGCACCCGGGCACTGCGGGTGCTAAATGGGATTCCCCCCCAACATTCGAGTCCTTCAAGGTCCACCATCTTCATTTTCACGAACTTTAACGTAGAGTTTAAGGGGTGCTTTAATAGGGGTTGAAGTTGGCAAAGGCCCCCCCGAGCGCAGGACAGGACAGGGAAGGGGGAACCACTGATGTAGGGTATGGTCCAGCAGCTACTGTGCCCAGGGTCGGGTGTCTCGGTGTTGGTACTCTTTGAACTTTAATCAGCCCCTGAGGGGTAGGGTTGCCTTCTGAGCCTGGGTGTAGTGTAGATGTTCCTGATGCTGCATGCTTGAGCGACCCTGCTTTCCGGAAACTGTGTGGCCCATCTGGGCCTTGTCTTAGAGGGTATTTCTGTCTGTCCCTTTGCCTCCAAGCCTGGAAGGTTCTTGAATCATGGATAGGGACTTAGTATTCGCACATAAGGAGCACTCAGGAAATGCTCCCAGAATGAGTGACTGAGGCTTTGTAGTACCAATGTGGAGACCCAGACGAGGTTTAAGGAAATGAGTTCCACCCTTGTCTCCTAAGCAGCAAGCTGTGTTTCAGCAGAAAGTTTTGTTGTTGTCGATAGTAAGCTTGAAAAGACTGAAACCCTTTTAGAAAGCTTGCTTCCTGGGAAATGCGAGGGGGTATTGGGAGAGTAAAAGTTGATTAAAATGGATGCCATGGAAATCTCCCTCACCCACATTGGTTTGAATAGAGCCATTGCAAACCGGTAACATCTTCCTGTAAGGACAGATCAGCCTTTCGGAGTGTGACAAGGTAGCTGGGGTTGGTTTTAACAAGCCATTAGCTCTTTGTGTTATGTTGACCAGGCAGTCTCATAGAAACTATTTGGACTCAGTCTTGACTTAGCCCTAATTTGGTCTTTATGGAATTTATGGGTTTTCCTCCAGCCCTGCTTCTGGCAACTGTCAGAAGGCTCCTTTGCTATTGAGTCTCTCCACATTCTAGAACTCTGACGTATGCCCATCACTCTTCTAATAGGCAAGGCTCCATCATGATTCTGAGTCACTAGGTGGTCCCTGGTCTTAGAAATCTTAGAGTAGTACTAATTTACTCACAAGAAATTGGCTTAAAACAGAAATAGGACTGGCAAAATGAGTCAGTGGGTAAAGCTGATTGACTGTCAAACCTGACAGGTTCAGTTTTGTCCCAGTGACTCACATGATAGAAGGCGAGACCCAAATCCTGTGAGTTATCCTGGATCTCCATATAGACAGCATGGCATAAGCATGCCCCCTTCACAGCACAAATAAATAAATAATATGGTTGGTTTTTTTTTTTAATAGTAAAGAATGACTTAACTGGCACAAGACACATCTAGAATAGATACCACAGGTAGAGTCCAACAGAGTGCTTTCAGTTAGGAGCAAGAGAGCTGAGCCTGCATGTGAGAGCCTGATTATTAGACTACCTACATTTGCCCAGAGAAATGTTCCTGTGCCCAGCCCAGAGGCCACAACCTTCACGGGTAGGCCTCAGACATTGTTTCTGTCTGAAACCACCCCTAGAAGGTTCTGCTTTGCAGTTAAGATAAAGAAATCCTGCTTATCAGAGTCAGCATTACAGAAGGCCTGGTATCGAAGTAGGACAGGAAATGCTAGGATTTCATCAGGTGGAGCAATATGTTGGGTGATACTCTAAGCAGACTGAAGTGCTGAAAGAGAGAAAGGTCTGTGGACCCATTCCTGCATCAGTGCCCCTTCCACTTGAATGGTACAGGGCCTGGAGTCAACAGGTCAAAGGCCGCCTTTGCAAAAAAAAAAAAAAAAAAAGCTTTACTAAGCTCCTTGCTGCTCTACTTGTTACAGAGGCTCCATGGTAACCTCTCTGGGGACTCCTGTTGTTTCATTACCTTATTTCCCATGCCCAAGAAGGCAGCAAAGCTAGCTATCCAGGGAATGGTAGCAAGGCCGCAGCATGGGAATTAGACAGAGAAGCAAGCAGCAGTGTACGTTCTTGTGGAATTCTCATCATAGAACCTGCTTCGGGTTACATCTTTGGCCTAAAATATACCTTGCTGATTTTTACCAAGAGCTTCCAATTCTAAGGAGACTACTGCCTGGATCAAGCTCTAAAAGAACAGGCAAGGCTGAGTGTATATTCCAGAAACTGCAGTTCTCTACCTGGGCCTGCAGAACAATAGAGGCCAGCCTGGTCTACAGAGCAAGTTTCAGGACAGAGAAACCCTAGCATTTGAAACCTGGTCCTAAGTGTTGGTTTCAGGAACCAACTCTTGTTGAACATGCAAACAAACAGGACACACCTTGTGTAGGCACAGATCTGTGCTTCTGGGTCTGAGCTCATTTACCTGCCATGCAAATGTTTTGGGTGGATTTGGCTGGTATGTGTTTGCAGGTAAAAAGGAAAGATGCAAATTCTGGTCTTGAATCTTTTTTGGCATATATCTGCATATGTGGCCCTCATATATCATCCGTGGGAGGATAGTTATAATTATTATAATATGATTATTAACTGCCTTATGTTTTCAGCTTTTTTAAATTAATTAATTAATTTACTTAACGTCCCAACTGAAGTTTCCCCTCCCTCCTGTCCTCCCAGCCCCTTCACCCCCACCCACTCCTCCTCCTTTCTCTTCAGAAAAGGGGATATTGACCAGCGTTGGCATATCAAGTCACAGTAAGACTAGGCACATATTAAAGCTAGTAGAGGAAAGAGTCCCAAAGGCAGGCAGCTCAATCAGAGACAAGAGACAGCCCCTGCTCCTGCTGTTAGGAGTTCCACATGAATACCAAGCTGCACAACTGTTACATATGTGGGGAGGGCCTGGGTCAGTCCCATGCTCTGTCTCTGTGAGCCCCGATGGACCCAGGTTAGCTGATTCTATAAGCTTTCTTGTGTTGCTTATCAGCTTTTTATTGCTGTTACAAATACTTGAGGGCCACTTTTTTTTTAAAGGCTTATTTATAGATCTCAGCCCATAGTCAGTTGACCCATAGCTTTGAGGCTTACCTAGTGAATAAGGTAGCACACCATGGTGGGGAACATGGGCAGATGAAAGCTGAAAACTTCATGGTTGGGTCCTAAAAGAGTTCTCAAAGGTGGTGTGAGACCTCCTACCAGGCCCCACCTATTAAAATTCCTGCCAATAGTGCCAAGCTAGGGACTTTGCCTTTAACATGTGGGACTTTAGTGAGACATGCTGTCACGGATCTGTGTTCAGACATTCATGTTCACTGGTATTCTGTTTTGGGCATGGATTGTTTGAAAGTGGTAGTTCTCGTACCTTATCACCTTTTCCTTAAAGGGACAGATTTGAGTGTGGGGGTTTTGTGGGAGAGAGGATTTCAAGGGGAGTATGTGCATAGATTTATATTTGTGTGTGCACCTTTGTGTGTGTAGATAGGGGCAGGGGTCAACACCGTTTTTTTTTTTAAGATTTATTTGTATTTTATATGTATGAATGCTTGTCTTTCTGTATTTATATATACTGCCCATGGAAGCCAGAAACTGGCATCAGACCCCTTAGAATTAGAGTTACAGACAATGTGAGTTGTCACATGGGTACTGGGAACCGAACCCATGCAAGAACAGCCAGAGTTCTTAACTGATGAACCATCTCTATGGCTCCTCTTTTTTTTTTTTTTTTTAACTTTTATATCACACAGTTACAGTTATTTGTTATCCCAAAATTTTTTAAGGTCTCTAGGTTTGGAAATTTCATGAAAGGAATCCACACCCTCTCTTTTTAAAATTCCCCAGTAAGTCCGGAGCTGGCTAGTGAACCCCATGTCACAAAAGGTGCTTGTCATTATCACTCCCCAGATAACTATAGAGTTTCTAACGCTTTGGTTACTCTTGCTAAGCTTTTTATTACATTTGTTTCTTTATTGTGTGTGTGTGCCTGCATGGCAAGGCTCAAAGGACATCTAATGAGAGTCAGCTCTCACGGCCATGTGGTACCTAAGGATTGAGCAGGCCAGTGGAGTTAGCAGCAGGTGCCTTTAGTACTGTGTCATCTCACTGGCCCTGTCTCTTTTTAAAAACTGCATCCCTGATACCTTTTTAAAAAATGGTATCTTGAAACATATACACTTGATGCCTGAGATGCTTAAGTAAACACCTGAGAGAGAAAGCCTACCACAACCCTGCTACAGGCTCTTCCTCAGGATGCCATCGCCACTGCCTCATGACTAGCAAAACCAGAGCTCACCCTGTATTAAATAGTCATAGAGCTTTTTCTTATTTTTAGAGAATACAAGAAAATTACTATTCCTCCATGGTCATGTACTGTCTTATTCACTCCAACTGGTTCACGGATGAGGGCCATGCCCTAAAAAATATGCCTTTTTTCCCTTCCCTTTTATTTTATAATGTGTATTTCATCTGCAGGATCCATTGCATTTGACATTTTCCCATGTTTAAATAGCCTCAGAAAAAAGATTGATCGTGAACAAAGTCAGAAGTAGAAATACGCCACATATGCTTTAGCAGCTGGAATGTACCTTTTAACTCTTTCTTGGGGCAGTATCCAAAGCCTTGTTTCTGCACATGTTTAATGCTGGTGCTCGGAAGGCAGAGGCAGGTGGATCTAGCCGGGATCTTGAGGCTAGCCTAGTGTACATAGCATGTTCTAGGACAGCCAGGGTTATATACTAGACAGAGCCTGTCTTAATGATGATGATGATAAGGTTTGTCTCTACTCATCACTACTGTCAGGCTCATGTCCATGTTTAGATTTCAAGGTAATTGACTGTTTCTCACAAAAGTCCTTTCATTTCTCTGTGATCCCCCTCCAGCGACGCCCCTCAGGGATGAAACAACTTGAGCGCTGTGGTCACCCAGCCCCCTGTCTGTTTTACTTGCTGTCCTGTATACATACAGTTAGTTCCTCTCCTCTCCAGGAATTTGTGATGCTGTCTGTGGTGGTGTGAATGAAAATGGCTCCCCTCTGCCCCACCCCCGCCCCCATAGGCTCAGAGGGAGTGGCATTATTTGAAAGTATTTGGACACGTGGCTTGTTGGAGTAGGTCTAGCTTTGTTGGAAATGTGTCATTAGGGGTGGGCTTTGAGGTTTCAGAAGCTCAAGCCAGGCCCTTCTCTTCTATTGCTCATTGGTACAGATGTAGAACTTGGCTCCTTCTCAAGCACTGTGTCTACCTGCATGCCTCCATGCTTCCTACCATAATGATAATGGATCAAACCTCCAAACCTGTAAACCAGTCCCAGTTAAATATTTTCCTTGATAAGAGGGGTCAGTGGTAAGCTGGGGAAGTGGTAACACATGCCTTTAATCCCAGCACTTGGGAAGCATGGACAGGTAGATCTCTGTGAGTTCAAGGCCAGGTTAGTCTATACAGCTAGTACCAGGACATCTACACAGACAAACCCTGTTTCAAAGTACAAAAATCAAAACAAAACAAAAGAGTTCCCGTGGTCATGGTGTCTCTTCACAGCAATGGGAACCCTGACTAAACTGTCTTACCTTAATTTCCAGCAGTTACAAGAGAGACAAGCAGGCTAGAGAGATGGCTCAGAGGTTAAGAGCACTGGCTGTTCTTCCAAAGGTCCTGAGTTCAGGTCCCAGCAACCACATGATGGTTAATTACCATCTATACTGATATCTAGTACCCTCTTCTGGTATGAAGGCACACATACAGGCAGAACACTGTATAAATAATAAATAAATAAATATTTAAAAGAGAAAGAGAGATGAGCATTTACAGATTGTAAACTCCTTGGATTGAGAGCATTATTGTGCTCATTAGTAAATCCTTAGCGTGTTGTACAAATATCGATCACAGTAAGCATTTGGAAAGTGTTTGTTGAATGAACAAATGCTTGCTGTTTTGTGTATTCTAAGCAGCCACAGATTCTGTCAGCAAATATTAATTAAGTACCTTTAGGATGAACACACAGACCTTTGGTCCTGGCTGGCTGCTGGTAACTCTCCAGTTTGGTAATAGAATGCTTTCCTAAGAGCATCTCAAGTAGAGCGCAGCATTTCCTCGTGCTGAAGGAAGGGCACTGAGTGGATGCTGCCCACTAAGACGCACACCTATATGTGTGTGTATGTGTGTGTGTGTCACATACTATCATAGGTATGGTCATCAGTCCCTTTGAACAACCTCAACAGGCCTATGTATGTCTTTGTCAAGATTTCTTTCATCTTAAGGCCATGGATTTGTGGAAGGAGATGCCCCAGGATTTTTGCTTGACACCAGGTCCCTGTCTAATTTCACTCACTGGTTTTGAAGGCCCCTAAGCACCTTCTGCTCCATGCTTGCCTACGTTTATATGGCACAAAGAAATCAGGTAACAGAGCTCAGGCAAGCTACTGTGGTAGCTAAGTGGTAGAGTACTTACTTGGTGTGAATGGGGCCCTAGTTTCAGTCCTGGCACTTTGGCTCGCTGCTGAGCAGGTGCACACGGTACTCATGGGCTGGCATCACTCTAGGCCCTCAGCTAAGAGCAATTGTGAGAAAGACCGTTTTGATGGGACTCCTACAATCTGCCAACAGAGTTCTCAGAAATAAGCACTTGCTTTATACCCATTTGATTGTCCACTTCGAATACAAACATTGAAATACTCATTGCCTTGTGCAATGTTTGATATTTTAACTGGAAGCAAACAAGCCTTTGGGAGTGAGGGGCTGCCTTCTCTTTCTGATTGTTTCCTCAGGAGCAAACTGAGCCCTCTTCAGTGGGACATTCTCAGAGGATTCTGGGAGTGGGTGGAGGGCTAAAGTGACCAAGTGAGTCTTGTTATTTGCTTTAGAGTAGCTGGCAGTTGTCACCCCCCTGAGGTTAATCTCAGACCTCAGCCTTCACCACTCCTAAGTACTCTTCTCAGCCACTGAAGTGCTGAGTGTGCTAAGGAACTCTAACTTCCTTCCCTTTCATGCACTGGCTTTCGTAACCAGAAAGTGTTCCAGATTTTGTAATTCCAGGATCTCCTCTTTTCAGTGCCTTTGTTCAAACAGAACGTGCACAAGCGTCCTTCACCGAGACTTCAGATAAGGCTTGCAAGGACAAAGCAATAAGCAGAGTATTGGGGGAAATGGGAACAAAGTAAAGCACTAAAGAGGTGGTGGGCATTCTAGGAGTGATACATAAAAATGTTAGATGGGTGTTCACTGTGTCTAAACTATAGAAGATATATATACTTTATATATAAATATATAATGTACATAATATGTGTCCCATATATAAAAGGTAGGGGCATGCAGGGGCTAAGAGCTCAGATTTAGAGGCTAAGACAGGCTGAGGTTCAAGCGCTGACCTTGCAGTGTGGTGTTGGCCGGTTCTGCCTTTGCTCCATCTCTCAAGGATGATAATTCCAGGAACTAGCGCCATATTAGGAGGCCATGAACATAACGTGCCAGGCACCACTGTAAATATACGTGCTGTAAATCCTCACTTCTCCGTTGTCAGCGCTGTTCTGCTTAAGTAGTTTCCTTTTTTGTGTGTTGCTGGGGGAATTGAGCCAGGCTCCTATGACTGTTAGGCAAATGCTCCACCACTGATCTACAGTCCCTAGACCTTAAAAACAAACTTGGAACACATTTTGTTCTCTTTACTTTTTAACTTGGTAAACAGTATTTTGTGTTAATTTTTGAGATTATGCTTAAGTACTCTTCATCTACCCAAAGGTACCAGAGAGTCATGTCTGTGAGCCCCAGGTCGTTCCAGATGTCCCTCAACACCTCAGCGTTCCTGCTCCCTAGAACTACAGCTCTCCAGGGACCCACTGCCTCCACGCCAGAGTCCTCTGCATAGTGGTGCTGCCACCAGGCCACTTCTTTAGTGTTGGAGGAACACCTTCAGCCAGCCTTGCCTGGGACTAAGGTCGGTCTCCCCGGTGCTGCCTCTGCAGTCTGCTGAGGTGGCTGAGCTTGTGTGTTTTGCTGCTCTGGGCCTGAAAGGACTGGGAATAAAGCAAGAGAGTGTTTACATTCTTGGACAGTAGCCAAAAGGAAACCATGTACTTCTTTAACCAGAAGATCATTCTTATTTCCTTTCTGGGACAGGGTCTCACGTAGCTCAGGCTGGCCTTGAACTTACTGTGTGGTGGAGGAGGATGACAAGCTCCTGATCGTCCTGTCCTACCCTCTAGGTGCTAAGATTACAGGCATTTGCCATCATGCCCAGTTTATACAGTGTTTGGGCTTAAACCCAGGGCACACTTCCTAGGCAAGCATGCTACCAGCTGAGCTACATCCTGAGCCACAAAGGCTTTTGACTGTGCCCTTTTTCTATCCTGTTCTGGTGGGGGGAGAACGTTCATCTCAGTCACATGAGCTGCCCGTCTGGATTGGCTTTAACCAGAGCCGCCTGCTTCCCTTCTCAGCTGAACTGTTCATGGAAACCCTTCACGAACACAGATCTGGGATGGTAAGGTCGCTCAGCGGTAAGGGCACTGCTGTTAAACCTGACATGAGCGTGACCTCTGAGACCCACATAGATGGGAAGAATTGACTCCCTAAGGTGTCTTCTGACCTGCACGTACAAACAGCACATGTACAGAATAAATAACTAAAAATGTAGTAACATTTAAAAATAACGACAGGAGCCAGGTGCAGTGGCCCATGACTGTAATCGTAGCATGCAGGGAGGGAGAGGCAGACAGATGTGTGTGAGTTCTAGGCCAGCCTGGTCTACAAAGTGAGTCCAGGACAACCAAGTTATACAGAGAAACCCTGTCTCAAAAAAGTCCAACAAAATAAAACAAAAACCATAGACTTTACCTTGTCATTAAATCACTGCTTTTTAGTAATCATCTATAATTGTTTTTAAGACTTTATTGGTAGGGGGTTTATTGCTATTGTTTATGTTTTGGTGGTTGTGTTGATTTGTTTTGTTTTTCAGACAGGGTCTCACTATGTAGTCCTAGCTAGCCTAAAATTCACAGATTTCTACCTGCTTCTGCCTCTACTTCTCAAGTGATAAAATTAAAGTCATGCATCACTATTCCTGGCCTGGTGGAGTTGTTTTTGTTTGTTTGTTTTATTGTTTTGAGGCAGGGTTTCTCTGTGTACCTTTGGCTGTCCTGGAACTCAATCAATAGACCAGGCTGGCCTTGAACTCAGAGATCTATCTGCCTCTGCCTCTTAAGTGCTGGGATTAAGGTATGTGCCACCATGCCTAGCTTTGATGACTTTTTAAAAATATACTTATTCGTACATTTATTGTTGTGGGTAGAACTCTCAACCTGTACCTGCTACACAGACAACTGTTGCCTGAAGCCCTTACAAATTAAAATTATAAAAGTTTTGAGATAATTTACTGTTGCCAATTAATAACACTTTGTATTGTCATAGCATTTATCTTTTGTTAGTCGTGTTATTAAAAGCTGAATTTAGAAGTGGGTCTGGTGGCTGATGCCACAAGTTTGGTGACAACCTGAGCTATATTGCAAAACCTCTGTCTTGTGAAAATTCTTCACCACTTTAATGCATGAATCAATTTATGTTTTTAAAAGGCAATATGTGTAGTTTTTTAAAGTGCTTCTAGATTTCTCTGTTTTTAATTGTGTGTACCCTCGAGTGCAGGTACCCATGGAGGCCCAGGTACTGGATCCCCTGGTCTGGATTTCCAGGCCATTGTAGGCTGCCTGATATGGATATTGGGGATTGAACTTGGTCTTCTCCAAGAGCAATGTGGAGTCTTAACTTCCATGCTATCTCTGTAGCCCTAAAAAAGAAAAATTCTTCATAGAAATTATTTTTCACAGTAAAAGCACAAGCAAGTTTTTTTGTTTTTGTTTTTGTTTGTTTGGGTTTTTTTGGTTTGGTTTGGTTTGGTTTGGTTTTGGTTGGTTTTTTTGTTTTGTTTTGTTTTGTTTTGCTTTTCAAGACAGGGTTTCTCTGTGTAGCTGTTCTTGAATTTGCTCTTTTAGACCAGGCTGGCCTCAAATTCAGAGCTCTACCTGCCTCTGCCTCCCAAGTGCTGGAATTAGAGGATTAGCCACTACCATCTAGCTAGGATTTTTTTTAAACAAACATCTCTCCATACCATGTGCCTTGTAATCTACAGGTACTCATGTTAGAAGCATGTTAGCTTTGGCTTATGGTTGAGTGATTAATGAATTATCTATGTGCCCCATTTTGCCTTTTTCTGACTAAGCTTGGTGTTTGACTATGAATGTAGAGCTGATTAACTGAACTCAAACTCCGCACCATGAGCCATCTAGGCTTTTCCCTATTTGGAGAAGCTGAGCTGGGAGGTGCTTTCTCTGCTTGCAGCTCTCAGGATCCCTGCTTTTTCCTCAGGAGCCCTACTGCTTCTCTCCGCCCTCCCTTGCCCAGTCTTCACACCTGAATTTCCATGCCTTCAGCTTGCTGAATGGGACCTTCCTGACTGGTGTCGCAGGGTTCACCTGAGTTTATTCAGACCGCCTACTTCTCCAGCAGGTTAGCAGCTCATTGTCTCTGCTTCTTATAGTTGAAATGCAGTAAAACTATGAAGGTTGTCTGAGTTGACAACCTTTATAAATTTTGTTTTTGCTATCATTTGTTTGATAAACTCTTAGCAGATTTTTCTTCCGGTTGTGGGTGCCAGAATTAAATGTTAACATTTATATGTAACATAGGAGAGATGTTTTTAGATTGCGTTTTCTTGTGCCAGCTGTGATGGCACGTGCCTATAATTCTGTCAGGAGGCTGAGGCAGAGGTCAAGAGCAACCTGAGCTACTTAGTGAGTTTGAGACCAGCCTGGACTACATAGCAAGACCCTATCTCAATAAGGGGATGTGAGGAAGAGAGGGACTAGTCATGTGTAGTGAAGATTTGGGTTCCAATGTTGGTAATAGCAAGAGGAAAAACTGGCCCCTAGATTCAAGAAAGGATGCCTGATGACCCATTGGGCTCCTGGGACAGCAAGGCCGTTGAAGGCCCTAGTCCTAGGCCTCTGCTTCTCTCTTCTTCCCCAGTCCTCTCAAGTCTGAAAGACTACCTGTAGCCAGGACACTGAGTTTTCTTTTCATTTTAATTGGTTAATTTAGTGTATGTCATGGTACATGTGTGGAAGTCAGAGGATAATTTTTAGGAGTCAGTTCTTTCCTTCCACCTTTACCTGTGTCCCAGGAATCAAACTCTGGTTGTCAAGCTTGGGTGCAATCACTTTTGCCTGCTGAGTTTTCTTTTACTGTTCTTTATTAGTTCAGAATAATGCCAATCAAGGGTGGGAATTCTCAAAGTCAGAATATTTTGCTATTTAATGGGACGTACATAGTAACTACAGCATCTGAATGGTTTTGGTCAAATAATAAATACCACAGCAGCAGTTGGAGAGCACATAAAAAGCTTGCTGTTGGACAGGCAAGAGTGCTCAGTGGGTAAAGGTGTTTACCTCCAAGCTTGGCTTGATCCTCCAAACCCACATGGTAGGAAGGAAAGAACAAAGTCCAACTACTTGTTCTCTGACCTCTACATGTATGCCATGACATTTGTGTGTGCACATGTGCATGCCCACAAAAATAAATAAATAAAACTTAATAAAGCACATTGAGAAATACGGCAGTTGCCCCAAAGTGTGTGTACTCTCTTTGGACATATAGAGTGGTGTTCGGAGCATCAGAATGGCATGCTTTCCTTTAAAGGAGTGTTTAGGATTAAGGTGAGAAAATATGGAGGAAAAGGGCTTGTAGTTATTCCCCAGGTAACAACAGTCTGTGTTTTCATGGCACTCCAGTTTTCCATCTTTGGTCTCTGGTTGATGTTGGCACTGTGCCTGCAGGAAGATGGTGGTGCTGCGGCAGCTGGCGCTCCTCCTCTGGAAGAACTACACTCTGAAGGTGAGTCCAGGCCCAAGGAGGGGTGGCCATCATCCCATTGACCCCACCCCCCAGAGCCCGCAAGGATGGAGTACTTGCCCCTGTCAACTGGGTGGTCATTTCTCTTGCAGAAGCGGAAGGTTCTAGTGACAGTCTTAGAACTTTTCCTGCCCCTACTGTTTTCTGGGATCCTGATTTGGCTTCGATTGAAGATCCAGTCAGAGAATGTGCCCAATGCCACTGTTTACCCAGAGCAGTCCATCCAGGAGCTGCCCCTGTTCTTCTCATTCCCTCTCCCCGGGGAGAGCTGGGAGCTCGCCTACATCCCTTCCCACAGTGATGCTGCCAGGACCATCACAGAAACAGTGAGAAGGGAGCTAGTGATCAACATGAGAGGTGAGCCCCTGGGGGTGAGACTCAGGGGATTTAGCAGGGTTCTTATGGTTTGGTTCTTTGTGACACTATTACCTTTAGCTACGCATAGAATTCAGAGTTCAGGGGACTAGAGAGATGGCTCAGTGGTTAGGAGCACTGGCTCCTTTTCCAGAGGTATTGAGTTCAATTCCCAGCAACCACCTGGTAGCTCACAACCATCTGTATAGCACAATCTGAAAGCCCTCTTCTGGCACTTAGGCATATATGCAGATAGAACACCCATAAACATCAAATAAATAAATAAATCATTAAAAAAAAAAAAAGGAATTCAGACTGTAGGACACAAAAGCCGAGTCCACACTCAGTGACTCATCATATTGGCCATATGCCGTTATTAATCCCCTACCTTGTCTCATTACAAAATGGGACTCAAAGGCCTAATGGCCTTCCATCTGTCCAGTGCTGAGGGGCACAATGAAGAAATGTGTGGCAGTGTTGGTGATATCAATCTCCACAGGCACACGTTGTGAGAACAGGGACAAGCAGGCAGACTCAGTCCAGCAAAGCTGTTTAATTCTGAGAGCAGAGCACAGATTGAGTACATAGGACAAATAACCTTCCTGGGATGGGGTTTCAAGAGGACTCTCTGAATGAAGCCGCTGGAGGCCTGTGGAGGGACCGCCCAGGTCATGTGTGCCAGCCTTCTTTTGTACATCTTTGCTTTCAAGATAAAACCATTGTTCTTTTCCCTCTTCTGGTTGACACATACTTTCTGTGGCTTGTTTCACCCCACCAAATGATTACTGCAAAGCTCTGTGTACAAAAGGAGGCCAGGGGACAGAGGTCATTTGAGCAACTCCTATTTTTAAAGCTTGCCCCACTGCTGGACACGGTCATACACATGTTTAATCCCAGCACTTGGTAGGCAGAGGCAGGTGGGTCTCTGTGAGTTTGAGGACAACCTGATCTACATAGTGAGTTCCAGAACAGCCAGAGCTATATAGAGAGAACTTGTCTAAAAATAATAATAGCAAAATAAAATAAAAGTAAAGCTTGCCGTGATTGGGCATGGGAGAATGGGGGTGGGGAGAACAGAAGAACACTGTTCTGCCATAGACTGCAGCCCCTGGCCTGTTCCATTACAGTTTTCTATGACTTGGCCCCGCTGCCAGGCTGCTGTCCTCCCTAATGCAAACCCTGATGCACACTGCAGCAGTGAGACTAACTGCTGTCCACTGCTTAGCTCCTCTGAGCAGTCCTGCTGTCCACAGCAGCCTAATCTCTGCCAAGACAAAAGCCACCCTTGCTTTGAGGGTTTCCAGAGCTTTCGGCCATTTTGTCAGTATGCTGTCTTTTCTCTGAAGTATCCTGGCATTCCCAGGCTTTTGAAGGGGCAGGGATGATTGGGCAATGTGTGGCTTGCTGCTTTGTCCACAGTACATGGCTTTTCTTCCGAGAAGGACTTTGAGGACTACATTCGGTATGACAACCACTCATCCAATGTGCTGGCAGCCGTGGTGTTTGAGCACATCTTCAATCACAGCAAGGACCCCCTGCCACTGGCGGTGAGACTTTGACCATGCACACACACGCACGCACACACACTGTGCTGAACCTGTGTCCCCTCAGATCCCACTACATCTGAAATACACTTATTCTTAACCTCCCCCTACCTGAGAGTAAACACTAAACTGTCCCTTGGGACCAGTATGGTACCCAGTCCCTACGGAGGGAGCTTGGTGATGTCAACCTATCAGCCCACAGTTTTTAAAATCTACCCACCTTGGACAATCATTTCAGGTGCCTGTCACTTGGGGGTTTTATAAGAGGTCTCAGGTCCTCTTTAGATAAAACCAACTAGGAGAGGGAAGAAAATAGCATGTTTTTGGGACTTAAGTGTCTCTAAAAAAATAAATAAAGGAAGTTGCTTTCTGGGTGGTAATAAAACTGAGCAACTGTCTCAGGTGACGGTGGTGCCTTTCTATTGATCCTGCATCTGTGACATCAAAACATGTTGCTGGGCACGTGGCATTTAATCCAGCACTTGACAGACAGAGACAGGGATCTCTGTGAGCCCACACCATCCTGGTCTACAAAGCAAGTTCAGGACAGCCAAGGCTACACAGAGAAACCCTGTCTCAAAAAAACAAAACAAAACAAAAAAAACAAAAAACAAAAATGGGGGAAGGGGTGGGGAGTGAGTATTCATGTTGCTAGGTAACAAAAGAGAAGTGGCTACAATATCCCAAAAGTACCCCTGCGTGTCCCCCTGTCCATGCTGGGAAGAATGACTTCCCTTGGGGCTGGAGAGATGGCTCAGTGGTTAAGAGCACTGACTCTTCCACAGCAACCAGGTTCAATTCCCAGTGCCCACATGGCAGCTCACAACTGTTTGTAACTCCAGTTCCAGGGAACCCAACACCCTCACACAGACATATATGCAGGCAAAACACCAATGCATATAAAATAAAAATAAGTAAATCATAAAAAAAAGAGAATGACTTCCTCTGACATTTTGAGGCAAGTGGGGTGATTTCAGGGCAGGGCATGGTGAGTTCCTGGTCACCATCCTAGTGAGGAAACACCCTCTCGGCACTCAGGCATCAACTCTGCAGTCTGCATCCTTCGGAATGCTTGGTTGTCAATTCTGTTTCCACAGGTGAAATACCACTTACGCTTCAGTTACACGCGAAGAAATTACATGTGGACCCAAACAGGAAATATTTTTCTAAAAGAGACTGAAGGCTGGCACACCACTTCTCTTTTTCCGCTTTTCCCAAGCCCAGGACCAAGGGAACCTTCATCACCTGACGGTGGAGAACCTGGTGAGAAACACTAAGGCTAATGCCCTAGGATGGGTTCTTAAATCTGGAAAGTGAGCCAGGAAGAGCGGGAGAGGTGTGGGAGGGGAGAGGCTGCTCCGTAGACATGGAGCTCAGAAGCTGCAGCCACCTGTCACACCCGTGTGCTGGGCTGACACTCCTTAAGCCTGTCTTGTGTTAAGCCAAGCAAGGTGGTACATGTCTTGAGTGTCAGCATGTGAAAGGCAGATACAGGCAGATTTCTATGCAGTAGAGATCAGCCTTTTCTAAATAGTAAGTTTCAGGCCAGCTGAAGTACTTTCCTGTCCTTCACACCTAAAATCACTCTTAGTGTTTTCTTCCTGGCATATATGTAGCCTAATTTTATCTATTGAGAATTTGAGGCACACAGGGTCTCTTTTCCCACCAAGTTTATATCAGGTGATTAGTGTGTTGGGTATATGTGTGTGTGTAGTGTACAGTATATACTGTATGTAATGTGATTAGTGTGTGCATGTGTATAGTGTGTAGTGTGTGTGTTTGTGTGTGTGTACACGAACATGCTCATAGGTAGGCCAATGTTGAATGTCCTGCTTTATCATTTGGCCCCTTTGATACGTCTCTCACTGAACCTGTAGCTCACCATTTTGGCCAGGATCTGCATGAGTCCACCCTGAAATGCTGGGGCTTACAGGCATGAATATGAGGCTTTTATGAGGGTGCTGCAGATTCAAACCCAGGTTCTCATGCTTCGGTAGCAAGTACTCGTGTCCACTGAGCTGTCTCCCTAGTCCTGTATCAAGGTTGTGTTCATTGTGAAGTAGAAGTGTCACCTGGTAGTCTGTGGCATGCTTTCTCGCCTCCTTGGGACCACGGGGTAGTGTCAGATGCTATTAGTGGCCCACAGAGTGGGCTAGCAGGTGAAGTTACCCTTTGCCTTCTCTGGCCCTACCTCTGTGGACCCAGGGAAGTCCTGTCCTTCTCTAGCGGGCAGCACCGTGACGCAGTTGTCCTCTGTTTCCGAACTCAGGGTACATCCATGAAGGCTTCCTGGCAGTGCAGCATGCTGTAGACAAAGCCATCATGCATTACCATGCCAACGCCTCTGCACACCAGCTGTTCCAGAAGCTCATGGTGATCACCAAAAGGTTCCCGTTCCCACCATACATCTCAGATCCATTCCTCATTGCCATCCAGTACCAGCTTCCTCTGCTGCTCATGCTGAGCTTCACCTACACCTCCCTCACCATCATCCGGGCTGTGGTGCAGGAGAAAGAAAAAAAACTAAAGGTAAAGGTGACCCTCTGCATGGCTCTGCAATATATTGGCAAGTCAGTTTGAGAATGGCACAGCCTCCATGGGGTCCCTAGGCCTCCCGCAAAAGAATTGGCCTGTGGTAAGGCTGCTGCCATCAGCCAGGGCTCCATCCTGTATGATAGAAGCAAAAGAGCCTAGATACAGTGTGGACACCTACCTTGGCACAAGTTCCTTGAAATCAGGCTGTCTGCCTAGCGGGTGTGCTCCCTACCTGTAGTCTCCATTAGCACTCAAGGAGTTGCATTTTGTTTAGTTTTGGTTTTTTGATTGTTGGTTTGGTTCAGATTTTGGTTTTTCAAGACAGGGTTTCTCTGTGTAGCCTTGGCTGTCCTGGAACTCACTCTGTAGGGCAGGTTAGCCTTGAAGTCAGAGCTCCGCCTGCCTCTGCCTCCTGAGTGCTGGGCTTAAAGGCGTATGCCACCACCCACTGACTTCTTTGTTGTTTGGTTTTATTTTTGTTTTACATTATCTTTCTAACTTTTTTCTTTCAAAAATTTTTCACATAATATACTTTGATTATGTTTTTCCTGTCCCCTGGATCCTCCAAGATCCTTCTACTTTGGTTGGTTGGTTGGTTGGTTTCCAGTGCTAGAAAAGGACCTCAGGGTCTCAGGAATGTAAGCACTCTACCTTTGAGCCGTACTGCCAGCAAAAAGCTGAATTTTTACTTTACTCAGCCACTGGCAGTTCAGTTTCAGAGTCCCAGAACCCATAGGCAGCGATGGTCAGTGGGAGCGTTCCTCAGGGCGCTTCCTAACAGCTTGATAAACAGAAAGATGTGGGCAGAGTTGCTCTGCGCCATCTTACCCTTTTCTTCCACAGAGACAGAAAGTACCCTGCCCTAAAAGGGTTTTGGGCTTCTCCTTCAAAGTGGAAGGCAAATGAACAGATGCCCAGGTCCCCAGCCACAAACTGGTCACAGCCCAGGAGGCTGCTGTCAGTGTGGTCAGTGTGGCCTGCACAGTCCTTCTGCCAAACATGGGAGGGGCCAGGCCAGTAACTCTGGACCTTAAAGCCAGCTGCCACACTCATGGCTTCTGGCAATCAGCTCAAGGAAAGAGACGACTTAGGATCGCACCTTGGAAGTTTGGAACTGCTCCACAGCATGCAAAACATCCCTAAAGGATTCAGAATTCACCAGCTTAGTATCTATTGGGTACCTGTGTCAGGTCTGAATGAGACACAAGCAGATAAGGGGATTTCCTGGCATGACAGATATTAGTGGGCCCAGTGGGAAAGTGGACTTAGCTCTCATGAAGCAGAGTAGAGCCAGGCCATGCTGAGTCGTGGGCTTGGGGAGGGGCCAGACCATCATGACTTAAGAAGAAAGGTCAATTAATACTGAATTGACTGTCGGGGATAGCCTCCCAGATAGGGTAGCATGTGACAGTAATAAAAGGTAGGAAAGAGCTGGACTCTTACACTATGGGGCTAAGAGCTGCTGGACAAGAACTAGCCTGACAGACCACAACCTTCTGTCCCCTCACATGTGCTCTACAGCACAGGTGTCCTGGTCCCCCCTCCTGCTCTGTAAATGGTACTGTATTTGTGTGAGCAGACTGGCACACATGGGGCTGTCGAGAAGTGCTACCAGCATGTGGACAGGATGATGGCCTGGCTGTGTGATGCCCTTTCTCATTTGCAGGAGTACATGCGCATGATGGGGCTCAGCAGCTGGCTACACTGGAGTGCTTGGTTCCTCATGTTCTTCCTGTTCTTCCTCATCGTGGTCTCCTTCATGACCCTGCTGTTCTGTGTCAAAGTAAGTGTGGCTTCTGTGAGTGTTCTGGAAAGAAGGGAACCCCAGAGACCTCAGCATTCAGGCCAAAGAACATTCATGGTCACTGACCTTAGACCCTTGCTGGAGAAGACATGCTTCCCATCCAGCGTGTCCCTGTGACCTGGACCTTTGGGCCCCTCCTAGTCCGTTTCTGCCTTCCTTGCCTGACTCTGCCACTCTGGCTTGGGTCGGCCTGTCCCGCAGGTCAAAAAGGACATAGCAGTACTCTCGAACAGCGATCCATCCCTGGTGCTGGCCTTCCTGCTGTGTTTTGCAATCTCCTCCATTTCCTTCAGCTTCATGGTCAGCACCTTCTTCAGTAAAGGTGAGTCCTGCTGTTCTCTTTAGGCCAGAGGACTGAGCTAACCCAAGTCTAGGGAAACTAAGGGATCTGTGCAAAGTTAAGGGGTCAAAGGATATGTATTTTGATCCAGAGGCTATGTTGTTGGAAGAGAGAACCCCTGAGAGGCTGAGGGACAACATAACTGGTTGGAGGGAAAGGCAGAAAGGAAAACAGTGAGGCCCATGCAGGAGCCTCTTACAGCCCCCAAGAAGAGTCTTGACAGTGAATGAGGACAGAGAACACCTGCTGTGGGCCAGGGAGGAGAGGTGGGATGCTCTAGGGCAAAGGGGAATTGGCAGAAGACAAGTGTGCACACTGTGAGCTGCTAAGAATACTAGAAACAAAAGTTTTATCTCTCCCTACCCCATGATTACTGGTACATCAAGGTTGTTTCTGCTCTTTGAGCTTTGTGTTCAGCTTGTTGGTTTTGGCTGTGTTTTTTCCCATGCTGCCTTCTGTTGGACAGAGAAAGCATCCAATAGCTTTTGGACCTCAGGTGGCTTAGACTATACAAACTACATTTCTCTTAGTTATTAACCTTAGTTCTGAACTTGAAGTGCTTTTAAATTTTTTCTAAAAATTAGTATGTCTAAGGTCAGTCCATACCATACTGTAAATTCCCAAGCTCCCTATTAAATAGTTTTATTGTTTTAAAAAACATACTCATAATAGTACTTTAGTTGCTGTTTTGTATTAAGGGTATCGCCAGCCTGTTTTATCTGTGCGTATTTTTGTATGTGTACTGCTTCAGGTTGGCAGAAGATCTGCACGAGAGGCCTAACAATGCCAGAAAAAGCTGTAGTCCCCCAGTGCTGGGATTCGGGTGGGATGGGGCCCTGTCTGACCACTGTCACTCCTACAAGTCTCCAGGCAAATTTATAGCTCCCCATGCTCCTTCTCCCCACAGCCAACATAGCAGCAGCCGTGGGTGGCTTCCTGTACTTCTTCACCTACACCCCCTACTTTTTTGTGGCTCCTCGGTACAACTGGATGACACTGAGTCAAAAGCTCTTGTCCTGTCTCCTGTCTAATGTTGCCATGGCAATGGGAGCCCAGCTCATAGGAAAATTTGAAGCCAAAGGTGAGTCTTGTCCTTAATAAGTCCTCACATCACCATTTACAGTTCAGGGAGCATCTTGTCAAAACAGTTCCCAGCAGTTAGACTGACCTCAGGTAAAAAGCAAGTTGACTGGAACACCTGAGCTAGGCCTTCATCAACAGACAAGCACTGAGTGCATACAGAGAGCTAACTTGGCCCTAGGCTGATGGGGAAGAAGCTCAGATAATGCCAATAGGAACTAAATAAAACTAAGGACTAAAATGCAGAGAGATGGTGGTCATCTAAACTGCTCTGTCCAATGACTGGATTTCACTGATTGGTTTTTATAGTCTCTTCCTACTTCTGTCTTTTTTAATGCATTTTGATTTTCAGTTGTGTGTGTGTGTGTGTGTGTGTTTAGAGGGTGTGCATATGTGAGTGAAGGTGCTACAGAGTCAAGGAAAAGGTATCAGATCTCCTGCAACTAGAGTTAACAAGGGATTGTGAACCATCTGATGTGGCTGCTGAGAACTTAACTCCAGTCCTTTGGGGAGAGAAGCAAATGCTCTTAAGCCATCTTACCATCCCCTGTAATAACTTTTTAATTATATTTTTGTTTGTTTGTTTGTTGTTTTTCAAGACAGGGTTTCTCTGTGTAGCCTTTGGCTATATCAGAACTCACTCTATACACCAGGCTGGCCTCGAAGTCCCAGCTGCCTCTGCCTCCCGAGTGCTGGGATTAAAGGAGTGTGCCACCACTGCCCAGCTACATTTTTTTTTATCATGAATGTGTATAGGCACATAAGGGCACTCATGTGCCACAGAGCATGTATGGTGGTCAGCACAAAACTCTCAGGGTCCATTCTCTCCTTTCGCAGTATGAGTTCCTTCCACCACGGGAATTTGGGAATAGAACTCAAGTCATCAGAATTGGCAGTAGTGCCTCTGTCCCCTGAGTCAGCTCTTTTTATTCTTGACATGTCCAGAATTGTTGCACAAGAGATCTCAATGCCAGGGAATTCTGAAGTCTTTGAGTCAGCTTTCAGTTTTGGTGAGTAAAGAGTTAGCTTGTCATCCTCCCTAGTACCTCCTGCAACAGTTGGTGCTGAAGGCAGGGAATCCTGATAGAGAAACCGGTGATAGTCCAGGAAAGTCTTTTTCTGATTTTTGTGAAAATCCGTGGCTTGAAATATCATGAAGGCCACTTTCAGGGACTGACTTTGACTTGTGAACCCCTACTTTTGTAAAGCCCATGGTGAATACTGGAATTTCAGGGGCGCCAAGCCTCTGAACATCATCTCCTCTTATGGCAAGACCCCATGTGATTTCTAGATAGATCCAGTCCCTCTTACAGAAAACACTGCAGAGGGGAACATAGACTGGGACCTGGCTCTACTTCTCCTGTGAGCGGGAATGTTGATGTGTGAGTAGACAGCTCTGCCACCCAGCTCTGCTGCCCACCTGATAATCCACCTTCCAAACGACTCACCTGGGATTGTTTAAGATGGTCTTGGCTCTTCCCTGCTAGATGTTCTCTTAGGCCAAATGTTCTCATTTCTTCTGGTCATATGTCTTTGTTTGTATTGCTAACACAAAATATCTGAGACTGGGTAACTTGTGAAGAACAGGAATTTATTTCTCACAGTTCTGGAAGCTAGCAAGTCTTACTTAGTAATAGCCTGGTGGGTGCTTCCAAGATGGCACCATGAATGTTGCCCCTTACAAAGCAGGAGACAGAGGAAAAAAAACATTCCTGTAGGACCTTTTTATGACAGCTTTGTCCATTTATGAGGCCTATCTCCCACACCGTTTCCCTAGGAACTAAATTTATAACAAATAAACTTCTAGCCATGCATTTAAGCCATACCACTGATCAAGGTAATTGTAGCACTAAGGAAGTTGAAGCAGGATTGTTGGGATTTTGAGGCCACCCTGAACCGCATGGTGAGTTCCACACCTGGGCTAGAGTGAAACCCTGTCTTATAAAACAAAACAAAAACAAACAAACAGCAGCAACAACAAAGCAGCTAACATTTATGAAGGCCTGGGTTTGTTCTGTAGCATGAAACCAGACACGGGAGTACAAATATGTCTGCAGTCCCAGCTCCAAGGAGGTGGAGGCAGGAGGGTCAAGGGGTCAAGAAATGAGGTTTATGTGTTTCTAGCATTAGTAGCCCACTGATAAAGTGTAGACTTTGTAAATTAGCAGAAACTTCCAAGTCCTCTAGTACTTTTTTAAAAAGCTTTTTCCAGGGCTGCAGAGATGGCTCCATATTCAAGAGCACTTGCTGCTCTTTTGAAGGACCTTGTTCAGTTTCAAGCATTCACACCAGGCAGCTCACAACAGTCTGTAACTCCAACTACAGGGGATCTGAAACCTCTGGCCACATGAATTCACATGCACATACCACATGCAGACATGCATACCTACCTCCACATAATTAAAAATAATAAAATCAATGTTTTAAAAAAATATTAAAAACTAAAAAAACCATTTCCAAAGAGGAAACTCATTGTATGATACCTCTTTTTTATTTTCAAAGTTGCATATGACTTTTTGTTTTGTTTTTCAAGACAGGGTCTCTGTGTAGCTTTGGCTCTCCTGGAACTCACTCTGTAGACCAGGCTGGCCTAGAACACACAGAGATCCACCTGCCTCTGCCTCCCAAGTGGTAGGATTGCTGGAGCCCACCGGCAGAGTCGAACAGTTCCTGAGTGGGGAGTGAGGATTGAAATAATTAAAGCAAAGTCACACTACTTATGGGATTGGCTCGAGAGGGCTGTCAGTAAGGCTGGAGTGTGAGTTTATTTCACAATTCTTTTTATAGGTAAAGCAAAAACAAGTCACATCAATACAAGAAAGAAGTTCCTAGAACTGCCAAGCTTATTTTCTAAAACTACTTTCCTGTAGCAGATATGGTCCAACGTCACACAAACATGTTTTAAGGAACTTGCCGAAACTTCCTCTTTTCTCTGTCTCAAGGTGAAGGTCAGGGTCAAAACATGTTTTTTGCTGCTTTCTTAAGCAGACTGACAAACAAACAGCTCTCCACATAGGATTAAAGGCAGTGCACCACCACCACCACCTGGCCATAGTGACTTTTCTTAAAAGAGTCTCGAGCTGTTTGAGGGTAAGTATTCACCAAGGCTTTAGTGGAGACATTTCCATCCAGGGTCCTCCATCCAGAAACAGACTGTTAGACACTTAGGTCCAGGCTTGCATAGGCTGCAACACTGGTGTATCATGATGAGCTTTGTAAAGCTTCACATTAGTTTTGAGTTCTCCCAGTTTCATTGGTTACATTGACCTAACACCAAATCTTCCATGTGTGTGCATTTGTATACATGTATATACACTTATGCATATATGTATGTGTATGTATACATGTAACCAACAAAATGCAAACCCACATATTCAGTTCCTAAGCTTTAAAAATTTTAAATATGTATTTATTATGTGTGTAGTTTGTGTGTATGTTGCCTACATTTGTGTCTATGTGACACATGCATGCATTACCTGCAGAAGCCAAAAGAAGGAGCTAGATCTCCTGGAACTGGAATTACAGAGGGTTGTTAACCACCAGGTTGGTGGTAGGCATCAAGCTGAGGTTGTGGGGAAGAAGTGCCATTACTGTTAGCCTCTGAGCCATCTCTCCAGCTCTAGTTCACTAGCTTGTGATAGTTAGGTAATTTCCTGATTCTTTTAACTTACCTTTGTCTTCAAGACTTGAAGAAAGTTGGTGAGGGGATGGGATATAGCTCGATTGGTAGTGTTCACCGAGGGTTAAATTCCTAACAGCATTAGCTGAGGGTGACAGTACACACTTGTAATACCAACACTTAGGAAGTGGAACTAAAAGGATGATTAGTTCAAGATCATTCTAAGCTACATAGTGAGTTTGAGGTCAGACTGGAGTACAAGACACTCTGTTTCAAGAGAGAGAGAGAGAGATATGAAAGTTATCAGATTTGTTACAAAACCCAGAAAGAAAATCATGCTGACTTCACGGTGACAGCACAGGGCAAATATGCATACAAGCATGAAAACATATGTCATCAATGGCTTCAGGGGCTCGCCAGCTCAAACGGCTCAGGACTATTTTTCTGATGCACCCTCCAGGAACTGGCATCCAGTGGCATGACCTCCTGACCCCTGTCAATGTGGATGATGATTTCTGCTTTGGACAAGTGCTGGGGATGCTGCTGCTGGACTCGGTACTCTATGGCCTGGTGACCTGGTACGTGGAGGCTGTCTTCCCAGGACAGTTTGGCGTGCCCCAGCCCTGGTACTTCTTCCTTATGGTGAGTGCTGATGCCCCTGTTCTTCAAGCAGGCCACTTCTTTGGGGAACAGAGGTGTCCCCAGCACTCACTTGGGACCCCTTTGAGTCCCAGAGCATGACACCTGCAGAGGCCTGGGATAGAAAACTCTGACCTGTGCGTGTGTCCTGAGGGCCCTTAAGATCTGCTCAAAGAGATGAAGACCTCCCCACCCCAAGGTCTGAGACAAAGGGACCCAGAGACTGATGTGCATAGGCTCTGCTGCTCCAAGCTCACTTCTTTGTTCATGAAAAATCTTTAATTTTTAAAAATAATACCAAGGTTTGCTGGGCAGTGGTAGCATAGATCTTTATGCCCATACTTGGGAGGCAGAGGCAGGCGGATCTCTTTGAGTTTGAGGTCAGCCTGCTCTACAGAATGAGTTCCAGGACAACCAAGGCTACCCAGAGAAAACCTGTCTCAAACAAACAAAATCATAATCATAATACTGAGGTTTAAGCCCAGGGCCTTGCATATATGAGCCAAGCACGCCAATAGTTGGGCTATATCCCCAGCATAAAAACAAATGTCTTACTAGGTTTTCTGCTTACAAAACAATAAAGCTTTTGGGGGGATGGCCACACTTTTAAAATAGCACTTCCCACTGCCAGAAAAGAATACTGTTGACACCTGCTTCTGCCTCTGTCATACTTTTCTCATTGACAGAACAACTAACAAAAGCATCTTAAGTAAAGAAGGTTTTATTCTGGTATCTAGTTGGGGTATCTTACTGTCTGGGAGGGTGTGGCAACAGGAACATGCTGCACACTGTCTCTATCCAGGAAGCAGATATCCTGAATGCTGATGCTCAGTCATGAGATAGATGATCAGCCTATATCTAATGTGAGTCTTCCCGCCCCAGTACCCGAGCTAGTGTCCCTCAGAGACACACCCAGAAGCTTTTCTCCTAGGTGATTCCAGGTGCTGTCAAGTTGATAGTACTAATCTCTGTACCTTTTCAGTGTCCTGTGCACTTCCTGCCTGGCCCCTGTAGACATTTGCTTGATAAAAGTGGGCTATAGCATGACAGTGATGGTACACACCTTTAATCCCAGTACTCGGGAGGCAGAGTTCAAGGCCAGGTTGGTCTACAAAATGAATTTCGGGACAGCCAGGGTTACACAGAGAAACCCTGTCTCAAATAAATAAAAACGAACAAACAACAACAACAAAAGATCCAAACAAACTTTTATCTAGCCATATTTATAAATGCATTGTTATCTCAGAAATGTATTTTTACATATATCTTTTTTTATGAGCAAACCTTGTCATGACAATATAGAATCACCGTGTAAGATTTCACCATCACATACTAGCAGTTTTCAATTGCTAATTAGGTCCACATCAAATGTCAATTGTATTTCATCAAATGCAAGTTGATACTTATTGTTAGAGACAGACATTACTCTTATCTTTAGCTATGGAGGGAAAGTAAACTATGGCATTTTGTTTTGTGAAGTCATTATGACTCCACAGTCACTTTAAATGTGAAATGTGTTTCCAGTAATACCAGTGCAGTATGCCTCTGTGTACTGGGAACAGAACAGGTCCTCACCAGGCAGCTCACCCTCTAGTGCCCTATCCTCAGGGAGCTTGTCACGAGTGAGGAAAGAGAGTGCTGAGACACAGCCCCTTTCCCCTTAGGCTCTGACAGTCCTCTGGACTAGGATGCTCAATGATATCTCTTCACACCATTGACAAATTCCCTTTTCTCTCTGTTAAATTTGAATTTCACAACAGTCCATTCTTGTGCCCATTTACCAGATTAGGAAGGCAAGAGTTAGAGATTTCCCATGTATAATCAAATCAAGAAATGTACTGAAATTCAGTCTGAGATGGTGTTTTCTCTTCAGTAATATGCCCTGTGGTTAAGGCTGGGGCCATGTTGTTATGCATTTTAAGTGTGTCAGTGGTAGTTACTTTGCTGATCACAAAAAAATGGACTAATACTAATGACTTGACACCCATGTGCCTCCATCCCAGCCCTCCTACTGGTGTGGGAGCCCAAGAACTGTCATAGGGAAAGAGGAAGACAGTGACCCAGAAAAAGCTCTCAGAACTGAGTACTTTGAAGCTGAGCCAGAGGACCTGGTAGCCGGGATCAAGATCAAGCATCTGTCCAAGGTGAGGCCTTGAGGGTGATTGGTCAGTTGCAGGCGTCCTCTCCAGGCCTGGCTCCCCCCAGCTGTCCTGACCACCTGAAGGAGGGTACCGATCATCCCTCCACAACTGGTCCCATGCTGTCTGGCATTGTGGTGTTGTGACATTGTGACCATGGTCTTGATGCACCTCTCATAGCTTCTCAGTACATGTTCAGTGGATGCACAGTGACAACAGGAAGGATGTAGCCTTTGCTCCACAATTCTGTTCTGTGTGTTGATTCAGGTATCTGGTTTAGTATCCTGAGATATTAGGGTCAGGTTCAAAGGAAAAGGAAGGCCCCAAGGGCCACAGGAAGTCAAGGCAACCTTCTGCCTTTCCTTCAGGTGTTCCAAGTGGGCAATAAGGACAAGATGGGCATCAGAGACCTGAACCTGAACCTGTATGAAGGACAGATAACAGTCTTACTGGGCCACAATGGTGCTGGGAAGACCACGACTATGTCCATGCTGACAGGTGAGAAGTTGCTCCATGTCCAGCTGTGGCTGGCAGGTCCTTCTCCTCTGGCTGCTTTATATCAGCCCCGGATTTGTTTTCTCATATGGCTTTCACTCTCCCACTGTGAGAAGTGAGGTATGTTTATACCCAGTAAAGTTGACCCACCCCACTCCAGACCCACTGATGTGAGTCAGTAGTGGGGTGATTATCTGGTACCCATTGAGCCCTCCCTATACTCAGTCTTAGTATCCATGGTGGAAAGTAAGGAGTAAAAGGAAGAAAGGAGGGGACTTATCAGCCCTAGTGTATTTCACCCATCTGGAACAATTTCTGCCTTCCTGAAACACTAAGGTGCTTGTCAGTAGCACACAACTTGATCTTGAGAGTGGAGTTTATGATAGTAATGGATTCAGTACCTACACACACTTATGTGACAGAAGCAGAAAGAATGAGAATGAGTTTCTTCTTTATGACAAAGTGGTGTGCCTTGTAATAGAGCTGGGGCCCCGTCTTCTATCTTCTACTGCTCTGCAGGACAGAGCCTAACATGGGAGAATGCAGGGTCCGGGTACTCTCATGGATAGGATCCTCAGTAAAATGAGGGGAGCGGGTTAAAAAAGTCAAGGGGGGCATTGTACCTTGTACAAGTAAACAAGATTTTCATAATGAATTTGGGGTCTTTGATTTGGCTACAGGTCTCTTTCCCCCTACCAGTGGACATGCGTATATTCATGGGTATGAAATTTCCCAAGACATGGTTCAAATCCGGAAGAATTTGGGCCTGTGTCCCCAGCATGATGTCCTGTTTGACAACTTGACAGTTGCAGAACATCTTTACTTCTATGCACAGGTAAGTGTGTGGGTGACAGGGACGTGTGGGTGGTGACTGTTCCCTTGCTAATCACTTAGGATTCTGCAGCTGCAGTGTGCCATTAGCCTCACAGCAATCTCTTCTGAGGAGCTCTTTCACAGAAGCAAGGGTGATTGTGGGATAAGCAGAGCCCAGCAATGCCCAGGGAAGACATCTCTTGAGCTAGAGAACTTGCTGGATGTTCAGCTTCTATCAGTACCACCTGCCTTATATCTTCTCATCCCCTGCCTTTCAGCTTAAAGGCCTGTCTCTCCAGAAGTGTCCTGAAGAGGTCAAGCAGATGTTGCATATCCTCAGCCTGGAGGACAAGCGGGACTTGCGGTCCAAGTTCCTGAGTGGGGGGATGAAGCGCAAGCTCTCCATTGGCATCGCCCTCATAGCCGGTTCTAAGGTACAGGGCAGGCGGTCTAGCCTCTTGATGTAGCTGAGTCACGCTCCTACACGAGGGCAAACCCAGGGGTGGTGACGGCCGTTCAGCAAACTCCCAAATCAAGCTGCAGAAGGCCACCCAGCTAGGCCATCCTGAGCCTGAGATATGGCCCTGTCACTGTTACAAGGCTTCATTCACCTCTGCCCTCCAGGTATTGATGTTAGATGAACCCACCTCAGGCATGGATGCAGTGTCCAGAAGGGCTGTTTGGGACCTTCTTCAGCAGCAGAAGAGTGACCGCACCATTCTGCTGACCACTCACTTCATGGATGAAGCTGACTTACTGGGAGACCGCATTGCCATCTTGGCCAAAGGGGAGCTACAATGCTGTGGGTCATCACTGTTTCTCAAGCAGAAATATGGTGAGCAGTTTGAAGGAGGAGACCAGGTCAGCCTCCACCTCATGACAGGGCCAGTGCCACTACCCTCTGTGAAGGGTCCAGACAGTACTTGGGCAAGGCCATCTTTAAACTTTCTCTTCTGTTGTCCGACACAGAGGTTTGTGGGAATGGTAAAGCAGAGTGTCTTGAGTGGTGGGACTCAAAACAGGACTCCCAGGATCAGGAATTTGTGGGAGTAGACAAGAATCCTTTGAGAGGTCACTGTGCTTTCCTACATGAGCAGTATTGACTGCACCAGGCTAGCAGGTGAGGTTATAAGCCAGGATTCAACCACCTTGCTGTATGGAATGCCTGGCTTTGTGTCGTCACCTTCTGGTCTAGCATTATATGCCTGTCTCCTACCCTCATATCAGAGTACTCCTACCCCACAGAATGTCCCATGTTTCACACTTACCTCTCCTGTGCCAAGCACATATCCCTAGATTTCCCCAGTGTAGCCAGAACAGGTTAGAGAGGGGCCCCATCTAGGCATATGTGCCAAATGAAGATACTAGGGTTCTTTTTCCAAGAAAGAGTGTCTTCCGTTCATCTCTAATAGGGCTATTTCTTGCCTGTCTGCTCAGTTAGCCAAGCCATTGATTGTCCTGGGTCCAACACCCTTCTCTCTTAAGGGAACAAGAAAGGGTCATTTCCTGCAAAGTATTATTGGATAAGAAGCCAAATAGGACCCGGTGCAACGGTGCATGCCTGTAATCCCAGTACTTGGGAGGCAGAGGTAGGCGGATCTTTGTGAAATTGAGGCCAGCCTGGTCTACAAAGCAAGCTCAGGACAGCCAAGGCTACAGAGAGAAAGTCTGTCTTGAAAAAAAAAGAAAAGGAATTCATTGTGTGTGGTATAGTCCCACAGCTCCTGCTGTCTCCCTTACAGCCACAATAAGCTTGAAATCTACAGTACTGTCACACTCACATGCTCAGAGCATTGCTATGGTTTGCTCTTCAGGGAGGCTCTGGCTTCCAGTAGGTGTACCTGGCTACACTCAGTGACCCAACCTCCCCAGCGCTTCCTCAAATAGGCTGTGGGAGGTGACATACTGCACTGCAATGAAGGGGCTGAGATGCATCTGTTCTGGCCTAGTTGTACGCAGTTGTGTAAATGCTTTCCCATAGTCCTGCCTGATTTGAGTCACACAGATATGGCCTGGTAGAAAAAGTGGGACCACCAAAGGCCTAACACTTGGTCCACATGTTCCAGGAGCTGGCTACCACATGACACTGGTAAAAGAGCCACACTGCAATCCTGAAAGTATCTCTCAGATAGTTCACCATCATGTTCCCAATGCCATGCTGGAGAGCCATGCTGGGGCTGAGCTGTCCTTTATTCTTCCCAAGGAAAGCACACACAGGTACGTATCCTAAAGAGTACACAGGCACAGACCCAGGAAGGCCCCATGGCTGTGGGGCTCTGTGCCCTCTCTGTTATGACTACTGGGTAACTCTCATCCCTTGGGCCAGGGATGGGGTTGTGTGGAGCTGAAGCATCTACTGGGCTGATATTACCTACTTACTACTGCAGAGAGACATATTGCTTATACCTGAGGAAGTCAGACATAGACAGGCAGCGTTAAAAAGCATTCACTTCTTGCTTGCATTCATACCCACACAGGACTCCCTTCTAACACCAGCTTGAATATATAAAGCTATTACCAAGCATGGTGGTGCATACCTGTAATCCTAGTACTTGGGACACAAAGGCAAGAGGATCATTTCAAGGTCATTCTCAACTACATAGTGAGTTCAAGGCCAGCCTAGGCCACATGAGACCGTCTCAACCTCCCTCCAAAAATAAGTAAATAAAACTTAAAAAACATGTAAGTAAATAAATTTTTAAAACATGTAGCAGTACACACACAGATATTTGTGGAGCTACCATGCATTTGCAGAGAAATTTTGGGTGTTCATAACTTCTCCATTCCAGAACTAGAGACAGTTCATTCATTCCCATGACTGGGCTACCTACACCAGACCATACAAGAAGCCCGGCTCTTGATTTTATTGAAACTGTATTGTTTATATGTTTTTAAATTATGTATGTGTGTCTGTATTGTGGGTATGTGCACTTGAGTACAGGTGGAGGCCAAAGGTGTCAGATCACCCAAGAGCTGGAGTTAAAGGAAGTTGTGAGCCACCTGACGTGGATGCTAAGAACCTAATTTTGGTGCTATGCAGGAGTACTACACGCTTTTAACTGCTGAGCCAAACATCTATCCTGCCTGAAGTTTGTATTAAAGTATAGGCTATTGAAAGGGTAGAGAGATGGTTAAGAGCACTAGCTGCCCTTCCAGACCACTTTGGCACTTGTTGCCAAGCCTGATGACCTGAGTTTGATCCCCAAGACCTATGTGGTAGAAGGCCATCTCCCACAGCTGTTGTCTGACCATCACACCTGCATGAACAGATAAATCAAATTAAAAATTGTAGTATATTTAGCCATGTGTCTTAGGTTTATCTTTGCTGTGATTAAACACCATAACCAAAACAACACGTCCACCTCACTGTTCATCATTAAAGGAAGTCAGGAGACGAACTCAGACAGAGGCCATGGAGGGTTGCTGCTTACTGGTTTGCTCAGCCTCCTTTCTTATAGAACCCTGGACCACTAGTCCAAAGATAGCACCACTAACAGTGGACTTGGCCCTCGCATATCAAACACAATTTTAAAGATGCCCTGCAGGGTTGCCTGCAGCCTGATTTTGTGGAGGTATTTTCTCAGTTGAAGTTTCCTCCTCCCAGATAACTATAGCTTGTAGCCATAGCAATTTGACCCTTGTCAGTTTATCACTGTTAAGCCATAATCTCTCCTTTCTTGTTCATCCCCAAGATCACACATTAATATATACAACAATTGCTAGGTTTCAAACCTGGGACAAATGGCTGAAGTGCTTATTTAACATATCAAAGCGGACCGGGCCACCAGATTCTCCATCCTTTAGTCCCTACCTATTACAGGGTCTTCCTGGCTGCCATACCCAACCTCCTATCCTGAACTCTCCAGCTAGGGGTCTCAGATGCTCTTCCCTGTATAATCCCATCTTGGTTACCTCCTCTCTCTGTACCTTTGGACCTCCTGGCTACTGCACCTGGTCTTTGTGACCCTCACATGCCCAGCTTAGTCTATTCATGTCCACTCTGGACTCTCCCATATGTCCTTGCCTCTGGGTGTGCTCTCCTGCATGGCTACAATAAACTCTTTCTTCCAACATACCTAGAAGTAGTCATGTTTTTTTTTTTTTTTACCTTTTATTTATTTATTTATTCTTTTCATTCATTTGGTTATGTTCCTTTTCTTTCATTTCTGTTTTTCATTCATTTGGTGTCAAAACCCAGGAGGGTTCATGTTCCTTTTCTTTTTGTTTCTTTTCATTCAACAACATAAAACATTTTAGCTGGGCATGGTGGCATGCGCCTTTAGTCCCAGCACTCTGGAGGCAGAGGCAGATGAATCTCTCTGAGTTTAAGGTCAGCTTGGTCTACAGAACAAGTTCCAGGACAGCCAAGGTACACAGAGAAACCCTGTCTCAAAAAACCAAAGAGAGAGAGAAATTCCAGCCTTGCCACACCACAACACAGTGCCAACCTCAGCTGGTCTGCATGACCCCTTCAAGCCTTCAGTTCTAGGACCAACTAGGAGACTCGTACAGATGAATGACCAAGTTTGGCTGTGAGCGGGAGGTACAACTTAGACCACCTCTGGAACACAGCTTCTGTGTGCTGGCTCTGAGAAAACACTTTCCGGAAGATTTCATCTCAAAGATGCTGGTCTCTTTTTAATCACTGCTGATTTCTCAGCTCCAGTTAACAAGCATTGATTATCCCAGCAAAGCAAAGGTTTCATGTTAGTGATCTGGTATCTTGTTAATCACAGCTGATTCTTTTCCCCAGGAAACAGAACCACAGATTCTTAACTCAAAATATGCACTGGCCCCAATAGAGTGACTCAAACTTCCCCCTGGAACTTCACAAGCCAAGCCTCCATCATCTGCATTTCTCTCAACACTTAACGTTTCTAGTCCCACAGAACGTTAAATGGCTTTTCTAGCCCAAAGTTCCAAAGTACTTCCCCAGTCCTCTCAAAAGCACGTGGTCAGGTTTTTCTCAGCAATACCTTACAATTCTTATACTAATGTCTGTCGCTCTTAGTAGGTTACTATTGCTTTGATAAAACATCATAACAAGGAAGTTAGGGAGGAAAGGGTTTATTTGGCTTAAACTTCCATATCACTGAAGAAAGTCAGGGCAGGAACCTGGAGGCAGGAGGCGATGCAGAAGTAACAGAGGAATGCTGTTTACTGGCTTGCTCAGCCTGCTTTCTTATAGAACCCAAGACCACCAACTGCAGTGGCCCCACCCACGATGACATCTCACATCGATTCATTTTTTTTTTTTCAGTTTCATGAGGTCCCATTTATTGATTGTTTTTTTTTTTTAATTTATTTATTTTTATCTCAATCACAGGTTGGGTACTTTGAATCCCAGGCGTAGCCCCCTCCCCCATTCCCTCCTACCCTCCCACTCCCTCCCTCATCTCCTTCTTCCCCGCCCCCTCCAAGTCCACCAACAGGGGAGGACCTCCTTCCCTTCCATCCAACCCCAACTTATCATGTCTCCTCAGGG
>CM053757.1:18535162-18762221 GCA_028658305.1 Pachyuromys duprasi
TCCTCTTTGGCATGCTCCTGTTCTGTTGCTTGTTTTCTCCTCCGCTCAATGTCCATCACATCAATTCATAATTTAAAAAATACCTTACAGGTTTGCCTGCAGCCTGATCTTACGAAGGAACTTTCTTTTCCTTTGGTTTTTCAAAACAGGGTTTCTCTGAGTAATGGAGCCCTGGCTGTCCTGGACTCTGTAGACCAGGCTGGCCTCACAGAGATCCACCTGCCTCTGCCTCCTGAGTGCTGGGATTAAAGGTGTGGGCCACCACTGCCTGACTTCAGTATTTATTGAATGGGTGGACAAATACTGGATTGTCACCTTTCTCCATTCTGCAAGCCAGGACCAAGATGGTTTCACACCTGTTGGCTTCGGGGCACTACCTCTAGGTAGTATTTTTTGCTCTGTTATAGGTCAGTTTTAGATGTTCATAACTAGCAAGGTTTTGGCCCCAGAACTATCATATCAACCATTTCTTGCAACTTTTATATGGTTACATGGTTTATGTATGTGTTTGGTTTTGTGGTATTGTTTTTTTGTATCAATTTTGTGTCTTGTTCATCACATCTGCTCTGTTGTGATTGCTTACATTTTTATTCTCCAAGTGGTCCTCTGCCCTATGACCAATTAATAGACGTCAGACTATTTCTCAGGTTGTTTGTTTCTTTTCTGGTCTCAGAGTCAAAGTCCAAGTGCTCAGAGGGGGAAAAAAATTAATAGGATGACATAGTAAATTTCTATCCACTCCTCCAAATTTTCCATGAACCTAAAACTTCTCTAAGAAAAATAAGAGCTTGGGATGTAAATGTAGCTATAGCTCACTAGCAGAACACAAGCAAGGTTTTATGTTTGGTCACCAAATGTGTTTTTAAATTCATTTCTAAAGAAAGAAAATGGTTGAGCATGGTGGTACACACCTTTAATCCCAGAACTTGGGAGACAGAGGCAGGCAGATCTCTGTGAGTTTGAGGCCAGCCTGGTTTACAAAGAGAGTTCCAGGACAGGCAGGGCTGTTACACAAAGAAACCTTGTCTTCAAAAACCAAAAGAAAAAGGGGAAATGGCATTTCAAGATATGTTCCAACCTGACTTACCTCACTTTATACAGAGGCAATTATTTAGAAACAAATTATTTAGAACATGTCTGCAAAAGCCTTATTGCTGTTGGTCTCCTTTCAGGTTTGAAAGTCTGTTTACCAAACTGGAAAAGAAGCAGAAGGAATTGGGCATTGCCAGCTTCGGCGCCTCTGTCACCACTATGGAGGAAGTCTTCCTTCGGTCAGTAGGTGTGGGCTTCCATCTGCCCCGGACCTTTATTGGAGATGATTTTGTTAAAGGCTTCTGCTCTGGAATACTGCCAGAGCGTGGAGATGTGTGCAGAGCAGGGTGGGACTCCAAGCCAGAGTTCAGATGTGAGTTTTACAGACACCTGCATAATCAGGAAGCCATGGCCTCTGTTTGGGGAAAGAGACCGGGCTATCCAGGATCCTTCCTGAGACAGCCAGCCCAGCACAGGTCAGCACAAGGTTAGTAAGTTCTCTGAGGCATGGGTCACCCCACAGGATTGAAGTGTGAAGGTTAGGTCTCAGATCCTTAGAGCACCAGACTACTGCCATATTTATTGGGCATTTCTTGAATGCTTGCTTGACTGATACAGTGCTAATAATAGGAAGTACAAATATATATTTATGAAATATTCTTCTTCTTGAGGAAACCATGGTCAGAGGACACACCATAATAACTGACCATAAGTTATAAGACCGTGTACTATATGCTCGAAGGTATCTATCTCAGGGGCTGTGGGAACCAACAGGAAAGGCCAGCACTGCTTCAGGAAGGTCAGTGGGTAGAGCCGGGCACAGAAAGAGTTCATGGACCTTGACACAGAGCACCAAGATGGGGGGAGGGAGGAAAAGAAAAGCTGTTTTCTGACCTGTATCCAACACAGAGTGAATCAGAATAGCTTTTGGTGTATCTTGGTTGAATAAAAAAGCTACGTGCCAACCTGCTGTCAACTGTATCTGAAGGCTCAATTCCAGGCCACTCTCAGAGCTACCGGACCTCTGCATCTCTGTACTTCCTGGGATTTGGTGCCAGTCTAGCCCCCAGCCCACTTGGTCTCCCCATTTACATCCAGCACATGGCCCCACCCAGACTCTGGCCTGGCCATTTTACCTCAGCTCCAGGCCAGTGCCTGACAGTGATTTAAGAGCGAGCCATCTCAGGAGAGAAAAATACATGGGTCTCTGCTAGCTCAGTCAGCAACAAAGAAAGCGGTGTGCGCAGACACTCAGATGGGAGGTGGCCTGCTGTTAACTCAAAGAAAATATTGGTGAGATGGTGAAACTTGGTATCTCTGATGTCAATCTGTGATTTGACTCTGAAAAATGAATGGGTCTTGGGTCAGTGATGACTCAGCCCAAGCCCATCAGCCTGAGTTTGGTCCCTAACGTCCATATACAGAAATGACTTCCCAAAGTTGTCCTCTGACTTCCACACATACATGGCATACAACACACACACACATACACATACACACTACATTTCAGTTGGAGGACCTGTGTGCTGCCTCTCTGTTTACTTTCTTTCACTTTTATGGATCATGTTGCTGTGAGCATTTTGTACACGAGTTTTTGTGTGGTTACATGTGTGGTAAACATGTGGTTTATTCCTCTTGAATAAATGCCTGGGAGTGGATCATACAGTAAGTTTTGTCAGTCTATCAATGACAGATATCCATCATTTAAAGGCTTCTATCAGAAGCACTGGAATAGAAGATTGCTATTGGCTCCCTTACTTGTCTGTTTAATCATTTGTTCACATTCACTCATTCTTTACTCATCCATTTATCTTATCATCTCTACTTAGTAACTAGCTAGGGACACTATGAACACAGCCAAGCAGATGCCAGAAGAGAGAAAGAACGGGACAGGGTACTACTCTGAGAGCTCTCTAGGTGTGCAGGAAGAATGACTAAAGTCCATATTCCTAACCAGAGGCTGAAGAGAATAGTGCCTGTGAAAACATTAACTCAAGGGCCTTGATAGCCTGGAGCAGACTACAGTGGAACCACAGCACATTCTGACCCCAAGCACCCACTTCAGGACTCGCCAGCCTCACCCACCCACCCTCCCTCCACTGTCTGTCCCTGCCATGCCCTCCTGAAGCATAGCTGTCTGCCTCCCAGCCTTAGTTTTGGCAGTCAGTAGCCCTGGCCTTTGTCTTCTTGGGACACAGCACACGTTGTGTGATGAGCCTTCTTCATGGTACATCGCTTCTTTCCCCCTTGAACACCCTGTTATTAATGCTGACTCTGGGCAGTTCCCTTTAGGAACAGGGCCCTATGCACTGCAGCCTTAATTGGTTATGTCTTTCCCCTGGGCATTACATCTGGCTACACAAAAATGTTGTTCTAGAGATACTTACTGATGAATGAATGAGTGAATGAAAGGACAAGCTGGTGGCATTATTCTGCTTCAGAGCCTCTTTTAAAAGTCCTCTCTGTGTCTGTTGGTGGAACAAGAGCTTCATTCCCCTACCCACAAGCTAAATTATGACTGGTGACTGTGTTCCGGTGCAGGGTTGGTAAGCTGGTGGACACTAGCATGGACATTCAGGCCATCCAGCTTCCTGCTCTGCAGTACCAGCACGAGAGGCGGGCGAGCGACTGGGCTTTGGATAGTAACTTGTGTGGGGTGATGGACCCAACAAACAGCATTGGAGCCCTCATAGAGGAAGAAGAAGCCGTGGTCAAGTTCAACACAGGGGTGAGCACCTCAGACTAGAGCTACATAAGGGCTGTCTGGAGGGGTTATCATCCTCTGAACTTCTCATCTCAGGGTTAGGGGAGAGTGCGCACTGCAGGAGCTTCAGTAGAAGACAGAGGGCAGACAACAGCTGGTGCCACGTGGGTCAGCAGAGAGGAGACAGTCACATGGCTTTTTATTTGATTTTTTTTTTTTTTTTTTTTTGAGAAAAGAGCTCACTCTGTTGTCCAGGTTGGCTTAGAACTCAGTATGTAGTAGACCAGGCTGGCCTCAAATTTGTGGTGATCATCATTTGTGGTGTTTCCGAGGATTTTAGGTGTGCTCTGCCACACCCAGCTAAAATATCTTCATGTTCCAACTTGGGCAGTCACAGAAAACTGTATGTTTTTTTTATGAAAATGAAATTGCCTTGTTGGGGAGGCTGCCTTATGCCAACCTAAATAGCCACCTAGTGAGGTAAGAGGGCAGTGAGGAGGACCCTGCACTTGTTTTATAGCTAGAATACCAAGGTCTAACCCAAATTCACATGTGTAGAGCCTGGGAGCTTGTGCCTAAGGTCCTGAGGTCAAGAAGGAGAGACGTAGTGTTGGGGAGTCCAGGGAGGCAAGTGAGGGGAGTCATCCATATGCTTACGTATAAACCTGTGGTGATGCCTCAGCAAAGGGCAGAGAAAGGCAGGGACTCCAGCCAGACTCTTAATACTCTTTGATAGAAATGTCTCTGGCTGCAGTGGAACCTCACAAACCTGTGTAGGGACCTGCAGGTGCACGTGCCCTCCCAGTTTTTGAGCTTCAACCATGACCCCACATCACTTCAAATTGTTCTTGGTGGAGCTACCTGGCAGAATGTCAGCCAAGGTCTCACAGTTGCTGCTGCTTGGGTCAGCACTGTGCAGTCCCCGCATGCAGCCCGTATCATCTGCTCACCTCTACCGCAGCTCGCCCTCCACTGCCAGCAGTTCTGGGCCATGTTCCTGAAGAAGGCTGCATACAGCTGGCGGGAATGGAAGATGGTAGCAGCCCAGGTCCTGGTCCCCCTGACCTGCATCACCCTGGCCCTCCTGGCTATCAAGTACACCACAGAGATCTTTGATGACCCTCCCCTGAAGCTGAGCCTAAACGAGTATGGCAGAACAGTTGTGCCCTTCTCCGTCCCAGGCTCCTCCCATCTGGGCCAACAGTTGTCTGAGCATCTAAGAGACATGCTGCAGGCAGAGAGGCAGGAACCTCGAGAAGTTCTAGGTAAGGAGCAGCTGGGGGATGGGGCCCAGAGGTACCGACAGTGTCAGTGCTGTCTCTGATGGGTCCTTTACTGCCCTTTGTCTTCATCACACATTTAGCATCCCTGACCCAGCTCATATCGTGACAATCACATTTACCTTTGGACAACACCAGATGTCTCTTAGGACAAAACTCATGGTGCTGAGTCAGAGGAAATATTTCTGGGACACCAAAGATGCAGACACACCGTTAGAACTTGAACACAGCTACTCTTTTATATACAAAATGCATATGTCCAGTGATGTTTGTATGCCTTGTCTTTGTTCATAGGCTAGGCTGCTGATAGTGTGTCTTCATGTGATGTGGTGCTTTCAGTCAACACCTTGAAGTTTAAAACTGCCTTGAGTCTCTAGCAGCTATAGATCAGTATCGCCCCCAGCTTGGAAGCACCATGTTCTAGTTAAAGGGAGAGTACTGGCAGGTTTTTTCCTTTTATTGTCCCCTGCCACATTGTGACTTGAGGTTCTGCAGACAGATTGATGACAAAATGACAGACTTCCTCCTTGGTAAATGGGTGATTATATCAACAGTCAAGAAACTGTCAGCACCATGGTGGACACTCCTGGCCCAGCCAAGGCCCGAAGAGCCCAGGGTCCCATCTCACCATGCCTACACTGAGTTTCTGATGGGCACCATTGGAATGATGATAGGTGCTCCTATTCACCCACCTGGTACCCTGATGCTGCATTTCTCCGCAGGTGACCTAGAGGAGTTCCTGGTTTTCAGGGCCTCCGTGGAAGGGGGCGGCTTTAATGAGCGGTGCCTGGTAGCAACATCCTTCAAAGATAAAGGAGAGCGGACAGTGGTCACTGCCTTGTTCAACAACCAGGCATACCACTCCCCAGCCACTGCCCTGGCCATCGTGGACAATCTTCTGTTCAAGCTGCTGTGTGGTCCTCAGGCCTCCATTGAGATCTCCAACTATCCCCAGCCACGAAACACCCTGCAAGTTGCCAAGGACCAGTTCAACGAGTACGTGTACAGCCCACACACCCATTCAGGTGTATCTCACCAGGGCTGCCACTGGGACAGTGCCAGAAATAAGACTTTGTAGATGGTAGAGTGGTATGTCTACTCTTAGCTGCTGCTGCTTCTTGGCCAGAGTCACTTCAGCCCCTCGGCCTCTCACATTAACCATTGCTAACAGCTGCTCCAGGGGCTGTGCTCTGAGGACCTGGTGGGCATCTTTGCCTTCGTTTTCCAGCAGGGTCCTCAGCAGTAGGGCGGGACTGTGCTTAGACCTCGAGAAGGACAGCCATACCTGTTAGGCTTCAGGCTAGAAGGTCAAAGAGCAGGCTGAGGGGCACGGACACCATGAGGACAGCCATCCCGCAGATACCAGTCATTCGTGAAAACCTCGTGCACGGCATGCAACATACAGTCAGATGTCTTTGTATCTAGACGCGGCCCCTTCACCTCGGTGTCCTCAAAACAGTTCTGTGCCTTCTAGTAGTCACTCTCCTCCTCCAACTCTCAGGCCTCAAAACTGCCCATCTGCTCTGTCTTGGTAGAACTTCCTGTTGTGGTCTTTTCTTACACATGATGTTTCCACAGGCATTTCCAGGGTTCCTCCATGCTCTGGCTTTACTTCTCCCTCCTTCCCCTGCCTTCCCGTTCTTTTCTTTGTCAAATATTCTTTGTTTAGTTCTTGTTTTTAGTTTTGGTTTTTGGTTTGGTTTTGTTTTTTGTTAGTTTGTTTTTTGACACAGGGTCTTACTATGTCGTTTTGATTGTTCTGAAGCTCACTTTGTAGACCAGGCTGGCCTAAAACTCAGAGATCCACTGCTTCTGCCTTCCCAATGCTAGGATCAAAAGTGGGTCCCACTACACCCAGCTTGATACTGTTATTTATCCCAATACCATTTATTTAAGATGATCTGAAGATGTTTAACAAAGCCTTCAGAGCCTGTTTCCAGAAGGTGTTGCTGTCAACTAGCTGTAGAACACAGGATGCAGTGGGAGGGATTTATCTGCCACAGCGGTCCAGGAACTTAACAGTGAGGTCTGACTAGAGGTGATCAGGGAAGAGCAGAAGTTCCCAGAAGACACCATGACAAACACAAGTGCAAGTGTCCCCCTGAGTGCACACAACAGGAGGCTTAGAAATGTATAGAAGCAGCCTAGGGGAGAATGCGGCCTTTGTTCATTCAGGACACTGGGAGGAGCCATCCTCAGGGAGTGGGGATTTTACCATCTTTGTGGTTCTTCCTTTTCCCCTTGAGTGGTTTGGCCACTGTCCATGGATGTGGATGGTCATGACCAAGGGCTCAATCTTTCCCATTACCCAGACGCACTGTGCTCTGCCCTCCCCAGGGGCCGGAAGGGATTTGACATTGCCCTCAATTTGCTCATCGCCATGGCATTTCTGGCCAGCACATTTTCCATCCTGGCAGTCAAAGAGAGGGCCATCCAGGCCAAGCATATTCAATTTGTGAGCGGTGTCCATGTGGCTACTTTCTGGCTTTCTGCTCTGCTGTGGGACTTCATCTCCTTCCTCGTTCCCAGTCTACTACTTCTGGTAAGTGCTGGGTGTGCTGGACCCCACTCTGCACACCCAGGGAGCACACCTGGGGTCCCCTTGCAAGACCACTACCAGCAGGGAAGACCAGCTAGCAGCTGGTTCAGTCCAGGTGTTTGCTTCCTTGCCCTTTGATAGGCAGGTACTGGGCTAGATGTCCTGGTTCTAGCTCCGGTGACCAAGAGACTACTCAGAGGGGCCCCAGGGTGGCAGCCATTGTGGGGCCATTCGGTATGGCATGGTCAGTCAAAGCCTGAGGACCACTGAATGCTCCTGACCCTCCCTTTCTCTGACCCTGGGGAGCTTCCCACCTGCCTGTGCTCTGACCTGCCACATCTGTGCTGCCAACACAGGTGGTGTTCCGAGCCTTCGATGTGCACGCCTTCACGAGGGATGGCCACATGGCTGACTTGCTGCTTCTGCTCATGCTATACAGCTGGGCCATCATCCCCCTCATGTACCTCTTGAGCTTCTTCTTCTCGGCTGCATCCACAGCGTATACCAGGCTGACGATATTCAACATGCTGTCGGGCATCGCTACCTTCATCGTGGTCACTATCATGCGCATCCCAGGTGGGAGACTGACCATTACCCTAAATCACTGGCTATACATTTAACCATCTTGTCCAGGGAAGCCCTTTCTGCTCAGCCAGTCACAATGGTGGGAGGCTGTCTGCAGCATTCTCCCAGGGCCTAGGGCTGACCTTCCTGCCTGGATCTATATTGTGTCTGCCAGCTCTAACTGATCTATACCTCATCACAGCTGTGAAGTTAGAAGAGCTTTCCAGAACCTTGGATCATGTGTTCTTGGTGCTGCCAAACCACTGCCTGGGCAGGGCGGTCAACAGCTTCTACGAGAACTATGAGACTCTGCAATACTGCACTTCCTCCGAGGTTGCTGTCCACTACTGCAAGAAGTACAGTGAGTGTCCAGATGGCCCCGTCTCCACTCTCACTCTTGGCAGCCAGAGCTTCCACCTGCTACTATAAGCCAAGGGGCTTATAGTACTATCTCTTCTGTTCCCTGTAGCACAGTGTCAGAGGCTGAGTAAGTTATACATCAAAGAGGACAAAGGGCAACTTCTGGCAATGGGCACCTTGCTCACAGAATCCCAAAGACCTGAGATGAGTTGAATCATGTGTGTCCTCTGGCCTTATGTAAAGCCAGGGTTCAATTATGAGGCTTTGCCCTGTAAAATGTACTTAATGCTAACAATCTTTCAGAGGTCCCATCTTTGAATGTCACAGTTGGATTAAATTCCCACCTTTTAGAAAAATTTATGTATATGGGTGTTTTGCCCAAATGTATTGCCTGTGTACCACTTTTATGCTTGGTACCCACAGGCCAAAAAAGGGCATTAGAGTCCCTGAAACTGGATTTACAGTTAGTTGTGAGCCACTGTGTGGGTGCTGGGAATTTGACCTGGAATTGAATCCTACTCTGGAAGAGAAACCAGTGCTCTTAACTGCTGTCCCTTCTCTCCAGCCCCAGATTTCCACCTTTTGAATATCTCACAGTAGGGATTGCATCTCAACTCCATCACAGGGCTCCATGTTCTAAGTCATCAGCCACGTTGTCCACATCACCTCCAAGTCCCACATCTGCCTCTTGCTCCTGCTTGTCCCAGATGTTCTGGGCCTGCACCTAGACATCTGACTTGCCCACCTGTCCTGGTGCCTGCAGCTTCTAGAACAGACTACTGACATGTTCAAATGTCTCATTTTTTAGCAAAGTCACACTCACATAATAAGGGTTAGACCTATTTGGGGGTGAGGCCTTCTTATACTTGAAATGGTGTCCTTTACATATCAGCAGGGAGCTCAGCAGCCACATCTACAGAGCCCTCCACACCCTCAGGCAAAAGTGCTGTCTCTGCTGTGTTGCTGAGCATTACCCTAGGACAGAACATGTGGATACCTGTCCCTTCTCTAAACTTGAGTGCCTAGAGGAGTGCATATGATTTTGGCATCTTCACCTCTCTGTACATTCTCAACTCAAGGCAATGTGACTAGCAGACCAAGTTGTAATTTGTGATTGGTCCCCTGCCACAGTTATGCAAGGGATACCTCACATGGCAAGATTCTTCTAGAGCGGGATAGTACCTAGCTCTTGTTTGACAATAACAAGCGTAAGGCATCTTAAGGAACTGCAGCATTGGCCCTTGGTGGAGGGTCTAGACATTTGTTTGGCCTAGAGAGCTAAGACAGTACTGCGGTCTGGGAAGGGAGAAGGTACTCAGCCAGTTGCCCAGCCTTGCTCCTTGCCCTGCACAGACATCCAATACCAGGAGAACTTCTACGCCTGGAGCAGCCCAGGCGTTGGCAAGTTTGTGACCTCCATGGCTGCCTCAGGGTGCATCTACCTCACCCTGCTCTTCCTCATTGAGACCAACCTGCTGTGGAGACTGAGGACCTTCATCTGTGCCTTCCGGAGGAGATGGACTCTGGTGAGTGGCTTTTGGAAGCTCAAGAAAGCTGGAGGGGTGCTCCCCACCTCCTACGTGGGCCTAAGACAGTGAAGGACGCCTCCCTTTGTGCCCAGCCTTGGTGCTCACATACCTTTAGCATCCCTCCCATTTGTCACACGCACTCACGACCAGCACATAGTGTTGGCTGCCGAGCACAGCCAGATCCACATATCCTGTCACAGAACAGGGAGGAGGTTCAGCACTCATTATTTTCAGGGTCTGCCAAAAGGCCTGAGATCCCGATGCTATGGCAGCCTAGCAGAGGCAGTACCTGAGTCACTTGAAATACCAGCTGGACAGGTATCTGCTCTACTTGTTAGCACATAAACATAGATGTTCATTTTTAATTAATTAATGTGTAGATGTGAGTGTGGAGGTCAGAAGACGACTCGTGGAATTGATTCTGTCCTACCATGTGACTCCCAGGGATGGAAGTTAGGTGTCTGGTCTAGCAGCAGGTGTCTTTACCCATCTCTCTACCCCACACATTCATGTTTTCAGATATATTCCATGGCTTCATGTCCTCCTTCAATAAACAAACAAGAATAAAGTCTGTTAGGATCACATTGGGCATCCCAATTAACCTGAGTTGAACTGACTTTTCAGAAACATTACTACTTCTCCACACATCACAGCCCTCCCAGACAGTTGCAGTGATGTATGTCTATAGTCTCGGCTACTCAGGAAGACAAAGCAGGAGGATTATTTGAGCTCGGTAGTTTGAAGCTAGCCTGGACAACATAGCAACACACGTCTCTATAAAGAAAATGAAATGATAGGCTGGCAAGATGTTTCAAAAGGCAAAAGTGCTTGCTATATAAGCCTGACAACTTGAATTTGAACCCTGGAACTCATGCTGGAATAGAGAACCAGGTCCTTTGGGCAGAAAGAATGATTTAGCAGTTAAGGCCCTACACTGCCCTTGCAATGAATCCCAGTTCAGTTCCTGGCACCTATGTCAGATGTCTAACAACCCATAATGCTAGCCACAGGGGTATCTGATATCTCAGACCTCTGTGTGCTATTTGCACACACACACTCAAAGTAAAATTTTAAACTAAAAATAGAAGTCAGGCAGTGGGTGCTGCATGCCTTTAATCCCAACAGTCTGGAGGCAGAGGCAGATCTCAGAGTTAGAGGCCAACACCTGGTCTACAGAGCAAGTCCCTGGACAGCCAGGACTACACAGAGAAACGCTGTCTCAAAAACAACAACAAAAATAATAATAAATTTTAAAAAAGAGGGCTGGAGAGATGGCTCATTGTTGCTGAGCACTTGCTCTTCTTCCAGAGAACCCAGCTTCAACTACCTACACCTATATAGTGGCTCACAAGGGACCCTAACTTCCTATTGAAGGGACTTCATCGCCCTCTTTTGGCCGTTGTAGACACTGCATTCATGTGGTGCAGGAATGTACATGCAAGAAAAAAAAAAAACCCATACATATAAAATTTATTTTATTTTTGTTTCTTGAGACATGGTTTCTCTGCATAGCCTTAGCTTTCCTAGACTAGCTTTGTAGACCAGGCTGAATTCACAGAGATCTGATGGCCTCTGCCTCCTGAGTGCTGGGATTAAAGGCATGTGCCACTACACCTAGCATAAAAAAAATGCATTAAAAAAAAAAAAAAGCAGGACATGGTAGCACACGCCTTTAATGCTAGCACTTGGGAGGCAGAGGCAGGCAAATAGCTGTGAGTTCGAAGCCAGCCTGGTCTACAAAGCGAGTCCAGTGTCTCAAAACTCACACACACACACACACACAGACACATACAAAGGCCTATAACTCCAGTTCCATGGGGTTTAGTGCCTCTTCTGGCCTCCACAGACACTAAGTATATACATGGTATATGGACAATACATGTAAGGAAAACAACCATACACATGAAAAAAGTATAAATAAATTTAAAAACCTCTTTCTTTACATCACTCAGTAATTATGATTTTCTCCTTGAGTTCCAAACAGTTCCTGTACTGCCACCTCTCTCACTAGATACTGAGTTCAGCCTCTAAGACTACCTGCCTCTTGTGAAAGAGTGTATGTGTGAGGGACAGGGAGGGGTGGGTGAGACACCCATTAAATTTCCCATGCAGCATTGGCTCCTGTCTCTCCTTCCATGGGACTGCAATTCACATGTGTAGTCTTCATTTTAACTAACCAGGCAGAACTGCAGAACCGGACATCAGTACTTCCTGAGGATCAGGATGTAGCGGATGAGAGGAGCCGAGTTCTGGTCCCCAGCTTGGATTCCATGCTTGACACACCACTGATCATCAATGAGCTCTCCAAGGTAGCACAAGCTCAGCCCTCCACTAACCACCCAGCTGGCCTGAAAGCCCCAGAAGCTAGTAGGGGCTAGAGGCCAGAGGGCCTGGATTGTCCTCAGGCCTCCTCACTTGGGGCTTTCTGGCTGGCATCTTACAGGTATATGACCAGCGAGCACCCCTTCTTGCTGTGGACAGGATTTCCCTTACAGTCCAGAAAGGGGAGTGCTTTGGCCTGTTGGGTTTTAATGGAGCTGGAAAAACCACAACCTTCAAAATGCTGACTGGAGAGGAGACCATCACCTCAGGGGATGCCTTTGTTGGTGGTTACAGCATCAGTTCTGAGATTGGGAAGGTGAGTACAACAGGGATGCCCTGCTGGTCTGGAACAGACAAATCAAGCAGCTACCCTGGAGACCAGATAGACTTGTCTCTGGCTCACAGTAGGCATAGCAATATTTGTGGACATCCGGATAAGACAGTGACAGGACCAGGCTTAGGTAGGTGGTAGAAAAGAAAGAAGTGCTGGACAAAATAACTCAGCTGTCTCTGTCCAGCCAAACTGCTCTGTGTCTAGGACACATAAATATGGATTTGAAGGCCTAGAAAGATAAGAGGGAAAGGAAAGCCCATGGCCCATCCACATTAGGCTGAAGCCACAGCAAGGATGAATCAGGTACAGGCCTCCTGTTCCCTAATTCCTGGGACAATATAGAAGGTCCCTGTGTGTCAAGCAGAGCTGAAAAAGGAAAGGGTATGGATATAAGCCTGGCAGTGGAGTGTTAGATGGTGGCATCCCCAGATACCAGAATGCCAAGAAGTCCTCTGGAGGAAGGACTCATGTTAGGCTTCTGAGATCTGCATAGTGTGTTCTGGTGTATGAGCAAAGTAGTCAGGCAAATACCATGACCAGAATTTTCAGACAAAGCACTCAAGTAATGGACAAACTCAGATTTTTATCTAGACTTATTTATTTTATGCATGTGAGTGGTTTTGCCTGTCTGTATGAATATTCTGGGCATGCCTCGTCCCTCGGAAGTCAGAAGAGGGCATTGGACATCCTGGAGCTGTAGTTACAAATGACTGTGAACTACCCAGTGGTTAAATCTTAGATTAGATTTAAGATTTTCAGTTGTCTGGCCGAGATTATAAAAACATGGTTAAGTATAAGAGTGGCTGGCCCAAGAGTAGTGGTGCACACCGTTAATCCCAGCACTCAGGAAGCGAGGCAGGCAGATCGACGGATGTGAGTTCAAGGCCAGCCTGGCCTACAGAGTGAGTCCAGAATAGTCAAGGCTACACAGAGAAACCCTATCTGGGGGAGGTGGCAGGGAGGGAGAAAAGAAATGGCTGGACATGGTAGTGCACACCTTTAATCCTAGAACACAGGAGGCAGAGGCAGATGAGTTAAAGACCAACATGGTCTACATCGTGCGTTCCAGGATAGACTATCATAAAAAACAAAATTTAAGAAGAATTAGAAATGTATGTACAAGTAACCTTGCAATGATCTACATCTGGTCTGAAAATGAAGGGACCTCTAACCTGAGGTCCTGAAGGAAGGGAGACCGTATGGGGGAGCTAAACCAAAAGCTAAGAATTGCTCCAAGTCAACTAAAAGCAGACTCTAGATCTCCAAGGAGAATGTCTGGACTCTTAGAGCTGAGGCACACCTGCTGCAGCCAGCGGAGGGCAGTGGGGCAGATGGAGCCCAGTTCATCCCAGAACCAGGGCAGGCCTGCTCTGGCACGTCCAGCCTTGCACACGGGCACTGGCTATGACACCTCTGAGGAGGGGTGGCCACCCCAAGAGTATTGCCAGTGAACCCCGTTTATTAGGAGAAGAAAGACTCCAGCACATGAGAGGTTTCTTAAATGCCTGATGAGTGTGTGATCACGTGTCAGCTGTAAAGTTTTATGTGGTGACCACCTGTATAATAATGAAAACTTTTTTTGAGACAGGGTTTCTCTATGTAACAGCCCTGGCTGTCCTGGAACTCCCTTTGTAGACCTGGCCTCAAACTCACAGATTCTTATCTGCCTCTGCCTCCCAAGTCCTGCGATTAAAGGCAGGCTACTATGCCTAATGAAACCATTCTTATGCTAGCTACTCTCACAGTTGTCTGTCATAGATCAGGCTCCCAACTAGACCACTTGCTGGCCCATGTAGTCCCTTTGGAAGCCTCCCCAAGACAGCCAAGTCCTTCCTGTGTCCCTACTTGGGTGCTGCTCAGAGAGCTTCAGCTGTGGTCAGCCACGAGAGCCTCATTACCAATTTTTTAGACATGCCTGGACAGACTCATTGGGACATAGATTGAGGACAGTTATAGAGGCAGGTACCATGGCCTGGGGTGGGGGATGTCACTGTGGTCCTCTAAGAGGAGATGACCTCTCTAACTCATTCCCTCCTATACCATATTCCAACGTAGGTACGGCAGCGGATGGGCTACTGCCCCCAGTTTGATGCACTGCTGGATCACATGACTGGCAGGGAGATGCTGGTCATGTATGCAAGGCTCCGAGGCATCCCAGAGCGCCTCATCAATGCCTGTGTGGAGAACACTCTGCGGGGTCTGCTCCTAGAGCCACACGCCAACAAACTAGTCAAGACTTACAGGTACGACCTATACTCAGCCTCTATTCCTATGAGATCAGCCCTGGTCCTTCTCAAAACAGTTTAGGGTCTCCTGACCATAGGGCTCAAGGCCAGTGGCTCTAGAGTTGACAGCATAACTCAGACCATGTGAGGGGACTTAACTGTCATTTCCTGCTGAGGCATGGCACGGTCCCTTGGGCACAGCTCCCTCTAGGGCCTCCAGCCCTATGCAGTAGGCTTTCCAGTACTACTCCCATCTTTTCTCTCAACCTGGGGTGGTGCTCTAGAGTCACTGAATACTCATAATTATTGATCTTGCCTCCCACCTGGCACCCATCCACCCCTAGTGGCGGTAACAAGCGCAAGCTGAGCACTGGCATTGCCCTCATTGGAGAGCCTGCAGTCATCTTCCTGGATGAACCATCCACTGGCATGGACCCTGTGGCCCGGCGCCTACTCTGGGACACTGTAGCCCGGGCCCGTGAGTCTGGCAAGGCCATTGTCATCACCTCCCACAGGTAGAGCTTGGCCATCTGTGGGTCAGCGGGAGACCCAGAATGGGTGGCTGGGGTAGGACCAGGTGAGAAGATATGGCAGCAACTAACAGAGTCTGCCAGGACATTTCCCAGGCCGTGCATGTGGGCACACTCAGTATGGGGAACCAGGAATGCCCCAATCTGGGCAGATACCCTCCTGTCTGCACAGCCTTTGACATTGAGGGTGGGCATCAGCCTCCTCCAGCACTGTCTCAGGCCTCTACCTTTTCCCCAGTATGGAGGAGTGTGAAGCCTTATGTACCCGACTGGCCATCATGGTACAAGGCCAGTTCAAGTGCCTGGGCAGCCCGCAACACCTCAAGAGCAAGTTTGGCAGCGGCTACTCCCTGCAGGCCAAGGTCCGGAGTGAAGGGAAGCAAGAAGTACTAGAGGAGTTTAAGGCATTTGTAGACCTGACCTTCCCAGGTGTGTATGGTGCTGGATGGGGCCTGGACCCGTCTGGGCCTGTTAGCTGCCGTACAACAGTCCTCGACAAGGAGCCCAGGGCATTCTCCCCAGCCTGACCCACATGAGAATATGGTCTCTTCTGTACAGGCAGCATCCTAGAAGATGAACACCAAGACATGGTCCATTACCATCTTCCTGGCTGTGACCTCAGCTGGGCCAAGGTGAGAGCAGGCTCCAGAATCCCACAGAGTGCTAATAGAGTCTAAGAAGAAACTTCTAGGATTCCCTTTCTATGGTGATTCAAGGTTCTTCTCAGGCGAGAACCACATTCTACTTTTCCTCTGCCACTCACCCTACCATCAGCTGGGTTTGAGTTTTTATATGTAAAATATTTGAGGTGGAATAAAACAAATGTTTGCATGAAAGGAAACTGGTCCAGAGATGGGACACAGTTTGCTTAAGGTCATGCTTTGAGATGAAAGCAAAGCCCTGGCTTCACCTTGCTGCCCCTGCACAGCCAGTGTCCTCTTCCCAGGGGCATGGCTGACCTCATGGGAGTGACTTCCCCAGGGGCTGTAGGACAACAGTTGGCAGAGTGAGGTCCAGCTTGCCAGTATCAGAGGACTCACTCACTGAGTCCTGGGCTCTCTTACCAATAGCTTTTCTGTTTCAAAAAGGTTTTTGGTATCCTGGAGAAGGCCAAGGAGAAGTATGGAGTGGACGATTACTCTGTGAGCCAGATCTCGCTGGAGCAAGTCTTTCTGAGCTTTGCGCACCTACAGCCCCCCACCACTGAGGATGGGCGATGAGGAGCTCTGCTGCATCCAGAGCAGCAGGCACGGAAGGGGAGTCAGTGCTCCCCGTGCATCCTCTCCCTCCCAGTTTTTCTTTTAATTTTTAATCACTCTTTTCTATGATGGACATGAAACAAAAATCAAGATGATATGCACAAAATGGACCACTTGTGTCTGTCAGTGCCTGCAGGCAGGAATCAGCATGCAGATTTCCACTCCTGAATTCAGACTCTGGAACCACAGTCCCAGACCCTGTTTGCAGTGCACAGACAGGCCTTGGTCTTTGCGTGGAGAACTGTCCCAGATGGTACTGCAGCTAACCTGGGGGGTTGAACTTCTTTCCAGTGCTTATCCAGAGAACCCCCAGGGACCGATCCATGTTTACATATGACACTAAGTTCCCCTCGGGAGGAGAAAGAAAGCCAGTAGGGTTGAGAGCAACAAGAACTTCCAAGGGAAATATAGGACCAGGTGCTGAGACCTTTGGCTCCAAGTGTAGCTGCAGAGGTGTCCTTGGGTGTCAATGTTCCCTCAGGTGTGGACACTGCACCAGACTGAACTCCTGAGCCAGATGTCATACGACAGAGCATCTACAGCACAAGACAGATGTGGCCAGACCTGAAGCACAGTCCTCCAGTCCCAGCTCTGTGCCTTCTTAGTTACTGGCCACAGGACAGTTGGGGACCACTACAGGGCTGAGTGGTATCATCCCTTGAGGATTCACTTGAGCATATTGTGATTCTATAGAAAATAAAGGCTAAGGGGACATGAGCAGTCTTTGAGTCATAGATATGATATGAGGAGGGGTCATGGGACTGGATCACTATCCCAAAATCCCATACCCAAATACGACTATCATATCAAGTTTCAAACAAAAGCAGGAATTGGCTTTGCCTAACAGAGGAGGCTTACAGGAGTCACTGCTGTGAGGTGAAGGGTTAGGCATGGACTAGTTACTCTCCTTGTAGTAAAACACCTGACGAAAGCAACTCAAGAGTGTATTTTGGCTCTTGATTCAAGGGCACAGTATCACGGGGAAGAAGTTGTGGTACTTGGGAGCATGGACTGATCAGCTCTACCACATCTGCAGGCAGGAATGCCGGTGCTTGCCACTCTGCTTCCTTCTCAGTCCAGGACCCTGGGCCATGGATTGCCACCAGCCACATATCTAGCACCTCAGTCTGCCAAGGAATGGGCAGGCAGTGGGGCTAGAAGAGAAAAATAAACCACAAGTGAGGTCTGTCATCTCACCTCAATACAGTATAGAAACTCCTTCACATGCCCAAACATTTGTTACTGTGGTGATTCTAAATCCCATCCAGTTGGTAATCATTGACCATAACAACACTCAAAGGCAAATGAAAAGTGGGTCTGATATACATCCAAGAAAACATCATGAGCTGATGAGTCTTACCTCAGGTTCCAGCATCACCCATGGGCACATAGAAAATCTTCCAGTTTCTTCAACATGACTCCCTTTTTATTTATGTGCTCTTGCTTCTTATGGTCTTTTGAAACATTGAGTCAGCATTTCTGCATTTCCTTCTAGAATTGATAAGTTTCAGAAAAACTGCTTTTCAGCAGTCATGGTCACAGGACATGGTCAGGAACAACTGTAGAGCTGAATGGCCATCTCTTAGGTATCCAGAAAGACTAAGGGACATGATCACAGTCTGAGTGACACAGGCAATGGGGGATATGCGGTTGATAGTCACTCTGTCTTAGTGACTTTTCTTATTTCTGTGATAAGCCTCTGACAACAGCTACTTAAAGGAGAAACTTCATTTCAGTTCATAGTTCCAGGCTGTGATCCTTCAAGTGGAGGAAGTCACAGCAGCCTGAAGAAGTTGGTCGTGTTGTATCTGAACTCAGGAAGTAATAGTTGAGAGCAACAACTGCTTATGCTCAGCTCACCTCTGTTTTCTTACCTTAAAATTAGTCCAGGATCCAACCTTAGGGGATGGTGCTACTCACAGTGGGTCGGCCTCCCCACTTCAGTTACCCTGATTAAGAGAATCCTCCACAGACATGCCCAGAGGCCCATTTCCTAGGAGATTCTAAATCTCATCAAACTGACCATTGAGATTAACCATGTTTTGTCATCACTTTGAGACAGTTCTGTTGGGGTTTTGCTACCGTTTTTTTCAATATTTATTTATGTGCTGAGTTTTGCCCACATGTATGTCTATGTGCCTCATTCTGTGCACGGTTCCCTCAGAGGTCAGAAGAGGGCATTGCATCACCTGGAACTCGGTTATAGATGGTTGTGAACCACTGTGTGGGTGCTGGGAACCAGATCTGGCCCTCCACTAAGTGCTCTTAACTACTGAGCCTCTGCTCCAGTCCCCTTATTGTTTTGAGACAAGATCTCACTGTGTAGCTTGCTTCAGCCTCCCAAATACTGGGATTAAAGGCATAGGCCACCACACTAAGCAACAATGTTTTTAACCATCTCTGAACATTTATAGGAACTTCAAATAGTTTCCATACCACTCATTCCTTTAAAAAATCTTCAGAGCTGGATATGTTTTAATTCCAGCTCTCAGGAGGCAGAGGCGGGTGGAGTTCTATATGAGTTCCGGGGCAGCCAAGGCTACATAGAACCTGTCTCAAAAAAATAAATATAAAAACAACAACAACAACAAAAAACACTTCAAAAGCCAAGTGTGGTAGCACACTCCTTTAATCCCAGCACTCCAGAGGCAGAGGCAGGTGGATCTCTGTGAATTCAGGGCCAGCCTAGTCTACAGAATGAGCTTTTTAAACAAAGTGTTTTAGTGATTTTTCTTTCTCATCTCCCTCCACCTCCACATTGTTTTAAGGTGTGCAGAAAGGTGTCTAGGCCAGGATGGATAAGCTATATGATGTATACCCATAAAATATGCTGCTTCAGTACACATGGAGACAGGCAGGGTAAAGCTGCCAACAGAGGGCTTACAGGAGGATTGTAGCAGCCAAAATACTTTTAGGAAAATTTTTCTTGTTTCTTTTCCATACATGATACTCTGACTAAAAGCAGTTTAGTAGATGGGCTTTTTCTGGCTTACTCTTCAGAGTCACAATCCATCATTAGAGGAGGTCAGGGCAGGAACTCTTTTAGAAACCTTGGAGGAATGCTGCTTGTTGCCTCACTTGCTTTGTGGTTTACTCATTGGCTCATGCTTACCTAGATTTTTATTTTTTCTGTGTAGCTGCCTGCCTCTGCCTCATTAATGCACTGCCACCACCACCACCCGACTCTTAGCTAGATTTTAGCACAGCCCAGGATGATTTGCCTGAGGAAATGCTGCTGCAGTCCCTTACAGACATGCCCACAGAGCAACCTGATCTAGGCAATAACCCAATTGAGTCTTCTTGGATGGCTCTAGGCTGTGTCAAGTTGACAATTAAGGCTAAATGAGAATGAAGATGATCCACAGCTTTGTGAAGAAGGTATGTGTATAGCCCAGGTCACTGCACAGGGATCAAGAGTGACAGACGTATACAGCTCCAGGCAGAATCCAGAACTTTGGACATCTATGAGAAGAGCCAAAGGCTGCACCCAAGAACAAGGCCTAGGTGACAGAGACAAAGCAGCCTAGTTTTAAATCAACAACAACAAAAAAACTAGGTGTGGTGGCACACACCTTTAGTCCCAGCACTCCGGAGGCAGAGAGAGCCGGATCTCTGTGAGTTCGAGGCCAGCCTGATCTACAGAGTGAGTTCCAGGACAGCCAGTGCCACATACAGAAATCCTGTCTGGACAAACAAAAGACCCTAGAAATAGCAGGAAAGGTTTGCATGACCCCACTGGGTACTTAGTACTGGAGTATCAACAGCAGAAATGAGCAGAAGTCAAGAACCTATCTCCACTGGCTTTTTTGAACTATGCAGTTTGGAGGAATAGCAAAGGAGCCATGGACTTCTGAGACAGTAGTCTGGCCTGTCCTTTCATGTTCATTACCTTCCAGACCAGTAAGGGCCAAGCTCTGTTCAGATGGCTGCTCTGCCTCGATGCCTGGTTCTTCCAGGGAACCCAGGAGACAGGGCTCTGCTCCCCATGACCTGATCCAGTCCTCATGGATCCAAGAGCAAGTCACGTGGGGCAGCCACTGCATTTCTTCCATTAGTCTTATATGCCCAACAGAGTGGCTGGACTGGAACAGTGTCACTGTGTGCAGAACCTGTTGGTTAGGACAAGAGTAGGGAAGCCCGTGTGGGCAAGCCTGCAGCCGAGCCCTTCACTGCTTTTCCAGGACTGAGGAGAAAGGGCTGCTGGGTATGACGACACACCCCTGTAACCCACCAACTGGAAAAGGTGACAAGATGGTCCCCAGATTGTTTTGTTTTTCCAGACAGCGTTTCTCTGTTTAACAGTCCTGGCTGTCCTGGAATTCACTCTGTAGATTTGACTGGCTTTGAACCTTGAGAAGGGAAGGAAGGGAACTCAGAATACTGGCCAGGGCTCACATCACCCCTCTACTGTGGTCAGCTACTCACATTTCCTGCAGCAAACCAGGGCCAAAGATGCCCTCGGTCCCTGGAAATCCTAGCTCGGTGCCCCTTAGCCACCTTGGCCTCAGTAAGTTAGCAACAAGGTGGAATAAGAAATGCTAGGACTCTTGGGAAGAAAGAAAGGGGTCCTGAGATTCTTACAATCCTTAAAGTTTTTTGCTATCTTCAAGATGCTAAAAGCCAGGATGCTTGGCTTTCAGAGCTCAACAGCTGATACTACAGCTGATTATAAAAATCCATAATATTTAGCAACAAATTTTATCAAAGCATCTGAGTAAACCATGCTTTTAGATTTAATATAAAACGTGTTAAAGCTTATAAGCATGGCAAATTAAATTATTTTGAACATTAGGGAGAAAGCATGGGAGAGGCTGTTAGTCCAGCTTGTTCTGTCCTCACCCTACCAGCCATAGTGGGGTTGTCAGTGCTGGACACAAAGCTCCGGATTTGAGGCCCCGGAGGCCTCTCTAAATCACAGACTCCTCTAAAATTACAGATGTGCTGCCTGATTGACCATCACCTACCCCATCGAAGAGCCTCTAGGTAGGGCCCTTTCTCTAAAGAACCCGCTGAAGCCCCCAGGTTAATCTTAGTTGCTAACTTGATTGAATTTAGAATTAACGCAGAGGCAGGCTTCTGGGAACACCTGTGAGGGATTTTGTCATTATGTTACGTGAAGTGAGAAGGACACCCTAGATGAAATCAGCACTTTCCAGGGGCTGCCCAGGTGGTCCAGCCTTCTAACCTGTGCTGCAGACCAGGAATCCTCCATGCTTTCAGCACCATATTGACTACAAAGCATCCAGTTTCTTTCTTTCGTTTTTTTGTTTGTTTGAGACAGGGATTCTCTGTGTCGCCTTCGCTGTCCTGGACTCATTTTATAGATCAGGCTGGCCTAGAATTCAAGAGATCCGCCTGCCTCTGCTCTGCAGTGCTGGGATTAGAGGCGTGCGCCACCGCGCCCAGCCAAACAATCTTAAAACCAACAAGAGTACCACACCGGACTGACTTGATCTGCTAACCCCAGCACCCAAAATGAACTGGTGCCTCTGGGGAGCAGGCTCCTCTTCCTGGCTGTGCCCTTCCTGTGCCCAGCTCCTTGGACCCTGTCTACTCTCTCCGGGGTCACCAAACTGCATATTGACCTCTTTCCTATCTTTCACTGCAATATGTAATCCAAATCTAAATCACCTTTGTTCCTTCCTCCTAAAGATCTGTTTCTTTCTTCCTTGCTGCCTCAAACCTGTCTAGATAACCGCAGGGACTGTGCGCATATCCTTTCCTTCCGCACATAACTGCAGAGCAATGAATGTGCCAGGCAGAGTGGGGCGCTACTCTGCAGCCTCGTGCAAAGACCAGGACCTCTGTGTCCTTGCAGTGAAGGTCCTGACAGTTACCCTCGCGCAGGCTGGCGTCCCTTTTCTCCTCCCAGCGAGCCTGAGCGCCTCTGCTGTTCCCTCTGCCCCACCCTTTCTTTTCAAGAAATGTCACCTTGGCGACGCCTCCCCTACTGCGCCTTGTCTTCAACATTTCCTCAAGTTCCGTCCTTACGTTCTGGCCTCCCACCGCCCCCAGTATGCTGAATCCCACCAAGCACAGACACCACTACCCGATCACCACTGAGCTACAAGCACGAATCCACCATCTGAGCCAGCCTGCCACTTCAGAATAGCAGGGCTTTGCTCAGACCCTCAGCAGGGCGCCATAGCCTTAGGCCCTAAAGCCGTCAGAGGCCGTAGGGAAGCAACTGGAGCAGCTCCGTCAGCACAGATCCTCTAAGCGCCGAAGGGCACAGCCCTCCGACGCGCAAAACGAGTCCCAGCAAGCTTAGACCAGCCCCGACTCAGACAAAAAAAAAAAAAAGTAAACGCTGCAACGCTTCTCCCACAGTCGCCGTCCGGTGATTCTCCACCTCTCGCGGCCATTGGCGGCGACGCCTTACGTCATCGCTGCGCGACGACAGCCGCCGTCTTCCCGCTTTTCAACTCTGACGACAGAGTTGCGCCGGCGTCCGGGTGTGAGAAGAGCGGGAGGAGGTGGCGGCCTCGGGAAGATGTAAGTTGGGGAAGGAATCCGGCCGCATCCGACCTCCGGGGACCTTCTGCCAGACTAGGTGGGGAGCATCGTGGATCCGGTTGCGTTCCGCAGCCCTGTAGTGTGGTGGGGGCCCGCCTGCGAGGCGCAGAGCCCGGAGAAAGAGTGGTTCGTTCAGGTCGGGCGGAGTGGGAGGCGTCGAGGCCGCGGCCCGGAAGTGGTCGCGGCGGCCGCGGACGGAAGGGCGATCCCCCGTCGTCCGCTCGGCGGCCACCCGTTTAGCCTGCAGGACTCCAGCGGCTGCGAGCGTCGCCTCTTGCTTTCTTGTCTGGCTGAAGACCTAGACTCGCCACGCCGCGCTCTACCTGAGTAGTGAGTGGAGAAAAGGGTTTGGGAGGTGAGGTCGATGTTTGTGGCCGGAGCCGACGGTGCAGATTGTGAGCCGGCTTCCTTGTAGATCTCCTTCCACCAGTGTTTATCGAACTCCTCCGTGCGGTTCTCAGTCCGGCCCAGCGTGAACTGAGTATGGTTACCGAGCTCAGAGGGAGACTGTGGGAAGGTTACGGTTGATGGTAGAGAGAAGCGTAGGCTTTCTTTTTCTAACTTGTGTATTTCGTAGGCTGTGTCTCAAATGTGCCTTTTATATGTAGAGTGCTTTGAAGATTGCCGAAACGCCCTCTGCTCGAGATTTAACTAATTGTTTTCTCCTCTTTCTGGCTGTTGGACGCACACCTTTGCGGAGGATGGGAGAGGTTGACCATGGTCCTGAGCTGTTACCAGAACTTGTGTGAACAGAGAACCTCACCTTTGCTTTCTAGCACTCGACCACACCCAGCAAAGTGTTCGATTACTCTTTGGTTTATAATTTGTAGACTGCTTAAAATTACCGAGTTCTGCTTGTTCCATAAAGTACATTCTGACAGGTTGTGGTGGGGGTGCACAGGGGTAATCTTTACCCCCTGGCAGTTATGGAATGCTTGGGTAGCAACCTAAACTAAAATGTTAAAGTACATACCAGATTTAAATGACTTGGTCCAGAAAGCTGTTCTTTGAATTCAGAGCCTCCTGCCTCTGCCTCCTAAGTGCTAAGATTAAAGGCATGCGCACTCATTCCTTTTCAGGCTCTGAGTTTTGTTCCCCAGCACCACAAAGGGGGGGGGTCACTGATTTTTTTGTGATGTAGCTGCAAGGAAATTGAGGTGTTTGTGGTTCACACTCTTACTGGACAGTGCTGCTCTAAGTGATCTCACCCGAAAGTGGGGTGAGCTGTTGTTAACTATTCAAATTTCATTTTTCACTGAGCGCAATGCCTTGACAGATTATAGATTGATTTAGCTAAGGCTTTTGGGAGCTAATTGTCAGGAAAGGTGAAACTCTAGAAATAGCTCAGTTGGCGGTGTGCTTTTGCCCCATTGTGCATGAAGCTCTGGTTTCAATCTCCTGCCCCATGTGTAAAGCCTTTAATGGCATGTGGAGGCAGGAGAATCAAAAGTCATGTCTCCTGCATAGCCCAGAGGCCGGCCTGGGCTAGAGTCCCATCTTTAATAAAACAATTCTTTAATCCCTACACTCAGAGGAGACGGGGCTCTGTTGTAGGCCAGCCTGATCTACATAGGGAGTTCCAGGACAGCCAGGCCTATACAAGAGAGAGATCGTGTCTCAAAAACAAATATATATATATAATAAGAATGAGTGCCGTCACTAAGGTGACAGTAGTGAAGCCTGAAATCAAACGCAGGTGTGCTTGCTCAGGGCCAGACAATGAGTTACTGTTGTTCCCTATTGTGTGTTTATAGTATGTTTTAGGGCAAAAGAAAACAACTTGAAAAGATTTTATGGCCCTGGAAAGGCAATCATTTGCCACCTTTTGTCAAAAGCCAGTGGCTCTTCTCTATTCGGTGGCGTTTAGAAGTGCCCCTGTCTCTGAAATCAAAACTTCAGTGGTGTGTTTTTTCTTGGTTACAGTTGAGGAAGGTGAGAAAGGAGAGTCTAGATGTATAATGATGCCGTTGCTTATATTTTGCCCCTGAGAAGAGCGCATGGGAAGAATTAGTGGTTTCTCTTTGAGTTATTGTTACTTAGCTTATTGTTAAACCCTTAACGGCCCATTCCAAAAGTTCCAAGGTGCAGAAAAAATAGTTGTGCCTACCTTACTGCTGCCTAGATTCAACAAATCATATTTGCTCTTTGCTTTATAATTTACCTACCTGACAATTTTTTTCTTGCTCCTCCCCCCAAGACAGGGTATCTTTGTGTGGCTTTGCCTGCCCTAGAACTAGCTTTCTGTCGGCCTGCCCTGCCTCCCAAGTTGCTGGGATTAAAGGAGTGCACCCCATGCCGTGCTTTGGGTCTCATGTTAATGCTCTTCTCTGATGCTATCCATTTGTGTTGAGTAATGTTTCATGGGTGTCACTCCCAAAATGATAATCTGGTCATCACTCAGTATATCCCCAAAGAAAATTATGGCAACAAGACAAATCTGAGTCTGTTAATTGACCTACAAATTTGAGTTTTTCTCCTGAAGCCCTTTTGTATTTTGAAAGCCATCTGCAGGGGCTCATCAAACTTGCTGTTGAACCATAGGGTAATGTGCGGGCTCTAAAATAACAGTGATAGGTACAGTTACCACCCCATCTCATTAAGGAAAGCAATGCAGAATCAGTGCTCCTGTACCTTAGATGTGTAATAAATTTTGTCCTTTTTCTAATTAAAAAAAGACAAACTAAGGTGGCCTCTTGGAGGTTAAAAAAAAAAATCCTCCATGAGGAAAAGGAGGGTTGTCCCCTGAATGGACAGGCTGTGGACACTTGCTTCCTTGTGTGCTCAACTTTTTGTTGCAAAATAGATTTGATGCTTTGTCAATTCGTTTACTCTATTTAAATGCTTTTATCTTGTTACTAGGCTGCTCTTTGGCGTAAATTGCAATCGATTAGGGATCGGTTCTCAGACTCAAGTTAGAAGTGAGAGTTCAGATAAGTGAGGCCGACATTGCTGCTTTGAACACCTCAGAAGGGGAGAATGGATTTATCAGGAGTGAAAAAGAAGAGCTTGCTAGGAGTCAAGGAAAATAATAAAAAGTCCAGCACTAGGTAATCCTCTGTAAGATTTTTCTAGTGCTATTTTGGGGGTGCTTGCTATTTAGGGACCCTCAGAGAGGGATATTTTTGTGTTCTACAGTGAGTGTCCTAATTCACAGATCATTTTGTTCTGTGATCACCTGGGAGCTTAGTAATCCTTTTGGACCCCATTACTGGGTTGTGCTATCTCCGGGTTTGGTTAGGGGAGCTTGCAACCTCACATTCTTCCTCACCATGCAGGGCTCCTTCTCCCACCAAACGCAAGGACCGCTCTGACGAGAAGTCTAAGGATCGCTCTAAGGATAAAGGGGCCACTAAAGAGTCAAGTGAGAAGGATCGTGGCAGGGATAAGACTCGGAAGAGACGCAGTGCTTCAAGTGGAAGCAGCAGCACCAGGTGGGGCAGAGGGACCACTGCTGCGACCATGTGTCTTCCTTTACTGTGAAGGAAGCCCTCTGGGGTGTTCTCTTTTGGGGGTTGACACGTGTGTTAGGCCTTGGGTGTTAAATTGCTTCTTGTAAAGAACATCTGCTCCTCCTATGTTCTACTGACAAACTAAAGTTCACTGGAGATAACCAGTGGGTGTTTATTAGGCTTACTTACAGTGCAGTAGATTGGGGGTGCTGGCAGGAGGGTGGATAACTCCCCTCTGGTTGTGTAGATGGAGTTCCCTTCTTTCATAATCCATTGCTCAAAGCTTTTGCCTGAGACCTGAGGCCATGTGCAATTAGGGCAGAACTGCATACTAAAATTTTAGAGGGTCACTGGATATCCCAATGAGGATATCTTGACCCTCTCCCTTCTTCCAAGAGAGACAAGCCCAGCTGTGATGGTCTTTTGAGCAGGCCCAGTTGAGCTGAGAATGACGGCAGTTTGGCTGTACAGCGGGTGTCCTTCCCTAGGAGCTGTCCACCTTGTTTTTTGAGGTGAAGTTTCATTGGTACTTAGGGTTTGCCAATTAAATTGAGCTGGTTGGCCAAGGGAAGTCTAGTTTTTCTTAACTGCTTTGAAAAACAACCAGACGGTAGAGTTGTTGATAAGACCCTAAATTATGTCATTCTGGTTTTGAGTTTCATTTCATTACATATGATATATGGTCTTGCTGTATTGTTTGTGTTCATGGGTATGAACTCTTCTATGGTACTAAGAGATGTGATGTTTGGGGGATATATGGGTTGAGATTGGGTGGCCTTGGTCTAGAGCCTTCCTTTCTCTCTCTCATAAGACTTTTGGCTGCTTGTGTATATAACCTGTGTACCTAGTTCCCACAAAGATCAGAAGAGGACATTGTGTCCACTGAAACTGGAGTCACAGGCAGTTGTGAGCTGCCATGTGGCTGGACCAAGCCTGGGCCCTCGGGAAGTGCTATCTACTGAGTCAGTCTGCAGCCCTGTGAGCTGAGGCAGTGAGCTGGCTTTTGCTGGACTCCTCCTTTTCCTAATTGTAAAGTTAAGGGTTCTGTATAGGTGACAGCTGCCTGTGTTTCCTGTCACCACACAATGCATGTCATTGCTGATGAAAGCAATGAGGCTTAAAGAACCAGGAGAGCTGTATCCTCTGTTGGGCAGTCTTCTGTGTAGAAATGTGACTCAGTGACGCTCCCACCTTGTCCTCAGGTCTCGGTCCAGCTCAACCTCCAGCTCAGGCTCCAGCACCAGCACAGGCTCAAGCAGTGGCTCTAGCTCATCCTCCGCATCGAGCCGCTCAGGAAGTTCGAGCACATCCCGAAGCTCCAGTTCCAGCAGCTCCTCTGGCTCCCCAAGCCCTTCTCGGCGTAGGCATGACAACAGGCGGCGTTCCCGCTCCAAGTGAGTCCAGATGATTGGCCTGCTTATAACTATAGTTATTAGAAAAGTAGATTAGGGGCTGACAAGATGGCTCTGCAGGTAAAGGTGCTTGCTGCCAAGCTTATGACAACCTGAGTTCAATCCCCAGGACCCACGTGGTGGCATGTGATAACTCCCACGGGTTGATGCACTGTAGCACACAAGTACATAAGTAAATGTGATTTTTTTAAAATTATCAAAGTGAAATGTGGTTATGCATAATAAGAATCCTAGCACTCAGTGTTTGTAGCAGGGTGGTTAGAAGTTTGAGGCCATGCTGGGCTGTGTGTGAACTTGTCTCAAAAAGGTAAATAAGGACTGGAGAGATGGCTTAGAGGTTAGGAGCAGTGGCTGTTCCAGCACTCATATGGTGGCTCATAACCATCAATAATGAGGTCTGGTGCCCTCTTCTGGCCTGCAGATACACATGCAGGCAGAATACTGTATGCATAATAAATAGTGTTCAAAGGCACTAGAGGGTGGGCAGGAAGTCTCAGTGCTTGCTGCTGTCAACGTGAGTGCCCATCCTTGTAATACACATGGTAGACTCTGAGAAGGGTGGGGCCGGGTGCAGTGGCACACACCTGTAATCCCAGCATTCTGGTAGGCAGAGGCAGACCAGTCTCTGTGAGTTCAAGCCCAGCTTGGTCTACAAAGTGAGTCCAGGACAGCCAAGGCTACACAGAGAAACCCTGTCTTAAAGGGGGGGGGAAGATTCTGAGAAGGAACAACTCCCACAAGTTGTCCTCTGACTCACCGTGTGTTGCCCAGATAAATGCCCACACAGAATAAAGTAAAATGCACACGTGTGTGAAGGGGCTCTTAGTTTGGTTTCTGAATCAGGGATAGTGTCTTAGTGTTGGTGTGAAAAGACACTATAACCAAGACAATTCTTACAAAGCATTTAATTGGAGGTGGCTTACCGTTTCAGAGGTTTAGTCCATTCTTCTCATGAAGGATGGTAGCACATAGGCAGGTGTGGTAGCTGAGAGTTCTACATCCTATCCAAAGGCAAGACACTGGGCCTGTCATGGGCTTTTGAAACCTCTTAAGCTCATGTCCTGTGACACACTTCTTCCAACAAGACGGTATCTTTTAATGCTCTTCAAATAATGTCACTCTCTGATCACTAAGCATTTAAATATATGAGCCTGTGAAGCCATTATAGATAATATAGGAGAACTGATAAACTTTTCTAGAAGCTGTTGAATGAAGCTAAGAGGAAACCTCTTGATGTTTTTTGCTGGGGCAGACTCTCACTAGGCAGTGCAGGTTGTATCCTCCTACCTTGGCCTCCTGGGTGCTGGGGGTTATTTTGACATATACCATTACACCCAGCTGATATTTTTCCCTTTTCAGCGCTGGGGCCCAACTCTGGGACCTTACCCATGAGCTCCACCCCCAAACCCACTATACTCTGAATGAATTGAAATTTTTCTGGGTGTTTTTGTTACCTCAGATCTAAGCCCCCTAAAAGAGATGAAAAGGAAAGGAAAAGGCGGAGCCCTTCACCTAAACCCACGAAAGTGCATATTGGGAGGCTCACCAGGAATGTGACTAAGGTAAGAACCACAGGTCCACAGAGGTTGGGGTTATGTGGTTGGACAAGCAGCAGGTGCACCTAGGATGTAGTTCTTTGTGAACTGTGTAGTCCGTGACTTGATTGGAACACTGCTTACTTCTTAATTGACTTAAATTAATTATTACACTTAATATCCAGGAGACTTTGACCCCAGTGACATGTACTCTCAGGTGGCAGAATGTTTTTATACTACTAAAGATTTACTCGGCATTTAGTGAATTCCCTTTAACCATAAAGTAGTAGATGGGTAAGCAGGGATGTGACCTTCTTTCTCTCTCTAGGATCATATCATGGAAATATTTTCTACTTACGGGAAAATTAAAATGATTGACATGCCTGTAGAAAGGATGCATCCTCACCTATCCAAAGGCTATGCGTATGTGGAATTTGAGAATCCAGATGAAGCAGAGAAGGCACTGAAACACATGGATGGAGGTGAGTGATACTGTGATCACTCTCAGCCCTGACACCTCTATCCTCGGAGATCTGATTTCCTTCCCCAAGTGTATCTTGTCTCTCTGGAGCCCTTTGTAAATTTTGGTTCTTACTCAGTGGGGGTGTATTTATCAAAAAGATGTTTTATGAAGCGTTCACTATTGAAAAGAAAAATCCAAGTATGAATATATTAGCGTTTTAAGAAATTTTCAATCTGTTAAAAACCTCTGTATCATGACGCTTTCCTTACAAAAACATATTTGGCTTTCACACGCAATCTTTTCTGTGATTGTTTCTAAATGTCCTTTTCAATTTGCCAGCATTCCATTATTTTCAGGATTGCTTTGCTAATGATACACAGTGTGTCTATCAAGACTGTAATGTTGTGTTTTGAAGCATAAGCTCTTAGGAATAGTTTTTGGTGGCCAATTTCCACTTTGTCTTCAAATCTGCATTTTAGGGAATGCAGAATTTGTGTCTTGTGCTAGGATATCTGCAGCTAAGACTGAGAACCGGCAGTGTACTGTCTGGGCCATCAATCTGTTGGGGATACCTTAGAGTCCTCAGAAGCCTGTTACACTTTACAAATATGTTAACAGTTTTTAGTTAGGGTTTTGTTGTTACTTTTTTGTTGTTTTTGTTTTTCAAAACAGAGTTTCTCTGTGTAGCCTTGGCTGGCCTGTAGACCAGGCTGGCCTGGAGTGCACAAAGATCTGCCTATCTCTGCCTCCCTGAGTACTGGGACTACTATGGCACCACATCTAGCTTTGTTGGTTCTTATTTATGGTTTTGAACCTAGCCTTTAATGGCTGAGCCATCTCTCCAGCCCTGTTGTTACTTTTTAATGATTGCCTTTGAGTATGGCTATTCTTTGATGCTTAGCCACTTCTCTTAATTCACTTCAGGCTGCCTCAAGTGTTTCAGGAGCTAGGCATAAGCTACCTGTGCCATTCATATTAGCTCAGGTTCTGTATCTCACACCTTCATATCTGCCTATCATCTGGTATTGGCAGGGTGAGCATTTGCTAATCAGTTAAAAATTCAGGGTACTAGAGACATCTAGAGTGAACTTCACTGGCCACTAGCTAGGTGGCGCAGTGTTTTATCTTGTTCAGTTAGTGCAGTGACTTTATCATTGGAGTTGGTTTGGCTGTGGTTAGTTAAGTTAAACCTGTGGAATATAAATGAGGACCTGAATTAGCCTCCGGGTACTCTCAAGGTAGGAGATGTGTTCTTTGTTGACACTGGGCTAGGTTTGGGCTCTGGGGACCAATCCTAGATGTATAGCTATCTAGGTGTCCAGTGTTTCTCTCTCTCTCCCTCCCTCTCTCCCTCTCTCTCCCGCTCCTTCTCACCTCTTATGTTTTTGGGGTTTGTATCCTGTGGTGCTGTATCTACTTCTGAAATTGTTTCTAAATTTTTCCCTTTGTTTGGAAATCAGTTCATGTAGATGGCTGCAGAAGTCTTCAAATAAGTGTCCCTTTTCTTTAGCCCAGCCTGAGCTTCCTCCTATCCTTAAAAGGGAAAATCAGAGCCATGTATGGTGGCATATGCCTTTAATCCCAGCACTTTGGAAGCAGAGGAAGGTGGATTTCTGAGTTTGAGGTTGGTCTGGTCTATACAGTGAGTTTCAGGACCATGTAGGGAGATCCTATCTCAAAAAAACAAAAAACAGAACAGCTCAGCTTCTGGTGTTACCTTCCTGTCCCTGCCAAGGGCCTCCATTCTGCCTTTAAGCCTCGTGATAATCTTGTCATTGTTCCCTAGCAGCTGTCAACACAGTCTTCAGAATTTTGTGTGAGCTATCTGTCTTCTGGGAAGTTGTTCCAGTGTCTCAATTAGTGTCTCTTTTAGATATCATGACCTGTAGTGGCTTTTCCTGGTGGTGGTTCTGGAGTTATCTTATTGTCTACCTTGATTTGCTGAGCACCTCGCTTGGTGCTTGCCTAGCTAGCGTATGTAGGGATTTTGTTTTGTTTTTGAGACAGGGTCTCCTATACCCCTACCTGGTATGAACTGGACCTTGCTATGTAGACCAGGCTGGCTACAAATTCTCAAGAGATCTATTTGTTCTGTCTCTGCTTCTCAGATGCTGGGATTAAAGGTGTGGGCCTCCATACCTGGCCTGTTTCATTTGGGGGCAGTATATCGCTATGTTTCCTACGTTAATTAACAGCTCTCCACCTCCTTGAATGCTGGAATTCCAGGCATGTACCACCACACCAGCACAGATAGATGTTCAGTTTTTAATATTAGAAATGTTGTGATTTTTGTCCTTTCTCCTTTTTTCTACAGGACAAATTGATGGCCAGGAGATCACTGCTACTGCTGTGTTGGCGCCCTGGCCTCGGCCACCCCCTCGGCGGTTCAGCCCACCCAGGAGAATGCTCCCACCGCCTCCCATGTGGCGCAGGTCACCGCCACGGATGAGGAGGAGGTGAGTCACTTTAGAATTGTCCTTAACCCATCTTGCTTCTTTGTATGATTTATAAACCTGAATGGATGTGATGACTTTGTGTTCTTTTGGGGTTGAAGGTAGAAAGCAGGTCAGCATGTAACACTTAGGAACTGGTCAGAGAAAGGGCAGTCAAAGTATTTGTTATTGATAGACAGATGAGGCCCTCTGAAGGAACCACTTCTAGAGTCTGAACTGGCATGGGTCCCATGAATCAGGTCCCATGAGACCTTTTGCGCTTCATAATGAGGGGCCAAGCAGGATGGCACATGCCTTTACTCCCAGTACTCGGGAGGCAGAGGCAGGTGGATCTCTGTAAGTTCAAGGCCAGCCTGGTACAGAGCCAGTTCCAGGACAGCCAGGTGGTTATGCAGAGAAAAAGATGACAGGAGTGGTTAGGAGAGGAGCTTTGGGGTCAGACATAACAGAAGCCACAGTTTATAAAATTGTAAACAAAAACAGGATTGTCTTAGAGAAGGCCAGTTTGTCCCACAGATGTGCTGCCTGCAGATGTTGCTGTTGGCTGACCTGGTTTCTCTTCCTGCAGATCTCGCTCCCCAAGACGCAGGTCACCTGTTCGTAGGAGGTCTCGATCTCCTGGCCGCCGCCGCCACAGGAGCCGCTCCAGCTCCAACTCCTCTCGATAAGCAGGAGCACTGAAGCCCGTCTCTATAACTTCATGTTCCTGCCTCAGTTCTGTCCTTTCTCTAGCCCAATGCGGATCTGTAGGGAAGGATCCCTTACCGGGGTAGGCTTTGAAGACAGCAATTTCGATATTTCCTCTGCAGGAGGATTCTGGCTGCAGAGATACTGTTGGTTTGGGACTGTGCCCATAGAGGTACCCTGTAGTTTTCTGGCTAAAAAGTTCACCCCTTTCAGTTACTGAGTCTATTTGGTAGCAGAGCCAACTGGGACAAGCAAGCCCTCCATATGGCAGCACACCGGTTTCCACAGATGACCTAGAACCAGTCAAACATCCTGGTCACGCCCTTGCTGCCGCTGTGCCACACAGGCGGAAAGGACTGAGCTGCTGCTGGATGGGGCCTGACCACGTTCCCTGCTGAGCACACGGCAGCTCCCCTGGCGAGGGTTAGCCCTTTCCAGGGTTCCTCATACACAGTTTGTCCTTTCTGTCCCTGTATCTCTGTTACTCTATAACCAGTTCTACAGGGTCCTCATGGAACCTACGCCCCATTATTACCTGCTCCTCATGATGATGTTGCAGGTTAACTTCGGCAGTGTGAACATTGCCTCTTTTTGCTTTTATTGTACAGTCAGTACTATAAAATTTGTTTTGAGTTTTATAACTTTGTAGCATTTTAGATAAGGTTGTGTTTGTACTTGTGTAGAGTGAAAGGACTGTGTTGAATAAATTTAGGATTAGAATGCACATTGAGTACTGGTCTCACTGCCTTTTCCTCCTTCGTTCACAACTTTAAAAATTTTTGGTGACCCCCCAACTAAGAACTTTCTTTAGGTATAATTCCCAGTGTGCCGTTTCTAAAAGCTCTCAGCCAGAAAGAATTCAGGGCTTGAGTGTGTTTTGGCTGAGATCAAGCCTGTTGCTGCCTGAACCTTCTGCTACTGTGTTGGGAAGATGTGGGATAATCTTTTCTGTCTCATACTGGTTCTGAGCTGGTGGTGGTGCAGTTTCTGATTCCATACTCGGGCACCACAGAAGGAAAGTCTTTGCCAAGAAGACTTAGAAACATTTAAAGTGGGAGAATAAACATTGAGGTTGCCTCCCACTGCAATACCTATGCCGCATAGGCCGCTGCTTTTATTTGTGACTTTTTCAGTATTTGTATAAATAAAAACACTCTTGAGGGCATGTGACGCTAGTCGACCTTCCAGGCCCTTCCCCTGTGCTGGCAAAGCATATCCACCCTGCAGTCATTCTGCCAGCCTATCCCGGCTCTGCATTGCCTTTCTGGAGACCTGGAAGCTTTTTCTCCCACGTCCCTGACCCACCAGTCCCCGCACGGGCCCCGCCCCTAGCAGGAGTTCATGTATTACCTACTGCCTGCCGCCTAGCCTGCTGGGGTCTGGGATGGGGAGCACAATGAACTAAGGAAGTGGCTCGGGGGCCTGCCCCCGGTGCCCGGGAGGCTGTGGAATGGCTGGCTGGCTGGCCCTGACCTTGTGGGGCGGGGCCCATCTGCGAGGAGGAGTCTGCAGCGCGGGGCTGAAGCGCCACTCGCCGCTCGGTTCTGTCGTCCCCGCCGACAGCCAAGATGGCGCTGGCCGCTGCGAGTCGTGTTCTGCTGCAGGCGGGTGGGTGGCCAGGGCGGGGAGCTGGTGCGCGGGCGGCGGTGGCGGGAGTCAGGGCGGGCTTGCTAACGTGCTCCGGGCTGTCCGCAGGATCCCGCCTCGGGCGCAGGGAGGCCGTGGACGGCGCGCGGCGCTTCGCCAACCAGCGGGTGCAGGTGGACGCGGAGGGCGCGGCGGGTGAGTGGCGGCCGGGCGGTCAGGTCCCGCATCGACTCCCCGCCCCCGGGCCCGCAAGTTCCGTGCGGAGTCGGGCTCATGTTGAGCGTTTTGAATTTCCAAAAGCAGTGAGAAAAAAAAATGTTAACTCTGGTTCTGTTAAAACGTAAGTTCACACCAGGGGCTTTAAGACAAAACGTGTGAGTGTTTAAAGTTTAAAATGATTGTAGCCTGCTCTGGTGGCTCGTGCTTGTAAACGCAGCTGAAGCCAGCCTCACCAAATGAGACAGTGTCTCAAAACCCCGACACGAAAATGACTGGGAGTATTTTTAAATATTTTCCTAATACCAGCGTGTGGTACAGACCTCAGCAACTATTTTCCTACCTAAAGCTGGGAGCTGCAAGTAGGGCCCCTTTCTGCCTCCCTCAGAACACCTAGGAAGCACCTCCCCTCCATGGCTGAGGCAGGGTGATGAAGTTGAGATCAGCCTGAGCTACATACAGAGCCCTTTTTTTCTTGTGCTTTGTTTTGTGTTAAGTGAGGACGCTGGGAGGAAAAGGTGGAATTTTCCAGGACAAATAATGCATTTGTGGAAGAAAAACCTGCAAGAGGACACAGCTGGGCCCAGAGCTTCGGATCACGTTCTAACGCCAACCCTGTCCTCAACACTAAAGAGCTGGCCCCTCTGGGGGTGGGAGGAGCATCCTAGGAAGACTTAGAGGTCAAAGTCTGGGTCGTCCTGTGCTGGTACTGCCAGAACGGAGTGGGAAGGGGCTTGGACTCAAACCCGATGAGTCCAACAGCAGGTGGAGATGTTGAAAGAATCATTTCTGTGGCAGATTTTAATATATTTCATATACCACAGAAACGCACATTTTAAAATATCAGCAGACTATTGAAGAGAGGTACCTTAGTGGTAGAACATGTGCCTAGCATGTTCCAGGCTTTGGGTTTAACCCCAGTACCAAAAGTCAATAAATAAAAATACTAGAGTGGGTAGAGGTAACAGCTCTCTACCATGCCTAAGTCACTTAAAGGTGACTAGATATTTGGGCCTAATATTATATATCACAACTTTAGTATAAGTAAGTAGTATGAGCCAGCCAGTGGTGGCACATACCTTAAATCCCAGCACTCAGAGAGTTAGAGGCAGATGGATCTTCTGAGTTCGAGGCCAGCCTGATCTACAAAGTAAGTTCCAGGACAGCCATGGCTGCACAGAGAATGTCTCAAGAAACAAAACAAAACAAAAAACATAGCATGTACACATAACTATATATATATATATATATATACATATACACATATATATATATAAAGGAGAGGGTAAAATAGCAACTGGTTTTATTTGTTTATTTTGGTTTTATAGAGTATTACCTCTATTTCAAAGGCAAAATGGAAAAGTCCATATGTCCCTTTAGCTGATGGGTTTTTGTTGTTGTTTGACACAGAATTTCATTTATCCTAGGGAGGCCTTGGAATTCAATGTGAGACTGTCACTGAGACTGACCTTGAACTTAAAACCCATCTGCTACCTCCCAAGTGCTGTGATTATGTACACAAGTTTTTTGGGCTGCCTGTATATTTGTGCAGTACCTGTAGAGGCCAAACAAAGGTGTTAAACCCCCTGGAATTGGAGTCACACTTATGATTCCATGTGGTTGCTGAGAACCAAACCAAGGTCTCCTAGAAAAGCAGCCAGTGTTCCTAACCACTAAGCTATCTGTCCAGCTCCCTCTAGCTCACATTTTTAAGTCCCCAGCACATAAACACCCTAAAGTCTGTGAACATTACTAGCATAGAAAATAGTTGATACAGGGTCTTTGGCAAAAGTTCATCTTGTATGAAGATGGGCTCTTTGTCCTGTTTCACCATTTCTCATGTTGCCTAGCAGGCACTTCAGAGTGGCATACTTCTCAGATCACTTGTGCCAAAAGTCAGGGGCATTTATGCTTGATTTTAGAATCTGCTCAACTCATCATTCAAGAAGATTTTATCCAGCACTGACCTTGCTCTAGGAATTTGGTCATTTATCCCATGGTGACCAAGTTTATCTAAACTCTGTTTTGTTATGTTCACCTTTTTCCTCATTCTCTTTTCCCTAGTGTCCACTGTCATACCAGACTTTTCAGGTATTTTTCTTCCAACTAAACTTGAGGTGTGTGTGTTTTATGCATGCCTGTTACTGGGTCATAGTCACCTCTTCATAGTTGCCTTAAATCAAAGGTCTTAAAAGAACCCACTTGGCATCAAGACTTGGCCGGTATTCTCAGAGATGGGTTTTCTTTCCTCAGCTGGAAATGCCTGTTGATGATTTGGAAGCCCTTTAGACAGTACTAGATGCTAATAGGCAGCTGCAGTTGGTGACTGCGAATGCCTCTGGCGATAGGCCCTAGTTTTGTGTACTTATGCTATAAACAGAATGCACGAGGAGCCGAGGACAGTGGAAGGGCGCTGGACTCCAGCACACTCAGCCGCAGTGCTAAATGAGTGAGCTGAGCCCCAGCTAGAAACCTCTGGGTCTGGGATATCTGTTGCCTCTTCCTTGAGAGATTTGGGACTTGTTAGTACAGAAGAACAAGAGGAAATTGCACAAACCGGTGAGTTAAGACAGGAAAGATGCAAGACAGGCTGATAAGAACAGTCAGGAAAGCTCTGCCCACTGTCCTCTTGCGAGACATCAAAGTCATGGCACAGATCCATCCCAGCTGCCAACTTCTCAGTGTCATTGAGGCTTGGCGCATGGTTGCAGTCTGCTCAGAGTGGAAATGGCAAGTAGCTGCAGAGTTGTCGGGTTTGGGGTTGTCCTGGGAAACCTTTGCTTCTAATTAGAGGAGGTTTCTCGGCAGAGCTGCGTCTCCAGGCAGGCAGGCTGCCTTAAAGATCAGACAGACATCTGAGAGGTGTGGATACCGGAAAGTCAGGGGCCTGAGGAAGGTGCCATTCAAATACCACATGGTGTTCCATGCCCTCAGGACTGCATAGCTTTTGCCAAAAATGGAAGGTTTCCTGAGTCTGTGGGTATAGAATACAGCATACAGAGCTGATGAAATGACATTCTCACATTTGTGAAGAAGTTCAATGCCATGGATGGGAAGAACTGGGCTTCCCTCGAAGCCTCCAGGAGAGTCTCCTCTGCATCTTCTGGCTTTTGATACTGCCTCAGCCTGGGCATCCGTTGGCACCTCTTACTTGTTTTTTTCTTTTCGTTTTGTTTGTATATGTATATGGTGTGTATGAATGAGGGTACACATATATGATTGAGAGTGTACATGCAGGAGAGATGGCTCAGGGATTAAGAGCACTGACTAGCTGCTCTTCCGGAGCTCCTGAGTTCAATTCCCAGCCCCCACATGGTGGCTCACAACCATCTATAATGAGATCTGGTGCCCTCTTCTGGGCATGCAGGTGTATATGTAGACAGAACCTTATATACATAACAGTAAATCTTTAAAAAAGAGAGTGGACATACATGTGTGTGCATGCATGTGTTCTCTCCTTTTTAGAGGCGGGGTCTCTCCTTGAACCCAGAGCTTGCAATTTTGGGTTAATACAGCTAAGCCAGCTTGCTCTTGGAATCCCACCCCTGAGTACAGAGTGCTGGAATCACTAGCAATGGCCTTGCTGGTCCAGCTTTTATGGCAAGTATTTTATCTACCATGCCCACATTATCCATAATCCCAGCCCTCTGTCACTGTCTCTATATGGCCTTCTCCTTGTAACTCTCCTTCCATGAGGACACAGTCATATTGAACATAAGGCCCCTTGTAATATGACCTCATCCTGGAACACTGAGGCAGGGTCTTACGTAGCCCTCTGGCCTCCAACTTTGTTTAGCCAGAAATGACCCTGAACTCCTGATTCTCCTACCTCTGCCTCCCAAGTGCCAAGCTGACAAACATGTATAAGCACACCTGCTTTATTTGGTATTGGAGATCAAACCCAGGACTTTTTTTTAATGTATCAGTGTTTGCCTGCATATATGTGTGTGCACATGAGCTTCCCTGGTGCCATTTAGCCAGTAGAGGCATTAGGTTCCCTGGACCTGTATTTACAGATGGTTGTGAGCTACCATGAGAGTGCTGGGAACCAAACTCTTGTTGCAAGAGGAACAAGTGCTCTTAACTGACAAGCCATCTCTCCTGTCCCAGAATCAGGGCTTTTTTTTTTTAATGCTTTATTGTTATATATAAAATGTGTTTATGGATATCAGTGCACATACCATGGAGCCTGTGTGGAAGTCAGAGCAACTTGTAAGAGTCAGTTCCTCCTTTCTCTGTGGAATTCAGGAATTAAACTCCCATCACTGGACTCCCCAGCAAGCATGTTTGCCTACTAAGGTGCCCTTCTGACCTATCCTTGATAATTTTGTTGGTTGGTTTGGACAGGGTCTCTCTATGTAGCCCTGGCTGTCCTGGAACTCACTATGTAGACCAGGCTGGCTTTGATTACCTGTCTCTGCCTCCTATGTGCTGGGATTAAAGGTGGGCATCACCATGCCAGCCCATCCCTGACGTTTTGACGATCCTTTGTTTTCTTGCTATGTAGGGAAGTCTAGTCTGGGCCTCTGTGTAACCCAGGCTGACCTTGAATTCTCAATCCTACATCAACACATTCAAATTATACATTAGCTGGGTGAGGTGGCTCACGCCTGTCATCCCAGCACTCGGGGAGGCAGAGACAGATCTCTGTGAGCTCGAAGCCTGGTCTACAGCCAGGGCTACACAGAGGAACCCGGTCTCCAAAAACCTAAATAAATAAGTAATTTCATTTGACACACACAGCACACATTTATAACTCCAATTGTCTTCAAACTATCTTCTTGTAAGCAGTTACTATGTCACCTGCAAAGCTGGAAATATCTATTCCTAGGCCCATTGCTTGTGATTTTTAACCCTAGGATGGAAGGTGAGCAAGGGAGAAGTGAAGAGTTTCACATTTGCATTTGGCCTGTTTAATTGGGATACATTTAAAAAAAAAAGCTTAGGATTATTTTTTAATGTAATTTATTTATTTTTATATCAATCACAGGTTAGGTACTTGGCAACCCAGGCATAGCCCCCTCCTTCATTCCCTCCCACTCTCCCCATCCCTCCCTCATCTCCTCGCCGCCCCCTCGAAGTCCACCAACAGGGGGAGGACCTCCTCCCCTTCCATCCGACCCCAGTTCATCTTGTCTCCTCAAGGCTGGCTGCAATGTCCTCCCCTGGGATCTAGCTAGGCTGTTACTCCCTGGTGTGTATGGGGGAGGGTCAAAGAGCCAGCCATCGAGTTCATGACTGAAACAGTCCCTGTTTCCCTTACTAGGGTCTTCAGTTGGATATCGAGCTACTATGGGCCACATCTGAGCAGGGGTTCTAGGCCATATCCATACATGGTCCTTGGTTGGAGGAACTGTCTCGTATAAGACCCCTGTGCCCTGCTCAGTTTGGTCTAGGATTATTTTTTTAAAGATTTATTTATTTAATATGCCTAGTGTTCTGTCTGCATATTCATCTGCAGGCCAGAAGAGGACATCAGATCTCACTATAGATGCTTGTGAGCCACGATGTGGGTGCTGGGAATTGAACTCGGGACCTCAGCCAGTGCTCTTAACCTCTGAGCCATCTCTTCAGCCCTTTAATCCCAGCACTTGGGAAGCTGAGGTAGGCGGATCTCTTGTGAGTTTAAGGACCAGCCTGGTCTACAGAGTGAGTTCTAGGACAGCGTGGCTACACAGAGAACCCCTGTTCCAAAACAAAACAAAGTTTGTTTCATGAGTCCAGGTGTTTTGTCTGCATTTATGTCTATAAAGTACATGCATGCCTTTGGAGGGCATCAGATCCCCTGGAATTGGAGTTTCCAACTCTCTGGTGGGTGCTGAGAATCCAACCTCAGCCCTCCAGAAGCAGCCTTTGCTCTTAGCCACAGAGCCATCTCTTCAGGCCCTCTTGGGATATTTGGCCCAGCCTCTGTGTCAATGACTCTGTAGAAATGAGTGTAATTTCAGATTGGTATTTTCACATACTGTCGTTTTTTGTTTTGTTTAAATAGGTTCTTGCACTCACTGTGATCTTACCTCTGCTCCCAAGTGCTAGAAGTAAAAGTGTTTTGAGTTTGGGGAGGGGGAGCGTTGTTGTTTTTGTTGTTTTTTTGTTTGTTTGTTTTTGTGTGTATTTTTAACTATTCTGGATAGAAAATGAAAGCAGATCCCCTATTCTGGGGTTTGTTTGAGGGAGGTATTTTTGGTTTTGAGGCAGGATATGTGTAGCCCTGCCTACCTAGAACTGAGAGCTGCCTGCTCTTCTAGAAGTTAAAATTGCCAAGTGTGGTGAAGCACACCTTTAGTCCCAGCACTTGGGAGGCAGAGGCAGGTGGTCTATAGAGTGAGTTCCAGGCCAGCCAAGACTACATACTAAGACCCTGGCTCAAAAAACAAGACAAACAAACAAAAAAGAATTAAGATTATGTGGGGTTTGTTTGTCCAGACAAAACTGGGTTATTATTGTTAAACCAGAGTAGATGAGACTATCAGCCACTTCCCTCTCTTTTCTGTGCTTGTCATGTGGACTTTCCCCGTCTACCTGGTTTCCCCAAGCTTTCCACTCAGGTGAGTCTTCTGTGATTCCTTCCCAGAATCTCATAGCTCCCCTGCGGCTATTCACTACCTAAGTAATGCCAGGGAGGCCTAACTCACCTGCCACAGAGGCCATCTCCTGCCTCTGTTTGGGATATATCTGAAAGAAGGGACCTGAAAGGTAGACTGAGGCAAAAAAGGGGCATTCAGAGTGTCCTACCACAGTGCCTGCTTATTTGCTTCTTCTGAGGTGTGAGACTTTAAAGCTGGCACCCTATAGCTCACGGGCTGCAGTAGCCAAGAACAACAACACAAAATTGTAAACTTAAAAATATGAGGGTTCTGTTTGATTTGTTTTGTTTATTCGTTTGTTCATTCACTCTTTATTTATTCATTCATTTGTTTGTTTTTTGTTTGAAACAGGGTTCCTCTGTGTAGCCTAGATGGTTGGGTGGGTAGGTGGATGTATAGATAGATACTTTATTGTACATTTAGTTTAATTTCCAATTAAACTGTGTGTCCCTCTGTGTATGTGGGGTGTCTGTCACAGTTCACACTTTTTCAGTAACTGGTTGGCTGCCATCTTGGCTGGTGACCTCACCTAGATGGAAGCCGTCCTGTGGATGGCAGCCGCCTTAGCTGGTGACCTCACCAAGGTCGATTGTACAGTTCTTGAATGTGAACTTTGTAGGTGTGATATTGCCGTGTTGCAATATCAAAAAGGCTGGTGTGGCTGTCATGCTCGATGCCTGCCACACAGCGTTCAGAAAGCCGGGGTGGGGCAAAATGATTGAGCTCAAAGCCTCGAAACTGAGACAAGCAGTTTCAAGTCCGGCTTTATGTGTGAGCAGTGCTGTCAGCCTGAGCAGCCACATGCCTGACTCAGGAGTTCTAGCTTTGCAGGCCTCAGATCCTCTGGTGCAGGTCCTCTGTGGAAACAGACATTTCTGACAAATGCAGCTTGGTGTGGCTCCGGCTAGGGGAGTATATAACTCCTCTCCCTGTTCTGTCTTCCAGGGTGCTGTGGCCTCTAAAGGTCTAGGACAGGGGGCAGGAGTCGTGGAGGTGGTTTCCTACACCCTACATCCCACTCTCCGTCTCCATGTCCCCTCCATTTGCATTAGGATGAGATGAGTCGTTCTTGATGTAACATGTGCTTGGATGTCCTTATGTCCCAAGTACTACAAGTAGCTGCAGAACCTTTGTTCTCAAGAGGGCTAGTTCCGGGTACTTGAGACAGCTCTCAACCTTGATCTTTCAGGAGGCTAGACAGATTATTCGGGGGTTTTTGAGATCTCTGAGAAGCACAAGTAGCAGATTGAGACCGCCCATGGGCACACAGGACTCACCGTCTACAACCAGAATTCTCAAATCACATGCTTTCTTTACCCGTTAAGCCATCTTGCCAGCCCCTCCATGAACCTTTTTGGTTTTGGTTTTTCAAGACAGGGTATTTTCTGTGTAGCCTTGGAACTCACACTGTAGATCAAGCTGGCCTCAAACTCACAGAGATCTGCCTGACTGCCTCTCAAGTGCTGGTACTACAGGCTTTCCGCATTACCACCACCTGGCCTGTCTGAGCTTTTGAAACCCCAGATTCTGCAGTTCTTGTGGCCAGACAGAGGACATGGGGTGACCAGGTGTGGTTTGGACTGAGTTCTTTTTGAGGATCCCCTCTCTTTTAAACTAGGGATTGCAGTGATGAAATTCAAGAATCCTCCTGTGAATTCCCTCAGCTTGGAGTTTCTGACAGAGTTTGTCATCAGCCTGGAGAAGCTGGAAAATGATAAGTCTTTCCGTGGTGTCATCCTTACTTCGGTAGGTGCCTGTTCAAGCCTCACACACACACACACACACATCCCTGGTTGCAGTCAAAGTGGGGACCTGGAAAATCTAGAGGCCTTCATCATGAGGTGCCCAGTCCCCAGGCAGCCCTAATCACCACTCAGGGCCTCTAGGACAGTCTTCTGGAGAGCAGGTTCCCAGGTTTACCAGACCTGGACTAACCTCAGGGACCTGCTGAGCAGTCTCTGTGGGAACTTCATTGGAAAGGAAGTCTTTCCAGGAGTTACCTGAGGTCATATAGTCACTAGCAAACATAGCCAGGGTCTCCCAGGCTACTTTCCCCCCAGGAGCTGTGGGAGCTGGAGCTAGGCTCAGCAAGACATACGTCCCGAGAGCCTGGATCTGCTCTTCTTTGGGTAATCAGGTATCAGAGGGCAAGTTCTGCCATCTGAATTCTTGAGGGGAACCTGGCATTGCCTACAAGTGCTGGCAAATGCCAGGAACAGCACTGGCGAGAGCAATGTCTCTGAAGTCAGTAAGTGAACACTGCGGGGAGGGTGTTCTCGGAGGCTCGATCTCCAGCCAGTCTGGGCATCACATCATCTGCCCTCCCTAGTGCCAGGACACAAAGTCAGATGTGGAGTCACTTTATTTCAGCCCCTTTGGTCTTGTCGTTTGGGTCTTGTATCTCAGACTGGCCTCTAACTTGTTAGATGGTCAAGGATAGAGTGCCACCATGCCAGCCTGTGAGGTGCTGAGAACCAAATCCAGGCCTTTGCGGATGCCCGGCAAGTGCTCTGCCAACTGAGCTACATCTATATTATTTTTTTCCTTTCCTTTTTGGGGATGACACTGAAGATTGAAGCCCAGGGCCATCTGAACAGTGGGCAAGTGTTCAGCCGCTCAGCCCAAATTACATTTCAAATAGGCCCAAAGTATAGGTGTCTCCCTGTTCCTGTGTGCCACAGTAATACAGAGACCAGCCTGGGTCACAAAGGTGCAGGAAGCTAAAGTCATCAAGCCCCAAAGGGCCAGACTGCCTGGTAGAGAAACAAAGGCCACCAAATTCATGTCTCATTAATTTCTGTGCTTATTATCATTGAAACTATTAGTTTATCTATTCAGCCCATAGCCTTAGCAGCGCATCTCACAGCTAAGGTCACTGCAGGCCACCTTTTAATGCACCTAACAGATGGTGCTACATTAATATTAATAAGCATCTGTCAACGAACTACCACAATGACATCCATTAGTCTTACTCTATTAACTGTCCCAGAATTTGCTGTAGCCTTTTATCCAAGCCTATGTTTTTTACCCTACTAGTTAGTCTCTATTTACATGATAACACATGATGACCCACTAAATACACACATACCTTATAGCTAACCCCAGCCCATTACCACACACTGGGGCTCTCTCCACCCTTCCTCTGACCTCTGGCCTAGCAATGTGATTCCATTTCAACTCTTGTATCTTACTGTCCTTAGGCCTTACACCAAGTACTCTTAGCATATGTTGATGATGTGACATTATTTAATAATGAACATACCAAAGCCATCACACCCTTATTGTACGGAAAGGCCTTTGGGTTTTTTGTTGTTGTTGTTTGAGACCGGAATTCTCTGTGTAGCCCTGGCCATCCTGGACTCTCTTTGTAGACTAGGCTAGCCTCGAACTCACAGAGATCCACCTGCCTCTGCCTCCCAGAGGGCTGGGATGCAATCACCTTATTATCTGAAGCCTCCTCCTGCCCCCTCCCTTCTCCACAGGTTTTTTTTCCTGAGCTTTCTATCACTCCAGCCTTGTACCTATACATGAACTAGGTGGATGCTGACTGCCTACAGGAACTGTTCATGTAACCACTTGAAGCCTGCTTAATATATCAGTCCTAGCATCACGGTTTCCATCTCATGGGCTCACCACAGCTCATAGAAGGAAAGTAAAATCACATACACCATACCTTCCTAGCTATGGTTAGATTAAGACTGTACTTTACCGTTCTCAAAGCCTCAGGATACTCCAAAACATCATTTTGCTGTTGTTACTGCCCATGCATTTACTATAATTTTCTTTACAGTAATACCAATAATAATTGGAGGCTTTGGAAATTGGTTACTCCCCTTAATAATTGGAGCACCTGATATGTCATTCTATGAAGTGTTGATGAATATTCTACTGAGAGGTCCTCTTGTTTGGAGGCAATTCATAAAGATTATAATGAAAGGGCCTCTTGTTTGGAGGCAATTCATAAAGATTATAATGAAAAATGCCGTGAGATGAATGATCCTGAGGATACTGTATTTCGTGTGGTGTGGGCGTCTGGGTAATCGGAGTATTGTCATGGTATTCCTGAGGACCCTAGAAAACATTGAGGAAAAAGTGTAATGTTTACTCCTATAAACATAATTTTAAAAATGAATGTTTGCTAATGTTTCATCTAGAGTATACCCTGAAAAAAGTGGAAAACAGTGGACAGAATCAGCCATTATAGAGAAGACATAGAGAAGTGGGCAGCTATGATTCCAATAGGTGTCATGAAGGACAATGTCAGGTGAAAAGTGAGGCTCCCAGCTGTGAACAGAAGATAAAGCCTAGCGTCACCGCATACCAGAATTCGACCTCTGATGGGCAGCGAGCCAGCTTGGAGACTTTACTACAGTGGTGATAGTTATTGCAGCTGACGTGAAATAAACTCGAGTGTCTGCATCAAGGCCTACTGTGAATATGTGATGAGCTCATATGATAGATAAGTCCTAGGAAACCAATAGATATCATGGCTCAGACTGTTCCTACAAATTCAAATGGTTCTTTTTCTGCCTGAATAAGAAGTAACAATATGGGAAATAATTCTGAAGCCTGGAAGGATTAAAATGTAAACTTCTGAGTGGCCAAAAAAAAAAAAAAAAAAGTTGATGGAGAATAGGGTCTTCTCCAGCAGGATCAAAGAAGGTTGTGTTTAAGTTTTGGCCAATTAAGAGTATTAGAAATTTTAGAAATTCCATAGCTGGGTGGTGGGGCATAAGCCTTTAATCCTGGCACTAGGAAGGCAGACGCGAGGCAGGCAGATATCTGAGTTCAAGGACAGTCTACAGATTGAGTTCGAAGAAAACCAGAACTACATGGAGAAACCCTTCCTCAAATTGAAAACAAACAAAAAATCCCAAAACATATTCCTGCAGCAAGGACCCAGACAGAAGGGGTCATTAGGACAGATCACCTGAATAATGGAGTTTGATACTGTGCTGTGGCTGATGGGTTTCTGTTAATGATGGTAGTAATAAAGGTAATTGCACCCAGGATAGATGAAACATCAGCTACATGGAGAAAATAGTGTGCAGACGCACCTGGGTGGGCCAGACCCCAGCTAGTGAGGGGTAAGCCAGCTCTGCTACCGCGTCTACTGTTAATGCTGCCAGGAGAAGAAAAGGTGGAGGGAGAAATTAAAAGTTTATATTGTTTATTTGTGGGACTAAACAGCAGACTGTTTCTACATAGGCCATATTTACAGACGCTAGAGGTGAGGATTTGAATGTGACTCAGAAGGCCACTGTTCACCCAACAGTTGTCTTCCCAGATCACAGACATGAGCTGACTTGTAATCCTTAAATCTACTTGGTATGACTAGTAGGCATACTTTAGTTTATTTTCTTCACATGAAACCTGCCTTCTGGAGAGGTGGCTCAGTGATTAGGAGCACTGGCTGCTCTTGAAGACCTAAGTTCAATTCCCAGCACCCACAAGGAGGCCACTGTCCTCTCAGACTTGTCCCTTCTGCCAACTTCCACCCAATGTGGAGATGACCCACAGGTCCATTGTACCTAGTCTCATTAGAAGCATCTAAATTGGCTATGAATGGTAGCGCATACCTTTTATTTCAGTGCTTGGGAGACAGAGGCAGGTGGGTCTCTGAATTCGAGACCAGCCTGGTCTACAAAGTGAGTTCCAGGACAGCCAGGGCTACACAGTGAGAAGGGAATGTGGGGGAGAGCATCTAAATTTAGCATGATTGTCTCTGTTGAGTCTTTTCTGTTATGTTAGAGAAGGGGTGCGTTTCATGAAAACACAAAGTGAGATCAGCCCATAAGTATTGTACATCAGTTCATGATCAAGAGACATGGACCAGAGCACTGTGGCTCCAGGGTCACAGAAGATGTCTCTGTCTGTCTGTTTCCACTTCCTCACCTCCTGCAGGAGGTGCTGTGGAGCAAACCAACCATCTAGTTCCTGCTGGGCCAGGTACTGCCCTGTAACAAATCTACAACCCATGAACTCGGTCCCTGGCCAGAAAACCATGCAGAGGGGAAGTCCCCAGGGGAGGTTTTTTTTCACCTGAAAGCTTCAGAGCCATTTCCTGGGGATCTGCTGCAGACCCTAACACCTGGCTCTGTCCTGAGCGCTTTTCTGTAGTTCATTGGCTCTTCTGCCTCTGTTCTCCCCATACCTGCTGTGCTAGCTGTGTTGGGTCCAAGACATCCAACTGAGGACCCACATGTGTGGCTATGCAGTTCTTCTGGATCCTTCCTTTGCACCCTCACTTTCTTTTTGCCCTTGCTTGACCTTGGGACCTGCACCTGAAGTCTCCAGCCTGGATGATAGAACTGAGCACAGGGGTGTGCTCAGGTGTCAGACAGCTCGTACTTATGTATCTCTGAGCAGTACCTACTGTTACCTGTTCTGTTCTGCTAGAAAAGGACTAACATTCTAGTAAGTAGTCAGTTCAGAGGAAGGTCTAGGCTATGTCCCTGACACCATCAGTTCTGGACTCCTTGGAAACAGTATCTGGCTTCTCCCGGCAGGACCGCCCAGGTGTCTTCTCCGCTGGCCTGGACCTGATGGAGATGTATGGCCGGAACCCAGCCCACTACGCTGAGTACTGGAAGGCTGTGCAGGAGCTGTGGCTGAGGCTTTACTTGTCCAACCTGATCTTGGTGTCTGCCATCAACGTGAGTGACCACCAGCCCCCACACACACAGCTCTCAACGGCCTGCCCAGAAGCAGGGCATACTCACACTCTGACCTTCCTGGGCCAGACACACAGAGCAGAGAAAAAGCCACTGGGTAGGGACCAGGGCCTGCTGGCTGGAATGGGCCCTGAGCAGATCCACACTTGGAAAGTGAGAATCAGACCTGACCTTGGGAAGGAAGAGCAGTAGAGAAAGGATTGGGGCTCAACTTCAAAAAGCAGGGTTCTGGCCCCAGGTAGGGGTGCACACTGTTTTAATCCCAGCAATCGGGAGGCAGAGGCAGGCGGACCTCTGAGTTCAAAGCCAACCTTGTCTACTAGATAATGTTCCAAGACAGCCAGAGCTACACAGAGAAACACTGTTTCAAAAAACCAACAAAAACCCAAAAAGCAGGGTTCTCTGAGGGGATGGCTCGAAAGATCAGAGCCATGGGAACTGAAAGGAAGGATTGAAGAGAGAAAGTTGAGAATGTAAGGGCCTGGAAAAAGAGACATGGATAACTTGTCTCAATGTGGGGCATTAGAGTGCATGCAAGGAGGACACTGCCATTTTGGGACTCCCAGGAATCCTAGTAGGCCTGCATACTTACGGTTCCAAGGCCTGACAGCTCTGCCTGTAAATACTTCACCTCAGATAAAAGCTACAAAAGGAGAAGCAACTTGCTGTTCTTAGAAGATGAATTTTTTTGGCCCAGAAAGCTAAAAAGTCATACGGCAAGGGCTTTGAGCCAACTTGAGCTTCTTAAGACCCCAGCTGCTGATCCTGGATGACCGGTCTCAGTTTATATACATATCAGACATACTTGACCCAGATGCCAGTGCAGTGCCAAGAGCTCGTGCCTATCCTCGGACCTTGGAAGCTTGGGCACTCCGTTCTAAGGAATACTGCGGAGAACTGGGACACTTACAGAGCCAGTCTCTTGCTTCCCTCTGCAGGGGGCCTCTCCAGCTGGAGGCTGCCTTATGGCCCTTACCTGTGACTACAGGATTATGGCTGACAACCCCAAGTACACCATAGGATTGAATGAGAGCCTGCTGGGTATTGTTGCCCCCTTCTGGTAAGACAACAGACTGCACCCACACTTCCCTCCCTAGCCCAGGGGCAACCTCCCTCCCTGGCACAGAGCTGAAGGATGTCTTCATTCCAGGTTAAAAGACAACTTCGTGAACACCATTGGGCACCGAGCAGCAGAGCGTGCCCTTCAGCTGGGGTTGCTCTTCCCCCCAGCAGAGGCCCTCAAGCTGGGTGTGGTGGACGAGGTGGTGCCTGAGGACCAGCTACACAGCCAGGCTCACTCAGTGATGGCCCAGTGGTTGGCCATTCCAGGTAAAGAGCAAGCAGCCGGCAGCTTTGGGAGAAGTGGTTAAGGGAAACCCTTTTCCATTCAAGTGATCTGTCCTGATGAAACCAAAAGTTCTCACAAGTGCTGTTGATCTGTGGGTGATACTGGGGAGCAGGGGTGAGCTTCACAGGTCACTGCTGTTGAGGAGGGCTCTTAGAGGAGGGCACCTGGCTGGCCACAGCCACATGCTGTGGAACTGCAGGTCACAGTATTGATGTTTGACCTTTTTTGAAAGCTGATCTCAGTAGCTAAGATTTTCCTGAGACAGCCTACTTAATATCTTCAACTGTGGACTCCCCCTGCCTCCACTTCTTCAGTGTTGGATACAAGCATGTGCCACCAGTTAAGACACCAAAGTTTTAATGTCAGGTATTTCCCAAAGTTGCTGGGCAGGCCTCCTCGGAGCCCTCTTCTCTCGTGAGCCAGTTATCAGCACATACATACACAAGCAAGCATTTTCTGATACAGAAATGTGAATGATATAATTCAATGAAATAACATGTCGTTTGTAGTGTCAGAGATAGAACCTGGGGCCTTGTGCTCTACCACTGACCTGTATGCCCAGCCCTAAAGATGAGATAAAAAGGCGAATTTTAAGAGCTAGGCACAGTGGCATGTGCCTGTAATCCTAGCACTCAAGGGACTAAGAGAGAAGTGCTACTAGTTCAAGAGTACCCTGGGCTACAGAAAGAGACTGCTTCTGCAACAGTAATAAACACTTGCAGTATTCCCTTGTCTGCTCCTACCCTTTATTTATGTTGGTTTGTTAGACAGGGTGTTCGTATGTCTTTCAGGCTGTCCTTGAACTCCCTGCCCTGTCCCAGCTGCTCAAATGTTAGGACACCAACTTGCTCTGTGGTTCTCTGAACTCTCTAGGACAGTCCATATTTCAATATTTGAAGACTGTGTAGAAGAGCCCGGAATGGCACCATTCTCTAAAAGTGAACTTCATAAGTAACCTCATTTTTTTTTTTAGACCACTCTCGGCAGCTAACTAAGAACATGATGCGAAAGGCCACGGCAGACAACCTGATCAAGCAGCGAGAGGCTGACATCCAGAATTTTGTCAGCTTCATCTCCCGAGAATCCATCCAGAAGTCCCTGCACATGTACTTGGAAAAGCTCAAGCAAAAGAAGGGCTAAACCAAGGCAGCCATGCAGGTTTTTTAGTTACACGTGCCTTCTGGTCCAAGGGTTATAAACAAGGTATTTTTCAACTTAAAAACTCTCTTAGCTCTTTTTTTTCCTGACCTTAAAATGTCCTTTTCCAGATGGAAAGGTGGTTCAGTGGCTACACTAAGGGTACTGGCTGCTCTTGTAGAGGACCCAGGTTCAATTCCCAGTACCCACATGGCAGCTAATAACCCTCTCTTAACTCCAGTTCCAGGGGATACAATGCCCCCTCTGGCCTCTGAGGGTACTTTATGCAAAAACACATGCACATCCACACATGCAGGCAAAACACCCATACACACACACACACACACACACACACACACACACACGCATGCACACACACGCATGCACACATAACACTTACACACTATATATACATATACAAAAACACATACACACATTTTATATACACTAACCGTCCTGTTAACTGAGGTAGATAAGTCTGTCAGTAAAGTGCTTACCTTGCTGTCATGAGAGCTTGATGAAAAGCAAGGCATGGTGGACGCACCTGTAAACCCAATACTGGACAGGCAGAAAATGCAGATTCCTGGGATTCTCTGGCCAGCCAGCCTAGCATAACTAGTTGAGTGCCAGGGAGTCACCTTGTCTCAAAACAAGGTAGATACCTCCTTGACTTCTGGCTTATGTAAGTGTACACACCCAAAGAAGCTGTCCTTGAAGCCTAGGGCCCTACAGCTGCAACCACAAGCACCTCTCTGCTTGGTGAACACACCAGCCGCTCTGGACCTTGGGAGGTCACACTGCATGTCTACCTTCTTAAAGCAGAACTGTGAACAACATCCTCAGGGGGGCACCTACAGCCCATCCCTGACCTGTCCTGCCTGTCTGATTAGAACCTTTAAAGGCAGACAGTCACCGTCTCTAATCACCCACCAGGACCTCCAGAAAAAAAGCCTTCTGGCAACATACTTTTTCATTTAGAAAGAGTAGGCAGCTATCAGAGGAACCTGAGGAACAGGAATGTGGAGATTGATGACTAAAGCATTGCTCTCCTCCCTGACCAAACCTCCATCCTTGCTCCAGATAAAGTCTCTTGCAGCCCAAGGTGCCTTTCAAACTATGTAGTTGGGGATTGCCTTAAATCCCAGCTCTCCTGCCCCCACCGCCTGAGTGCTGAGATGCTGATGTGCGCCTTTGCTGCTGGATCAATCCCCAGGGCTTCATGCATACTGGGCCAGCACTCTACCAAGCGGGCTGCATCTGCTGCCCACTACTGCTTATTCTGTGGCCAGGTCCTGAATCTTACATTAGGTTTTGCAAGATCAGACTTGTAGGCTGAAAATGAGGCTTGAGTGCACTAGGTCCTTGGTTCAATTCCCAGAAATGCTCAAACAAACAAAAGCAAGCTTTTCTAATCCATCACAAGATTGTTTGTTTGTTTGTTTTTCCCATGTGATTCATGCCTATTCTCTAATCCCACTAAAGATGAGCTGTTTTTATTGACCTTGGGTTTCTCTCTGTAGGCACACACAGAATACACACACACACACCGAAGAGAAGTTTTAACAACATGACAGCTTTGTGTTGACAAAGCCATTTCCTGCCACTAAAGTGATGGTCCACCTGAGCATGAAACCACCACCCTCCCAAGTGATGGCCCACCTGAGCATGAAACCACCACCCTCCCAAGGTCTTGCCCAGCCCAGGATTTTAAGGGAGAAACTCCATAAGGCACCTTTGAAGGATTCAACCCAAGCGAGGGTCCAGGCTGGACAGGACCTTAGCGCCAACCAGTTGCCTTTGCTGTGGGGTTCCTTCTCAGAAGGTGCCAGAAAGTTCACTAGGGTAAGGGCAGCCTCCCTTGCCTCCTGCAGTGCTGGGTGAGAACACAGCCTCTGCTTCAGATGAGGGTCCTAGGATGCCTGAGGGCAGAATGACCATGGGCCTGCTCTGAAATCCAGCAGGGTACAGAACAATATTACCACCCGAGCTGCATGTGGTGGTTCATGGAAACATTTGAAGTTTGCACAGAGGAAAGAAGGACAGGAAGCTGGCATGGTCTAGAGGTGGTTTTCTCCAGGCTGTGAGGTGGACAAGTTAAGCCATCCAGTTCCCTGAAATGGAAATAGACCCACTGGGCATTCAGACCAAGTTTTGCAGCCTAGGGACAGAGGTCTCAGAAAGCATAGAGACCTCCTCCGACCTGTGGGTGTCCTGGCCAGGAGCGGCTTGTTTATTAAGCATGCAGCCATGTGCTCGACGCTGCTGTACTTCCTTTCATGGCTCTTCACAACAGCCCGATGAGGTAGGTGACGTTAGCCCACCTTACAGATGAGGAAACGGGGGCTCTAAGTCATCCTGTAATGTGTCCATAGCCATTGCCCACACCAGCTGGCCCTGGTGAGGGTCTGCAGGCCGCATATCCATAGCTGTCAGTGAGGCTTGAAGGTTACCTCCACAGGAAAATGGTCGCTGATGGCTAGAGCCTGGAGAGAGAAGGGTGGAGCTCAGCAATTCTGCAATTCTGCCTGGTGACTACCCTCAGGCCTCGCAGTACCCCTATGTGGCAGAGGAACCGAAATGTGCCAACAGTCCCTTCCTGGAAGACTGGCACTCTTAAAGATCCTTGTCTATAATTGCCTTTGCTAGAGGGAGCACAGCAAGTAAGCGATTCTGTGAGCCCTCTCCTGAGTAGGCTAGCCACACTCACCTGGGTTTGATCTAGGCCAAATTCCTCCTGAAAGTTGTGAACGGAGGCTGACTGGGGCTTCAGGCTCCTGCGCAGGTGGGCACCACTCACTACAATCCGGTCATAGGCACAGTCCGAGTTGCCCACTGTGGTGTCCGCACTGTCTGGGATGAGCCACTTGAACACCTCACTGCTGCGCAGGCGGATCGATGCCCAGTCATGTGCCTTCACGTACTTGCAATCAGCATTAAAGTCACCCAGAAACAGCATGTCCTGTGGGTAAGCACAGCAGGTAGATCTTAGCGGTACTCGGTGGGCCAGACCTGAGCACACCTGTGGTGGTCTCAGACATGAGTGTGTGGGAAGGGATTGCATACATCTGTGCTCCACTTGTCAATCAGATCAAGGTATACGTCGTAGAGGGCATCGATCTCCGCCACTGCCTGGTGTGGTGCTGCATGCAGGGGGATCAGCACCAGCTCCCTGGCAGCTGTGGAAGATGGGGAGAGTAGAGTCAAGGCCGGCCTGGAAGAGGGGGGTCTGGGAGGGATGGGGCATCAATCTCACCGCAGCTGGGAGCTGAGAATTTGACCACAAACGGCGCCCGGCTGAAGGCGTCCTCTGGGTCTGGATACTGGTACGTGCTGACCACTGACACTGCATCTTTCCTGGGAGCAGAGAACCGGGTGGTCTGTGGAGCTGGTCACCTCTGCCCGTGTCCCCTCCCTGCAGCCCACCCCTCACCTGTAGACAAACAGATACATTTCCTTGTATTGGTCCCGTCCAAGTGGCTTGCTGCTCACAAAACCATACTCGTGCTTGGACATGCTGTGGAGAGAGACGCCAGTCCCTGAGTCAAGGCACCAAACCGAGCAAGCTTGCGATCGTGGCTGGGGTTGTGGTGCCCGGCCCTGCCACACCTGTTAATTTGTTCCATGAGCAAGGACACCGCACTTAGGTCTGGGTCTCGCACCTCCTGCACCAGGACGATGTCATAGCCAGCCAGGATCTGGAGGAAGAACCCAGGGATGCAGTGTCCATTGGTCTAATTGCCCAGAGCCTAGCTCCTAGTCCCCATCTGCTGCCCACCTCCAGAGCCCTCCCTCTCCCCTCGTCCTCAGTTGCCTCCCATCCCATTCTTCCACACCTGCTGGGCCTCACCTGTGCTATGACACTGCCACAGTCTGGATCTGACACTTTGTGGTCACCAAAGCTCTGAATGTTGAAGGCTCCAATGCGCAGTCCTGTGGCCCCCATGGCACCCAGTGCCCAAAGTACTGTCAGCGGGACCCAGGGCCAACCCATGATGGCAAAGCAGAAAGCCTGGAGACAGGAATGTCCCAGAGTAACACCAACTCATACCAGGCCATACCATAGATGCTGCCAACTACATCTGGCACCCAGGATTGGCCGGCATCCCGACACATTCCATGTTTCTCAGGGGTGCATGATCTGTCATTGCAAGGATGGAAGGATTCTATTCCCATCCAGCCTCTAGCTCGGCCCAGACCCCTCAACTTACCTGGGCTGTGAATAAGAAGGTGCTGTCAAAAACTCAAGGGTCCCAAGTCAAGTGAGATTCAGTGCAGACTGAGGGCCTAATGTGGCCCAAGATGAACTGGAGTCTTAGACCTATGATTTCAAAGCACCCCAGGTATTTGAGGCCCTGGGCCAGGAAGGGGCTGGACTACAATTGGGAACCACCCCTTCCATGGAGTCAATTCCAGAACTGGCTCCCATTCCAGAGACCCAAGAAGGCAAGGGAGACAGGGCATATGCTAAGGCACTGCCACCAACTTAGAATCATGGCGAAAGTCCCTTCAATGCTACAATGAGAGGGACAGCCATGCCCACGCCAGCCTCTCGTTCTTGTCTCCAGAAACTAAATGGCCCAAATACAGCCTCTGTGAGCTGGATTCTCAGAAAGTCAGACTGGTAAATCAAAAAAGACCAGGCCTACCCTGCTCTGACATCTCCTACTACTTCTCCAACACCTATCCGTCACAGAGGAAAGCAGCAGCTACTCAGGCTATCCAAAGTTCTATGTCTCTAGACCAACCCCATAAACCCTGACAGTCCCAGATTTGGGGGTTGAGAAGAACACCTCACACCCTGGCAAGCGTGTGAAAGCTGGAGTCACAGATCCAGCTAGGTAGGGCAGGAGGCTGTCTGTCAACATGCCAGAGACACCCACACGCCTTGAGGCGCCACCAGGGCTGGAAGCCAAGTATGTGATTAGAGGGTGGCCTAAGCAAGCAGGTGTGTCCAGAGGGTACCTATAAAGGCACCTGTGCCAGCCCCAGAGGCTACCCCAATATCACAAGCTGCAGGTTTTTATGTTTTATTGTAAAGCAGAAAACAAACAAACCAAAAACCAAAACAAAACTGCATATTCACACTGTCTTCTGAGCAGGCAGGTGTGGGCAGGCACTCCGGGTCCTCACTGTACCACAGCAGTGGCCTTCACGCTATACGATGACTGTCTGCACCTCGATCTGGCCCTCTGGTGAAGCAATGACCAGCTCTCCTCCATGCTCAAGGATCTCTATGTCCTCTGATGACATCATTGTCACAGTAGCCTGCTCAGCGCTGCTTGGACCTGCACGGGCTGTGAGCACAGTGCCCTCACTGATTGCTGAAGCCAGTGTCATGGCCACCTGCTCAGTAAGACTCTCAGGAGTGGCAATGGTGATTGTGTCAGCAGCAGTTGCCTCGGAGCCCAGTGCTGCCTCCTGGTCCATGGTCACATTCTGCACGATGATCTGGTGCCCAGCACCGGCCTGGTGCACAATCTGCTGTACCACCTTCATGATGTGACTGTCCACCTGTGGGGACCATGGTTCAGCCTGGGGGGCTGCTCAGCAGCCCAGTGAGCCCCCCATACCACACCCAGACCCTCACCTCTGTCTGGGTGCCCTCAATGATCTCGGTGGCTTCACTGGTCTCTGTGTCGTCTGCAGTAGCCTGGACAGTCAGTTAGAGGTCATCATGGGCTGTCCTGAGTCCAAACCTGCCCCACCAGCTCTACACCCACCTCAATAATGTACTCTTGAGTATCAGCCACCACAGATGAGAACTCCACCAGCACGGTGTGGGGGTCTTCCGCAAGCACAGTGGCAGCCGCGGAGGGGTTCTCCTCAGATACCAGCAACTCCTCCACCTCCAGCAGGCAGCCCCCTGCCAACAGGGACGCTCATCTCAGTCAGGGCCAGCTGACCCCAGCCCTCCCCCTCTCCTGCCACCTGTGGCCCAGACCTTTGGTGCGCAGATGCCGGTTGAGTGTGCCATGCTCTGCAAAGCCTCGGCCACACTTGTAGCACTTGAAAGGCTTCTCTCCTGTGTGATGCCTCACATGCCGCACCAGTGAGCCCTTCTCCCGGAAGCCTCGGCTGCAAAACTGGCACACATGGGGCTTCTCTTCCAGATGCGTCCGGAAGTGCACCTGCTGGGCATTCTAGAAAGACCTTTCCGTGACAACCTGTTCTTGGCCATATCCCCACCCTCAGGCCTGAGAGGCCAACCATAAACAGTCTAGGCCAGGAGGGGGTGTGGCAGGACACTGGGAATACAGCCAGAGCCCCAGCTGGACAGTGGAGGGTACGTTCAGGCATAAGGATCTCAAGACCACAGGCCTACCTTGGTTTTGTACCGCTTGCCACACTGGGGACAAGGGAAAGGCCTCTCGTCTGAGTGGACACGTCGGTGGCCCCGCACATGAGCAATGGTCTTATAAAGCTTCCCACAGTCTCCACAACGGAATCGGCGCTCGTGCACATGCACCTCCTGGTGCTTCTTGAGCAGGTAGGCTTTGGGGAAGGCCTTGCCACACTGTGTGCAGGTGAATGGCCTCGGCCCTGAAGCCACACCCAATGTCAGGCCATTTTCACCACCCACAAGCCCACCAGTTGCCAGTCCACAGGCCACCCTAGCCTTGGACCCACCCACCCACCTCCCTGCTACCCACCTATATGACCTCTCTTGTGGGCCTCCAAGGTGGCTGCTGTTGGGAAAGTCTCAGTGCACTGAGGGCATGGGTGGGTCCTGGGCACAGTTGAAGCCTCACTGGCCACCTGCTGGGGACCACAGACCAACCTCTAACACCTATTGTAAGCTGTGCTCCAATGATACCAAAAACAAGAGCCAGCCCTCTTCCCTCCTGGCCTTAGATGGAAGTTAACAGACTAGAGGACAGTTACAGCAGAAAGCAACACTATTTAAGCTAGGCACAGTGGTACGTGCCTGAAATTCTTGGTAGAAGCAGGAGAATCAATAATTGAGGCCAACATTGGCTACACAGTAAATTTGGGGCAGCTTGGGTTACATCAGACTGTCTTAATTAATAAGCTAAGTATAATAATAAATAAATTTATAATAAAGGAATTAAAAGGCTAGCAGCTTCCCCTAGCATGATAAGCAGATACCGGGTCAACCCCACCAGTAACAGAAACCTACTGTCTCCATCTGCTCCACCTCCAGCAGTGGCAGCTCTGGGGGTCCATCTCCCAGGGACTGGGGACTGGACCCAGAGGGAGGGGCTGGCTCCAGAGCACTGTCCTCCCCAGCAACCCTCTCAAGGACAATGCCAGAATTCTGCATGGCCTGATGTAGCAGGTTCTCACGGCTGTTCTCACTGGAACAGGGAAGCTCCTCAGGGTCTGGGGACTGTAAGGGAGGTAGAGAAAAAGGAAGAAAGGAGGCCTGCCAGGCAGCCCAGCACAGGGCACCCATTCCCACCCACCCCACACAGCAGACTCATGACAGGCTCATCCTTACAGCTCCAATGGTACACAGCCAGCTGCCTTAGTTCTGACTAAATTCCATCTCATTCTCCCTAGACTTCACAATCCCTTAGCAGCTTCCCTGCCTTGACACGCCACCTACTAGAGAGTTCTCCCCACAGCCTAGTGTGCTTTCTTATGGGGGAGGGGCAACTTCACCCTGATCCTGCTGAACACATCCTGGCACTGTGTAGTCAAAGGGCAGAACAGCACCTACCTCTGGGGCCAGGGTTTTCATGCCCATGGGAAGTTCCTGCATCTGGACATGGACTTCATGGATAACAGTGCCCTTGGCATCTGTGACCAGGTGAATCACAGGTGATGTCTCCATGGGCTCTCCTGCCACTGAGGATGAAACTGGCCCCACAGTGGAGGCACTGGACCCTTTATGACAGAGTTCAGTAAGTCCTTGAAGAGCCTGGCAGCCAATTTTGGGAACACCAGTCCCAGCCTCCCTACCAAGCTGACCTGCAGGCACTTCCTCTTTGCCCACAACTGTGTCCTTGCTTATGCTGAAGCGGATCTTCTCTGTGCATGGAGTGAGAGATTTTAGGTGCCGAGTTAGTGCACCTGACTCCCGGAAGCTCTTTCCGCACTTGGCACATTTATAAGGGCGCTCATCTGTAGAGAGAACAGTCAGCCCCCAGTGGGGGGGATGGACAGGGTCCTGTGTTGAGGGACACGAAGCATGCAGGCCCTGTCTAGCCATCCAGAAGGACACAGGCAATCTGTAAGGGTCCCAGAGCCTGTCAGCAGGTTACTTAGTGTACCTCTAACCCTCACTTCACCTACCAGTGTGCCGCCGGTGGTGCCGAATGAGAGAGCCCTTGGTCCGAAAAGAGGCACCACAGAGCTTGCACTCATGGTCCTTGCGGCTGCTGTGTGTTACCATGTGGGCCTTGAGGATGCTGCCCTGTGGGGAAGGGGCAGTGAGGCTCGAGGCACCTCGCCGGATAGGAGTAGGCAGGGGAGCCAGTGGGCCCTTGGCCCCAGGGGCTCACCGTTTTGAAGGTCTTGTGACATAGCATGCACACGTAGCGGCCTTCCTTGTTCACCAGCAGCTTGACTTGGGCCTGCTCGCCCTCCCCAATAAGCCCAAGTTCCTGATGGTTAGGACTGCCTGGAGCCTCTGCCATCTCGCCATCCCCTGGCTCTGCCTCAGCAGCCACAATGACCTCTTTGATGTGCCCACTTCCTGAGGAGAGGCAAGTTAACATAAGCCTCAAGACCTATCACTACTACAGGCCCTGCCCATAGGGAATCCCTCCACAGGAGTCCACTGGAAGCCACAGAACTGTCCAGACCACACACCACCCCAACCCTTAGAACTTGGTGCCAATCTGCACTGAAAGAAATCCATGCAGCAGCCATTACAAGCAACCTGACATGGTAGACAGACCAGTTCCAACTCAGTAGAGCTGCCTGAAGTTCAGGGTCCCAAGACTGTGCCCAATATCTCCTTGAGGAGATATCCCATCCCTTAAACCAAGTGACACAGGAGGTCCTACAACCAGATGCCCAGGTAAATAGGCAGTGGACATTCTACTTCAGCTCCCTGCATTCTTCCTGTTGGATGGCCCCAGGCCCACCAGTATAATGGAGAGTTAGTTCTGGGGGCTGCCTTTGCGTAGACAGGCCTAGGCAGATTCCTGCCCAGAATTGACTGAAGAAACTAGACACCTGAGATAGCTAGAGAAAACGATGTCACGTTTTTGCACTTCTCACAGGATCCTGAGGAATGTGACAATGAGCAAAGCCACACTAAAAATGTATTTCACATTTTCTACTCATAAAAATGATGAGTGAGAACCAGCCAAGAAACTACTTCCTAGAAACCATCTCCATCCAGCTGGTCTTGTTTTGACAAGCCATTCTCTCAAAACAGAGTGAATGAGCACCATGACTCAGAAACAATTAAGGTTGTCTCTCACCCATGCTCCAGCCCAATGCCCTAAAAGTACCTTCCCAAAGGACAGAGACCTGATGGGTGAGGAATACAGGTGCACCAGCCCAAGAGGAAATTCTTTTCTACCTACATCCAATGCAGAGAACCTAGAGCTACTCCAAGCAGCCCCTGCTGACCAGCCTACCTCCTTCATTGCCTCCCCCCCCAACCCAGGCCATCATAAATACTGGTGGTCCCTGGATTCCCTTCCTTTGGGATGCCTACAAAGGTAAAGAAAGCAGAGGGTCCCTAAAATAGAGACTGCTGTGCTAACCAAAAGTTTGACACTCCTGAAGGTCGGGAGTGGGTGGAAAGGACCCAGCTGGCAGGGCCTGGTTATACATCAGAACCCAGTGAACTTGTTTTCCCAAATAACACCACCCACCACAGAAACTAAACTATGTGCCAGGCCAGGAGCAGGGACCCACCCCCTTACAACAACATTCCTAAGTCTGAGTGGCAAGGGGTGAGACTCCCTGTTGCAGGGACATTGAGAAAGGCAGTAGAAACCCAGCAGGTGTCCAGATGCCTCCTTGGGATGGGTAATGTGTCAGAGGCTCCCTTCCCGAGCCCAAGGTAGACTTCGTCAACACAGCCTTCCTCTTCCTGCCCAACTGATTCTCATAGATTCTCAAGGTCAAGTTCCATCCACTGTCTCAATCTCTTCCTGCTCACCTGCTCATTCACCCACCTGCCTTGGTCCCTGCAGAGCAATGATTATTCTCTTCCCAACATCCAACCCCATTATCCTTCAATGGCTTTTGAACACTCAGTCACTCATCCCTTTCCTGAATTCAGTCCCTGGCTCCCTCCACCTGTCCAAGCCCAGAACGCCCTTTGAATGCTCCCTGCATACTCAGCAGTCTCCAATTAATGACCACTTGACCCACCTAGGCTTCTTAGTAGCCTTTCCCCACTGCACATCAGAGAGAACTTAAATAGAAAGCATTAACCATCAAAGAGGCTTGGCGTTATATGCTCATAAAAGCCCATCAAGAACCAGGGCAACAATCCTCAGGCCAGCGAAAACATGCAGGGTGATGAAAACCAAGGTCGAGCAAGTCAGAGCCAGGTGAAGCAGCAGCACCCTCCTGTGTACCCCACTGACCTACAAAGGGAATTGCTGGGGCAAGAGACCATATAGGGTACAATGATGGTACTGCCTAGGGACAGGAAGGAAGAACCGAAGTGGCAGAAAAGTGGAGAAGACTAAGGACCAGGACAAAAACAGCCTGCAAAAACACATGAGAGGGACAAGTTCATGGTAACACAGACTGAAGATTCCCAAATATCTCTGAGTACTCCAGGGCCATAAAAAGTGCTGGTTCCCCTTCCTAAAAGAGCCTAGTGGCTCTTCCTGAAGGGCCTGCCCAGGGGAAGGCTCAAACAAGGCTTGGGCCCCTCTGTGGACAGGCCTTGCTCTTGGGAGAGTGAAGGATATGAGCAGTGGAGATCCTTCAGCCCTGACTACAATTAGCCATCAAGTCAATGCTCAGAAGTGGAGTGACCCATGGACAACTGGCTTACCAACAAGGTCAGGAGCATGGCTGATGTCTGCTGCCAGAGAGGCGGCCTCCACCACGATGTGGGCCACGGTGATGGGCTCCTCTGGGCCGCCCTCTGCTGCCGCTGGTACTACCTATCAGTGGGGTTAAAAAGACAGATGAGATGCATCTGTGGGTCCCCAATTTTACAAAGAATGTGGGCTCCCTCTGTGGAAGAGGGGGACGTGGGAAACACAGGCCTCATCCAGCCCATGTCCTACAGGAAGGCTGTAGGGTAGGTTCTCGAAGGAGCATGGCTCTCACTAAGCCTGGCCACAGAGTCAGGGGTCACCCCATCAGTTGAACACCTCTGACCACTACAGCCTGGACACAGATCAAAGAGCATACACAGTGAGGACTTGGATCAGGCATGAAGATGGGCTAAGTGCAGGAGTGAAGGTGTGGTGCTCACACACACAGCCCCAGCCAGATGGTCAGAAGAAAGGCCCCCATGGCTGTGGGACATACCTTCCTGGAAGGCACCCAGCAAGGTTGGAAAGTTAGGCCTTTTCTAATGTCATCTGAACCACTCATTCTCTGATGATAGCCTGAGGACACTGGCTTTTCCTAGCAGTACTGTGACCTATAGTATAGCTCCTCATGGTGTGGAGACCCCCAACCATCAATTTACTTTTGTTGTACTTCATAACTGTAATCTTGCTACTGTTATGAACTGTGATGTAAATATCTGTACTTTCTGATGGCTTTGGGTGACCCCTGTGAAAGGGTTACCTGACAACCCCAAAGGGGTCGTAACCCATAGGTTGAGAACCACTGTCCTGGTGGCTCCCTTCTCCTGGAGCCAAGTACTAGAGTGAACCTATAGCCTTGTGCAAGTTAGATAAACTACCACTGGGCTATATTACTAGGTCTCTTTTCATTAGTAAAGATATAGAAGATGTATTTATTTTCATTTCATGTATATAAGTGTTTTGCTTGTGTGTATGTATGTAAACCACATGTGTACCTAGCACTCACAGAGACCAGAAAGAGGGCATCAGAATCCACAGTATTAGAGGAACAGGTGGTTATGAGCTCCCATACAAGTGCTGGAAAGTGAACCTGAGTTCTCTGCAAGGGCAACAAGTGCTCTCACTGAGCCATTTCTCCATCCCCCTTTAAAATGTTATTTTGAGTCTAAGTTGCTAAGGTAGCTTCAAACTTACACTGTAGGCCAAGTTGGCCTTAAACTTGAAATTTTTCTGTCTTAGCCTCCTCTGTAGCTGGGATCTCAGGCATATACTATCAGGCCTAGCTAGAGCCTCTTCTTAATTCTACCCTATAAGACTGACGAGAGAGCATCCAGCATTAGGGATGCTGTCTAACTTAGGAAAACTATGTGAGTACATTCCCAAGCACCTTACTGGGATTCAATCAAGTATGCCATCTTCACATAGATACCAGGATGTAATTCAAGAGATCCCTGAGAAGCTTGTGTATAGGACAGGAGACAAGGGAAAAGATGTAAGTTTCCATGATCTCACACACAAGAAAGAAAGGACCTTCCTTCGAGCCCTGCTACCAACTATGCAGGTTGCTGAGAGGCTGAGTTACCCCAGGTCATCCAAAACACCACTAACCTCCTAATACAACCTGGCCTTCCTTCACTCACAGCCATGCCTGCCTTCTAACTAGCCACATGTCATAAACCAGCTGTTTCACAGATGACCCAAACCAGAGGAATGCGGATGGTAGCAGCTAGAAGGGACTCACCTCCTGGCCCAGCAGTGCAGTGGCAGCAGGGGTGGTGGGCAGAGCCTCTTGAGGGGCTCGATGGCAGGTCTTCTGAATCTTGTGTTGCACAAAGTCCTCCAGGGCAGTAAATTCCACCTGACAGCGGCCACATCTGTGCACATCATCCTCATCTGCAATAAGCCTAATGTCAAGAAGACTGGGGGCAATCAGGGCCTCATCCAGCTTCCCTTCAAGGCTGAGACAAGAGATACCCAAGGATGGTATCAGAACAAGAGCTGGTATGCCTGCTCACCCAGGAGCTGCTGAGAACACACTGGAGAAGTACCTTCAGGGCTGAGGAAACCCTAGGGTCTAACCCTATCCTTTAGTGGTCTACAGAAGCAAGGCCTAGGAAGGAGACCTGCAGCATTCTGCACAGGGTTACCCTGACCACACATTTTTCCTGCAAGGGCACACTGATGCTGTCATATCCAAAGTCCTGATGCTCCAGCCTCAAGAGATAGAGGGGGGATAGGAGGCATAAAACTCACCTATTCAAGTTTGGGAACAGCAGAGGACCCAGATTTGAGATTATTGGGGAGTTGGGGATGTAGCTCAATGATAGAATATTTGCCTAGCATGCATAAGACCTTTAATTTGGATCCCCAGAATTTTTTTTTTAATTTGTTTAGGACTGATGGTAATTGAATGAATAGGCACCTCACTTGCCACCTCAAAGTTATTTCCACATCATTTTTTGTTTGTTTGTTTTGAGGCAGGGCTTCTCTGTGTAGCCTTGGCTGTCCTGGACTCACTTTTGTAGACCCGCCTGCCTCTGCCTCCCTGAGTGCTAGGAGTACAGACGTGCACTACCATGCCCAACTTTTACATCTTGAGAAAGATAAAGTGGGCTAACTAGTTACATATATCTAGTGCACAACAGGGACTTAGAAGGTTGATATCTACAAAGCTCTGCCTACTAGGTCAGCTTTTTATTTTTATTTTTTAAGATTTATTTATTTATTATATATACATCTGTCTGCATGTATGCCTGCACACCAAAGAGGGCATCAGATCTCATTAGATGGTTGTGAGCCACCATGTGGTTGCTGGGAACTGAACTCAGGACCTCTAGAAGAGCAGCCAGTGCTCTTAACCTCTGAACCATCTCTCCAGCCCTTGGCCAGCTTTATTAAAACACAGAATTGCAGAGGCCCTCAACCCTGATCAACCTTACTACTGTGTATATGTGTGAAATATACTAGTTCATATATATGAAATACATAATATACTATTATGTATATGTGAAAATGAGCCTTGAACATGCCAAGCAAACATTCTGCCACTGGGTTACGCCAACACCTGACCACTCTTTTCTCTCTTCTGATGCTACGCTGGCCCCCATTGGGTAGCATCTGCTGCAGAGTAAACTCCAAGAATAAAGCAGTATGGAGCCGTTACACATCCCAGATATGCTGCATCTGGACCCCTCACCAGCAAGAGATACTGCCCACTCACTGAGGTCCTAATGTATGATGAGCATATTTTTTTTCTTTCTCTTTTTTATTTTGTTTTGAGCTAGGATCTCATGGCTTAGAACTCATTATTTAGAATCAGGATGGCTTTAACTCAGAGATCTTCCTGCCTCTGCAGTTCCAGTGCTGGTGTGCACCGCTCCTGTTCCTACCCACCCAACACACTTTTTTTCCTTTAGATTTGCCTATTTTTACTTCATGTGTGGGTGTTTTGCCTGCACGTATGGCTGCACTATGTGTGTGCCTGGTATCCACAGAGACCAGAAGACGGTATCAGCTCATCAGCTCACCTGGAACTAGAGTCACAGACAGTTATTACCTACTGTGTAAGTTCTGGGAATTGAGTGTGGGTCCTCTGAAAGAGCAGCAAGGGTTTTTGTTTTTCTGTGTTTTGGAGTGGGAGTTTTGTTTTGTTGTTGTTGTCTGTTTTATTTTTATTTTTTGAGACAGGGTTTCTCCGTGTAGCCCTGGCTGTCCTGGAACTCACTCTGTAGATCAGGCTGGCCTCGAACTCACAGAGATCAGCCTGTCTCTTCCTCCCGAGTACTGAGACTAAGGGATTGTGCCACCATCACCCAGCTGCAACAAGTACTCCTTCCTTCTAGCCATCCTTCTGGCTCAGCACCTAAAAATTTAATCAAATCATGCCAGCACCCTGGGGAAACAGATGACTAAGTCCATCCTAGAAAAATACTAAGATTCAAGGTCATTCAGATGAACCAGCCAGACTCATTGTCCAAAACAGCCTGCTGGCTTCCACTATCTTACACACTGAGTCCCACATCAAAGTCAAAACCAGCCTGGTACAAGGGAGGAGTAAAGTCGATGACAAATTAATGGTCAAATAAAAGGCCAAACCCAAGCTATGATTGTCCCATATGCCACCTGAAAGAGGGTGGTGCCCTCTGTATGGCTCACTCACCAACCAAGCACTGAGGTGCCTACCTTCCCCTTACTCCTCCCACTCTACCATTTAGTCTGACTCAGCACCGAGATATTGTTACTGACCCAGAAAAGGACACACCTAGAGCATTTCATACTCAGAAAAGGCCATCAACCAGTGGTTCTCAACATGTGGGTCGTCCATTTACATTACAAGTCATAACACTATGAAAACTGGAGGGGAATGAGGTGGCACACACCTGTAATCCCAGCACTCAGAGAGGCAGAGGCAGTGAGTTTGAGGCCAGCCTGGTCTACAAAGTGAGTCCAGGACATCCAAGGCTACACAGAGAACCCGTCTCGAAAACAAAACAAAAACTGCAAAACTGCAGTTATGAGGTAGCAACAAAATAATTCTATGGTTGGAGGTCACCACAAGAGAAACTGTATTAAAGGGTCACAGCATTAGAAAGGCTGAGAACCACTGCCCTAAAACAAACCCAAGAATATACAAGCCAGGTGTCATGGCACATACCTTTAATGCCAGCAATGGGGAGGTAGAGGTAGGAGGATCTCTTGAGTTCAAGGCCAGCCTGATCAACATAGTGAGTTCCAGGTCAGCCAGGGCTCTACATAGTGAGACTCTATCTTAAAAAACCAAACCAAGGAAACAAACAGAAACAAGAGAGAGAATCTCCAATGAGATTCCACTGAGCCCAAGCTGAAATAAGAAAATTACAATGAGACTGAGTCCTGTGGGGACAGGGAACGGCAGCCTTAAACTAATACCACTTGCCAAACAACTTCCTGTCTGATCAAATCTACAGCTCCATGGACTAACGCAGAGATGCCTAAACCATCCCTGAAGAATATCAGTACCTAGAGAAGTAATCCTTAGTGTACCCAACACAACCCTTGCCATACAAACATGCTTTTAACTTCCGTATCCTACTAGGAGAAATTAAAGGGTATATAGGGAGAGGAGTTACAGTCCCGGCTCGAATCTGATCCTTGAAAGGAACCAGATGGATGACCTAACCACTTTACAATTCTTGAACCTCAATTGTCCCCGTATCTTAAGTGAAGAGTAGTAATAATAGCTGGCCTTTCGAGGTTGGTTTAAGGAATGGTAAAAGTCCATACAGCGGGAGTGTTCCGCACATTCCGGAAGTCTTTGCTCCGCCCCGGGGTGAAGACCCAGGTGGGTCCTCAGTGGGGCGGTGCTGCCTGCCCAGGTCAGGTCCCTAATCCCGTTCTGGCGGGAGGCCCCGCCCTAGCCTCCAGCCCCGCCCGGGCTAGGCTCAGTGACAGAGGGGACGCAGGAGCCAGCACTGGAGAACGCTTGGGAGGAGCGAGCGGTGTTTGTTTGGCCGGGTCTACTCCAAGGGGCTGAAGAACGGGCTCCCTATGACCCCGGCACCTAGGCCCGGCGGGATGGAGGTGGCCCACGGGGTATCCCGTTGGAGTGGTGAAAATCTGCGTAAACTCGAGGAGCCTGGATCCCGGCGAGACCGAACACCGCAGCCCGGCCGCACCAGGCTTCTGTAGCCTCGTTACCTTCCTCGCTGAAGGGCGCTGGGAGGCCCAGGAAGCCGCCGGAGGACAAGGCCGCCGCCGCCGCCGCAACCCCGCCCTCGCCCGCTTCACGCCCGGCTTCGGCCCGAGCTTCTGCCGTATGAGCGGCCGTCACCCGCACTGCCATCGCGCCCTCCATGTCGCAACGCGCCGCAGGAAGATGGCGGATTTACGACCGTGTCGTCATAACAACGGGCCGCACCGAGGGCTGCGTGTGGGACAGGCAGGGGGCGGGACGAGTTTGACGGGCAGGCAGGGGGCGGGACAAGGGCGAGTTTGACGGGCAGGCAGGGGGCGGGACAAGGGCGAGTTTGACGGGCGGGCAGGCAGGTTGTGGCCTAGAGCTTCAGTAGCGGGACTGGAGGGCAAAAGTGTGCGTGGTTGTGTTAAATTGGCAGGACTTGGGTGGAGGCGGACTACCCGTGGACTAAAGAATCTGAACTCTCTCACGCTTCCTTTTTCAAACGTGAATGGATATTTTGTCTGCATATACGTCTGTGCACCGTGTGCATGCCTGGCGCCCGCAGAGGCCGAAAGGGGTTGTCTGATCTCCTGGAACTGGAACTACCAATGTAGGTGTTGGGAATTGAACCGGGTTGTTCTGGAAGAACAGCCAGTGTGCTCTCAGCCGCTGGGAGAATCTGAACTCTTTAGCGTCACTACCCAGTGTAGAATCCTGGGCTCAGATCAAGATTGCAATGTTAGAATTCCCTGATGGTTACTCTGGTCATGAGAAAAGAACTCCAGTTGAAGATAGTTCGTGTGCTCATTTTCAAAGACTTTTTGTTCTTTCACATAGTTTTTAAATTTTGAAAAGTACACATAAAAATAGCCATTTGAGACATTTAGTATAATGACAATGTTGAGTGCTTATCAACAAAATTTAGTTCCAAAATTGGCTAATTGGTTGGTTGGCTGGTTTGAGACAGGGTCTGGCTTTGTAGCTCGCAGTGGTCAGTACCTCAGGGCTGTAAATATGCCTGGATTAGTTCCAAAACATTTTCATCACCTGTAGCTCAGTTTGGCAGACGGCTCACCTACCATGCACAAAGTGCTGGCTTCAGTACCTATCACTGCATAAAAATGTGGCTCAGACTTAGGAGAAATGGAGGCAAGAAGATCACAAGTTCATGATCATCCTTGGCTAAATAGGGAGTTCAAGGCCATCCTGGGACAAAAGACACTGTTCCGAGAGAGAGAAAAATGACTGAATAATATTACATTGTATGAACAACACATTTTATGTGATTCATCACATTTACTTGCTTATATCTTTTTGGCTATTATGAACAGTGTTGCTCTGAACATTCTTACATAAGTTGCTTTTATATTTTCATATTGTTTCCAAGCTCCTTTTATTTTAATAAGGTGATTTTTTAAGTATCTTCTTTGAAACTATTTTGTTGGATTAATCCTCTTAAGATAGCAATCACTGGGGCTGGTGAGATGGCTGTTACCTGCCACCAAGCCTAACAACCTGAGTTCGATCCCCAGGACCCACAAAGAGGAAGTTGGCCTCTGAGCTTCACCTACACCCTGTGAAATACAAGCACCACACACATATACAACGTTCACTTGTGCTCACACACATACACACTAAAATGTAAGCCTTTTTTTGTTTTAAGATGCCAGGCAGATCTCTGTGAATTCAAGATAGCCTGGTCTACAGACAGCCAGGGCTACACAGAGAAACCCTGTCTCAAAAAACCAAAAGAGATAAAGAGTTAAAGGGCCAAGGGTTGAAGAGAGATGCTCAGTGGTTAAAAGCACTGTTTAGGGCTTTTAAGATATGCTGGTGCATATCTTTAATCTCTGCGAGTCCTGGTCTACAAAGTGAGTCCAGGACAGCCAGGGCTCTAATACACAGAGAAACTGTCTCAAAAATAAAAGTGCTGGTTATTCTTCCAGAGGACAGGGATTTGAACCCCAGAAGCTGCATAACCTCTAACAACCACCTGTAACTCCACTTCTATGGGATCTAATGCCCTCTTTTGTCTCCGCCCCCCCCCCCCGCCCCTGTCACTAGGCATATAAGTGTTACACAAAATATTAGATCAGGCTGGCCTCAAAATCCTAAGAGATTCACAAGTCTCTATTTCTTGAGTGCTGGGATTAAAGGATAAGCCAATATGCACTGTGCCTGGCCTGGCAAACTTATTTTATTAGGATAAAAGTGAATAGAAAATATGTTAACATAGCATACTAAAGCTCAACAAACATAAAGGAGGGATGATTGGTTTTCTTTTAAAATGTTTTTTTTATTTACATAGATTTATTTATTATTTTGTGTGTATGAGTGTTCTGCACCTCATGCATGCCTGATGCCCGAGTAGGTAGTCATTTTCCATGTGGGTGCTGGGAATCAAACCTGGGCCCTTTACAAAAACAAGTGCTCCTAACCACTGAGCCAACTCTCCAGCCCCAAAAGGTTTTATTTGGGGGGGGGGGGGTGTTTTGCCTGCATGTATGTCTATACACATTTATGCAGTACCCACAATGGCCAGAAGAGGGTTCCTACTTTATGGAACTGGAGTTACAGAAGGTTGTGAGCTGCCATGTTGGCTCTAGAATTCAACCACCACCACCCCTTCCTCTGGAAGAACAACCAATGTTCTTAACCACTAATCCATCTCTCTAGCCCCAAGCCTGGTCTACATAGAGTTCTAGGCCAGCCAGGGCTTCCAAGTGAGACCCTGTCTGAAAACAAATTAGATAAAATAAAATAATCATCCTATAAACTTTGTTCAAAGATAATCCATTGTCTCCATTCTGTTCTATTTTCTTTTTTAATGATTTTATTTTTATGTGCATTAGTATTTTGTTTTGTTTTCTGTTTTGTTTTGCTTGCACATATGTCTGTGTGAGGGTGTCAGACACCCTGGAACTGGAGTTACAGACATTTGTGAGCTGCCATGTGGGTGCTGGGAATTGAACCTGAGTAATCTGGAAGAGTTTGGAGTGCTCTTAACCACTGAGCCATCTTTCCAGTTCCTTGTTTTCTTCTCTCTCTCTCTCTCTCTCTCTCTCTCTCTCTCTCTCTCTCTCTCTCTGTTTTTCAAGATAGGGTTTCTCTGTGTAGCTGTCCTGGACTCACTTTGTAGACCAAGCTGGCCTCGAACTCACAGAGATCTGCCTGTCTCTGCCTCCCTGAGTGCTGGGATTATGAGGTGTGCATCACTGCACCTGGCTCCCTTGTTCTATCTTCAAAAGTGAGAGATATGTACTCTTGTACTGTGTGGAAGCCAGAGGATGATGTCAAATGGCCTCCTGTATTCTTCTTCACCCCATTCCATTGAGATAAACTCTCTCACTGAATCAGAAGCTCACCATTTTTTGGTTAGGCTGCCAACTAGAAAGCCCCAGTGACCTCTGTCTCTACTTCCTCCACCAGTGCTGGGACCACAGGCATACATGGACATGCCCAGTTAAGTTTTTGGGATTTTTTTCCTCAGTTAAGTTTTATTTTTGTTTTGTTTTTTCTGAAACAGGTTTCTCTGTGTAGCCCTGGATTGCCCTCTGAAGACCAGGCTGGCCCAGAACGCTGAGATCTGCCTGCCTCTGCCTCTGCCTGAGACCAAAGGTGTGCACTACCAAGCCCAGTTTTTGTTGTTTTGTTTTAAGCACAAGGCTGGAGAGCTTTCAGGGGAGAGATGGGCCCAGAATCCTGGAAAACTTCCCTCAAAGATGTACTGAAGAGGAATTGAAAAGCCAGCATCCAGGGACTACCAGAGTGAAGAATGTTTAGAGAGAGGGTGTAGGGATGCCCACCTATACTTCTCGCACTTGGGGGGCTGAGGCCAGTGGATCACCAAGAATGTGAAGCTACACATTAATGAGTTTACCAGCCTGGATTACATAAGAAACCCCTATCTAACCCAGGTGGTGGAGGCCCATGAATTTAATCCTAGCACTCGGGAGGCAGAGGCAGGCAGAGCTTTGTGAGCTGGAGGTAAGAAGAAGAAAGAAGAAGGAAGAAGAAGAAGAAGAAGAAGAAGAAGAAGAAGAAGAAGAAGAAGAAGAAGAAGAAGAAAAGCCTCTATCTTACAAAAGAAACAACTAGGGGAGGAGATATTGAAATAAAAAACCAAAGGGACATGACTTGGGTGTACGTGTTATGCCCAGATAGTGAGACACCGCCCCCAAAAGACCACCTGGAACAGGAATCCGATGCAAACACACGAGGGCTTTATTCAAAGTCGATCGTCCCTGACACAGCAGTTCAGAAAAAAGTGGCCCTGAGCCTCAGGAGGGCAGAGTTTTTAAAGGAAGAAACCGCAAGCAGGAATTCCAAACCTTGGTATTACAGGATTGGGTAAGGTTGGGTAAGGGTTCAGCAAGTGAGGTGTCCTTTAAGCTGATTGGTTCAGGCCATCTGTCCAAACCAAAAGGGGGAAGAGGTTATCTGTAAAAATATCTGGTCCTTATTGCAGTTATTCATTAACACATTCTGCAGTATTTCCTGGAACCAGCTGGGTGGAGGGCCTGTGGTATTTACTGGAACCTGAAGGAGTTAGGTTATCCTGAGGACAACAACCTCAAGATGGAATCTGAGGAAAAAAATGGAGTTACTTTTAACTTCTTCATTCCCCCCCTCTCTTCTGGTAGCTAGGGAGGCCAATCTGGGCTCCTCAGAGATCTGATAGCTGAGTATTGAGTTGTTGATATCGGTATCTCAATACCATTAACTGAATAGTTCCCAATCCTTGTTTTATATATTGTAATAGCTTATTAAGAATGCAAGGCCCAAAGGTTAACAACAATAGCAGAATGAGGAGAGGTCCTGCTATGGTGGAAACCAATGTTGTTAACCAGGGAAAAGCATTAAACCATGATTGGAACCAACTTTGGGATTGTTCCCATTCCTTTTTTCTCTTTTCGAGGCCTGCTCATACGTTGGCCATAGAATCTTTAACTATACCTGAGTGATCCACGTAAAAGGGCTGAACAAAGCCCCCCTCGCTGTAGGAATAAGAGGTCTAATCCTCTTCTATTTTGTAATACAACTTCAGCCAAAGAGGACAATGAGTCCTGCAAGTGGGAGATGGCGGTCTCTAATCTACTGATGCCCTCATCTAAAGACTCCCTAAGCTGCCTATAATGTTGATCCTGGAGTACCAAGGAAGAGATTCCCGTTCCAGCCCCTGCAGCTCCAACCCCAGGATGACAGCCAACATTAGGATAGAGATGGGTTCCCTCTTTGTTCTGACATGCAGGTCCATTAGGGTAGAGGGGGAGTCCCAGAAGGAGGCAAAGTCTTCTCCACTGTGGTAGGTTAGATGGGGGATTAGCACCAAGATACAGAACTGGCCAGGGAACTGTAACAGCTGGCCGTGGGCACAGGGAGTCAATCCTGTTGAACAAGCCCACCAGGTATTGGTGGGAGGGATCAGAAACTTAGTCTTCTCAGAACCAGTGAGGTCCTGAGTTAGATTACAAAACTCTTTATATTCCTTAGCAACATCACCTATGCACATCCCTGTTCCCTGGCCTGTAATTGATTGGAGTGTGAGTCTGGTGGAGGAGGGTTCCTGCCGTCTACACAGACTACGGTTATCAGAGGAAATATAGTTGCCCATGGTGGCGACACCATCATAATAGAGAGATTTTGCACTGTAGCATAACTAACAGGACTGGGTTAAATCAGGCCTACATCTGTTAACGGCTCAGTAAGTATGTACCATGAGATCCTACAAGAGATCAGAATTGGTGTCCTGGATGGGCAAATGGTTAGGGAGGTGGTCACAGGTCTCACAGGGCCCTTGGATGCAGGAGCTGGTTTAAGTTTGGGCGTGACCATTGATTTGTGGGGCCCTTGGGTATAGAAGCTAGTTTGGGTGCTAAGACTGGGTTCAATCCTAGTCCAACGGGTAGTCAGGACTGGACTTATGGAGAACCTTGATGATTCCTCCATTATCGTATCCGTGTTTGTACAGTTAGATACCAAAGTTTTTACCTTTTTCCCAATTGTAAGATTTTCCTAGCTCAGTAAAGGTCACCTTGAGTTGGTTACAAGGCTGCTTGGCTTCCTTTGGTTGAATAGCTCCCACATAGTCACAGTTTGATTCAAGATCCCTCTGGAAAGCTACAAGGCCTCTGGCCTTGGCTGATGAAGCCAGGGGCCCTGAATTTTATACCCCCAACTAGCACAGAAATAGTCCTCAGACAAATGACCACATTTATGCTTCCGCCAAGGTGGGCCCTCATAAGTTGAAGGACATATATAGTAAAGGACTTTTCCTACCCTCAGCCACCATCCATTGGGGATGATTTTAAGAGATCAAAACTAGGCTTGGGAAACCAGGTTCACAGGGAACCACCTTTGAGAGTCTAGTAATAACTGTTCCATAGTCACCCTTAAGCATCCAGGTTGCTTATTTCCTTTGGCTATAGAGGAGGTTCCTTTTTGATGTCCTGGGCAACAGATGATGGCCAATCTTTTAGGCAGCCAGAGTGCTTGGAGCAGTTGCAGAATCTCTTCTTTATTTTTGATGGTTTTTCCTTCAGAAGTAAGCAGGCCCCATTCTTGGTAAATGGGACCATGTACATGGGCGTGGCAAAGTGTACCTGCTATCCATGTAGATATTGACTGCCAAGTCTTTTCCCAAAGTTAAGGCCTTGGTCAAGGTTATCAACTCAGCTTTCTGTGCAGAGGTTCCTGCAGGAAGAGACTGGGACCAAATTACCTCTGTCTCAGTAGCTATTGCTGCTCCTGCTTTTCTCTGGCCCTCATGGATGAAACTGCTTCCATTCGTGTACCAAGTGTGATCAGCCCTGGTAAGGGGAACATCCATCAGGTCTGGCCTGGTACTGTGCACTTTGGCCAATATCTCAGTGCAGTAATGTAGAGCGGGGTCCAGGTCTGGGTCCAGTAAGAGGGTTCAGGGAAGTAGTTGGCTGGAAACTGATCCTGCTACGGTTGATCAGCAGGGTCTGGTAACTAGTCATTCTGACATTACTAAGCCATTTATCTGGAGGTTGTTTTAGCCCTCCTTCAATGGCATGTGGGACAGAACAATTAGGCTTTGCCCCTGGGTAAGCTTATCTGCATCCTTGGCCAATAAGGCAGTGGCTGCGATGATGCCCAGGCAAGGGCGCCATCTGGCCGCTACCGGGTGCAACTTTTTGGACAGGTATGCCACCAGATGCTTCCAATGTTTGAGTTAGGACTCCCTTGGCAATCCCTTTTCATTCATCCACAAACAAGTGAAAGGGCTTAGTAATGTCCAGCAACCCTAAAGCTGGTGCCGACAGCAGGACCTGCCTTAACTTGTCAAAAGCCCTTTGTTGTTCCAAGGTCCAGTTAAAGCTATCCGTTTCTTTTGTGACTTCATAAAGGAGCTTAGCTATTTCTGCAAAGCCTGGGATCCAGAGCCTGCAAAATCCCACTGACCCCAAGAATTCCCTTACCTGGCAAGGACTGCTTGGAACTGGAATGCTGAGGACAGTCTCTTTTCTGGCCTTGGAGAGCCAGCATTGTCCCCCTTTCAGAATACAGCCAAGGTAGGTCACTTCAGTTCTGCAGAGTTGCTAGGCTCAGTACCCTAGGTCTCCCAGGACTTGTAGGAGCCTCCGGATCCCTTCCAGACAGCTTGTCTGGTCCCTGGCTGCCACCAAGAGGCCATCTACATACTGGAGAAGGGTAACATCCGGGTTGTTAGACCAGTACTCACCCATGTCCTCATGCAGGGCCTCGTTGAAGATGGCGGGTGAGTTCGTAAATCCTTGGGGTAGGCATGTCCAAGTTAACTGTCCATTGGTTCCTGCCTATGGGTCATGCCATTAGAAAGCAAAGTATTCCTGGCTTCGGGATGCCAGGGGAGGCTGAAGAAGGCATCCTTCGGGTCTAGGACGATAGAACAGTCTCTCCCAGGTAGTAGGGAACTCAGCAAAGTGTATGGGTACAGTGGGGTGGATGCTCTTAACCCGCCAGTTGACTTCCCTCAAGTCCTGGACCAGCCGATAGTCATTTGAGTTAGGCTTTTTAACAGGCAACAGGGGCGTTTTCCAGGCAGACTGACAAGGCCTGAGAATCCCAAGTTTGAGTAATTTACAGATTACTCAAGGGGTTATTCCCACTTTTGCTTCCAGGGACACTGAGCATTGGCATACCTGGGCTGGATCCGCCCCTGGCTTAAGCTCCACGAACACTGGTGGCCGGCCAGTCCCTCCACCTCAAGAGTTACCCTGGGTTCGGGGAGGGGATCCAAACCCAGTCCCTTTCAATCACTGTCTCCTTCAGCAAACATGACTCTGGGCTTGGATCTTTTCTTTGGGCATTCCCTTGCCCAATGGCCCTCCTCTTTACAGAATACACATTGATTCTTACCTAATGGCGTTCAGTGTCTTCCCTCCGGGTTTTCAGCTGTCACAGCCAGGAGTACTTTAGCCAAGTCCGTATTCTGCCTCTTCTCTGCCTTGTCTGCTTCTCCTCTGGGCTTCTGCCTCTTCTCTGCCTTGTCTGCTTCTCCTCTGGGCTATCTCGGTTATTGTAAGCCTCCTCTGCCAACTCAACTACATCTCTCAGTGACTTTTCTCCTAATCTTTCTTGGTTTTGTAACTTCTTAATATCTAGTGCTGACTGGTTAATGAATGCCAGGGCCACTGATGATTTTTGATCAGAGTGTTCACGATCATAAGAAGTATAATGTCTGTAAGCCTTCATGATCCTCTCTAGGAATGGCGCTGGGCTTTCATTAGGCTCCTGCCCAACGTCATACACCTTTACCAAATTAGTGGGCTGTCTGGCAGCCATTTTGAGACCTGCCCACAGAGCCTGGTGGTAAACCAGGAGATGCTCCTTACCTTCACCTGTATTGTAATCCCAGTTGGGACCAGTAAGGGGAAAGGCTGCATCTGTTGTGGCTGGGATCGCCTGTATCTCCCGGAACATTTTTTTGAGCCTCTAGAAGAATGTGTTCCCTCTCTTCTGTGGCGAAGAGAACCTACAAAAGCTGTTGACAATCATCCCAAGTGGGCTGGTGAGTAAACAAGACAGTTTCTAAAAGGTTAATAAGTTGTTTGGAGTTTTTGGAAAAAAAGAGCATTTTGTGTCCTCCAGTTATAGAGGTCCGCGGTAGCAAAGGCCAATAACGAGGAGGTTGATTCCCATGCTGATCTGCCAGCCCTGTTGCCCATCGGTGAAGAACAGTGGACTCTGCTTCCTCCCCCCATCCTCAGGGGACATGTTGCACCTACTCCTTATGCCCCAAGAGGGTCCCCTTCCCTCTCCTGGAGTTGGTGCCGTTGGAGCAGGTGGTGCTGGCGCTGGCTCTGGCATGGGTCTTTCTTCATTGCCCAGCGGGACAGGTGGAGGGGACCTGTAAGATGGAAAAAATGAGATCTTCTGGAGTGAGTGTCCTGCAAGACAGGGTAGAGAGGAGCCGTTAGCTTGGGAGTCTCTCACTCGCCCCTTACCAGTGTTGGCACAGTTCCTGTTGACGAAGAAGAATTGTTAATAGGAGAAGAGAGAAAAGGTTTAACACAAAGAGGTAGGTTAACAATTCGGTCCTTCCAGACTGTACTATAAGGGACCTGATCCATGTGCTTTCTGAAATACTTTGTCCTCTACTGCTAATATGGTAGCATGATGGAAAGTTCCCTCCGGCAGCCATCTGACATTAAAAGTTGGCCATTCTGAGCTGCAGTATGTGGTCATCCTTCCTTTTCTTACATCTACTGAAAAGTTATGAGCCCTAGCCCTAACTTCTTTGAAACGAGCCAGAATGAGATCAAGGGGGTGAGAGGTGGTCTGTCCCACAGTGTCCATCACAGTCCAATACAAACAAAGACACACAAACACCAATAAAATAGCTGCTCCACAACTGGAAACAGAAACAGATCCCAAAACTTGGACTCACAGACTCCTGCTGTGGAATCTGAAAACAGCATGGAGAGGAGAGTAACTGACAGTTATGCTCTCCATTCTCCACCAAAAATCTCTCCAACTGATGGGTGGGCTCTCAGTCAACCACCCCAGAGCCAGGGACATCTCCCTGATCCCTGCAGATGTGATTCTCCAGCGCATCCGTTCTTACAGCTTGTACAGACAACTTGAGAACCAAAAGCAAGCACAAAACACAGACACTGCACAGAGACACTTACAGGCTGACATAAGACCCTCTACGTTGGGGTCCAGGGAGTCTGGGGGATTCTAGATGAGCCCCCAAATGTTATGCCCAGATCGTGATACCCCCCAAAAGACCACCTGGAACAGGAATCCAATGCAAACACACAGGGCTTTATTCAAGCACAAGCTTGGGCTGCCAATCGTCCCTGACGCAGCAGTTCAGAAAGAGCGGCCCTGAGCCTCAGGAAGGCAGAGTTTTTAAAGAAAGAAACCACAAGCAGGGATTCCAAGCCTAGGTATTATAGGACTGGATAAGGTTGGGTAAGGGTTCAGCAAGTGAGGTGTCCTTTAAGTTGTTTGGTTCAGACCACTTGTCCAAACCACAAGGGGGAACAGGTTATCTGTAAAAACATCTGGTCTTGATTGCAGTTACTTATTAACACATTCTGTGGTATTTACTGGAACCTGAAGGGGAAGGTTAGGTCATCTTAAGGACAATCAACTTCAAGATGGAGTCTGAGGAACAAAATGGAGTTACTTTTAACTTCTTCATAGGTTAATGTGAGAAACTAGCCCAAAAGAGACAGAGAGCCTCCTGGGCAGAATTTTCAGAGGCAGACAAGGACTCCTGCTCTGTCACTTCCTGGAGATCAGAACAGGGGACCTTGACTAGGATGTCTGGGGCCCATGCAGGTCAGCAAGCACAGGAGCAGATCACTGCAATTAGCATGCAGTGTAGTGTGATTTCTCTTTTGTGCCTATCCCTTTAAAGGACCCCCAGTTACTAGTCCACTGGGCCTTCAAGAATTCTTAGCCTTTAGAACTGCTTGACCCTATGACCTTCAGTGTGGGATATAAAAAAGCTAGCAAAGTCTGAGAAAGGAGATTGAGTGAGAGAAGAAAGCAGGTGATGCAGAAGCTATAGAGAGGAGACAGTTGAACCAGGAGAAGCTGAGTTGAGCAGATAGGCTAGAACAGTTATAGTTTGGAGCTCCTAATGTTGAGAAAACTGGGAGAAGAGACTGTTTAAGCAGACTGTTGGAGAACTGAGGAACAGTTGGAACAAACGTTTGAAGGAACTGGGCTAGAAACTGGGAGACACTGTTGGGGAAAATTAGATTCAGGGATCTCTATCTGTCTCTCCTCTCTATCCTTCTTTCTCTTCTCCCTAGTGTTACTGGGTAAAACAAGGTGGGGGATAAAGGGTGGGAAAAAGAAGAACCCACAAAGTAGCAAAGAACAAGCTTCAAGGCAGCAAAAGAGACTCCCTCACCTCAGATGGCCTCATGCCCTGGACTCCAGCTAAACACCAAGTGTTGATGTCCCATGACCATCATGATCAGGAACCTCAAAATTCCTCCTTTTTAATTTTTTTAAATTGAAGGATTTTTCTTTCCAAAGAGAACATAGGTTTAGTATGGAAAAAATTAGGAAAACTCCTGAGAGTGGGAAGAGTTACAAGGGGAAAGTATCTATTCTTTACATTTTGAGACAGGATCTTGATAAATCGTTCTGGCTGACCTAGGATCTGGCCTGGCTTCAGAAGAACAGCGAGGTTGCCCACCCCTCTCTCTTTCAGTCTTCGGTATCTAAAGCTGGCCTTGAGCTCCCTATGTAGTCAATGCTGATCTTGAATTACTTTTAGACTTATTTATGTGTGTGAGTGTTTTGCTGCATGTATGTGTGAATATATGATTTGTGTGTCCAGTGGATGCCCCTCAGAGTGCAGAAGGTGGCACTGACTCCCCTCAAACTGGAGTTAACAATTTTGAACCACCACGTGGGTGTGGGAACTGAACCTTCGTCCTGATCTTCCTTCCTCCATTTTCCAAGTTCTGGTATTATGAGTATATACCACCACGTCCAGTATTTTTCTGGCAATGACTCAGAGTCCCGTGCAAGCGCTTACACACTGAGCCCTACCCTTAACCCCTGTTGTTGATCTGAGGCAGGTTTTACTTTGTAGCTGCATGCTGGCCTGGAACTCAGAAATCCTTCTACTGGGCAGGCAAGAAGGGTAAGCAAGTAAAAGCACTTGCCATACAAGCTTGACATATGAGTTTAATCCCTGGAGTTCACGGTGGTGGTAAAGAAGCAGTTTTAAAAAGTTGTCTTCTGGGCTGGAAAAATGGCTCAGAGGTTAAGAACATTCATTGTTCTTCCAAAGGTCCTGAGTTCAATTCCCAGCAACCACATGGTGGCTCATAACCATCTATACTGAGATCTAGTGCCTTCTTCTGGTGTGCAGGCAGAATGCTATATAAATAGTAAATTAAAAAAATCTTTAAAAAAATTTGTCTTCTAGCCTCCATTTGTACATTGTGGTATTCATATACGCACACTCACTCAAATACACTCATACACATCAAACACATTCTGTCTCTCTCTCTCACACATAGTAAAAATAATAAATAAGGAGCCAAGTGTGGTGGTAAACACCTTTTATCTCAACACTCAGGAGGCAGAAGCCTATGAGTGCAAACCCATCCTGGTCTACATAATACCCTATATCAATAAAATAAAATAAAATTGGCCCTCTTGCCTCAAATTTCTGAGCTCTGGGATTGTAAATGTGAGGCACTATGCCTAGCTATGAGCTTCCTTTTTACTTAGATCACTAAAGCAATAACATTGATAATGCCTGCACATGCTCTAAAGCACTGTAAATTCACCTATCATAACGGGTCTCTGTACTACTTATTTTATCTCATCACTGTGATTAATACTGACAAGCAGAACTTGAGGTAGGAAGGGTTTGCTTTGGCTCCTAACTTGAGGGAACACCCCATAATGGTGGCGGAAATGGTTGGTAATGCAGCTCAGTTGGTATAGGGCTTTCCTAGAATGCTGGAAGCCCGTGTTCAATATGCAACATTGCATAAACCAGGCATGGTGTCATGTGCCTGTACTTTTAGCAGTGGGGAAATGGAGGCAGAGGGCAAGAGGCTCAGAAAATGAAGATTATCCTTAGCTATGTAGCCAGCTCTAAGACAGCCATACATACATAGATCAAGTATCACACACTCTCCCCTACCACTGCCTGTTTCACTCGTGGGATGTTCCTCGCGTGGAAGGACACGACACTGGGTGCCACCTACGAGAAGACATATACCGAGCACCAGCTGTGTGTGAAGCACACAGCAAGATGTGTTTCTGTCCATCCACAAGGCTGCTGCACCGTGAAGGCCACTGTCTCCTGCAGACCCTTTCAGGATCTTTCCCACAGCTTTCTTCCCTCCTTTATATTTCTTCCACTGCGTGGGCTCAGTCCCTTTCACTGACAGACATGCCTCCCAGTCCACTCAGCAGAGGAGGAAGCAACCGAGGTTAGCCCTGCTCTGCACTGTCTAGCCAACAGCCTCTTGTTGCTCAGTTTCCTCACCACTGTACTGTAGACTGGCCTGTGATTCTGACAACAGGAGGAGTACCAGTTGTCTGCATACTTACCAAGTGTCCAAGTTTAAACCAAGGCAACTGGGTAAGTTTTAGAAGTCTGGTCACATCTGTACATATTTGGCATTCTCCACTGTGGCCTGTATGCCAAATCAACTTGGGGTTACTAAGTGATAAAACCAGTATTTGTAATCTTTTGTCAAATGCAGCTCTTCTTGGGGTCAGCTCAGCTCCCCAAACTAAAGGTGAAGACACAGATGAAGTAGTTCTCCTAGACAGCATGTACTCCAGGCAGGAACCCTGCAGTCCATGTCCTCTAAAGCTGTGTCCTTGTCCTTCATCTTTTCCAGACCAGCAGAGATAGGATGCTCTGTAAGTGGGACCCTTATGAATACTGAGGTCATTGGCTTGTCCGATGAGTTTAAAGACAGAAAAGATTTAAAAAAAAAAAAACAGTATAGAGAGAATTGGGGTCAAAGAACAAAGTAGGAGGTTGGCAATCTCCAGGAAGCTGGGAACTACTGTTACTCTGACATCTGTCTCTAGTCAACGTGATACTGATAAATACACACCCCAGAAATGGGAACACATATCCTCACATTCAAACATAAGAACAACAACGTTCACAGGAAAATTACAACAGCGCACAGAAGCAGAGAAACATGTGAGACCACAGGTCCAGTGGTGGAATGATTTTACGATGGTCCAGGAGACAATTCAGTTAAACAAACAAACCAACTGAGGATGTATTTCTCAAACATAATGTTACTGAAGTGTGATAACTTGCCAGGTGGTGGTAGCTCAGGCCTTTAATCCCAGCACTCAGAAGACAGAGCAGGCAGATCTCTGTGAGTTTGAGGCCAGCCTGGTCTACAGAGCGAGTTACAGGACAGCCAGGGCTACAGGAAAAAAGCCCTGACTTGAAGAAAAGACAGGAAGAAAAAAAGAAAGAAAAGAAAGGAAAGAAAGAAAAAGGAAAGCATGATAGCCAAGGGCACATGTCATTTATAAGATGGTCCTGTAATGGACAGGGCAGCCCGTGCCTGAAAGCCCAGCACTCAGAAGCCTAGGGCAGGGGGAAAGCCTAAAGTTCCAGACCAGCGCAGGCTAGAGTGAAAATGCTGTCTTTGAAAAAACACAAAACAAAGAAATCAAAAGGGCTTGGAGGTGTAGCTCATTGAGAGGCTTGCCTGGCATGCACAAAGCCCTGGTCAGTGGTCAGTACTGAATAAACTGGACATGGAGGCTCATCATGTATGTAATCTCAGCACTTGGGAGATAGAGACAGAACAGAAATTCAATGCCATCCTCAATTAACAATGAATTAAAGTTGGCCTCAGTTATATAAAACCCTGTCTCAAAACAAACAAACAGGGATAGTGAGATGGTACTTGTAGCCAAGCCCGACAACCTGAGTTGGATCCCTAGGTGGAAGAAGAGACCTGATTCCTGCAAGTTGTCCTCAGACTTCTATATGCTAATGGCATGGTCACACAGGTACCAAATTTAAAAACAAGCACCAGTGATAGTTTTCAAAAGATTGTGTGTGTGTGTGTGTGTTACTGTCGTTAAAACAGGGTTTCTCTGTGTAGCCCTCAGTGTTCTGAAACTTGCTTCGTAGACCAGAATAGCCTTATAGAGATTCACCTTGCCTCTGTCTCCTGGGCCTGGGATTAAAGGAATGTATCACCATGCTGGACCATGCGGTTCTTTGCACCTGCAAAGGAACTCACAACAGCCTATAACTCCAGTTCCTGAGAATTTGACTCCTTCTTCTAGCCTCCAAGGTCACCGCTGAATGCAGGCAAACACTTATATGCATAAGATAAAAAATAAATCTTCAAAAATAGATATTTTTAATTATGTGTGGGTATATGCATGTGTATGTAAGTATCCACCAATCATGAGCCTTGGAGCTGGTGGCAAATTGCCCAACTTTGCTTGGGAACTGAACTCAGGGTGGTCTGCAAGAGGAATGAAGAACCAGCCTGCCTCCATCTTAGGCTTAAAAACCATCAGAAAGCAAAGACAAATTAGGTGCATTCCTGTTTATGATTAAGTTTCTGTTTCTCAAGGATTGGGCTATGCCCCACCTGTAACCTTAACTACAAATGTTCTGTACTGCCTGTTCCAGGAATGGTAATCATGTCTTTGTCGAAAAAAGTTGTTTATAACCATCTTGCAACCCTGCCTTTGTTTCAAAAGACTATATGACAACCTATGACTATCTTGTCAGGATCACCTCTGGTTATGAGTTCCTTGTTAAGCTCACCTTGCAACTATATCTTTGTTTCAGAAGGTCTTTCGGACTAACGAGTATGCTTATGTCCAGCTCCTGTCTGACAAATCCCCCATTTGCAAACTCCCTACCGGTAAGCTTTATAAAAACCTTGTTTTCCTCACCTCCAACGCTGACCTTTCAGACTCCGCCGTAGGGGGAGGCAGCCCTTGTACTTCCTTTAATTAAATGTTTGCTTTGATTAATTAGGCATGATGATTTGGGTCGGTGGTCCTCTCATCTTTGCAATTAACAAGTCCGATCTTTAATCACCATTCCTGTAGTCCAAAGGTAAGAATTTTAAAAGGATAATCTAAAACATCTTTTTATATATATTTGAAGTCAGAAATGTGATTGAGGGCTGGAGAGATGGCTCAGAGGTTAAGAACACTGGCTGTTCTTCCAAAGGTTCTGAGTTCAATTCCCAAGAAACCACACGGTGGCTCACAACCATCTATAATGAGATCTGGTGCCCTCTCCTGGGCTGCTTAAGGCAGAATACGATATAAATAATAAATAAATACATCTTTAAAAAAAAAAAAGAACGAAAGGAATGTGCTTGGTAATATAAGGAGACATTTGTGAAATACTGGAATTACATGTACTTGAACGTACATGACGAAACTGTATTGACCTGTACATGCAAGACTTAAGCCCATCATTGTATATTATGCCTCAGTAAAAAGTATTAGTTGTTGGCAAGGACAATAAAAGCGACCAACTGCTGAGTATCATCAAACTGTAGGCAATGCCCCCCTGGATCCCAGTCCCATTGCTTTGCCATCACTGGCTCATATCACGTCGAGGTACGGGGAAACCGTTCTGGAAGAACTGCAAAGGGAGGATGAGCGTACTCTCAGGAAAGGAAGTTCCAGGCTGGCTCCAAAGAGGGAGAGGTGCTCGGCTCCAGCGCGCGCACCACGCGCCCGAGAGACGGGGCGGGCGGTCCTCGAGGGTAGCCCCGCCCAACCGAGACCGCCAGCAGAGGCGGCCAATCAGCGGCCGGCCTGGCCCGGGGTCGCCGACGCGGACCACCGGTTCCCAAGGAGCGAGCGGCCCTGCGGCCATCCGCGACCGGCCGCCTCCCGTCCCGTGCCTTCCGCAGCCCGCAGCGTGTCCGCGGCGTACGCCTCGCCCTCGCCGGTTGGCGCTCCGCCGGCCAATCACCGCGGCATCCGGGCCAGGCAGCCAATGGCGGCCGGGCTCCGTGCGACGGTTGCCGCCGTGCGCCAAGCCGCCCGCTGGAGGCGGAGATGGATTGGCGCAGGCGGGGGCCAATGGGCGGTGCGCGCGGGGAGCGGAGCCAATGAGCGTGTCAGAGGCGGGGCGGGCGCCGCGGCGGGCGGCTGCGAGGAGCGGCCGGTGGTGGCGGCGGCGGCGGAGGAGAGCGGCACCGGCCAGCGGTCGGCCATGGCGGAGGCAGAGGCCGGCGGCGACGAGGCCCGCTGCGTGCGGCTGAACGCCGAGCGGGCCAAGGCGCTGCTGGCCGACGTGGACACGCTGCTGTTCGACTGCGATGGCGTGCTGTGGCGCGGCGAGACGGCCGTACCGGGCGCGCCGGAGACCCTGCGGGCGCTGCGGGCCCGCGGGAAGCGACTGGGCTTCATCACCAACAACAGCAGCAAGACCCGCGCGGCCTACGCGGAGAAGCTGAGGCGCCTGGGTTTCGGCGGCCCGGCGGGGTCCGAAGCGGGCCTCGAGGTCTTCGGCACGGCCTACTGCTGCGCGCTCTATCTGCGCCAACGCCTGGCCGGCGTGCCGGACCCCAAGGCCTACGTCCTGGGCAGCCCGGCCCTAGCCGCCGAGCTGGAGGCCGTGGGTATCAGCAGCGTGGGCGTGGGCCCCGAGCCGCTGCACGGCGAAGGCCCGGGCGACTGGCTGGCGGCGCCGCTCGAACCCGACGTGCGCGCGGTAGTGGTGGGCTTCGACCCACACTTCAGCTACATGAAGCTCACCAAGGCGGTGCGGTACCTGCAGCAGCCCGAATGTCTGCTCGTGGGCACCAACATGGACAACCGGCTCCCGCTGGAGAACGGCCGTTTCATTGCGGGTCCGTGCGCCCGGGGGCTGGAGGTTGGAGGGCGGGCCCAGCCCTTCCGTGTCCTCTGACCCCCGCGTCCCCTTCCCTCCCTCGCTCTACAGGTACCGGCTGTCTGGTGCGAGCCGTGGAGATGGCCGCCCAGCGCCAGGCGGACATCATCGGGAAGCCTAGCCGCTTCATCTTCGACTGCGTGTCCCAGGAGTATGGTATCAACCCGGAGCGCACAGTCATGGTGGGAGACCGCCTGGACACAGACATCCTCCTGGGCGCCACCTGTAGCCTGAAGACTATCCTGACCCTCACCGGAGTCTCCAGTCTTGAGGATGTGAAGAGTAATCGGGAAAGTGACTGCATGTACAAGAAGAAAATGGTCCCTCACTTCTATGTTGACAGCATAGCCGACCTCTTGCCTGCCCTTCAAGGTTAAAGATCTAGTGTCTTTAATCTCTGGAATAAAAAAAGAATGAAAATCAGTTACCTAAATTAATAGGTGGGGTTTAGGAATCGCTCAGTTAGCTGGCTGCGGGTTAACTGAGGTTAAGCAAAGGCAGTAGTTAATCTTGTAAGTAAACGTTGGGGGGGGGGTGTTGTTTACAGATGATTATATTTTAAAATGCACTTTTGAGCTTGGAAGGCATTGTGGGGTGGGCCCTGGGCTTTGTATATGTTGGCAGGGGTGGGCATAGCATCTGCCCAGCATTCAGGTAACCTCGGGCCCTGTTCTTGAGTCTAAAGTGGGTAGGAGTTGTGTGTCATGCTTTTTACTGAAAAAAATGTATTCAGGGATCAGGCCCTTAGATGGGCACAGAGAGGGAAAGGGGGGACTTTTAAGAGGCACTTGTGCAGACCAGTGTTATCATGCAGCAGAGGAACCTGGCAGTGTGGCCCAGTTCCTCATCTGCAGGGAGGGGATGCAGGGAGCTGCCCTTAACAACCTCCACCCACCCAAGCTGTCTAGAGAACCACTTCGATACCACAGTTGTCTGTCTGAGATGCCCAACACTGCATAGCCCCTTGTGCACAGCTGCACGTTAACATCAGCCGCTCAGCTAAACTGGCTGGTGATGGACACCAGTGCGCCTTCTACTGTCACTTCCACTTCCAGCTGCAGCAATCACTCAACTCCTGACTGAAACTTAAGTACAACCTTTTTGAGCCTGCTAGAGGTGGTGATCCTATCCTCTACCAACATCTATTCTGATTTTTTGGCCACCCTGAAGTTTACACCCAGGTGTCTCACTGATTATGGTCTGCTGAGCAGCCAACTTGGTATGGTTGCCTGCCCTGAAGTTCATGCTGCTCTACAGGGAGCTCAGAACAGTATTTTTTAAATTTCTTAAACTAGTTAAGGATGTTGTCAAGTGTGGGATTGGATCTTAAGTGTGTGTAATAGCTGTGGTCTGTCTCGTGGATAAATCCCACTGAAGAACTCTCATACCCCAGTCAGCAGCAGAGCCAATGTGGAAGCCAGGGTTTGCCTTGTTTCCAAGAGTGCCCTCCGGGTCAGAAAGGAGGAGTCCTGAGAATAGTTAAGTCTAACAGAGCATCCAGCCTCCCTTGCCTAGGTCACTTTGGGTTGTGGATGGGTTAGATGTCAGTGTTCCCTGAAGCCACCTATTTCTGTCGTGGAGTTCTTGGTGGTAGTCCACCGGCCAGTTAGCTTCTCAGCATCTTGGCCTTTCCCTCTGCTCTACAAGTCCCTGACCTTTAGCAGTCTGGGAAGTGTTTGTGGGGCACACCCAGGAAGCTGTTCCTTTTGGCTGGTTCCTTCCTGGCACCTTGTCCTGTACCAAGTGGCTACTCTCATGATCGCAGCACTTTACCTGTTCACCAAGTTCTCAGAGCAATAAAAGGTATCCCAAGCCCAAAGCTGCCCACAGGTCAGTGGTGGCTGGGAGTGGAATGGTGCCATAGTTCAACCTGAGGGCAGCAGCGCATTGGTGGTGCTGGTCCTCCAAGTCTGGGTGATGAACACACCTGTCAGGGCACTGTCACCTACACCTTAGCACTTGGCAGGTGCAACTGTCAGGGGTGCCCCCTCTTGTACTGGGCAGTAGAACCTGTGTATGTTACATTTCTAGCTTGTTTCACTGTGTGAACTCAAATGCACATTAAACTCTCAAACCCACACTAACCGGGTCTGCCTTCCTCTGCTTTCTTTGAGTAGCAGTTGTCTAGTTATGGCAAGGCAAGAGAACTTAAAGCAAGCTAGGATCCAACTCCACTATCCTAACACAGTGGTGGTGACCTCTGTGGCCCCACCCTGCTTGTGAGGAACAGGTCCTGAAGAAACAGGAAGTGCATGGCATAAAACCAAAGTAGAATAAAGCCATTGGGGAAGTGTAGAGGAAGTGTGTACAGCTGAGCCAAAACAACATGCAAGGGAACAGGCTGGCTTAACCATCCTTGATGTGCAGCAAGCTGTTTGTTCACGGTCCGGCCTAGAGCCCACTTGGTCATGCACAGCCCCATCTGATGTTAATAGGGTCTAGAAAGAGGCTTGAGTTTGTGGGGGAGGTAAGAAAGTAATTAGCCTCATGATGATGGTTTATATACATTTATTGATGGTTCCTGTGTGTCCAGAGGTAACAGAAAAAAGTCTGCCCAACCAGACAACCATCCTGGCCAAGACCTAAACAGTTGTTCTGACTTCCTACCAAGACCAGACTCTAGCTCTCCAAAACCTCCAGTTCTGCACAGGCCAAGGGTTCAGAGACAAGCCTGGTGACCAGCAATCAGAAGTGGGGGAGAGGGCTGTCTTGGCTCTGACAAGGGATATCAGATACTGGCCGGGAAGGAAGCAGGGGAATTGGGAGGGGAGGATACAGTTTGATTCATCAAAGGCATCCTGAGGTTCCCCTGGCTGACTCCTCCAAGGGGCTGCAGACAATCAGTACATTGTCAGCAGGGGCTGCAGCATGAAGCAAGGGCACATCAACACTGAGAGCCTCAGAGCCAGGCCTGTTGAGGTAAGTGTCTCTACCACCCCCAAGACAAGAAGATGCCTTAGGAGAAGAGTGTCACCACCCACCGTCCTCAGCCCCTTCCCTGAGCAAGTAGGCTCCCTGGTCTCCGACCTGGAAGCCCCACTGACAGTAATGTGCCTTCAGATGAAGACTAAGCCCTGCCATGGGGGCTGGAGAGCAGCAGGGCTGCTGCTGCTGCTGACACTGGTCACTGCAGGGGCCATGGCTGGAGGGCTTCTTGGCTTCATGTACAGCCCCCCCAAGGTGAGCACCTCCTCAAGCCCAGGGGGATACAGAGTGGGAAGTGGGCTGGAAGGCTGGTACCTGTCAGCCTGGAATGGGGCTAGGTCTAAACACTGGCCTTGAGCAGACAGTAAGTGAACCAGAAGGAACAAAGGCCAACTCGGGTGATGGAAACACAGGTTGGGGCTGAATCCCAAATACCCCTCAGCCATTACTGCAGATGCTCCGAAAGACCTTCCCAAGCTCTAGGGTACCCTGGCCCAACCAAACCATTCTCGTGGATGTGGCCGTGAACATGGCAACCATCATGGTGACTCCACCTCAGAGCAACCAAAGCTGGGCCGTGCTGTTCGACGGGCAAAGTGTGAGTGGGCTTGGGGGGGGGGGAGTGGAAGTGTCAGGTGAGGCCTTGACTTACCTATCTGTCCCCAGGGCTACATCTGTTACCGCCCCACAGAGCACCGGGCCTGCTTCCTCCGTCTGATGGAAGCCCAGGACTGGGAGACCCTGCGGCTGCTGGTGAACACCTCCAGGGTGAGCTTGGCTTACCACTCACCAACCCCCCCAAAGCCCGGGGACAAACAACAGGTCCTCTGTGCAGCCCAGCTGGGGCAGCCAAGGCTCTGGTTTCAGGGGAACAGAAAGCTCTATCTTCCCCTGACTGAAGCTGTTGACAAGAGCAGGTGGAAGGGCCATCAGGCTGGGGTGGGACATGAATGCCCTATGCTGTCAGGATCAAGGGAGTACTATATGGTGGCCCACTAGAGTCTTTCTGCAGGCCCAGGAGTCCCATGAACCTGGCCAGGAAACCCACTATGCTCAGGAACTGCTGGCAGTTTTGGGGGGCCATACTGTGGACCCTGCCCAAGTGGGAGCTTCAGTGCAGCACCTTTGTGCGGACACCCCCATCTACTGGGCCCAGCGAGCAGAGGGTAAGTTGGGGTAGGCTGGGTGAAGAGGCCTATGGCTCCTGCAGGACAGCACTAGGTGGGAACCCTTGGGATTCATGAACTTCCCTTCTCCCCAGGACCCCAAAGACAGCGGCTGATCTACCTCTGCATTGACATCTGCTTCCCGAGCAACATCTGTGTGTCTGTCTGCTTTTATTACCTCCCGGACTAAGCCCCCTGCGGAGCCCTCCCGGCCTTTGGTCCCACAGGTCAGAAAGCTGGCCAGGTCACCAGCACCAGTGAAAGGCAGCTGACAGCAGGGACAAATAAACCCAGATTACCTGGCCATAGTGGTGATTTCTGGGGCCTCAGAACCTGTACAGGGGTTGGGAGAGGCAAGCGGGCTAACATACCTGGGAAACAGGCATCGGCCTCAGATCGCAACAGTTCCAAGCACTCTAAGTCTAGCCTCTCTAAAGGCAGAAAAGACTCCCAGCCCAGGCCTTTTGACAACAAACTGGAGAGAGTCCCAGGGTACAGTGGCCAACAAGTCTAAGTTGGCCAAGAGGGCCCAGGGGTAGTCTGCTCAGGTGTAGCTGGCCTGACATGCAGAGGCTGGCCTGACAGCCTCACTTAGACCAGGGTATTGTTCAGGTACATCCATTTAGAGCCACTAGACCAGGCAGTCCTGATTGTTCAATGCAGCTTCCAGGGGCAGAGGCTAGCCCAGCACGCTGTCATTGAAGGCCAAGCAGACGACAGCTTTCTGATGGCCACCGTACTCTCTCTTGATCTCTCCAGTCTCTACACACCAGAGCCGGGCCAGGTTGTCAGAGGATGCTGCAAGGAGGGAATCAGGCAGGAAAGAAGCGGCAACAATGAATGACCTCGTTAGAGGCCTAGGCAGTGTGGGAGAGACAGGAGGGCAGGGCTCACCTGTGACAATGTACTGGGAGTCCCCTGAGAAGGCACAGCCCCACATCCAGCCCCGGGATGACTCGCCAGGGTTACTACTCTTAATGCTGAGCTCTGTCATCAGGGAGAAATTGGACGTCCTCCAAATTTTACATGTCTGGTCCGCTGAACAGGTGGCAAGAAGCCTGGGGTTGGACACGGGATGTCTCAGTATCCTTTTACCAGGCAGGACCCCCAGCCCATAAATCCCCTCTTCCCAGCACCCTACACGCACGTGGAGTCGGGGCTGAAGCGACACTGCAGGGCATAGCGTGTGTGGGCTGGGATCTTGGTCTTGGGGATAAGCTGAGTCACCTCATCACCAATGCCTCCTGTCAGGTTCCAGACATAGCAGTTTCCCTACAGAACAGAAAGGCAGCCATTCAAAACCAAGACCCCCAGATACATCTGGGCCAGAGTAGGTAGGGATGGCATCTTGGGTCATGTCTATAGGAGATTTGGGCCCAACAAGCAACCATACTCAGCCAGCCAAAAGCAGGAGGCCACACTAGCCAAGGACTCAAACACAGCTCCCTAGAGGCTGCTGCCGGCCAACAGGGATGTGCAGGAGGGGAGGCAGTAAGGAGGGCACCCAGATAGATGATGTGACAACCCAAGGTTGGGGGGAGGGAACGCAGGTATGCGGAACAACTGATGTTTGGGGATATAAAAGGAGAAAATGAGACTGGAGATGAGGGCAGGGACTAAACTGAAGCATCCTGCTGTCCATGAGAAGGAGCCAGAGCTTCTTAAGGTCTCAGAACAGTGCAGCCTGCCAGAAAGGCTAAAGGATCCTTCTACAATTGAAGAACAGATCAGACACCCCAGTAAGGCCACAGAGGAGCTTGTCAGTATCAAGGGAGATCAAAGTCATGGGCTGGAACATGACAGGAAGACATAACTGGCCCTGACAAACACTGGTTGAGGTGTCTAGCCTGATGGGTGACAGCTATGGCAGACAGCAAGGTGAACATCAGGAACGGTCCCCAGGTGCCTGACTTTGGGAGCTTGATAGAAGCTTAGAGAGGCCTGAGAGACAATGGGAGTCAACTCATCTGTAGAGGATAAGGAGCAAGGTGCTGAGATGACCCTGTACCCAATCCCAGCGCTCACAGCACTATTGACTGCTGCCATGTAGCTGGCATCCGGGTCAATGTGGGCAGACGTGATGGAATACTCAGGCTCCGGGATCAGCTGCTCGTTGTGGTCTGTCTTCAGGTCCCAGATGTGGATAGCACCGCTCTGGTCTCCCACAATGAGTTCTGCCTGGGATGTAGTGGAGGTGAGATGTGACGGTAACCCTGCCCTCCAAAGCCCCCAGGTACCTGGCCCCATGAGTACTCCTCACCTGGTTGGGATGCAGACACACGCAATTAATGGGTGCATTCACCTGGAAGATACGCTGACACTGCAGGTTCCGGGACCTGTGGGGAGTTAAGGTGGCACATGGTGTCTAATGTACATTATTTGTGCCTCACCAAAAGCCCCCATTCTCTGCTAATGGTTGCCTCCACCTTAGGAGGAATGCTTGCGAGTGAAATTTGGCTCTTTCCCCACAAGTGGCAGCATGAGGCTGGTAAAGAGGGAGTGGAAGTCTGGCCCCCAGCCTCAAGCCAGGGTTGCCTCTCGGATATAATTCTATTCTGCTTTTCATCTTCCCTCAATTACCCACTCAAAGCCCCCATGCTTAGTCTGTTTGTAAAGTAACCTGCCCACCCCCTCCCCAAGCAGCCGTCCTCCCCAGCCCCGCATGAAACACCTGAGGTCCCAGATGCGAGCTGTGCAGTCCTCCCCGCCTGTGTACATCCAACGGCCATCCTCATGGAAGCCCACCGATGCAATGTTCTTACTGACTCCGTCGTAACTGATGATGGGGTTGGGGTTATTGGAGTTGAGATCATACATGCGGATATGTTGGTAACCTAGGGACACAGGCTAAAATGAAGCATGGGTACCAGGCAGCCCTGCCACCAGAAAACGAGCTAGAGGTCAAGAATCTCAGGTACCTGCAGCAGCAATCATGCTTCGGTCTGGTGTGATCTCTAACGCATTCACCTGCTGAATATGTTAAGGATGATGCGAAGGGAGCCCTGGAAAGGGAGGCCTTGGGGCCACAGGCCATCAAGACCTCCACCACCTGGCCTGAGTTTCCCCAGGCGTTTGTCATTCATACTTAAACCTGGCGAGCACCACCCTGCTCCCAAGTGGAGGATACCGAATCCTGATGCTGCACTGTCCGAGTGCAGATCCCACTGTGGGCCTGCCAAAAGCGCACGGTGTGGTCATAGCCCGCAGTTGCCAAGATGACAGGGTCACTGCCCACTGTGCCTGGCGTGGTGTTCATTGTTTGATGGAAAAACGAGGCCTGCACTGGGCCAAGAGCTGACAGGCACGGTCCACAGGTCAAAACATCTGGAGAGAGAAGATGCATGCATGTATATACGCACACTACTGCGGGTATTATCAGTACTTTAAGGATAAGAAAAATCAGTGTTTAGGGTCATGCCGACAGTCACAAGAGACTCAGCGCCTCTGCTTCCCGCGCGTTCCTTCAGCTTCACCAGCAGCACAGCGGAGACGCTACCTTGCCTGCAGCCAGCAGGAGGCAGTCACAAGCACCGGGCAATCACCGCGGCTCCGTCTGCTACAAGGATAGGCAAGGCATGCGCAGGGAGACTAGGGAAGCCGGGAGCTGCTGCTGTTGCGCATGCGTAGCCGACCGGCATTGCGATCGGACGGGTAGGGGCGCTGTCTGTCGGGACCCCCGAGCTCCCCTGTGCTCTGAGGACCTCCCTGGCTTTGTCCTACCAGCCTGATTACCCCAACCACATCCCCCTAGCCACCCAGCGACCGGTACGCAGCCCTAGTCCCGCGGCCTCCTTACCGTACACACGCTCTGCACTCTGCCTTGGTCCAGGACGGCGAGGCGACGAGGAGCGAGTCGATAGACGCCGGGCCGATCGTAGAGTTATCGATGGCGACTCAGGGCGAGACCATGGGTCCGGGGAGTAGGGGAGTTGACAGCGATGCCAAAGTTCCGAGGCGAGGAACTCCGGAAGTGATCGCCCGCGGAGTGGGCGTCAGCCGCGACCCCAGCCTGGAGCTCACTGGGCATTGCAGCCACGGCCTGATACCTATTTTCGAGGCTTGGCTCCCAGGAGGGACTGCACTGTCCTAGTCCCCCCAACCCCTCGCAGACATACACGTACACAATCCCCCTACCCTACCTACCAAGCTTGAATTTCTAGGCAAATACAAAACTTTAAGATTAAAACAAAAACAAAAATTTTCTTTGTTATTTTTTTCTTTTCTTCTCCTCCTTTTTCTTCTTCTTCAGTATAAACATATCTCAAATATTGTACTAAAAGAATTACTTTCTTACAAGAAGTTCAAATGCAACTGGGCATTCTGTACTTTCATTTGCTTTATCTGGTAACCCTATTTCTGGGCCCTTGCAGACCTGCCCAGTCCCAGCCTGATCCTCAGGGCACACAGCCCAGGAGCCCCTTTAAAACTGCAGATTCGCATGCCTCCACGTTTTTGAATTACAGCAATATATTTTATTTAGCCCAACATATAAAAATATTCTCAGCTGGACATAGTAGCACACGTCTTTATCCACACAGAGAAACCCTGTCTTTAAAACCCAAAACAAACAAAATTCTCATAACACACATTCAACATAAATATTTTGTGTTTTTTTATTTTAAACTTTGAAATATTGCGTGTATCACATTCCTGCAAGAAGTTACAATTTGGACTAGCTACAGTACAGGCACTCAGTCACTTTATGTGTCTCCTGAATAAACTGAACAGCGCAGATGTACATTTCAAGAACAGCAAATGTACATGGTAGCACATGCCTGTGATCCCAACATTCTCAGAGGCAGAGGCAGTCAGATCTCTGAGTTCCAGGCCAGCCTGGTCTACAAAGCAAGTCCAGGACAGCCAAGGCTACACAAAGAAACCCTGTTTTGAAAAACCAAACCAAACCAAAAGCAAATTGTGTTTTATTATATTTGTGGAATATGTTTGTTTTGTGTGTTAAAAGACCAAACCCAGCCAGGTGTGATAGCACAAGCCTTTAATTCCAGCCTGGTCTACAAAGCAAGTCCAGGACAGCCAAGGCTCCACAGAGAAATCCTGTCTCAAAAAACAAAAAATTTAAAAACTTAAGTTTTTTTTTAAAAAAAGACTAAACCCTATAACATAATTAATCGTATACAGTGTAATATTCTTAAAATATTTTTGTCAGTTGAAAATTTATATAACACATTTTGATCATTGTAATGAAAGTTTTCATTTCTTTAAGAACTCAGTTACGTTATGTAAATATGTCTTTTTTTAGTCCCAAGTGTGCAATTTTATTTCATTTTAAAGATTTATGTATAAAGCATTCTGCCTGCATGTGTGTATGCACACCAGAAGACGGCACCAGATTATACTATAGATGGTTCTGAGCCACCATGTGATTGCTGGGAACTGAACTTAGGACCTTTGAAAGGACAGCCATTAGCCTCTGAGCCATCTCTCCAGCCCCCAAGTGTGCTGTTTTGGTTTGGGTTTTAGCTTGTCCACAGATAATTGTCTGGTACAGGGTGTGGTCATTGCCAGCTGGTAACAGCCAGCCTCAGGTGCCACGGGTATAGTCTAGGGCTCTGAGGATGTAAATATGAGAGCCCAAAAAGAAAAGGTATGGCATGCCGTGGTGGCATGTGGTGAATGGCAGTGTGGAGAGACCAGAGACCGATGGCATGGCAGCTTAGAGGAGAAATGGTTCAACACAGCAGCTTGGAGCAGACTGCTTCCTGCTGCTGTATCTGTGATCGATGGAACCCATCGACCCCAAACAGCTGGGAGAAGTAAAGAGGTCCCCACTAACCTTGTGTCTCCTACCTAGGGTTGGGGGCTGAAAGGGAGAGACTTTAAGGAACCCCAATAAAATAGAGTTTAAAAGTGAGTGCTACAGATCAATCATATCCATTCATGCTCCTCTCCCTGACCCCTTCCAGATTGGATTCCACTTCCCACCGCTTACAGCCCTTCTGCAGCTTGTTCTGTGATGGTCCTGGAGCCTTGAGGCTGGGTTGTGGTATAGATGTCCCATGGCAGCTGAGCACGCCACTGATGCTTATTCTCTTCACTTTGACAAGTTGGGAGTTTGCAGTAATCATCATGTGCTGCACAAAGAAACGTCTCTGACGAGTCTGAGAGTCACACTAACCTATGGGTTAGATGCAGATTTTGAGGGTAGCTTGACACTGAATCAACCTAGTAGAATAACACTAGTTAATTCACCCCTGGAGCCTGTGGGCTCCCCAGCCATCAGTTCTTGGCAAGGTTAACAGTATGCCAAGCATGTATTTCCTCTACTGGACTCACTCAGAAGGCAGTTGGCTATGTTAATAACATTCCTGCCATTATTTAACTCATGGACTTATCTAGGCTTCAGGAACAGCAAATTAGGGGCTGGAGATGGCTCAGAGGTTAAGAGCACTGTCTGTTCTTCTAGAGGTCCTGAATTCAATTCCCAGCAACCACATGGTGGCTCACAACCATCTACGATGTGATCATCTCTCTTTTGGCCTGCAGGTGTCCATGCAGATAGAGCACTCATACACACACACACACACACACACACACACACACACAAAGCGGCGTATTAAGCCAGGTGGCACCATTAATGCCAGCACTCAAGGAGGCCTCTGCTTGAGGATCTCTGTGAGTTCGAGGCCAGCCTGGTCTACAGAGTGAGTTCCAGAATAGCCAGGGCTACACAGAGAAACCCTGTCTTGAAAAACAAAAACAAAAACAAAAATTTGTTAAAAGGTTGGGTGTAGTCAGAGGCAGGTGGATCTCTGTGAGTTTGAGGCCAGCCTGGTCTACAAAGCAAGTCCAGGACAGCCAGGGCTACACAGAGAAACCCTCTCTCAAAAAAAAAAAAAATAATAAGTTGGTTAAAAGATTAAATGCTATAAAATATTTTATCTTATCTGATCTAATTTTTAAATTATTCTCTCATATATTATATCCCAACCACAGTTTTCCCTCCCTCCAGAACTCCCAGTCTTTCCCTCCATCTCCCCTCTCCCCCAGATCTACCCCTCCTCCGACTCCTCTCAGAAAAGACCTGGCCTCTCAAGGACATCAACCAAACGTGGCATAACAGGCTACAACAAGACCAGGTTCACACCGTCACATCAAGGCTGGACAAGACAACCCAGTAGGAAGAACAGGGCCCCACAAGTAGGCAAAACAGTCGGGGACAGCCCCACGCCCACTGTTAGGATTCCCACAAAAACCCCAAGCTACCCAGCCATAACATGTGCAGAGGATCTAGGTCAGACCCCTACAGGCTCCCAGATCTCTGTGAGCCCCGTAAGTCCCGTCAGTTTGCTCTGTGGGCTGCGTGCTCGTGGTGTCTGGTTCCTTTGACCCTGTCTCCCCCTTCTCCACAGGACTCCCAGAACTCCGCCTAATATTTGGCTTCGGGACTCTGCATCTGCTCCCATCAGTTGCTGGATGAAGTCTCTCTGGGCTCTTTAATGCCGACTCTGATATCATGCCTCCGTCTTTTGTCAAAGCCCTCCGAACTCCATGAAGTTGATCCTGCTTCCCCATGATCTCTTCCCACTGCCCATATAGCAACCTCCTTTTCCATCCAGCCACAGAGAAGGTGAGTCCAGCTCCCTGGCCAAGGCCAATTTCCCTATCCATGCACCCAGGTTCTTGGTCATAGACACCCCTCTTCCCATACCTTTCCCTAGTGCCTCTTTTACCTCCTTAGCATGCTTTTGTACACAGGTTTTTCTTTCCCTTGCTTTTTCTGTTCTGTGGACCAAGCTGGCCCACAGTTGAGAAACCCGCTTCCCTTTACCATCACTGCATTCCTGCATCACTGCATTCCTGCATCACTGCATTCGTCGTCACTGCCCTCCTTAGTGTGTTTTTGTTGTCTTCCCACAGTGGCTTCAAATTTACTATGTAGCCAGAAATGACCTTGAACTTCAGGTCCTTGTCTCTGAGCAAGGACTGTGAGCACACCCAGTTTTACATGTCCTGGGAATCATCCACAGGGCTTGCACATGCTAGCAAGTAGTCCACCATCCCAGTTTCAGCGCTAGCTCCAGCTTGCCTCTTAGCGTTTAGCACAATAAAAAAAAAAAAAAAAAAAAGAAAGAAAGAAAAGAAAAGAAAAAGAAAAAATCCCAGTACCCTCTATACAGCTAAAACTCCCTCTCCTTCAAAGAGCTGTCCTCATCATGTTGGTAGCACCACTTCCCACCTCCCCCTCATTCCTCAGCTTTACCCCAGCTCTCTGGGGAAATTCCTCAAGGCCACTGCCCGGCTTAATCTGTCAAACCCAGTAGATACTTTCTTTCCACCTCTTGACCCTTGTGTACAGAGGCTGACAGAAAAATCTCATCTCCTCCTTTGTGCCTTAGCAACAGTACCAGATCTACCTCAGTGGGCTCTCCTCCTCTCCCCATCTTCCTCTGGACACTCTACCTTTTTCCTCTTTGCCTTACCCTAGAGGTTCTGTGGCTTCCTGGGCCATCTTTACTCTGTGCCCTCCAGTTCCCAGGTTCTCGAAGCACACTCAGCCCTCTGTGACATATGGCCCACAAATGCCGTAAAGAGGACCCCGCCTCCATACCTAAGGTAACTCCTCACTGACCAGTCGCCTTTCTGTGAGCAGTGTCTGACTATATAACTGGCTATAATCTGAGTACATCCCTCATCCTTGCCCTTTTCAGCCACCAATTTCACCTCACACCCATCTCCTCACATCTTTTTTTTGGGGGGGGGGGGCTGTTTCTAGACAGGGTTTCTTTGTGTATCCCTGGCTGTCCTGGACTTACTTTGTAGACTAGGCTGGTCTCAAACTCACAGCGAACTCAAACTCACTCTGCCTGCCTCTGCCTCCATGAGTGTTGTGATCAAAGGGCATGCACGACCACACCCAGCCGCCTCCTGCTCCCTCCCTCCCCCCCCTTTAACGGTCAAACCACTTGTCACACACCCCTCCTCTTCCTCCTCCTCCTCTTCTTCCTCCTCCTCCTCCTCAACCAATTTCATGTGGTTGGAACTTGTTCTATAGCCAAAGGTGACTTTGATCCTTCCTCCTGTCTCTATCTCTCAAACGCTGGAAACAGAGCTGTGCTTGTGTGGTCTTTCACAAACCGAAAATCTGGCCATTATCAACCCATAAGTGCCTTCAGGGGTCCCAGACATCCTCTGGGTCTAACCCCTGCCTCTGCCTAATTGCTCCTCCCTGCAGGCCGCCGGCTCAGCAGAGGAGTGGTAGTCCCTCACCTCACCACAGCCTCACTTAGCTCCTTTGCCTATGCCTAAGGGTGTTCTTCCCCCTACCCCTTCACCTACCCAGCTCCTGGCTTTCAGCACCTTTCCTTTCCTGAGCTTGTTCTTTGTGGGAATTTGTACTGGTTCAGATGAAACTAACATAGCATAAAATTATCTCTTTGAAAAAGTTTTGTTGCCAAGCAGTGGTGGTGAATGCCTTTAATACCAGCACTTGAGAAGCAGAGATAGGAGGATATTTGTGAGTTAGAGTCCAGCCTGGTCTACAAAGCGAGTTCCCCGGTGCTATTACACAGAGAAACCCTGTCTCAAAAAAAGCAAAACAAAACAAAAAACAAATAGATAAAATAAATAAAACACATAAATAAAAATTGTTTTTATTTATGGGTATGCGTGTGTCCATTCTAGTATGCCTTGGGAGGCCAGAAGAGAGGGTTAGGGATTACCTCCAGCTGAGGGTTCCACGTCGCTGCCTGATGTGGGTGCTGGGAACTGAACTAGAGCCCTCTGCAAAATCAGGGATTGCTCTTAACTGATGACCGTCTCTCCAGCCCTCAAATCGGCCATTTGAATTGAACAGTTCAGGCCAGGGGTGAAAATCAGTAGTAAAGAGCCTGCCTGACACATTCTAGGCCGGCCCAGCAACACAGAAGTAAAAACAGAGTGATCAATTTAGTCAACACGTCAAGTCTGTAATCCTGGCACTGAGGAGGCTGAGTCAGGAGGATCACGAGTTCAAGACCACTCTCATTTGGCCACATAATAAGGCCTGTATTTCAGTGGTACAGCACCATTTAGCCCATCGGCCCTGCGACCACTGCCTTTGTGTATCTATCAGATGTTTCCACCCTCCCCTTGAGACACGAGACAGTTCCTCCTCAGCCTCTTTCCCCAACCAGGCCCTGAAAACCACTAGTCTTCCTGTGTTTATATCATGGCCTCTGCTGGACATTATATCATATCATCATATCAACGGAATCACAACTTTACACTATTTTGTGTCTTGTTTCTCTACTTTGCAAGGACCATTCAGTCGTATGTGTCTCTCTGTCATTCCTTACTACGGTTAAACAGTGTTCCATTGTGTGCAGGGACCTCATTTTATCTGGCCATTGAGGGTGGGCATCTTAGCTATTTCCTTCCTTGCAGCCATTTTGACAGAGTGCTGCTATAAATGTTTATGTACAGCATTTGCTTTTGGTTTCCATACATGTTTTCATTTGTCTTGGAACTATCTATCTTTTTTCTTTCTTTCTTTTGCTTTTTGAGACAAGGTTTTTTTGTGTTGCCCTGGCTGCCCCGAAACTTGCTTTGTAAACCAGGCTGGCTTCGAACTCAGAGATTCACCTACCCTGCCTCTTGAGTGCTGGGATTAAAGGCGTGTGCCACCAAGATGCCCGGCTATCTTGGAACTATCTTAGGAATGAAGTTACTACTCAGTCACGTTAGCTCTATGCTCAGCCACTGAACAATTTCTTCCACTATGTTCAACTTTTTGAGGAACTACCAAAATATCATGAATGTTTTTACTACATCATACCTAGTGATTTTACAATGATTTCGCTCAGGAGGATCTGTCAGAACATCTTGTCAGAAAACAGGCTCAGATCTGTAGAATTGCCATTGAAGGGTCATGGCTGGAAGATGGTGGATCCCAGTTTGGCCCAACTGCATTCTGGACCCCATTCCTTCCTGACCTGATCCTTTCTGGCCAGCTGAGGAGACTGTGCCACAGGGATCCTACATCTCACATTCCTTGAATATTATATTCTTTTTGATGAAGCATAAGCTCTACCAAAACAGCTCCACTGAAGTTCAGAGGCAACTTGGTCAGTCTTGAGCATACTAGATGGGAGAAAAGAGCTAGAATAAGAAGGGTATCTAGATCAGAATCAACCGTGATGGGACCCAAGAAACAAAGAAGAGTGGCCAGATGTGTGCCACCTGTGTCCTGAGCTGTTGCCCTTTCTTCACGACTCTGGTTGGAGCCAGGAGCTAAAGGCTGGGTTGCTGCAGATGGTCCAACCCAGAGATAGCTGGGCGTGGCCCTGAGCTTTCTGAGCATCCCAGCATCTCTGTGGGGTAGACTGGATCTGGAGCATGAAGGTTTTGAACCGTTGTGAGGAACTACTCACAGGCACAGAACTTTACAGAGGCGGCACCCACAAAAAGGACACCTGAGATATGATTGCAGCAGCCCGCGAGAACAGCCACATTAAACGTCACCAGTGTACACATCCGTTGGGCACTAGTGCTTGGGGTATGCCCTAAGCATATACACAGCTGGTAGACAGAGACAGGGGCTGCGGGTGGCAGCTAAGCATCCGGGAAGAAAGCCAGCCAGGGCTGCAGGGAAGCTCCCATCAACTCAGCAATTCTGCTGGCTCAGCGGCCCCGCCTCCCAGGATCTTCTCAGAGGCCCGGCATTCTGGAGGGCTGCTCCAGTCTCACAGATCTGCATCCTTTGCCCCAGGAGAGGTAAACGTCTGCCTGCTGTGCTGCCTTCATCCCCAGGCAGATGGGGAGGGGACACAGGCAGGGGAAGAACATCTTTGTAGCCCTGAGACCTTCCCATCAACCCTCTAGGTAGAGCTGCTGTCCCATTTTACAGATGAAGCAGCTGAGCATCAGGAACTTGTCCATCCATGGTCACTAGTCAGCAGTGTCTGACCTTGGTCTTCTGGACCCTTCTGGGCTCTAGTCTGACCTAACAGGGAAGTCTCTGCTTTCCTTCTGCCACTATCCATCCTTTGAGGTAAGCAATCACTGGATCCAGAAGCCACCTAGATCCCAGATGTCCCTTCCTGATCACAACGCACATATTGAACTGGGACACTTGAGTTTACTGCCCAAAAGGATTTATCTAGTCAATGTCCCTGCTTTGCACATCCCTCTTCCTGGGTGGGCTACACAGTAGGATGCCCACACCTGGTCTGAGGGGGTGCTCAGGGGTGCCTGTTTATAGGATATGGATGATCTGGAGCTAGACAGAGAAGAAGAATATGACAGCTAACAGGCAAGGGCCAGTTCATCGCTGAAAAGCAGTTCCAGAATTTTAAATCTAAACCTGTGCTTTCAGGTCATGGTGAAGGTATATTTGTTAAGGTAGGAGGATAGAACATATTTTATTTAACAGGTTATTAGTGTAATTTACAACATTGAAATAGACATTTGGTGAGTAGGTTTCTGTTTGCATTTTTGCCCCCAGGTCCTGATTTACCTTACATGTTCCAAACAGCAATAATAGTCCTGATAATAGCTGTTTTCTTTTTATATATTTACTCATTTTTGCAGTGCTTCCTGTGTGCTTGGCACTCTGTCATGTGAAGATGAATCTAGTAGAGTTGCAACCCCTGCAGGGAGGTCCAAGAACAGCACAATATTTGCAGCAGCTCTGTGCTGGCTATTTCTCATATCCAGGGTTAACTGTGTGGGCAGCAGCTACACCATTATCCCTGGTGTAGACGACGAGGACACATTGCTTACCCACCTTTGACGGGGATAAGAGACCCAGAAAGACACAGTGACCAGTTCAGGATGACAAAACCAGTAAAAGGAAGCACCGAGAGAGGAATCTATGTAGGTTCCAAGTCCCGCCTCATAACCCTGAGACCCAGGGAGGGACTCGTAGCACAACATTTCTAAACCTTAGCTGTCGCTTTCCCAGTCTGTAAAATGGGGGCAGTAAGTTCACCCTTAACCCAAATGACCAGAGCAGTACCTGGCCCCGTGACTAACCAGAAATTGGTCACTGTAACAGATTAGAGGAAGGATTTTTGCATTTAAAAACATCTTCTGAGAGTGCAGCACATACTGGAAGACCTAGGCTCATTCCCTGAGCCTAATGAGAGATCCTGATCATGATCAGAGTTACATGATCCTGGAAGTTCCTGTACCTGCTGCTTCTCCTTCCCTGCTCTCCTGGACCGGCTCCACGGCTCCACAGACCAGGGCCACAAGATCAGTGTGTCGGATGTGCACACCTGAACCCTTACCAAGTTCTTTCTACTGTATCGCTGGTTTGGGTGACGCTGTGCTGCTGCTTGTAAATAAGGAGGGAGCAGAACCTTAACCAAGACTTGGAACTCAACTCGATGCGTGTCCACAATGCTGCAGGCAAGACAAGAAGAGGCCTGGAGCAGCCCTAGCCTTCAGGCAGGCAGAAGAAAGGTGAAACCTCTTGAGGTGTTTGTTGGTCAAGCAGGAAGTCCTGACTGGGAACCTGTGCCTGGGAGATTGCTTAGGCAGGGCTGGGCCTTCAGGGGTGATCAGGATGGGAGTTTATATAGACAGTTATATCCCAGCAGATTCTGCGAGCAGAGAAGTCAAGCTCCTTTCCAGGCTGTCCTCGAAGGAGAACTGTCATCCTGCATTGTTGTGGAGAGAAGCCAGAGGCTGCTAGGAAAGAAGGTGTAGTGGGGGGAGGAGGGGGTATGGGTTCCCTGACACCGAATTCATTATTGGGAGATTCCTCTTCGCAATCCCTCAACACCTCCCACAGGAACCACGGCCCAGAAATGTCTGACAGCCTCTGGAGGGCCGGCACCGGTGGCACTTGTGCCCGACTCCTCGCCCGCCCACTGCCTCCGAGTCCCTCCCCCCCTCAGGTCCCGCAGCCTCGAGAAACCTCTCCTAGGTTTAGCCCTGCGTCGCCGCCGTGTCGGTGCTCGGTAGCCGCCACCACCCCCCCCCCCGCCCCTGCGCACTGTCCTCTGTCCCTGGCGCTCGTCCTCGGTTCCCCGCTGTCCGCAGAGGCCTAGCCTGACCCGCGCACCCAAACGTGGGGAGGGGGCGTCGGGCGTGTGTGTGTTGGGGGGTGTGTGGGGAAGGGCCAATGCGGGGGCGGAGCCTCGGAGCCGGGCGCGCGGCCGGCGCGGGCTGACGGAGGTCAGCGGCCGCGGGAGCGGACCCAGGCGTCCGGGAGGCGGCTCAGACGCGGCGCGCCACCGGGTGCCCGCCGCCGCCGCCGGCCCCCGCCCCCGGGCCGCCCCCCGCCCGTGACGCGCTATCCGTCCCTCCGCGTCGGAGCCCCAGCCCCAGTTCGAGCCCGAAACCCCAGCCCGAGCCCGAGCCCGAGCCCGAGCCCGAACCCGAACCCGCGGAGGGCGCTGGGCGGCGGGCGGCGCACGCAGCGCGGGCTGGAAAGGATGCAATCGCAGACGCGGGGCCGCCGCTGCGTCTGAGCCGGCGAGAGCACCGAGCGCCGTGTCGCTGCGGGCCCGGCGGCGCCATGGGGAAGGAGCAGGAGCTGGTGCAGGCAGTGAAGGCGGAGGACGTGGGGACCGCGCAGAGGCTGCTGCAGAGGCCGCGGCCGGGGAAGGCCAGTGAGTGCGGGGGGCGCGCGGGGCGCGGGCGGGGCCCACACCGCCGGGGTGCAGGGCGAGGAAGGGATGCTGTGGGTCTCCGGGGGTGGGGCGGGGCCACGAGCTCTCAGACCCTTGCTCCGCGCCCCCCCTTCCCGCCCCAGTTCTGGAGGAGGGGCGGCAACGAGCGCCGGACCGTCTGCCCAGCCCCCTGCGGGCACCTGCGGCACCCACCGTCCCTGAGGCCGCTGGCGATCACATCCTCCCTCGGACCCCCTCCCTTCCCAGGCTGCGGGACGATGGCTTCTACTTAGGCTTTTAAGGGCGAGGCGGATCCCCCTACAAGACACAGTGTAGAGAGAGGGAGGGGCCCTTGCAGTGAGGGGCGACCCAGAAGCTGACAATCTCTGTCAGACCTCCTATGTTTAATAACACGCCTTGCAGGGAAAAGAGGGGGGGGGGAAGCTGGGGGTGTGGCTGCCCAGGCATGGCCAGTGGGGGCCATTTACTGATGAGGGAGTGAAGCAGAGGCGCCCAAGGTCGCCTAGCCCTGGGGCAGGCTGGGCTTCAGTCAGGAACAGCCTGGGGAATAAGGACTGTAGGCTACTGCAGGCTTCTACGGATCTTGGTCATCCCTGGCTCTCCTGCTGGGAAAGGGGCCCAAGAACCTGTAAAGGAGCTCCCACGCCATCCCTAGCTTGTGCCCTGGGGGTCTAGGGAAGGGCCTGGAGCTTGGAGCTTTGATTCTAGCTCTCAACCCTGCTCATCCTGGAGCCTCCCTAGGGGCCTCTGGAGATGGATGGATGGGCGTGTGGACCAGCCGAGTACGCAGCTGCGCACGTATGACAGTGTCAGTGTGTCAGGGCACCTGTGCAGGCTCTGCAGGTCAACACATGGGACCTAGGTGCCTTCACTCCCTACCCACCAGTGTAGACTGCATGTAATCTGGGGGAAGGGGAATCTCATTTCTCCAGAGTGGCTCCTATCCACTTTGTTGTTGGAGAGAAGGACACTGGTTCCTCCAGGGCCCAGGGCTGCCTGGGAAGCTCCACTTGCTAGGGCCTCAAGGCTGAGTCTAAGAGCTTCCAGGGAGAGGGAAGAGGGCACGGCATAGCTTTCCCACCTAGTGGCCTTGTGTCCTTGGTCAAACTGGCTCTCTAGGCCTTAATGGCCTTATCTGTAGGATGGAACGGCTGTGGTCCCTGCCACCCCACAGCATCATAAAAGCATTAAGAAGGTACCGACGTTGAGACACCTAGTTCCAGTTCGGTAAATGCTGAAGGTGCTGGCTTTTTCCTGCTGCCAGCTAGTGGGAACCACAAACATGGGGATCCTCTTCCCTTCCATTTGGCCCTCTGGGGCAGTGAGAGGTAGAGGTCTGTCTTCTCTGCCTGGGTCTCTCCCTCTGCCTGTGACTGGGGTAGACTCAGGGATAGCAGAGGCACCTGTCTTGGCCCTTCTGTCTATACTCTCTGAGTCAGAGGGGCGGTGTAATAAATCAGACAGAGAAATCCCTCCATGAATTAGCTCAGTTGTCATGGCAACACTGGCCTGCTTTGGAGTAAGATGTATTTTGATTTAGCAAAGTGCAGCTGGAGTTTGGGCTGTGGGGTGGGGGGGGATGTCCATAAGTATCCTCGAGAGTGTTTCCCCTCCACACACCAGTCAGGCTCAGTGGCACACGCTTTTAACCCTAGCAAATGCGAGGCAGAGACGGGCAGATCTCTTTGAGTTCAAGGCCAGCCTGGTCTACATAGTGAGTTCTAGAGATTGTGTTTCACAAAACAAAAACAAAACAAAAAAGAGAATGTGTTCCCCAGCCCAGCCTAGAGATTTTCCCCACAATCTTGTTCTTGAACCCTTTTGGGTGCCCAGCTCTTCCCTCCCCGTCCCATGGCTCTCTTAGCCCCCCTGCACCTCCAAGGAAGCCTGCACATGCAGGAGCACTTAGCAGGCATCGTTGAAATAAAAAGACAACTTTGGAAGGAAGATGTTGGTAGGGGGCCACCCTTCTGCTGCTGGTAAGAGATCCTTGCCTAGTTTTCTGGCCTAGGCTCCCTCCCCAAAGCAGGCTAATAGTGCATGTGGCACACACCTTTGATCCTAGTACTAATCTTAGGAGGCTGAGTCAGGAGGATCTCTGTGAGTTCTAGGCCACCCTGGTCTATATAGTAAGTTCCAAGGCTAGCTGAGGCAGCATAATGAGATCTGTGTTTTGTTTTGTTTTGTTTTTGTTTTGTTTTAAATCCCTTCCAACCTGGAGTTTGGATCTGACCTCAGGCTGGTCTCTGGAGAGCAGCTGGAGGTCTACGGTCACAAGGAATGGGCAATGTTTGTACACTATTTGTGTATGTGTGGTGCTAGGGACGGAATCCAGGGCTTCATGGATGCTAAGGAAGCTCCCTGCCATAAGTCTGCAGACCATGCCTATGTACTGCAGAAACCTGCTAAAAAGTGAAGAGGCTCCCGAGGCCTTCTGCCTGGCCACTTGCTCTCTCCTGTTTCCAGGCCTCCTCTAGCTATCTTCTGCTTCTTATTCATTGTCAGAGCCTGTCGCGCTGAGGGATGGCCACCCAGCCCTACATTTTCTTCAGTATCTCCTGCAGGTGCCCTGAGACCTCAAACTATCCTCCAAGCAATTTACACTACTCCCCTCCCTCTGGGACTATAAATTTGTGTCCTTGGAAGGGTGACCCTCCCCACATGGGGAAGTTTCTTTCTTTTATAAAATTGATTTTCTTTTGAAATGGTCTCACTATATAATCCCGACTAAGTAGCTGGCTATGTAGATCAGGCTAGCCTTGAACTCACAAAGATCCATCTACTTCTGTTTCCTATGTGCGAGGATTAAAAGCATGCGAAACCACATTCTGCCGGCAGTCCCATTCTTGACGGAGGCCTCCCTCACATCACTTTCTGAGGCATGACCTCCGTACCCTTCTAAAACATTGCTCAAGTGACCTCGGAGCAGCTTGCCTGGGGTTTCCACTCCCCAAGCCTGACTCTGTAGCTGCCTGGGAGCCCCACGGTGGAGGGAGAACAGGACTTTGGAAGCCTCAGAGACCGTGAGACCAGATTTGAGAAGAATGGAGGGAAAGTGTCAGAGCATGGTCGTGGAGGGGATGCCATGGGGCAATGACATTAGTTCATGGCAGGGGACTTTAGCAAACCAAACCGGATATAGTTTTCATGGCCTGAGTGAGATGATAATGTAGGACCTTATTTAAAATCAAAGTGTTCAAGTAGGGTACCTTTCTGAGTAACTGCACAGGTCACCTACCCACGAAGCCCCAAAGATGGAGAAGACAGCATGTAGGAGGGAGATGGCACTGTTTAGCCACCAATGCAAAGAAGAAAATTGATTTGGTATGATAGGGAGAAAAGTACCACAGATACAGGAAGGGAAGGGCAGCATTTTGGATGACAGACCTTGGAGAAAAAGCTACATCTGGACAGACCTGAAGTGTGTGAAGGAGGGTATCATACAAAGCCCTGTGGCCATGTTGGCGTACATGTTAGAGGAGCGTCACGGAGGCTGTGCAGCTGGAGCAGGGATGGACGGAGGCCAGAGCAAAAGCAAGGGCCACATCACATGAAGCATTGCAGCCTCAGCCTCCACCCCAGTGAAATGGCACAGGAGAGGTTCTGGGAGGTCTGACTTGTGCTGGTGTTTTGTTTTGAGGCAGAGTCTCACTGTTTCATTGGACCAGGCTGGGCTTAAGAGATCCTCCTGCCTTTATTTCCAAGCCCTGGGACTAAAGGCGTGCGGCACCAGGCGTGGTGCCTTTATTGATTGATTGATTGATTGATTGATATTCACGTTAGTATGTATGTTTCAGTTATTTATTTGTGTGTGTACATGTCCATGTCGTGGTACATGCATCGGAGGACAATTTTCATGAGTCAGTTTTCATTCTCCTCCAGGTGGGTTTCAAGGCTTGAATTCAGGTTGTCAGCCTTGCTAACAACCACCTTTATCTGGTGAGCTATCTCATTGCTGTGCACCCCTCCCCTTTCCCGATGGCGTCCCCCTCCCCCCTTTTTTTGAGACAGGATTTAACCTGTAGCTCAAGTTGAGCTGAAACTTGGAACCCTTCTGCCTTCACCTCCAGAGCGCTGTGATGATGGGCATATGCACCACATCTGGCTCTAACTTACGGTTTTTGGAAGTTTTGTTTTTCCTTCCTTCCTTCCTTCCTTCCTTCCTTCCTTCCTTCCTTCCTTCCTTCCTTCCTTCCTTCCCTTCCTTCCCTTCCTTCCTTCCTTCCTTCCTTCCTTCCTTCCCTTCCTTCCCTTCCTTCCCTTCCTTCCCTTCCTTCCCTTCCTTCCTTCCTTCCTTCCTTCCTTCCTTCCTTCCTTCCTTCCTTTCTGGTTGCAGAGTTTTATATAGCTCAGGCTGGCCTCAAACTTACTACGTAGTCCAGTTTGTCCTTGAACTCCTGAGCCTCCTCCCTTTATCGCATGAGCACTGAGATTACAAAGTGTATGCCACTATGTCTGGCTGTGACTTGCATTTTAACAGTGCTCCAGCTTGTGTTTACAGAAGACAAGGCAAAGGGTACAAGGAGTCAGTAGTGACACCAAGGGGGCAGCAATGGCAGGACCCTGCCTGAAGTGCCAGTCGGGCCCACGGGAACACCCATGGCATGGTGAATAGCATGGGACCTCAATGTGTCTTGAGCCTATCTATACCTGACAACCTGAGGGTCCACGAAAGACCTCCTGACTTGTTTTGTTTTTATTGAGACAGGGCTTCTCTGTGTAGCCCTGGCTACCCTGGAGCTCAATTTGTAGACCAGGCTGGCCTCAAACTCACAGAGATCCACCTGTCTCTGCCTCCCAAGCGCTGGGATTAAAGGTGTGCACCACTACCGCCTGGCTCAACTCTTTCTTTCTCTCCTTCTTTCTTTCTTTTTGAGACAAGGTCTCACTATGTGACTCTGGCTGTACTGAAACTTACTATGTAGACCAGGCTGACCTCAGACTTACAGGGATCAGCCTGTCTCTTCCTCCCAGGTTCTGGGATTAAAGGTGTGTGCCACTACACCTGGCTGCCAGGGTTGACTCTTGATGCCAAGGCTTGGTCTGGTTGACCACAGGGAAAGAGGTATGCAATTGAGGAACTGGTACCAATAGTACCTGAGAACATGGGAGGAACCAGGAGGCGGCGGCAGCTTCACACTCTGAGAGGTGGGGTCTGCCCTGTTGGTGTTAGGATGGCCTAGTGTTCAAGTAGTCATCAGTCTCATCAGCTCAGGCCACACCACCTTTTCTAGCTCGTGGAAGAGGCCAGTGGCCAAGGCCACAGGGCTAAGAAGTGTCAGAACAAAGATTCAAATTCAGGTGCAGCTGGCTTCCTGGGTTTAAGAGACCCACATGCTGTGCCTGGTGGCTGAGGCTGAGCCAATCCAAGCTAAGCCTTAGGGCCAGCCCACTGTGACTCTACTCTTTTGGCTCCTGTGCCTTTGCGTCCCCCACCCCCACCCCTGTCCTGAGCCTGGACAAAGGGGCTTCTGTCCTTCTAGCCCCCCCCTCACAGAGTGACTGACCCACAAATGGGTTATATAACCATGGCCCAGACAGGCAGGGGGTTGGCAAGAGTCCGGTGGACAAGGGCCCACTGGGATGGCTTTGGTGGGCTCCCTCTTGTGAAAGGCCAGGGTGAGGGAGGCCACAGTATGAGAGAGACCCCAGAAGAGAGAGAGTATGGACCCTGGGGCTCCAGTTGGTCTGAACATGGAGTCTGAACATTGGCTTTTGAGGGTAAGGTGGCCATTGGCATGGGTCACCTAAAGGCCCTCACCCATCAGACAGCCTTTCCTTCTTTTTGCAGGATTGTAGGGCTTATCCACATGGCAGCCAGAGCTGGCAGCAGAGGGCTTGGAGATGTAGTCCTTTCCCCCAGAAATACCCCATTTCCGGGTGTTCCAGCCTCCTCAGCCACCCCCGGCCCCATCTGGGTCCTTCTGAGAGACAGATGGGGCCGGCTCTCTCCCTCCCACTAATGGCAGGTGCTGAGCCAGCATCCCAAGGGAGGAGTGCATGTGCACATGTGTGTGCCCATGTGGGTGCACTGTCTGATCTCTCATTCCCAGATGAGGACAAGCAGAAGTTCCCATATTAGTACTACAATGGGAAAACCAAGGCCCAAGTTGCTGGCACCTAGAACTGAGTCCCTGCTGAGCTAGATGCATGACTATAGACTTAAGCAAGTTCTAGCAGCCAGGCAGACCACCACCATCCTCCCTTGCTCTTAGGAGGGTCAGGACTGCCTTTCCTCACTGGGTTGGTTTCTCTTTCTCTCCACAGAGCTCCTGGGCTCTACCAAGAAGATCAATGTCAACTTCCAGGACCCAGATGGGTAAGTTGTCAGCTTGGGCAGTAGCAGAGTGGATGGGATAGGCGGGCCACAGGGAAGGTCGGGTGTTGGCTTCTCTCCTAGACCTGTCCTTCGCCTGCCCAGCTTCTCAGCCCTGCACCATGCCGCCCTGAATGGCAACACGGAATTGATCTCGCTGCTGCTGGAGGCTCAGGCTGCTGTAGACATCAAGGATAACAAAGGCAAGCCTGGTCTGGGGGCCCTGAAACCAAGGGCAGGGGACAAGGCCAAGGATGGAATCCTGGGAGCTTGGATGGTCCCTTCATTGAGATCTCAGCCCAAGGTGTCTGCCTGGGTTAAGACAGAACCAGAGACACAGTGACATGTCCTTAGTGAGGTTCCATTTAGGGTCAGGACTTAGTTTCCAACAAACCACACCTGTCCCCAGGCATGCGGCCATTGCACTACGCGGCCTGGCAGGGCCGGAAGGAGCCCATGAAGCTGGTGCTGAAGGCAGGCTCAGCAGTAAATGTCCCGTCCGACGAGGGCCACATACCCCTGCATTTGGCCGCCCAGCATGGTCACTACGATGTGGTGAGGCATCCTGGGGAGTCTGGGTGGGCAGTCAGGCCCGGGGCTGGGTGGCCACAGGGATAACCAGACCCTTGTCCTACAGTCAGAGATGCTATTGCAGCATCAGTCCAACCCCTGCATGGTAGACAACTCTGGAAAAACACCTCTGGACCTGGCCTGTGAGTTTGGCCGAGTAGGGGTAAGTTCCTCCCGGAGGTGGGTGGGCTCCTCCTGCCTGTCCTTCTCAGCTGGGGTGGGGGCTAGGGGCAGCCCCCAGCCAGACCACCCTACCCTGATCCTTTCTTCAAGGTGGTCCAACTGCTGCTAAGTAGCAACATGTGTGCGGCCTTGCTGGAACCCCGACCAGGGGACACCACTGACCCCAACGGCACCAGTCCCCTGCACCTGGCAGCCAAGAATGGCCACATTGACATCATCAGGTACAGCCAGGATCAGGAATGGGGCCAGCCTCAGGCTTCCAGGTGGTATCCAGGGACGTAAGGCTCCTAGCCTGGGAATAAGAAGGAGCCTCTGGGATGGTGGTACAGATCTGTCATGCCCTTGAGAAGCTGAGGCAGGAGGATAGAAAGTTCAAAGCTCACCTAGGCAGCTTAGCAAACATCCTGCCTAAACATGAAATAAAGGTCTTGAGTCAGGTGTGGTGGTACACATCTATAATCCCAGGACTCAGGGGGGCGGGGGTGGAGCCAGGAAGATGAGGAGTTCAGGGCCATCCTCTGCTACCTCATAAATCTGATGCCAGCTTGGGCTACTTGAGACCGGGTCTTAAGAGTTGGGGAGGGGCTGGCAAATGGCTCAGTTAGTTAAGTGTTGACTTAACTAACCCAAGTGAAGACTTGAGTGTTGATCCCCAGTATCCATGAAAAAACCAGACATGGCTATATATACCTATAATCTCATTCCCGGGAAGGAGCCACAAAAGGATCCCAGAGGCTTGCTGGTCAGCCAGTGTAGCCGAACCAGGTTTCCTCAAACAGGAAGGTGAGGGACTAGAGAGATGGTTCAGCAATTAAGAGCACTTGCTGTTCTCCAGAAGAGCCAATGTTGGGCAGCTCACAGATGCCTGTAACTCCAGCTCCAGGGAATCCCACCCCCTCTTCTGGCCTCCATAGGCACTACACTCACTCACGTGCACACACTCACTTGCGTGCACATCATACCCATTTGATAGTATATGCACAAGTACATATAAATTTTAAACAGTCTTTAAAAAAGTTAAAGTGATTGAAGAAGTACCCAGCATTGACTTCTGGCCTCTACATATGTTTGCACACATGTGAATGTACACGCACACACTTGTACATTACAAATGGACATGTATGGACACAAAAATGGCTGGGATATAGCTTTGATAGAGTGCTTGCCCAGGATGCATGAGGGCCTAGGTTCAATCCCTGTCATGTGAATGCACACACACGCAGGTTCCTGAAGAGAGGTGCAGAGTTGTGGTCAGGCCTAAGTGCCCAGATAAAGGGGAGGCTGAGGAGAGGCTTCTGTGTCTTCTCCGTCCTGGCTTTGATTTGATCTTGCCACCTGCTGAGGTCTTGTAGAAGCATCTTCCCCGAGCCTCGGTTTCCTCATCTATAAAAGAGGCCCACAACATTGCCTGCCCTAGGATTGAACAAAATAACAGCTGTGAACACAGCCGAGGACAGGCCTTCTGCAAAGCGTCACAAGTATTGGACACTGTATGGTCACATTATACAGGGTGGCATGGCTTGTCATCCAGCCCTATCAGACAGTTAGAATCAAGGTCTGGTTTGACAGTTCTGAGAAGGGCTCCTGCTGAAAGGCATTGCCTGCTCTCTCTGCCTATGCAGGCTCCTTCTTCAGGCCGGCATTGACATTAACCGCCAGACCAAGTCTGGTACGGCCCTTCATGAGGCTGCACTCTGCGGGAAGACAGAAGTGGTTCGGTTGCTGTTGGATGTGAGTCTGGTGACCCAGGACACAGAGGGGAAGGTTGGGGCCAAGTTGGGGGAAGGGGACCCCTCACAAGGCCTTGGCCTTTGGTGTGTGCAGAGTGGGATCAATGCCCAGGTGAGGAACACCTACAGCCAGACAGCCTTGGACATTGTACACCAGTTTACTACATCCCAGGCCAGCAAGGAGATCAAGCAGCTGCTTCGAGGTGGGCCTGCGTGGGGCTGAGGGCTGTGACAGGGCTGGGAAGGGCAGCTCCCAGGACTGGGTGTCTACTCCCTGTATTTCCAGAGGCCTCTGCAGCTCTTCAGGTCCGGGCAACCAAGGATTATTGTAACAATTATGATCTGACCAGTCTCAATGTGAAGGCTGGGGACATTATCACGGTGAGGACGGTCTCTTGGTGGCAGGGATGGGAGGGACTCTGGTACGATTTTGGACACTATGCTGCAGCAGCTAGGAGAGGGCACAGGGCAGCAGGCCTCATCTGCTGAGGTGTCTTCCTGAGCACACACCCCATTTGTTTGGTCAGGTACTTGAACAGCATCCAGATGGCAGGTGGAAAGGCTGTATCCATGACAACCGGACAGGGAACGACAGGGTGGGCTACTTCCCATCCTCCCTGGGGGAGGCTATTGTCAAACGAGCAGGTAAGTTCACCCCACTCTGGAAAGAAGCAAGCAGGGACCACTCAGCCTGTGACTGGGGGCTGGAAAGAAAGTACACTTCAGTATGTTGGTGGCAGAGCCAGGTTGAATCCTAGCCATGACAAGGATTGGCATCCAGTAACCCCTCCTGCCGGCCAACTCTCAGCGGGGTCCCACATGCATTCCTTCACTTGGTCTACTAAGTCTTTCATAGTCCAGTTCTTAGGTGGCCCCTAAGTGCACAGGATCCCAGGCAGACATTGGTCTCCTCCTGAGATAGGAAGGAGCAGGGAACACTGATGTTAACACAGGGGAAAAAAACACAGAGAAAGTGTAACGAAGCCCACCTTAGTTAGGGAGATCAGAGAAGGCTCTGAAGGGTGGCAGAGGGCAGGTCTTGGGCAACACAGTCCTGGCTGTGAGCCATATGTGTAAGGACAGTAGGACAGGAACCATTTCAGCACCTGATGAACAGGAGGGCAGCATGGTGGAACAGTGCAGGACCAAGCTGGAAAACTCCATGGTGTGGTATAAAGGGGTTGGAGATGGGATAGAGATGGGGTTGATCTGTCTTTCAGGGTGGACATGGATGGAGATGGACAGGTGGGGCAAGCGGGCCAGGTAGAAGGTATGGTCAGCCACTCTTGGTCATCTGGTTCCAAGGATAGATTTGGCCTCAGGCCACTAGGTGGCTTTTTAATACACGGAGAAAGTCAACCGTCTAGTGATCCTCTGCCCCTCTGCCTATGGGCCTTAGGGCTAGTGGTAGGACACCTGGCCCTGGGCCCATCTACAACTCTGACTTGGTGTCTCATGTTACTGGAGACAGCAAGGCCTCTGTGCTGCCTCCTCTCTGTGGCTGACTGTGCCTGGGCCACCCAGGGTTCAGGAAGGCTCTGTTTGGCCTACAGGTTCCCGAACAGGCAGCGAGCCAAGCCCACCCCAGGGAGGTGGCTCACTGGGGCCGTCTGCCCCTCCAGAGGAGATCTGGGTGCTGAGGAAGCCTTTTGCAGGTAGGCCAGGGTCCTCCAGAGCACCGGGCGGGGCAGGGGCAGCAATAGTTCTGCTGATGGGTACCACTGTGGGGCCAGCACACTTCATGGCCCCTGTCCTGGCAGGCGGAGAGCGCAGTGGGAGCTTGAGCAATGCGGCTGGGGGCAGGAACACTGGGGGAGCTCTGCACGCAGGCTCTGAAGGAGTTAAGGTGAGCGAGCAGGGAGGTTCGGGCGGGCTGGGCAGCCAGACCTGCAGAAGTGCTAGCAAGCGGCCTTTCTGGTTCCAGCTCCTGGCAACAGTGCTCTCCCAGAAATCAGCCTCTGAGTCCAGCCCAGGAGATAGCCCAGTCAAGCCTTCAGAGGGCTCCACAGGTGAGAACAGGACCCAGCAGTGCTGGCCTGGCGCACAGGGCCACTATATAGCTCCTGCTCTGCTACTCCTTCTCATCACCAGGTGCTGCCCGGTCCCAGCCTCCAGCAGCCCACGCTGGGCAGGTATACGGGGAACAGCCACCCAAGAAGCTGGAATCAGCCTCGGCTTCAGAGGGCAAGGTACAGGGTCTGGCCATCTCCAGGCCTGGACTTGGGAGGGATGGGGTTGGCAGTATGACAGGCATACCTGGTCACAGCAGCTCCTGCAGGCCTTGACAGACCAGACTGTCTTCCTGTCTGTCTCTGTGTCATATGTGCACACACGCACACACACACAAACACACGCAAAAATGTATAGGTGTTGTCTATTGTGTAGGCTGTGAGCTAGTGCGTGCACACTTGCAGAAGTACGCTGGGTGTTTTGTGGATGTGGAATGGTCAACCCTGAGCTGGGCGTGCATGCGTGTGGTTGCACAGGTGGAAAGGGACGGGTGTGAGACAAATGAATGTGCATGTGGGTGCAGAGGGTGATGTGTGTATGCACCTGTGTGGCTGGGAGGAGTGACCTGATGGCTGAACCCCATACATCAGAGGAGGCGAGGGACTTCTGAGTAGGGCACAGAGCCCACCTTCCAGGGAGCAGCCAGGCCTGAAGCCCTTCCCCCAGAGTCCCCTTCTGTGGGGCCACATCATCTGCATCTCTGAGATGGTATGGGTACCCTGGGTACAGAGACGTGGGGCGGGGGAGGCCGAGGCACAGATTCAGCAGGACCTTCCTGGAGGAGCTCACAGAAGAAGGCTGGAGAGGCAGATGCTGTACCCAGGATGACAGATCACGGAGTACTGGTGCGGTGGACCACAGCGGCGGATCCAGCACTCTGGCCGTGAACCAAGCAGACAAGGAGGCACAGTGGAGGTTGGAGCGCAGCCAGGCAGTGGACAGGCTGCAGTTGGTGCCTTGTGTCTTGCAGAGTTCTGAGGCGGTCAGTCAGTGGCTTGCCACATTCCAGCTACAGCTCTATGCCCCCAACTTCACCAGTGCTGGCTATGACCTGCCTACTATCAGCCGCATGACCCCTGAGGTGAGCCGCTATGGGCTTGTGGCCAGCTGCTTCCCTTCCAAGACACAGATCCCTTCTACCTGCTAGTTAATGGGCCTCCTCTTTTGCCTAGGACCTCACAGCCATTGGTGTTACCAAGCCAGGCCACCGTAAGAAGATTACCGCAGAGATCAGCGGCCTGAACATCCCTGACTGGCTGCCTGAACACAAACCCGTAAGGCTCCTTGCGTCCTGGTGGCCGAGCCAGGACCAACAGGCAGATGGACAGATAGACAGGCTGTCTCCCTGGTTACAGCCCTCATCCGCCTTCTGGGTTCCTAGGAAGCGGAGTTGAGGATGGAGCCAGGCCTGGTGGCCTAGGCCTATAGCCAGCACTCAGGGAGGCCGAGGCAGGAGGATCATGAGCTCATGGCCTGCCTGGGCTACAGAGGTGACCTGCCAGCAGGGAACTATTTGGATAGCCTCTTTGTCCATTATGGGGGCAAACTCCTCAGGCAGGCTCATGGCTAAGAGTGTAGGGGCCCTGAGGAGAACCTGAAGTCAGGAGGGTGTGCCTTCTCTATTCATGGCCAGTACCCCTATAGCACTGTCTTTTACTCATATATGGACTGCAGATGGGCTGGTGTCCAACATGCTTGCCACATGCATGCACACAGGTCCCACTGCACATGCTGGCCTGTGATAATGGCTGACAGCCCTCCCTTGATGGCTTCTGCATATAGTGGCCTTTGCTCTTACTTATGAGGAGAGAGCTTCTGAGGGGATGCCGGCCCTCTGGGTTGCACACTAGCTTTGTTCTCCCATTCACCCACGCGAGAGGCGTCGCTGGCTACCCAAAGCCTGCCCTCCCCAGGGTCCTGGATCTGCTGGTAAGCAGGGCTGTACTCATCTGCCCCACCCTGCCTCTCAGTCAGCAGCTCAGGGATCTTCCCAGGAGTACATCTGGGTCTCACAGACCTCGCCTCGCTCTGTCACCTGCATGACTGAAGGTGCTGAGTGTGGGTGCAAGAGTGGCTTTGGCTGGGAGCTTGGGATGATTGGGCAGTTCTTGGTGGACAGTGGATATCTGCACATTCCTGGTATGGCTGTGTGGTGAATGTGTAACAGGTGTGTGACCACGCATCTGCTGTGGTTGGGGAGACATTGTGAGGGTGATCAAGAAAGGGCGTCTGTGCTTGGTACAGCTGAAAGCAGCATGCAGGTGGTGCGTGTACGTACATGTAACTCACGTGGCGCTGTGTGTCTGTATCTGGCGTATGGGTGCATCTCCTCAGGCTGCTACCTGTAGCTTCCTAGTCAAGTAAAGAGGCACTTTCTCATACCTGAAGCTGTTCTGATGATAGGTATCCCGGGTGTGCCTGTGTGTGTTGACTCATGTGTATCCTAATGTGCAGTTGGCATGTTGAGGAGCTGGCCTGCAGTTCCCACCAGGGCTGCACCTAGGCTGTCTGCAATACTGACATTTCAGGCCTGTCTGTTTGTCCTTCTGTCTATCTGTGCCCCACAGGCCCATCTTCTAATAGTTCCAAGTAGGCAGACATGGTGTGAGCAGCCGGCTCTGGCTGCCCCTCTCTGTCCCCTTTCCATAGGCTAACCTGGCTGTGTGGCTGTCGATGATTGGTCTGGCCCAGTATTACAAGGTGCTGGTGGACAACGGCTATGAGAATATCGACTTCATCACTGATATCACGTGGGAGGATCTCCAGGAGATCGGCATCACCAAGCTGGGTAATGTCCCAGTCCGTCTCCTCCATACTTGCCAGTATCTACACGTCTTCCTGACCAGCCTCTCCCCACTCCCAACTCAGGACACCAAAAGAAGCTGATGCTGGCAGTGAGGAAACTGGCGGAGCTGCAAAAGGCAGAATACTCCAAGTATGAGGGGGGCCCCCTGCGTCGAAAGGCACCCCCGTCACTTGAAATGATGGCCATTGAGTCACCACCCCCATCTGAGCCTGCTGCAACAGAGTGCCAGTCTCCTAAGATGACCACCTTCCAGGACAGTGAACTCAGCGGTGAGCTGCAGGCTGCCCTGTCTGGCCCAGCTGAGGCCGGTGCAGCTGCTGCTGAGAAATCCTCCAACCACCTGCCACCCACTCCAAGGGCCACCTTGCGGCAGGAGTCCAGCCTGAGCGGGCGGGCTCGGCACATGAGCAGCTCTCAGGAGCTGCTGGGCGATGGGCCCCAAGGGCCTGGCAGTCCTATGTCACGAAGTCAGGAATACCTGCTGGATGAGGGGCCGGCTCCTGGTACTCCACCCAAGGAGGTGCGGTCTGGCCGCCACGGCCACAGTGTCAAGAGGGCCAGTGTGCCCCCAGTGCCTGGCAAGCCACGGCAGGTCGTTCCAGCAGGTGCCAGCCACTTCACACCCCCACAGACGCCCACCAAAGCTCAGCCAGGCTCCCCTCAGGCCCTTGGGAGCCCTCATGGTCCAGCCACAGCCAAGGTGAAGCCCACCCCACAGCTGCTGCCACCGACAGACCGACCCATGTCACCCCGTTCCCTGCCTCAGTCGCCCACACACCGTGGCTTTGCCTATGTGCTGCCCCAGCCAGTTGAGGGCGAGGCAGGGCCGGCTGCCTCAGGGCCTGCCCTCCCACCAGGACCAGCAGCTGTACCCACACTATGCCTGCCCCCAGACGCTGACGTAGAGCCTGGGCGGCCCAAGAAACGTGCCCACAGCCTGAATCGCTATGCAGCGTCGGACAGCGAGCCGGAGCGGGACGAGCTGCTAGTACCTGCTGCTGCTGGACCCTATGCCACAGTCCAGCGTCGTGTGGGTCGGAGCCATTCAGTGAGGGCTCCTGCTGGCACCGACAAGAATGTTAACCGCAGTCAGTCCTTTGCTGTTCGGCCACGTAAGAAGGGTCCCCCACCACCCCCACCCAAACGTTCCAGCTCAGCCATGGCCAGTGCCAACCTAGCTGATGAGCCGGCTCCGGATGCTGAGACAGAGGACAGCCGGCTGGGGGTCCGGGCACAGCGCCGCCGAGCTAGTGATCTCGCTGGCAGTGTGGACACAGGCAGCGCTGGCAGTGTGAAGAGCATTGCAGCCATGTTGGAGCTGTCTTCCATTGGGGGTGGGGGTCGGGCTATCCGCAGGCCCCCTGAAGGCCACCCCACACCTCGCCCTGCCAGTCCAGAACCGGGTCGGGTAGCTACCGTGTTGGCCTCTGTGAAGCACAAAGAGGCCATTGGGCCTGATGGTGAGGTGGTGAACCGGCGCCGCACACTCAGCGGCCCGGTCACTGGACTGTTGGCCACTGCTCGCCGGGGACCTGGGGAACCAGCAGAGCAGAGCCATTTTATGGAGGATGGCACAGCACGACAGCGGCCCCGAGGCCCAGCGAAGGGGGAGCCAAGTGCGGAGGGCCCTCCCCTTGCTCGAGTAGAGGCCAGTGCCACGCTCAAGAGGCGCATCCGGGCCAAGCAGAGCCAGCAAGAGAATGTCAAGTTCATCCTGACAGAGTCTGACACAGTCAAGCGCAGGCCTAAGGCTAAGGAGCGTGACGCTGGCCCCGAGCCACCCCCACCTCTGTCTGTGTATCAGAATGGCACGGCCACCGTTCGCCGACGGCCAGCCTCAGAGCAGGCCGGGCCCCCAGAGCTGCCCCCTCCTCCTCCACCTGCGGAGCCCCCACCTGCTGACCTGATGCAGCTGCCCCCCCTGCCCCTGCCTGATGGCAATGCTCGGAAGCCCGTGAAGCCACCTGTCTCTCCCAAGCCCATCCTGGCTCAGCCTGTGTCCAAGATCCAGGGCTCACCCACACCTGCCTCCAAGAAGGTGCCACTGCCAGGCCCTGGCAGCCCAGGTAGGTACAGAAAGCTGGCTAAGACAGAACAAGGGTGTCTCAGGACAGGACTTGCTACTCTATCTCATACGCTGGTTTTCCTTTTTGAGTTTGATGAAGCCCAGGTGGTGTGGGGTAAGACTGTTTTAACTACCCATTGTGGGACAACTCTGTGCCCTGTGGTGGGCATGCCTCTTGTTCAGGGAAGGAGGTGCAGAAGGCCAGAGTAGTGGCAAATAAGCAGGAAGACCTCGCTGGAGTTCCCTTATACAGGAGAGGGTAGGTTTCCAGACAGGAGAGCAGTGCAGAAGTGCTGAGACAAGCCTTGGAGCCAGATGCGGCAGGCCACATCAGAAGGAGCTTAGGAACAGTGACACCTTGTGCAGTGGAATCGCATACCCTAGCGGCTGTGGTGAGAATAGGGCCGGGTACAGCATCTCTCCTGATAGGTGGAGGGTGGTGGTGTTTCCTGGGTACCAGTGCCGTCCTCCCCCCTTGCAGAGGTAAAGCGCGCTCACGGCACACCACCGCCTGTGTCACCCAAGCCTCCGCCACCACCCACAGCACCCAAACCAGCCAAGGCTTTGGCGGGATTACAGTCCAGCAGCGCCACCCCCTCGCCCGTGCCCTCGCCAGTGCGCCAGCCGCCAGCAGCCCTTGTGAAGCCGGCTAGTTCACCGCCCTCGCAGAGCGCCAGCCCTGCCAAGCCCCCTTCCCCAGGGGCACCCGCGCTGCACGTACCCGCCAAGCCCCCTCGCGCTGCCGCTTCAGTGGCCTCCGGGCCCCCAGTAGCTTCAGATTGCGCTTCACCCGGTGACAGCGCTCGGCAGAAGTTGGAAGAGACTAGCGCGTGTTTAGCTGCAGCATTACAGGCAGTGGAGGAGAAGATCCGGCAGGAAGATGGGCAAGGCCCTCGGTAGGTACTTCGGCCCAGGGAGGGAGTTCTGGTCTAGCACAAGGGGTGGCTCTTGTTGGTGGACTGGGAGGGGAAGGCGGAGCCATCCCGCGGGGTTTAAGTGTGGGTTGCTGTGGAGCCACCTGGCCCTGAGTAAGGGGCCTGTGCTGCCCCACCCCACTGACGTACGCCTACCCTTAGCCCCTCCTCCGTCGAGGAGAAGAGCACTGGCAGCATCCTGGAAGACATCGGCAGCATGTTCGATGACCTGGCCGATCAGCTGGACGCCATGCTGGAGTGATGCAGCCACCCATACGGGGCCCACCGTACTCCCAGCTCTGGCCCACACTTTGATCTTTACCTCAGGATGGGCACCTCCAAGCGGTGGGCAGGGGCCGAGTGGGCGGGGCTCGCCCAGCTCTGCACAAGCACAACTCCTACTCCTGGCCCAGGCTGGTTTTCAGCACCCTGGCACGGGGTTGGGGGGCGCTCCAAGGGCTCTGGGCAGACATGCTGCCCGCTGGTGCCCATTCCTGTCTGCTGCTCCCTGTGCAACAACTGCTGGGCCCTACCCTTGCAGGCTCTGCTCTCCTGCAAGGGCTGCTCCTCCCTTGCCCTAGGCAGACTGAACACCAAGGGAAGATGAGGGGGGTGGCCACCGTGGCCCTCTCCCCAATCTGTGGCAGAGCACAGGCCTATGCCCAGCACAGAACTGCCCATTGGGGAACCTCTGCCAGCCGCTCTGGCATAGCACAAGGGACAGGGGGCCAAGGTTGGGCTCGCCCCACTGCACCCCAGAATATAAGCTATCAAGAGTATTAATTTATTGGGAATGAGCTGAGGCAGATTTCCCCAGAAAAACAAAAAAAGATAACTTTAACAAATATATATTTAAAGAGAAGAAATATTATTGATTCTATAGAAACCATTTACCAACAGAAAGGACACAAGTCCGGCTTGAGACTAAAGCTGTCAGAGGTTAGACCACCTGTCTGCCCTTCTCTTCTTTCATCTAGGAGTGGCCATGCCCTTGGTCATGAGCACACACACCTGGGAGGCACAGTCTGGAGGGGCAGCTCTGCCCAGGGCTTCTCCTCCATCCTTCTAGCTTCTGAGAGTCTGAAGAGCCTGAAGGATGTGCCTTGCTCTCACCTGTTCCCCTCCATGCCCCAGAGGCCTGGGGGAAGGTTTCTTCCTCCTGCGTGTGGCCATGCCCTTGGGGTGCTGGTGTGAGGGTGCACCCAGTGTGAACCCTGTGTGAACGTGGTCATGAGTGCAAGGGCATGCATGCCAGACTATGGGCAGATGTGTGTTCAAGGTTGTATCTGCCCCGCCTTGCCCAAGGCAGCCCTGTACAGGCAGCCAACCTACCCATCTTGAATTCCTGTGGACAATTCTGCTCATGGTCTGAGGCTGTGTTGTGTAGTACTTCTCATCCTCCTTTCTTCCCTCCAAAAAATACTGACTGATCTCCACTTTCGTGTTTGCTGATCCACAAGTGTTGGGCGTAATACTGACATTTCTTAAAAAATGAAAAACCAACAACGAAACCCCAAAGAACAAAAGAAAACCGTAATTGTGGTGTAGGCTGATGAAGGGACCTAACTAAGGTAGTGTGGACATGGGGCCCTTCCAAATGTCACTCCTGGCGCTTCCTTATCATGAACATGCTGGCCATTTATCAGCCTCCTCTGTGTGGGTGGCCCAGGATAGGGCTATAGGAAGTGGGGAGGGGGTCTGGACAGAGAGCTGCTGTCAGCTGTCAATAAACAGCAGAAAACAGAGCTGCTTGGCTCGCTCTTTGGGGGCATGTGTGGTGGGAAAAGCAAAGCTCCAGAGACTGGAAGCTGGCAGCCTCCTGCAGGGAAAGGTCCACCCAGCCTTTCCCCTCCCATCTTGTGCCTGGGCATACCAATGTCCTTGGTGCCATGTGAATCATGGTCCCAGAAGCTGTCTCCACTCAGAACCACAGTCTGTGCAGCTTTTATTTCAAGAGGGAAGTAATAAAATCTATATACAGTCTAAAACCAGTAGAAAAGGTGAGTAAAAAGGACCCGTGGTCCATCTGGGTCCTGCCAGGAGAGGTGGCGCACGCCGTTAGTCCCAGCACTTGGGAGGTGGAGGCGGGCAGATCTGTGAGTTTGAGGCCAGCCTAGTCGACATAGTGAGTTCCAGGACAGCCAGAGCTACATAGTGAGACCCTGTCACTAAACAGAAATCTGTGGAGTGATATGAACGGTGGGGCCGGGCAAGCATCGTACCTGGCGCCCAGAGAAGGGCCTGGGCGTTACTCTGGTAGAAGGAAGAGAGGGGCCTAACGAAAGGTCCCTCACCAAGCACAGGACAGAGATGACACTGCCTGGCTGCTTGAGCCCGTCTACCTGTGTCCACAGACAGTAGACATTCCAAGGCCATCACATAGGACCAGCCTGACTGACAAAGGGAGCCAAGCCTGGCCTGGATTCCATTAGCATGTCCAAACCTGCAAAGAAAGGTTCTATTTCAGATCTCCAGTGGCACAAGGATTCCCTTCTGGCCAGCCTAAGTCTCCTAGCCTCTCCACTGTTAACCAGCCTGGGCCACTTGCCACTCACCCACTCTCCGAGCTCCATCCTATGCAACCCCTGTCAGCAGCCTGGGATGCAGGCACTCACCTTCACGGTGCTGTCCACAGCCCCTGAGAAGAGCCGGCCCCTGGAGACAGCCAGCGCCGTTACACTGCCCTGATGGCGCAGCAGCGTCTGTGTGCAGATCATGTTGTCCATGCTCCAGACCTGGGTGAGGGGACACAGGGATATGAGGGCCAACCCTGGCCAAGCCACCTCTGCCTTCCTATTCCTGCTCCTGGGCAGCACATACCCTGAGGGACCGGTCATAGGATGCACTGAAGACTTTGGTCTGGTCTGGCGTTGAAATGACTGCCAGGGCATAGACTGTGCCCACATGGCCCGTTAAGGTCCTCACCTGCTCTTTGGACTCAATGTCCCATACCTGAAAGGGGGCAAGCCCAAACAAATTAGAGATAGGGACCGAAAACAAGGGCAGGAAGGATGGAGCCTGCTACAGGATAGCCCTTACGTGAATGAGGTTCTCGTAGGTGCCACAGACAATGTGGTGATTCGTCACAGCAATGGAATAGACACTGCCACCAGATGTCTGCAGGACATGGATGCAGTCAAGGGTCCGAATGTCCCAGATCTAGGAGAAAGTGTGTCACTCAATCTCAGGCCAGGTACTGTGGGCCTCTGGGATTTAGGAGGAGACTGCCTCAGAGCATGCTGGAGGGTAGGGAAAGGTCAGAGGAGGCTCTAGGACACCCTAAGAAGTGCAGCAGAGGGCAAAGCCCTGCCACCTGGGGTGGCTTGGCCCACCTTGATTGTCTGGTAAGAGCCACTGTACAGATAGCTCTGTGCTGCCACCAGGGCCCGCACCCAGTGGTTGAGGCCTGTGAGCTCCTTCTTCAACTTTAGCTCAGTGCCCACGATGTCCCAGACCTGTAGGGATTGACATGAGCCTGGGCTAGGGAGGCATTCGTTGCCCCAGGAGCCCCCACATACATGCACACCCCTTGTCCATACCTTGATGGCCTTCAGGGAGCCACTGAAGAGCATGTTATGTGAGGACACCAGTGTGCACACAGGGTTGTCGTGGGCTCGGATAGTGTTCACCTTCTGTAGGTTCTGGATGTCCCACACCTGTAGGGGATGACAGGACTCGGGGTTTGTGAGGAAAGAAAGGGCACTGGGCTGTCTCTGTCCCCAACCCCTCTCCCTGTGCCACACTCACAATGATGGTGCAGTCTGCAGATCCACTGTAGAGTTTGCACCTAGGGAAGCAAAGTCAACATGTGGAAGCAGAAGCTGATGCCCTGGCTGGCCTCAGGAACCCCCTGAATACCCTTCTCATTTTGCATAGTGAGATGGGAAATATTTGATGGCTGAGCTAAGCAAGTGGGGAGGTCACCTATCCTGAATACCAAGTCCCAACAGTAAAGCTGAGCAAAGCCCTCGCCTGGCCCTCATACGCCCTGTATGTGTGTATGAGTGACCACATACAGCCTAGGCAGATTAACTGACAAATTAATCATGGCAGTTGCTACATCGACTACAACCAGAGTTAAGACCAAGGTACTAGCCATCCTGGTGACAGTTGAGCTGTCCTACCCTCTAAGAATGCCACCTGACACACTAGGGCAGGGCCAGGCTCTGCTGAGAGGTCAGACTGTCACCTAGGAACCCAGCATTGCTCAGGTGTGAGTGTTCAATGGGTGGAAGAGACATAAACTACAGGCTCAGGGCCCATAGGATGGGTACAGCACATCCTGGCCCTGGCCTGTGGTCAGTGGGTCCCATATTGAGACTCACCCCTGGATGCAAAGCGCCAGCACGATACCATCATGACCCTCCAGTGTCTTTTGGCACTTGTAAGTGGTACATGTGTCCCATACCTGCAGAGACCAGGTCCAGCAGGGTCAGTTCGGTGCCGAAAGGACAGAATAGCAGCCATTAGGGGAGAGGACCAAATCATGGATAGGAGGTAGCAGAGGCTGGGATGCAGCGCCCACCTGATCCAGACATGCTACGGAGCCTGTAGAGCAGGACCCCTCTCACCTTGATAGACTTGTCGGAAGAGCCGCTGAAGAGCAGGTCACCCATAGAATAGACACAGAGACACCAGACAGGGCCCTGATGACCCACAAAGGTCCCTTTGCATTTGAAAATCTGCTGAGGGTCATAGGCTGCAAATGGGAGAAGTTAGTGAGGGACAGTGGAGCTCAGGGGGCAACGTGGGAGCAGCAGTGGGCTATACTCACATCCAAGGATACCCATGTTGAGGCGTGCATTGATGTGAGACAACTCATCCTGCAAGGACAAGAAGAGAGCAGAAACGGGTGGGTGGAGCTCATATGACTTCTGCTGGAGCCACAGAGCCACAGGCCTAGGGTCAGCTCGTACTGGGGTACAGACCCTGTAACCCTGAGCACTAGGACAAAGGTGAGGGGGACCCCACCCTGTCCTCCTGTGTTTTAGCATGGCAACCCTCAGTTCCTCACATTCAACATGGATGCATCTCTCCGGAACTCCATGAGGTCCTCACTGAGCTTGCTCTGGTTCTCATCCAGGACATCTGAGCAACAAGAAAAGAAAGGTATTAGTAGGGTCCAGAGCAGCGCAGAACAACCCCCTCCCCAACCCATGTTCTCTGGACAAGACCTTACCAAACTTGAGCTCGAGGCTCTTCTCCAGCTGGTCAATCTTCTCCGAGAGCTTGCCCAGCATGGAGCGCAGGAAGGCGATCTCCTGGTCCTTCTGGGCCAGTGCCACGTGCATCTCATGGAAGCGGTCGTCAGTCTGCTGCAGGAACTCCTTCAGGCCCTCAAAGCGGCACGTTTCCAAGTGTGTCTCATAGGTGTCCTGATTCCCAATAAATGTGCACCTGGGGGAACAAGACAGCTGCCCACCTGCCTACCTGGCGGGACTGACCCCTCAGCCTCCCCAATCCCATTAAACCCCTCAAGTCATCACTACGGTCATGCCCATCACCCAAATCCAGCCATCTTCCCAAACTCCACCACCCATCAGGACATTTCACCAATGAAATTTTATCATATTCCTCCAGAACGCTTCAAAAATTCCTCCCTACCTCCCTTAAAAAAAAACAAAAAATCTGCCCATTACCAGCCTCCCTGCTCTGAAGAGCAGGGCAGGATCCTCCTTCCCTTCCTCCCCCACTTCCCCTCCACATCCCTTTACCCACCTTTCCTGATACCCCAAATTCCAACCTGTTTAGCTCTTTCTGTACTCTCCTGGGCACCCGGATATGGGCTGTGATGGCAGTCACTGGGGTGGCTCCCAGCTCCGGTCCATATCCCAGGCACCAGTTCACAGAGGCCCTCCTCTGAGGGAACTCGAGCCCCCCAGCCCGCCCCCCGCCCCCACCCACTCACCCGTACTTAGAGTGGGGACACTTGATGTGCTCGCATTCTTTCAGGTGGGCCTCTAGATTCATCTTGAGGAGGGGTGGGCAGCTGGGGTTGTTGGGGCAGCGCACAGGCCTGTAGTCACAGCTGCTCTCGTGGTCCCTGCACATATGCAGGACACGGGGGCTGAGCTGAGATCCCACAATGAAGCCCCACTGAGGTGACGGTGCTCAGCTACCCCAGGGAGATGGAGGACCAGGAGGTACTCACTTCCGGGCACTAAGCTTGATGGTGAAGGGGCAGCCCCTGGGGTCTACCTCAAAGACACCAGGCTTCCCAGTGCCTGCTGCACGGCAACCATGCCGACAGTGTATGAAGAGCTCCCCAATCTGCTCAGCTACCGCGATGTTGTTCACCACTACTGTTAGCTTGGCATTGTCCACAGGACACTTCTCTGGGAGAGAAGAACACGTTGAGCCCACCCCGTGCCCACACACCTCTTCCCCAGGAGCTTTGCCCAAGGGGAAGCCAAGTCCTGAGGAGGGGAGGTGCAAGAGCAGGACAGGTGGACAGAAGCCCACTGGCTACCCTGTCCACTCTTTCCTCTGCCCCAAGGGGCCTGTGCAGGAGGAGCTGCACAGTGGACCTCCCAGAGGATGCGCAGGTGGTGACAGAGGTCTCTCGGCCCACCCAGGAGTCGTGGGCAGGGTCAAGGGGTAGCAGACAGATGGTAGAGGGGCAGCCAGCTTGGTGTGGAGCAGAAGCAAGGCTGCCAAGGACAACAGCATCTGCTGGAGCCCAAGCCCTCTCCCTGGGCCCATCCCATGACCACCACAGCAAAGGCTCTGAACCAGGAGACATCAGGAATTGGGGTCTGCTTTGCTATAGAGGTCCTTTGCAGGCTTGAGCCCTTGCAACACTATTCCAGCCCTAAGAGAGGCCGCACAGCTTCTGTGGCAGCCCGGAAAATAGCAAGGTAGGGAACACCCACCACCCTCCCCAGGTCTGGATGGGAGGCACAGACCTACCTGACTTCAAGGCGCATCGTCTACAGAAGGTGTGCTGTGGGGACAAAGGGTGGACTTGCGGGACAGTTGTAACTGTCTCCCCTCTAGTCGGTGGTAGCCCAGAGCTCACACCATCCCACGCCACTGTAGAGAGTGCTGGCTGGACAGCCAGCCTAGGACCATGAGCAAGGCTAAGGTCCCGGGAATAGGGCCAGCAGCCCACTGGCATAAGAGTCAAAGGGGTTGGCAAGTAAAAGGGTCTGTGATCTCACCCCACATGTAGTGATCACAGGGTCCTTGAAGACACTGCAGCACAGCTGGCAGCACAGCTTTACCGAGGGCTGCTCTGCAAATACCAAAGGTTCCTAGACAGAGCGGAAGTCAGGTGATCAGCAGGTGAGCCAGCAGGGCTGATGTGGGGGTTCGAGGAGTAGACCCTCATTAACACTAACTATCAAGCCACCAGCATGTCCACCCTGTCCAGGCTGTTCTCCGAGGCTGGGCCTATCCTAGAAGGTGCTGTTGATTCTTGAGAACTATGAGAAGACTAAGGAGCAAAAGCAAGGTGTGGTTCAGAGGCAGGCCATAAGCAGTGACCAGCCACATATACAGCTGGTCACTGTGCACAGTCTCAGACAGCCTTACTGGCTCCTCTTCCTGGCATACAGACCCTGTCCGAGCCCCACCTTCCCACCACTCATCCCCCAGGCAGCCTTCAGACAGGAGTGGGAGAGGGGCCCTTGGAGTCTCAACATGGACCTGAGGCCCTAACCGGGTCTGACCTATCCTTACTGTGAACTAGTTTGGGGTGGCCAGGGGGGAAAGTGTCCCGAGCCACCGCAGCAGTGACAATCCTGGAAGATGATTCCTGACAAGTCTATCACACCTACCGGCTCCTCCTCCTCCTCAGGCAGCGAGAACGTGGAGCGCAGGGACATGCTGGATTCGGAGTGTAGGGAGCGGACAGAGATGGCTGAGTCAGAGCGGCGAGGAGTGTTGATGGGGGGCTGCACAGATGGAGGCAGCCTATCAGGGGGTTGAGCCCTGTGGAGGCAGGGACGCCCCTAAGCCACCCCACTTCCAGCAAGCCCACAAGGCTGTGGATTGTGTGTGGGAGGCTGGTGTGGCCTCAGTCCTGCTGCCTGGGGTGGCTGGCCCTGGCCTTTAGTGCTGGGCTGCCCGCTCTTGCCTGCCAATTTTCTTTGTGTAAATGGAGAGATTTCCTGCTATTCAATTCTACAGGACATGCTCAGGCTTCTTCCTGCTTCCCGTAAGGGAATGTGGGCTGCAGAGAGGCTGCATCCACCAGCCAATCCTGGGGCGGCTAAGACCCCAGATTACTAAACAGAAAAGAGTAGAAGCCTGGTCAAGGAGAGGTGCTCATGGGCTGAGCTGCCTTCTTGGCCAGGAGACACTAGACCCAGCCAGGGAGGTTCATTGTAATAGCAGGAATATTCTACCAGATGCTGACCCAGCCTCCTGAGACCTGAAGGGAGCAAACTTTGATGAGGTCCTAGGGCGAAAGAGGCAAAGTATCCAAAAGCCACTGCTGCCATAGCTCCTCCCTGCAAGCTGACAGGCACCTGAGGCCTCATTTGTGAGCCCATGACCTGTCTTAGACCCAATGCCCTAGACCCATCTGTCTCTCCTGAGCCTGTATCCAGAACAGGAGGCAGAGATTAGACACATATGTCATTTACCAGGGCAGTGCCCATCTCCCCTCACTATGGTGTCCCAAGTGATCCCTTACATGGGAATGCCATGTGAGACCCAGAGGGCAAAGTGAAAGGAAGTGAGTCAAGCAGCCCTAAAGGCAGCAATGGCGGGCAGAGGAGCAAGCAGTACTAGGCAGGAGCTGTGCTCTCTCCTCTGCCTGCTGGCTAGAGCAGCTCTCAGGCTCCCAGCCTGAGCACAGGAACCGAGGCCAGGTCAGTAGAATGGGATGGGCATAGCTGCCCATGGTCCCACAACAAACAGGAGATTCCAGCACCTCGTTACAGTCACTGTAACCTGTCAGATACCCCAGAGTTATCCAAAACCAGAGGCACAAAGAAGCCACTTCCAAGGCCCCAGCTGCAGTCAGAGGAGCTTGCGGGAGCCTGAGCTAGGTGAAGCGGTGAGAACAGGGCACAATCTAGCTGACTCATCCTTGGGCTCAGCCCAGTGCCTGGGTGCCCATGGTATGCCTATTACCTCCCTACTGACATGGGAAAAGAGGGCTGGGCATGGGGTCGCATGCCTTTGATCCCAACACTCCAGACAGGCTGATCTCTGTGAGTTCAAGGACTGCCTGGTCTACATAGTGAGTTCCGGGACAATGAGGGCTACACAAAGAGACCCTGTCTCAAACAAAACAATGACAACCCCACCAAAAATAAAATAATAATAATAACAACAATAAAAAGAAAAGCCAAAAGAAAAAAAGATTGGTTCCTCTGCCTCTTACCTGGCCTGACCTCCAAGAAAGGACTCCAGTCCTGCCAATTGTCCTGTTCCACCGACAGACTCACCTGAGAAAACTTGTGACTCCCATCTTACTTATGATGGAACCAAAACTGTCCGACCTGGGCCTTCAGGGGCCATGTTCTAAAGCCTACTCCTACAAACTGGCTGCTTCCTGCCACCAACCAGCTTTTTTAGTTTCAGGAGCACACGTGCTCAGACCTCAGTGTTTCACTCCTCCCACTCTCTGCTCTCCTGTTCGCTCCTCCGAGGACCTGGTTCCTCAGAGTAGAGGTCACAATAGGAGGGCTGGGAATAATACTAGGCTCCTGCTTTGTGGGGACCTACCATGCCGTCCTCCTCATCCCGTGGCGAATAGGCAAGGGTGCTAGAGGAGGAAGGTGTCCTGCGATGCTGTTTGTATGTGCTGGTCCCATCAGCTGCTGAAAAGAGAGGGGAAGGGCTGAGCGACGTGACTGTCAGTGGAGAAAGGGACTGAGGCAGAGGAGATAGCAGTCTGTTGGCAGAGCTCATGTCTATGGGACCTTTAGAGTGCCTGTAGTGCTCAGCCTCTCTAGCAACAAGAGGGTCCTAGAATGGGACATGGGTCTCCAGGATTGTCGTCCAGGGTGAAACCAGTATCAGCAGTATGGCCCTGGCTCATTGTCTGGACCTGCAGACAGGCAGACTGCTAGCTCCTCCACCCTGCTGACCAACAAAGACTTTTTAACTTTATTTTAAAGGTTTACTTCTTTCTTTAATATGTGAGTGCTCTATCTGTATATACACAGCCTGAGTGCCAGAAGAGAATACAGAATGCCGTTATACGTGGCTGTGAGCCACCATGTAGGTGCTGTGAATTGAATTCAGAACCTCTGGAAGAATAGGCAGTGTCTTAACCACTGAACCATTTCTCCAGCCCCAAAGAGTATGTATGTGTGTGTATATGTGTTTTCTTTCTTTTTGGTTTTTCAAGACAGGGTTTCTCTGTGCAGCCCTGGCTGTCCTGGACTCACTTTGTAAACCAGGCTGGCCTTGAACCCACAGAGCTCCACCTGCCTTTGCCTCCCCGAGAGCTGGGATTACAGGCGTCCACTGGGCCTAGCTCCAACAGGAGACTTTTAAATTTACTTATTTCCTTCCTCCGGTGCGAAGAACCCAGGACTTGGCTCATGCTCAGCAAGAGCTCTAGATACCCAGCCCTTGTTTTTCCTTTTTAATTTTATGTGTATGAGTGTTTTGCCTACATGCATCACTTGTGTGCCTGGTACCCATGGAGGTCAGAAGATGGCATCACATCTCCTAGAACTGGAGTCACAGATTGTCATGAAACACCATATGTGTGCTGAGAACTGAACCTGGGTTATCTGGAAGAACAGCCAGTGCTCTTCAAACACTGAGATATCTCTCTAGATCCAGTTCTTGTTTAAATTTGGCTTTTCTCAGACAGGGTCTCACTATGTGTACCAGGCTGGTCTGGAACTCACAAAGATCTACCTGTCCCTGCCTCCCAAAGGGCTGGAATTAATGTGTGTATCACCACGCCTGGCTCAGCCCTTGTTTTAAGACAGGCTCTCCCTACATAGCTCAGTGTTTCTTAAAATGCATTATTTTCCTGCCTCTACCTCCTGAGTGCTAGCATTTCAGGCAAGTACCACCATACCCTTTCTTTTAGAGTCCCTACAAGGCTCCATTCTTCAGCCTGACAAGGAGCCCTCTGTACCTACCTGGGTGCACAATCAACCTTAAATGGTGCCCGAGTGGCATGGCATCTTTTTCAGGGTGGATCACTTGGGGACATCCCTTTGCCCTTAAGGTAATTCTGCCAGATTGAATTCTCTTACAGCCTTAGTTCAGAAGAGGAGACGGAGGTACAGAGAGACTGAAGGACCTCAACTAATACAGGTTGGTCTAACGATGCATTCTGGTTGCCTAGGTCCCCCCCCACCTCCTCCCTGTCACAACCAGAATCAGGAATTGGAGCTAGCCTTGTTGGCTACCCTCCTCTTGCCCAGAGAATACCCAGCCCTGCCTGGGCCAGAAGGCAGAGAGGTTCCTGAGAATGAAAGGTTGAGGGTCCACATGGGAACCAAAGACCCCCCTCATAGGCCCTATAGGCTACAGCACTGGGGATAGATTTCAACCAGCCCAGGCTGAAACAAATCCAGACGTCATAGCAGCCGCAACACTAAAGGCCTCCATTCAAGATCAGGAATATGGCTGGGTGTGGTGGCACACAACCGTAATCCCAGTGCTCGGGAAGGCAGAGGCAGGCAGATCTCTATGAGTTTGAGGCCAGCCTGGTCTACAAAGTGAGTCCAGGACAGCCCAGCCAAGGCTACACAGAGAAACCCTGTCTCAAAATACCAAAACCAAAAAAAAGAAAAAAGATTAGGAACATGACTGCCTATCTTATTATTGGACCTCAGTTTCTCCACCTGTAATGAGAAGGGTCAGAGGAGGCAAGTACTGGTGCCTTGTTGCCTAGCTGACCACCCCTGGCCACCCAGAAACCAGAGTACCACAAGTCTCAGTGGTGACAGGCACTGTGGAGTCTCTACAGGTAGATGAGCTGTTAAGCAATGGCCTCCCAGGTAGAGGGTGTGGGAAAAGAGGCCCTTTCAGAGCCCTCTGAGGTCACCCAGGAATCAAAGGCTCTGGTATGTACCTGGCAGCCCTGCGCCTTCAGCCATGGGAAGGCAATTAAAAAACCAATTAGTCGCTGGTGCACTCCTGCAGCGGAGCAAGCACTGGAAAAGCAGAACATAACGCCCCGGAACCCTGGCCCTCCCCTGGCCCTCCCCTGGCCCTCAGCAAGGCTGCTGCTCCAGTCCAACCTTGCTATGAGCTCTCAAAGCACACTGGCTGACAGCACAAGGTCCCGCCGTAGAAAAGACGCTGCGCCACCCACACCCTATTGGGCACTAGGAGCCCGTGGCTGAAGTAAGGCATGGATCGCTGCACTAAGATATACATATGCTAGTGTGCCATGAAAGTCAAGACAGCTGTCCCTGAGAGGGGATGGGCAGGTTTTCAGGAAGAAGCACAGGAACAGGACTGCCTAACTCTACCCAGCCGGTGACTGAGACACAGCAAGAAACAGAAGCCAGGGCTGGAGAGATGGCTCAGAGGTTAAGAGCACTGGCTGCTCTTCCAGAGGTCCTGAGTTCAATTCCCAGCAACCACATGGTGGCTCACAACCATCTATAATTAGATCTGGTGCCCTCTTCTGGTATGCAGACAGAACACTGTATACATAATAAATAAATCTTAAAAAAAAAAAAAAAAGAAACAGAAGCCAGGAGACCAACTGCTCCTTCACCAACACAGGCACCCAGTGCTCACCCCAGCAGGTACCCCTAGATCCCGGCGGAGCAGGTAACCCTAGATCCCGGCGGAGCACAGAGTCTTCCTCATCAAAGGCTCACCTTTGGTGATGGTGGTGACGGTCGAAAAGGTAGGCCCAAAGGTCGTTTCCATTCTGATCTAGTAGACAGTGAAAAAGACTTAATGCAACATAGACAGGGTCACACATATGACATGCTTACCTGCTGGTGGCCCACCTACCTACATGCATATTGATGGTGACATACCATCGATAGATACAGGCTGTCCTGAGGGACCCTCCAAGGAGGAAGAGGACTGCCAGTAGCTCTAGCTTCCAGGGCAAGTTTTAGATAGACATGTATAGAGAGAGATAGCATGCTGGGGGCCTGGGGTATGGTATGCAGACGGCAGACCCTCACCCTCAGGCACCTCTCTTACCCCACTGCTGTCTGGGGAGGGAAGGTTGGCAGGCCCCCCAGAGAAGCGGTTGTAGCGGGCACTCTTGGCTGAGCTCATGCTCTAGAGAGACATCTAGGTTCCTCGGGCAGTGTCTCCTATGGGTAGAACACAAATGAGAGTTGGCATCCTATGTTCCTGCAAATCAGTCAAGCTTCTCCACCTGGTAGACCTCTGGCCAGCCCATCACAGGGGAAGTCTTAACTTCTTCCTACCTCTAATACGATGTTGGTAGGCCCACAGTGGGCAGGGCCTTCTTGCCTGCTCCTGCCAGGTTAAAAAGGCCCAGGTACAGGAAAGGGGAGCCCTGAGGACAATTGACCTTTAGTGGTACCATCCCTTTGGGTCTGGACCTTTGAGGAAGCCATTCAGCTCTATCCCTGAGCTGAAAAACCCCATCTGTGTTGGCTAATCCTCTGGTTCTGATTGAAGCTGGTCACTTCAAGGCCTACCTCTTTGCAGGTCAAATGTCCCTATTGCTAAGGTCTTGCTTTCTACCCATCCATTACACTGAGCCTAAGGTGTGGCACACATACCTTAGTCACACAGGGACCCACCGGAACAACACGAATGTGTTCTCTGCCATAGCAGATGCTATCAGGACCCAGCGAGTCCAGGACAGCCAAGACTATTACACAGAGAAATCCTGTCTTGGAAAACCAAAACAACAACAGAAACCCAAAAAAACAAAAAACCAATGGGTAGTCACTTGAGATTATCTCCTAACTGTGGTCTTACAGGACATTTCACAGGAAAAAGATGAGCCCTAAATCTCAACCAGTAGAGATCACCCAAACCAACTGTGCCCCTCAGGGGCTCGGGTAGCAGAAGGGACAAGGGAAGCATACAAGGGCCAGTATCCCTGGTCTGCCCAGAAGAGAGAGGCAAGAGAAAGAGTAGACCTGTGAAAGAGATCCTGTCAGCAGGTCATGTTCAGGACAGGCCCAGGACAACACCCACCCTGGGACACTACAGCTGCATACGCTGCAGATACAGGGACACGGCACTGTCAGTAGGCATCGCCCATGGGCTTCTCCATTCTTGGGACTCGGCAAGAGTGGGGCTAGGAGGCACCACTGTTCAACAAATAAGCAGCAGCTTTGTTTAAGCCCCAGAGAGCTCCCTGCATGCTCCCTCTCATGAGGCTACCTAGTGATCCAGACCACATGCTCACTGCCCCAGGGGAGCCTTTGAAGCCACCTAGGGAGCAAGCCATGGGGATGGAGTATCCATCCATTCCACAGACCAGGACTACACCACAAGGTGGCTTGGTTTGTGCCAAGGCCCTTGAGGACAGAGAAGGGACAGGAAAAAGAGAGAGTTCCAGAAGGGTCCAGGTGGATCACATGCTAAGTCCAGGCCCCAGATCAAGGTGGGACAGACAGTTCCCTAGGAACGCTGCATGTGGGCAGCTTCTGCCACTTTCTCCCTCAGTTCCTCCCAGCACTGTCTCTTCCACACAAACACAAGAAGGCCACAAAGTGCTTTACTCTGAGTTGTACAATCCCACCCAGAGTGCGTGGAGGAAGGCTCCCAATCTGTCTACAACCCCTCTGATTCCTGGCCCTTTTTACTGTCCAGGCTTCAGCTAGCTTTTCAGCTGCCATCTGCAATGGACCCACTTAAGACTTAGGGCCTCAGGCCTCAACCCCCATCTCACAAAAGAGGGAGGTCCTGGCCCCTGGAATTGGCACTGTCAGGCACTTGCTACTCTAAACACCTTCAAGTGAAATTCTCTAAAAGGCAGGCCAAAGCCTACCTCTTCTTGACCTGGGCCTCATGCCACACAGCTGCCATGACATTTGCCAATGCAAACCAGAGGCTCTATGGTACTCACTTCCTCCCTCCCACTGCACTGGCCTCATTACCACCAGATACCCCCAGGCCCAGCTATGATTCTAAGGCTTGGCTCTGTGTACTTTAGACGGAGCTTTCTAGGGACAGGCAGGCTCAGAGGAGGAGGCAGCCCTGAGGCAGAGATGTGAATGTGGCCTGTAGGAAACCCTGCACTCTTTGCCCCTTTCTCCCAGCAGGCTCCTTCCTGAGCAGGAAGGCCTTGACGGCCTGCAGCATCTTGTTTGTCATGTTGACTTGGATGAAAACACCGCGGCCACAGGGATGTCAACCAACCTCAATAAACCTGCGGTCCTCGGGGCCTGCTTCAGCAGTGTGAAAGATTTAACCCCAAGGAGAAACCACGGAGGTGGGCTCACAGGACGGTATTAAGAGACAGACCTACACTCCACAGAGTTGTTTCCTAACACCTGCCAGGAGCACAGTCACTGGCTTCTCCCTGGCTCTACAGTAAGGTTAAAAAAAAGAAAAGAAAAGGCCGGAAGTGGTGCCTCACGCCTTTAATCCCAAGACTCAGGAGGCAGAAGCTAAAAGATCTCTGAGTTAGAGGCCAGCCTGGTCTACAGAGCAAGTTCCAGGACAGCTAAGACTACACAGAGAAACCCTGTTTTCAAAAACCAAAAACCAAGAAACAAGAGAAACAAACAAAAAAAGAAACCAGACTGGTGGTACACCCCTGCAATCACGGCACTAGGGAGGCCGAGGCAGGCAGAATTCTGTGAGTGGAAGCCGGCCTGGTCTATAAAGTGAGTCTGCGATAGCCAAGGCTACACAGAGAAACCCTGTCTCAAATAACAAAAAAGAAAGAAAGAGAAGGAGGAGGAGAAAGAGGAGGGGGGGGGGAGTGAGTACATGAGACAACACACAAATCATGGGGCCAGCCCATATGGCCAGTATAGGAAAACAGAACTCGCCTGAGAGGAAGCAGAGAGCCAAACTGAACTGAAAGGAAGGAGGCAGATCCCCCTGGGCAGCAGCTTCCCAATTCACATGGGTTCAGCCACCTTCACAGACCCAAGGGTAGGCTAACCTCAGGCTAGAGCCCAGAGCCTCCATCTGTGTACCACCCACGGGCAGCCACCACTATTAGCACAGGAATGAGCGACACACTGCTCTTCAGGGCCTGAGCTTTACAAAAACAGGATTCTCCAGCTGATGGGGGCAAGCCCCAGACAGCAGGGAAAGTGCCAAACCCACCACAAGGTGGAGCCTACCCTCTGGGAGAAAGCTGTCAACCAGAGCAGGAATTCTTAAGGGTTATGTGTCCTGGAAGACTGCTGGTCTCCTGTCCTCTAATTCCCAGGGAGGACAGATGGACAGCTTCCCATAAGGTTGGCAGCCCATTCTCAAGCTGGAAAAGGCTGTGGACAGTGAGCTAAACCAGGACTTGCCACATAAACTCCCTTGTCCCTCTCCAAGTCTATGGCTACTTGCCTGTCTGTGGAGCCCTGGACATAAGACTCTAAAAACTGGAATTCCTTCAGATTCTTTTGTTTTATTTGTTTGTTTGTTGTTTGCTGTTTTTTCAAGACAGGGTTTTTCTGTCTAGCTCTAGCTGGCCTGAAACTGGCTCTGTAGACAGAGATCCCCCTGCCTCTGCCTCCCAAGTAATGGGATTAAGCGCATGTACCACTACTGCCTGGTCCAAGATTTATTTATTTTCTTTTTAAAGACAGTCTTACCAGAGCTCAAGCAGGTCGTGAACTTATGATCTTCCTGCTTTTACTTCCCAAGTGTTGGGATGACAGGCATGATATACTATAGTTGAAAACAGAATCTTACGTATTTAGTTTACTTTTCTTCTTTTTCAGCTTCTCTTCCCCCATTTACAAACTGTGGAAGTCAGTCTCTCCTTCCACTTTGGTCCCCAAGTTTGACAAGAAGCACACCTACCGCTGATCTATTCGCAACAAGATAGTCTTTACTTTGTGTGTGTATGTGTATGTATGCGCACATGGTCGTGTGCATGTGTTATGGCACACATGTGGAAGTCAGAAGACAACTTGTAGGAGTTGGTTTTCTTCCTTCACATCAGTGGGTACCAGAGATTGACCTTAGGTCATCAGGTTTGGTGACAAATTCCCTATCTATAGAGCCATCCCACCAGCCCAAGATTTATCTATTTTTTAAAGATTTATTTTCATTATTTTATGTGTACGAGTGTTTTGCCTTCATGTCTGTCTGTGCACATTTGTGCTGGTGCCTGAGGAAGTGGTGAGCCTCCATGTGGGTGCTGGGAATCAAACCTGGGTCCTTTGCAACAAGATGCTCTTAACCACTGAGCCAACTATCCAGATCCCCAAGATTTATCTTAAAAAAAGAGAAAAAAAAATGTGTGTGTTTAAGCATGCACATGTACTGGTGCCTACAGAAACCAGAAAGAGTGTTGGAGTCCCTGGAGTCAGGTTTCAGATGGTAGTGAGCCGCCCTTTCTGAACACTCAACAGGAACTCAACAGCAGACTAATGCCAAAGCAGTAAGTGTTCTACGCCAATCCCCTAGGATCCTACTTTTTCACAAAAAAGATTTGTTTGTTTAATTTGTGTGTGTTACGGTTTTGCCTACATGTATGTCTGTGCATCATAAACATACAGTGCTCCCAGAGGCCAAAAAAGAACACTGGATCCCTTAAACCGGAGTTACAAACAGCTGTGAGATGCCATGTAGGTGTTGAGTAGCTGCAAGAACAAGTACTCCCAAACACTGCGCCATCTCTCCAGCCACAAGATTTGGTCTTTTTAAAGACAAAAAGTTAGCGGGACACGGTGACGCACGCCTATATTCCCAGCACTCATGGAGGCAGAGGAAGGTGGATCTCTGTGAGTTCAATGCCAGCCTGGTCTAAAAAGCGAGTCCAGGACAGCCAAAGCTACACAGAAAAACCCTGTCTCAAAAACAAACAAATAGAGAGACAAACAGACAAAAACTGAAAGCCTGAGGAAGGAAGATTACTCTAAGTCTAAGGCTGGCCTGGGCTATACAGAGACATCCCGTCTTGGAGACCGACAGACCCTACCATGGAGGAAGGCACTAATCTACCTTGGCTGTCACCAGCAGACAAACAGCTCAAGGCTTCAGTCCTTCCTGAGCTGTGGGTGGCCAGCAGGCTGGACTTCAGCCAGAGCCTCTGGTTATATTTGCCAGAATTCCAAGCATATCTGCTGGCATGAGGAAGCCAGTGAAGGGGACTGAAGACTGTCCAGCCCCTACTTCAGCTCCCCCTGGCTCAAAACCAGATCTGGCTGCCAAATCCTATAGAAACAGGCTTGGTTGCCATAGCAAAGCCATATGCACTTCCGCTGGCTGTTCCCTTGAAGTTTCCTTAGCACATCTTTTCCATCCCAAACAGGCAGGGTATGACAGTCAGGGTCCCTAGAGTGTCTTTGCTTACCTCACACTTGAAGATCTCCCAGAATCTCTACAAACCCCTGGCCCATTCACCTCCTTCCTTCTCAGCTTCCCAGCACAACCTCTACCCTCAATTTTTCTGCTGCTATAGCCACAGTATCAACTCAGCCAGAGTTCCTTCATTGGCTTCTCCTTCCCAGTGTTCTGCCTCCTTCTTGCACCCCATATCCAGCCTCTACACCTTGCCTGCCCAGGCTGAACCTCTCCAGAGTTCAGGAAAATGAACTTCATTATCCCTCCTGCAAGTGGCCCTAGCCTCACCCTACTGTCCTTCCTTTCCCACATCTGTGGTAGAGGACTCAGGCTTCATCTAGAAAAGTACAGAGGGCTTCCCTGAGGAGACTAGCCAGACCCAGAGCAGACAGAGAGAGCATTCTGAGGTATATGTCATCCCATTCCAAGTGCCCTGCTATCTCAAAAAAAATCTAACTGGTATCAAACTTGTGGCATCAGGTCCAGGCTTTGATTCCTTTGATTCCCTTGTGTATTCTTCCCACCCGACAGAAGCTCGGTACAGCCACTAAAGTCCCAGGCCAGACAGAATGCAGAGGGCATCCGCACTATATACCTGCTTCTGGCACTCACGGCAGCTCCATCCCTCAAACCTGAATTTCTTCAAGGTTGTTCCCCCTGCACCCCTTCCCCCCTCATACAATGGGATGGCCCTATTTCTTGGCTTCTACACTATGACCTTCTGCCTAGGACTTTCAAGTATCAAGTCCTACATTATCAGCTCAGTCCTAGTAGTCTGTTTTCCTTCAGCCATATTACTCTTCCCTAGGACTGGCATTCTGGGCATCCTGGGAAGATCTGCTGAAGGATGAGGGGTTGGTAGGTTCCTCTTCAAGGGTTTCTCATGAACAAGCCAATCAGAGAGCTGATAAAGTGCTAGGGGCCCACTTGCTGGTAAGACCAGACTTATGGGGACCCTGGTCCACAGCAAGATACAACCAGACGATACTTCTTAAGTGGGCACAGGCAGGAACTTCACGCACATGGCGCTTATGGCAGAGTGGTCATGACCATCAGCTCCAGACTCAGACAGATCTAGGTTCAAATTCTACTTTGACCACTCAAGGGGAGGACTGGGTAAGTTGCCTGGCCTTGAAAGAGACTGTACATCTCACTATAAAACACAGTAATGGAGCCAAGCTTGAAAGGAGCTGTCAGAGATAACATAGCTAAGAGCAATGGGCACGCCGATAGCAGCAGCTCGAAGAGATTGGAGTGGACGCAGAGAAAGGCCAAAAGGCTCGCCCACAGACAAGCCAGCGTGTGGGCTCACAAACGACAACCCAAACTTTGTTCCTTTTGCTCCCTCCATGGCGATTAGTAAACTAGGAGCCCCGCTGCTAGCCCTCCAGCTGAGCTGAGCCAGGCATCCCACCACAGAAAGTAAGCTGCCTATGCCTTCTGGCCAGCTTAGATGCTCCTTCAGCTGTACCTTCTTCCTATTTCCTGCACCAGTCATTGCTTCATCCAAGATTTACATCCCACTGGGTGCTGGAGAATAGGGAGACTCCCCCTGCCCCAAGACTGTTTTATCTGACCCCAAGGGAGCTAGAAGCTGGGGGGAAGGGTACAAAGCCCATTTATTTCTACTCTGTCAGCTACAGATCAGCACTAAAATCTTTTCCACAAAGATTCTGATAAATAGATACAAGAAGTTACATCAAGGAACTTCTCTGATTTGGACACCACGCTTGGCCACTCCTTCCTGGTCTGTGGTTACCTTAGTCAGGCTGCATATAGTGGTTCTCACTTCCTGAAGGGACAGCAGCAAAAACTAATGCAGGAACCTCCAGTGCAGGGACTGGAGTTTCCACAGAGAAACATGAATGCATGAAGTGTCTTCTGGAGTGTCTTTATGATTAAAGAAGTGCATGCCACATAGACCCCTAAGAAAGGTATCTGAGCACATTGAGGCCCAAAGAAGACTGAAGAACCAGGCTGAATGGTTGCTTGAAAGGCCAGCAGTGAACAGTCTGCAAAGCAGTGAGCCTGTGTGTGCATGGAGAGGGAGTGACGGGAGATGAGACTGAAGTGGAAGATCTCTCTAGACCTCAACATCATCTGGTCATCTTGGCCTGCCTCAAAAAATCTAGGCTGGGACAACTGGTCTCTAGTGAGGGTTAGAAGGCAATGATCTGACTTCCTCATTCTTTCCTGCATCTCACCTGAATCATAAAGTTCATCATTATGCATACCAGAAGGTTCTCAGACTTTGCCCTCATCTGCCTCCTACCTCACGTATCACTCGCTTGCTCCAAGCCCTTTCTCACAGAACCTTTATCACTCTGGCTTCCCTCTGCCTGTAAAGCTCTTCCGGCAACATCTCAGGGCTGACTTCTCCATCAGGTCTTTGGCTAATTGGAAAACACCCTACCAAACGACCTGAGAACGCCCAACACTCACTTTACCTGCGATCAGGTTTTTGTTTTTGTTTTTTTCCCGTAATACTTGTCACAGTTCCTCATGATTTTTAACTCTTCTTGTCAATCACTCGCTCCTTTTAGCATAACAGTTCCGGAGAGTGAGACATTTACCAAAGTCTTGAGACATTTTTGTTATAACAGAACAGGGCTGTGGCTATTACTACCATCCAGGGAACAAAACCAGAACTGCTGCTCAATAGCCTACAATACATAGGACCCTAGAGGCAGAATGATCTGTCTCGAAACCAGATGAGCTTATCAGTTTGGAATCCGGTTCTCCGCCGACTCTCCAGAGCCTAGGATACTTCCTGGCTCACAGGCAGCGCTCAAAAAACGTAGGAGTGCAGAAAGAACAAGAGAGAGTGTGAAGGAAAGGAGTGACAGACTGATCTGACAGTCAGGCTGACTTACGGAGGCTGAGACCCTAGCTGTCTCAGTCCCGCCCCCTAGGCTAGGCCGACGACCGCTCGCTACGCTCCCACACCATCCTGCACCCGGCCGCACGGTCGGGATGAAGGAGTCCCAGGTCCAGTGAGCCGCGCTCACACTCACCCGCCCGCGGCTGCCAGGGAGCAGCGGCTACACCCTCCGGCATCATCTTGCCCCTCGGCCCGTGGCCGGGAAAGATACAGGATACAGGAGCCGGAAGGGCCCGGGCGCTGTGCATGTCGGAACTTGTAGTTCAAGGACTCCAGAAACTCTGGCGGCTGCCTTATGCTTTGGGATTTTTAAACTACGACTTCCGGCGACCTCGGCACTGAAAGGCTGGGTTGGTGGCTTCAGAATCACTCTATGTTGCAGATCGGAATTTGATTGGCTAAATGCACTTGTCGCTCAAGGACTCAATGGCTCTACAACCGGGAGGATCTTCCTGCTACCCAAGATACCGCCTCCAAGAAAGTCCACGGCACGATTGGTGGAAACTGCAGGATAGCTTGAGGAGCGTATCAACAGCGAAGGAAGGTGGGCACTTCCTCAGAGATTGCCCAATCACATAAGGGGCAGTTCTATAAATGCTTGCGCCAGGCCGGTCGCCGTTCTTTTGGGAGTGAAAGAGCGTCGTGCTACGTTGTTCTTTGTCTTTGTGAAGGACGCTCTGCGGCCAGTGGTCGCCAAAGGACCTCGAAGGGCCCCTCAGCTGCAGGCCTGCCTTCCTCGAGAGCTGCAGTTGGTCTGGGCTCTGCTTTAGTCCTTTCCTCTGAATCTTCTGACTCCCTTTTTACAGGTAAGACCAAGTCGGGCCTGCCTTCCTTTTGCAGTACCAAGCCTGTGATGAATTTCTTTAATTTCTGACACCTCGTATGAAAACTGCTTGTGCAGTCTTGATTACATTTCGAGACTGAGGCTTGGAGACGCTGCCTTCAATTGGAAGGGCTTTGAATGAAAATTTAGCCAAAGGGAAGATTTATTTCTACATTTCTGTTTGGCTTTCAGAGCATGGCGAGTCGGCTGCAGACCTTGACTGTAAGTCAGCTACAACTAGAGATCCAGCGGGCAGAAGGGTTTGCTGGTAAGGTGGACATCTGCGTATGTTAATTTCTTAGCAATAAAGCAAAAGTGCAACCTTACTTTGGCTTCAGACGTCATTATTTAATGTGCTGTTAGTACAGTAAAGGATGTAAATCATGAAAGTAAGGCCTCCTGTTTTTATGACTGCTCTGAAGTGAGCTTTTAAGCTAGTTCTGCCTTAGGGACAGATTGTGGTGCACCCTAATCTTGGTAATCCGGGTTTTATCGGGGACTGTAAGTGTCTGTACCCACCCCCACTGAGCCATCCTGTTGGCCCTAGAAGGTGGTTTTCCACAGATGACACAAACTCCAGAAAACAAGTTTATTAATAGGGGCATTTTGAGAACAAGCTTTCATTCCAATTTGTGGTTTGGTGACTTTAGTACAAAGTGAAAATTACTGGGCCAGCCTGCTATTTCCTGTGGTCTCCAGCATTTAGCTAGTTTTCCTAAATCACAGAACCTTCTAGTCGTGAACTGGAAGCAGGCCATCAAATGGACAAAGATGATGTAGCCCTGGGTGGGTTCCTGCCTGGGCAGTGTGGGACAAACACGGCTTTTCTTAAGTTAGGTAGTATGTATGCAGTGTGGTCCTCTTTGCTGGAAGTGTCCAGAAGAGGGCAGTAAAGTGGCTTGGTTTGTATGCTTCAATGCCGGTTCTGTGATGGCCACCAGGGCAAAGGGGTTGAGAGCATTAGCCTCCAGAGTATATTGGGGGCATCCGATGGTTGAAGTCAACCAGCCTAGACTCCTGTACAGCTTTCCAAGGTAGGGCTGCTTCCTCCAGAGTACGACTGATTATCAGGTTCAGAGTCGACAGCAGGAGACCCCTCGACCCTCCCTCTTAACATAGTCATGCAGCCTGAAGGGTGGCTCGCTGGAAGCCTTCATGGATCGCTGTTTCAGCTCCCTGAAGAGCAGGGGGTGACAATAGAGCACAAGGTAGCCTTCTCAGCCACTTCCAAAGAGGCTGTGTTCACTACCAGGACTTACTTTGCTATGGCTGTGAAAGCCAAGTCCACGTTGATGCCCGTCTTTGCACTGGTCTCCATGAAAGGCAGCCCATACTCCTGCAAACAGCTGCTGCCAGCTAGGTGCTGGCTGGATGGGGGCAACCCAAGTGCCACAGCCTCAAGAACACCCTCCTCACCCTCCCTGTTTTGACTCACCTTGGCTAATTTTTCCCCATCTTCCCTCTTTACTGCGCGTTCTTGGGTAGAGTCAACCTGGCCCGGGCACAGAGAGTTTGTTAGTGCCAGTCCATGGCTTGCCCTGTGGTGCCATGCTGGAGAGGACAGGCCCAGGCTCCCACCTTGTTCCCTAGCAGCATGAGCACCACGTCCTGCTGGGCATATTCCTGGATCTCTGTCAACCAGGCCTGTGGGGAAAGCTGGTACCAGTCTCAGGGCTGGTGCCCCATTTCCCCACCAGGAAGGTCACTGACCTGGATGTTGTCGAAGGAGTCTTTGTTGGTGATGTCGTAGAGCAGCAACAGTGCTGGATACAGAAAGCGATGAGGGCACCCTTGGGGCCGGTGGCTCCTTAGTACTTTTAGAAACCCAGGTCACAGGATGTGACTGCATCACCCTCACCTGCTCTCCAGCAATGTGACTACTCACCCCTGACCCCACACCAGTAGGCCACCCAAACTCCCCGTGGAGGAAAGCTGGTCCCCATGTCTGGTCTTACCGTGAGCATCCCGGTAGTAGGCATGGGTGACACTTCGGAACCTTTCCTGGCCAGCTGTGTCCCAGATCTGTGGCGACAGGAGCTAGCCATACTGCCCAACCTCTCCCTGGTGCCTCCAGCCCCAAACTCTTTTGCACTCCTGTAACCTCACCTGCAGCTTCACCTTCATGCCATCCACATCCAGAACTTTATTCTGAAACAGAACCAGACAGCAGTACCAGTAAGGATGCCTGCCATCCTCTGGCCAGGAGATCCCAAAGTTGTAGGAAAGGGAGTAATGCAAGGCATGGGCTTGATCTGTCACACTGTGCCACTTTCCCTTCCTGCAGATGGGGGTAGATGGGACCTCTTCAACTTAATGAGCTACTGTGTACACTGAGAACTACATCCTGCCTGAGGAAACTAATTTTATCTCTCCCCCCCCCCCAAGTCAATCACTGGGACACCCCTTTCCCAAGGGATTAAGCCTGTTTGACTCTACTGAAACCACATATCCCAGATCTCTGGCTGATGAATATCTATGGTGATATTAATGAATTCCCTGACTGCAGGTCTTCTAAATCTGTCCCTTTCAGATTGGACACCAGATTGGAGCTCTTGTCCCCGTCACCCAAAGAAGGGTTGACTAGAGGCTGGAGCCATGTGAGGCTAAGCCTGGCTCCCTCTTTCCAGAGTTCCTGCTGTCAGTGCTTCTAGGTCTCCAGGGAACCAGGCTTAGCCATCTGCCTGGCAAGGGAGGATACTTTCTCTTTCTGCACCCCAAGCAGGGGTGCAAACCGAGCAGCCCTACTTCCCTCACCGTCCACCCAGTAGCCAAGAGGACGGGGAACGGGGAAGGAAGACCGGGACAGGCAAGAAACATCTGCTCTCAAGTGTATCCCATTTGCCTCTGGTACTTCAGCATTTACTTTGTCCTACAGTCTTATCACCTAGAAGGCTTGAGAAGACCTCGATCCTCAATCAGGATAAAGAACAGTTCCCACTGGAGGGACCCCCCTTTCCTGTCTTCAGAATGGGCCTTCCTCCCAACCTCCTGCTAACTGGGTCTAATTAAAGGGTGAGAAAAAAGCAAATTCAGGATTTGCCAAGAACACTCCCAACACCTCGGCACATGAGATTCAGGCTGGGGAGGGGGGGTAGGGAGGAGATTGGGAGGGCTTTGATGCTGGAGCTCCCAGGACCCTGCCTGGGTTCTTAAGGAGGTCTCCATATGCAAAGATAGGGACCTCCTTCGTGAAAGGCCGTGGGTTCTCTCTCAACTCTCAATACTCTGAGGCATAGCATCAGTCCCTGGGATGCTTCAGCTGCACGCAGCTACTGCCTTGGATAGTAAGAGGCGTCCCCAGGACCCTCGGGTATTGGAAGGAAGCTGGTTTGGTGGCTAGGCTCCAACCCCTGGGCCTACAGACATATCAGGAGAAGGGAGAATTAGCTGGCCAGGGTACTGGGAGGACTATGTATAAGAACCACAGGAAAGCTGGACCCAGTCAGAGCTCAGGACATCAGCCTCCACTCTCACCCGGAAGTCAATGCCCACAGTGGAGATGAAGGTACCAGCCAGGAAAGCCCCATCCTTGAATCGCACAAGCAGGCAGGTCTTCCCCACACCGGAATCTCCCACCAGCATGACCTAGAGCAGGCAGGAGGATCAGAGGAGTCAGGCTTGGAGCAGAGGGCCTTGCCCACCTAGAGACGCTTCTGGTCTGCCTTGAGCTGTGGGGTAGGGGCAGGAGAGGAGAGGAGTATTCACAGCCTGTAGGTTCAGCATAGCCTGGGGAAACACTGCAGCATGGTCCCCAGTAGCCCCTGGCAGTGCCCTGTCACTTCTCCCTCCAACAATGCCACATCAGTCCCGGTTCGCCTCCCTTCTTCCCTACCCCTCCTCCACAGACATCATGCTCTGATCTGGGAAGGCAGCATTTGCCTATGGGGAAGCAGAGCCTTGGGACGGCAGCCGGAAACTCCTAAAAGACCCGTGGGGCTCAGTGCAAGGGGGCTTCTTCAAACCTCAGCAGCAAGGCTCGGGAGAGGTGTGCCAGTCAGCTTTTGAAGTGCAGAGAGGTTAGGGACGATCTGTGGGCCTGAAGGGCAGTCTTTCCCTCCCCTGAGGGAGCCCTGAGGCCAAATGCTTCAGAGCCCCTCTTTGGAGGCGGTCAAATTCACAAGCTTCAGTTTTGGTCTGGACTGGGGTGGCCTCTTTCTCCTCCCTCCCAGAAAAAAAATAAAAAAAGAGAGAGACTTTACAGCCCCTCGGGGTGAGGGAAGGCAGCATATGGATGGGATTTGATGAGACTGGAGCGCCGGTAGGGGCCATAGGTCGGGGAGGGCCTCTTTCAGGGGCCCCTGTTTGGTGGAGTGGAGGAAAGCCCTGCCAGCTGTTGAATACCCTAGACAGGAGCCTAATAGGTGTGTGTGTGTGTGTGTGTGTGTGTGGACGCGCGCGCGTGCACGCACGCAGGCTCGCGCAACAGTGTAAGGTACAGCCGTGCCAGCTGCAGGGCGCTGCTCCGGCCAGTTCAGCGACGAGGGTCCCCAGAGGCCCTCCCCGCAGTCTGGGATCCAACGCCACCTGCTGCATTCCCACGGCGGGGAGCTGCCCGGCTCACCTTGAAAGCAACGTCGTACAAGTCTCCAGTACCACCAAGTGAGGGCCGGCCGGACTGCGGGGGCCCATTGGGCGGCGCCTCCGGGCCAGGGCGCGCGGTCCTGGGATGTGCCAGACGGGGCCCGTTGGCGGCGGCAGGCAGCGTAGAGGCAGCGGGCACATTCCCTCCCTTGCTCTTGGGGGTCTTCTTCCTGGACATGGTTCTCAGTGTGTTCCTGCTGGTACCACCGCGCCCCGAGCTGACCCGAGCCCCGAGCGCCGTGCCCGCCAAGCCAGACTCAGACCCGAACCCGTCCCGCAGCAGCAACAGCGGCGGCGGCACCAAGAGCAGCATCTCCAGCACTCAGCGCCTGCCCGGCCCCCGCCTCCTCACCGGCGGCGCAGCCACTCAGGCCCGGCCTCCTGTCACAGCTGCCAATGGCCGCTCTGAGGCGGAGCCATGCAAATAAGCCCGCCGCTCCAGGGGAGGGGTCAGGAGGTCCCACCAAGGCCTTAGCATGTGCTAAAACTCAAGGGCCCCAGCTGTCTACTTCTAGTGACTGCATCTGTGTCCTCCTGATGCTCCGTTTCTCACCCCAGTGTCCCAGCTCGGTAACCTAGCTAAACAGACTGTTCCCTGGACCTGGGACAAAGCTGTCTTCTGAGTTGAGGGTGCTAGGACAGATGGCTTGCATGAATAGGCAGCCTGCGATTTCTTCTCAGCCAGAGATGCCAGCTACCTGACCCACTTGTTCTCAATGCTGTTCCCTCCAGGGCAAGCGGATCCAGCGGATCCAGGAAGCTCCAACACTCACACTTCACGAACAATCCTTGCTATGCCTGAGCACTCTGGCCTCAGCTCATCATAGGCATGCCGGGCTCTTCCTCACAGACTTTACCACCTGGGCTGAAGCATGCCTATCTGAGGTGGGAAAGGAAGCAGGTACCACAAGCAGGTAGCGTCAGGTCCTCTGAGATGACCATTGCAAGACCTCTGCCTTGAGAGCCTAGGAAACAGGAAGTGCCTTCCCCAGAAGTGGCTAGGTTCATGGCCTTTCCGTCCTAGGTTCTCACCCAAGAGAGGTCAGTGTTGATTCTCTAGACCCCAAACTGGTCCAGGACCTGGTAGACATACCTCCAGGATCTGACCCTGCTGCCCTACCTATGCTGACTGGAAGAGCTCTGTCCAAAGCCTCTCACCCAAGGCTCCAGTCTGGAGAATGAGACATCGGTGATCAGAGTAGGTATGGACAGTGGACACAGGAGATGGTGCCCTTGAGACAGGCCATTTCTTGGTGTTTCTATGGCCGAGCTGTCCTCCAAGATGTGATCACTGTCATCAAGTCTCTTGGAAGCCTCTCTTGGAAGTCTGAGAAAGCTGAGCTTTCTCAGCTGGCAGCGCAGGTCATGAATGACTCCTTACCTCCGGGGCTCAAAGCATTCTACCTCTCTCAGGCCAATCTTCAAATCTAATGTCCTGACCTAGAGTAGGGTACTGGGCTCCCACTTTTGCATTCCCTGAGGACTCCAGGTGTCCCACCCTCACGAGGCCAACCTCAGGATGATTGGCCCAGGATCTCAGCTGGGAACCTCAACAGGCTGGGCCTACTTGCCCTAGGAAGTAGACCACACAGCCTTCTCCCAGCTGCTGGCCAGAACATGTTCAGTTACGTGGGATACACAAAAAGTTCCAGTTTTGGATGCTCTGGGGCAGGAGCTGCTATTAGGGGATGATGGGTGTGACTAATGAAGATAGGGCAGCCAGCTCCGAGGAAAGAAGGAAGAGGCAAGCCAGAGGTGGGAGGGCAGCAGAGGAGGGGAGCCTCCCAGCAGCAAAAGAGACAGACTTGCCTTAAAAATGAGGAGCGTTTACATAAAATCTAAGTCTCTACTTTCTTCCAAGAAACCTCAGGCCCCAGCTCTCCCTTCCCCACAGTTCTACTCATCTTTGATCACTATATTGAAAGGCTCCTCTGTTCCCATCTGTTTCTCACTCTGGAATATAAGCTTTCTGGGCACAGGAAGCAGCTTGTCTTGGTCACTGCCATATCCCTGGCAGCCAGCTCCTGGCCTCAATAAGCAATTGCTAAATTGGCAAAAGAAATGTAAGTTAGAAACACAGGCCTCATGCGGGCATGGTGGCGCATGCCTTTAATCCTAGTACTCATGAGGCAGAGGTAGGCAGATTTCTGTGAGTTAAAAGGTGGTCTACATAGCAAGTTCCAGGCCTGTCAGGGCTACATAGTGAGACCCTGTCTCTAAATCAATTAATTAATTAAAAATTAAATAAAAAAGAGTCAGGTGTGCTTTTAATTAAAGGGGACATGCCTTTAATCTCAGTACTCTGGAGGCAGAGGCAGGCAGATCTCTGTGAATTTGAGGCCAGCCTGGTCTACATAGTGAGTTTCAGGACAGCCAGAGCTGCATATTGAGACCCTGTCTCAAAAAACAAAACAACAACAACAAAAGAAGATGGCAGCTGGGCAGTGGTTGCACATGCCTTTGACCCCAGCACTTGGGAAGCAGAGGCCAGCCTGATCTACAGAGCAAGTTCTACCCAACACTACACAAAGAAACCCAGCCTTGAAACAAACAAACAAAAAGAAGATGGCTACTGCTTTGGGTATGTGTCTCCTACCCTTGCATCTGAGCCACGGCAATGATACAACAGAAGTGACCCCAGTTTCTTGCGCCCAGAGAGAGTGTTTTTGTTTGTTTTTTTGACAGTGGTTTTCAGAATATAGGGGCCATGATTAGAGAACACTCAAGCAGCCAACGGAAAGTAACTGACCCTCCAGCTGAATAAGCCAGGTCTCTGATGGACACACAGGCTCAGTGGATAATGCTGTGTAAAATGGGGTTTTACTATATGGACCAGAATGGCCTCAAACTCACAGTCTTCCTGTCTCAGCCTCCCAAGTGCTGGGATTATAGCAGGCCATCATGTTCCTCTAGATAGGAGGAGATGAGTCTTTTTTTTTTAATTCATGTTTACCTTTATTTTGTGTGCATTGGTGTTTCGCCTGCATGTATGTCTATGTGAGAGTGCCAGATCCTGGAGTCATAGACAGTTGTGAGCCACTATGTGGGGGCTAGGATTTGAACCCAGGTGCTCTGGAAGAGCAGTCAGTGTCCTTAACCCCTGAGCCATCTCTCCAGTTCCCATGATGAGCCTTTTAAAACCAGGTATTTGGGAGATGTTTGTTATATAGCAATAGCTAATGACCCCTTAGAGCAAGCTTGAGGGAAGGGACCAGATTGGTGAGAAAGGGTAAGGACAGTGTGACAGCATTAGTCTGACACCGTCCTTAGTCTGGCCTGGAGTCCCCCAAACTCTGGGATCTTCAAACTTGCAAAGAAGAACACTGCTACCAGGGAAGCAAGGCGGGAAGTTAGAGCTGGCTGTATGACCCTGGAAAGTCAACGTTGGAATGCAAAGATGGATCAGCGCTAGAAAAGAAAAAGATGTCCACACACACTTGTCCCCAAATAAAAGGAGCCACCCAGGACCCCTGGAAACCGTGTCTCTGAGTTCTCTTTTAGCCCAGACCCCTGGTCCTCTCGCACCCCTCAGCTTTTGTAAACTTCTACCTGGTCTTTCTGGGAGTTGCCTTGGCATAGCATCTCCCAGGAGTCCCCAGCCTAGCTGGTCTCTCTCCTTTTATCTAGGCTTCCAGCTTTACCCCACCTCAGAGTCTGAGGCAGGCATGAGAGCTATGCTCCTCCTATTCCTACTTCTGGCACCCTGGATGCCCTCCAGTAGTGGTTCTCCAGAAGCTTCTGTGCCCATCTGGGAGGTTTCTGAGGACAGACCCTGTGCTGCCTGCTCCTGTCCTCGCTGGCATCCAAGAGAAAGCTCTGTGGTTGAACCGCAGAAGTCAGACTGGGCTTCAGTCCTTTAGCAAGCAAGGCAGAGCCCTGAAATCTTCTCAGAGCACATTGTGAGGAGTAAGACCCTTGCAACTCAGCCCTTGCAACTCAGCTGTCTGCTTTCTAAATGCTAGAGGATAGGGCAGAGGTCCCTTTCTTGCTGTGTGACCCCTGGCATCGCCTCTCTGGACCCTACTTCCTGTTCTGTGAAATGTGGAGGAGGAGTTGATCTCCAAGGGCCCTTCCTGCTCAGACACCTTATGTTCTATGAAATCCTTGTGAGGGTTGCCATGGAAACATCAGAAGAACTGCAACAGCCCTGAATTGTATGATGAGAGACTGAGGGAAAGAGAGAGAGGGAGGGAAGGAGAGAGAGAGAGAGAACACTGAGTCACCCCAGAATGCAGGCGCTGTCGGAGATATGTAGACTTTGGCACACCAGGTGTAAAAAGGTCCAAATATATTCTCCTGAAAAGATACCCTCAGGAGCCCACTCATGTTGGTGGCCCTAATTTGGTGTCCCTAATATCTTGCTGGTAGTAACAGGTAAGTGGTCATCATTGCCTGAAGAAGCATCATCTGTAGGGGGCCCAAGCAGTGAGTAGCCCCTTGGCAGGTTAAGACCATAGAGGCTGATGCTGCAGAGGTGCTAGCAGCCAGTGAAGGGAGCTTGTGCGCATTCACAGGACCGGTGGAGCTGAGGCAGAGCTCTCCCTTAGCACGCAAGAGGCCCTGGGTTCCATCCATAGCACAGAAAATGGAGTCGGGGACCAGTTCTCAGCAATGCTGGGTTCCAGCTCCGAGTGGGAGGCTCTTGTCAAGAGAGGGGGCCACAATCTTGAACAACCTGGAACATAGAGGCATTATCATGAAACGATCAAACACTTCCTTGCTTTGCCACATAATCCCTAGAGCCACCAATGACCAGCTTCTCTGCAACTAAACTTGCACGATTCCTTTTTTCTTTCTAGGAGGGAGTGGGAGGTGATTTTTGATCCAGGGCCTCTGTTGCGTGGTTTTGTCAAAAGTAGTTTCATGGGTATCTAGGTAAAATATCCAATTGCATATGTTTAAAGTGTACAGGTTGAAGGGCTAGAGAGATGGCTTAATGGGTAATGTGCAAGCTGCTAGGCAAGCTGGAAGACCTGAATTCTGATTTCTAGCACCCATTAGGAAAAAAAAAATTTTTAAAAAGACAGGCTTGGTAACTCTGTAACCCTGGCAAATGAACACAGGGGTATTTCAGTGACTCAGTGGTAACAGTCTGGCTGAAACATTGAGCTCCGGGTTCAAAGAGAGACTGTCTCAACAACCAAGACAGGGCTGGAGAGATGACTGCGTGGGTCGGAATAAATGCTGCTCTTGCCAAAGACAGGAATTCCATTTCTAGCGCTCAGTTTACACCTGTCTGTAACTCCAGTTCCAGAGGATCTAGTGCCCTCTTCTGGGCTCTGTGGGCACTGCATACATGTGAGGCACTTCCGTACAGGCAGGTAAAATACTCATACAGAATAAAAATAAATAAATCATTTAAAAAAAAAAACAGATGTGGTGGTGCACACCTTTAATCCCAGCACTCAAAAGGCAGAGGCAAGCAGATCTCTGTGAGTTCGAGGCCAGCCTGGTCTACAGTCCAGGACAGCCAGGGCTATTACACAGAGAAACCCTGTTTCAACGTCCCCCCTACTCTCATGATAGAGTGACCTTTAAACTCAGAAGGCAAGGGCAAGTGGGTCATCTTGGTGAATTCAAGACTAGTCCACATAGCTATAGTCTACATAGCAAGTTCTAGGCTACCCAAGTACACATGGTAAGACCCTGTCCTCAAAAGGAAAAGGGGTAGCCAGGACTGGCGATGCCTGCCTTTAATTTTAGCACTTGAGAGGCAGAAACAAGAGAATTTCTGTGAGTTCTGTGAGTTCAAGTCCAGCTTGGCTCACCTAGAACAGTCAGAACAACATAGTGAGACCCTATCTCAGAAAAAGGGGGGTTGCTGGGAGGGTGGAAAGCAACAGAGGTGTCTGCACATGCATATATATGTACACACCGGACCACACCTACGCACACAGAGAGCACACAGTTTAACAATGTGGAGCATTGTCATCTGGGCATAATATGGCCATTACAAGCCTGCAATCAAAGAAATTGTGCATACCCTCCCAAAATCAGATCCCTTAATGTTTCCTCATAAAAGGAGCTGGGGGAAGCTTCCACAAGACACACAAAGTCCCTCGTCTTCTGCTTACTCTTTCTTACCCAGGAGTAGTTGCCTGAAAGTTACTCATGCCCCTATTAGTAACTCTAGTTGTATTCATTGATTCCTTCCCTCTCCCAGCTAAATGTGGGGAGATCCTGGCCTGGCCTATTACTGCCCTCTCTATCTAGGATGTAGAAATAGGATGGCCAGGGAAAGTTATGCAAGAGATAAGTTTTCATATGTTTATACACCATCCTGTGTCCTGTCGACCAAGACAAAAACAAAACCTATCACTTGGTGTCACTTGGTTTGGGGATGCAGAGCTTTGTCCCAATATTTTCTGTAGAGAGCTCTTAGGCCTCCCTATTCAGGTTCCTGGCTTAGGGTGGCCTTGGGGAGTGTGTGGCCTTGGTGGCCAGAGTGGAAAGAACCTAGAAGAACCCCTATGGGCGCCATTGCCTCAGGCTTGCTAACGGGGGGGGGGGTGGCCAACAGCCTTGGTCTTGCCTAAGAATTTCTTCTGACCTTGCCAAATATCAGCATTGCTTAGAATATACTTAATAGCTCTGTTATGTATTCACGTAGACTGAACCTGTTATTTTTTAAAGCTATTTTTCTTTTTAACACTTTCCCCCTTAATTTTTTGTTTTATTTTGGTTTTGGTTTTTCTTTTCTCTCTCTCTCTCTCTCTCTTTGTATTTTAAAGATTTTATGTGTCTTAAGTGCTTTTCTCACGTGTATGTCTGTGCCACATGCATTCCTGGTGCCTATGGAAGAGGTAAGCCTTCAAGTGGCTGCTGAGAATCAAACTTGGGTCCCCTTATAAGAACAAGTGCTCATGCTGGGCATGGTGGCACATGCCTCTAATCCCTTCACTCAGATGGATCTCTGAGTTCGAGGCCAGCCAGGTCTACAAAGTGAGTCCAGGACAGACAAGGCTACATAGAGAAACCCTCCCTCAAAATAAAATAAAATAAAATAAAATAAAATAAAGAACAAGTGCTCTTTACCACTGAGCCAACTTTATAGCCCCTTGGTTTTTTGTTTTTCCAAGGTAGGGGTTCTCTCTATATAGACCAGGCCATCCTGGAACTCACTCTGTGTAGACCAGGATGTCCTCAAATTCTAAGACATACCTCTCTCTGCCTCCCATGTGCTGGTCCATTTTCTTGTATGGCATGAATACTGTGATCCTTAACTTGTTCATATGTACATTTTCCTGTCATGTGTGTTCAATTTATGTGTATATGTGTTTTGCAAGCATTTGTGTCCATGTACCATGTGTGGCCCACAAAGGCCAGGAGAGAATGTTGGATCTCCTCAAACTGGAGTTGTGAGCCACCATGTGGGTGCTGGGAGCCAAACCCCAGTGGTCTGGAAAAGTGTCAGCACTTTTAACCACTGAGCCATCTTGCCAGCCTCTTATTTTATGTGTTTTGATTGAATCTACTGATCTGATCTTTCTTTTTTTTAAGGCAGGGGCTCACTCAAGCCTTGGCTGGCCTTGAGCATACACTGTTATTTCTAGTTGTAGTTCTTTCCTGAACTGATCAGGTTTTCTTCTTTCTTTTTTCCCTTTCTAGTTTTCTGGTTTCTTTATATTAATAGTTACCATTGTTGTTGTTTTTTTAACCATATATTGAGTATGGCTGCACATACCTGTAATCCAAGTACTCAGGAGGCTGAGGCAGGAGAATTGCTGCAAGTACAGGTTGAGCTTCAGAGTGAACCTCTGCTTTAAAAAAAATTAGTCAGCTGTGATGGTGCACACTTTTAATCCTAGAACTCAGGAGTCAGAGGCAGGCAGATCTGCAAGATAAAGGCCAGAGTGAGTTCCAGGTTAGCCAAGGCGGACAGGGAAGCTTTGTCTCCTAAAAGCCAAAGAGGAAGAGAGGGTGGATCGGGAAGGGGTAAGGGAGGGGGCTACAGCTGGGATACAATGTGAATAAACTGTAATTAATAAAATAAATACATAAAATTTCAAAAAGCCAACAACATCAACAATAAATTAAAAAATAAAAGAAGCTGAGCATGGTATCCTATGCCTACAATATAAGCACTTTGGAGTCAGAGGCAGGTAGATCTCTGTTTGAGCCAGCCTTGTCTACAGAACTAGTTCCAGGACAGCTAGGGCCACACAGAGAAATCTTGTATGAGTATGAAACAGAACTGAAAGTGTTTATGTAAAAAATGCAATTGTTTGGATTTTTTGTTTTTTGTTTGTTTGTTTTTATAGACAGGGTTTCTATGTGTAGCCTTGTCTGCTAGAACTCACTTTGTAAACCAGGCTGGCCTCGGACTCACAGACTCTGCCTCCTAGAGTGCTGGGATTACAGGCATGTGCCAACACACCCAGCCTGTTTGGAAACATTTTAAAACACAAAAGATAAATGTATTTGTATTTTGTTATGCGTATGGGTGTTTTGCCTACATGTATGTCTGTACCACAAGTGTGCTAGTGCCGAGGGAGGCCAAAAGAGGACATTGTATTCCTTGGAACTGGAGTTACGAATGGGTTTTTAGCCATCACATGGGTTCTTGGAATTGAATCAGGGACTTGAAAGAATAGCCAATAGTCTGCCTTCCTTCCTTCCTTCCTTCCTTCCTTCCTTCCTTCCTTCCTTCCTTCCTTCCTTCCTTCCTTCCTTCCTTCCTTCCTTCCTTCCCTCCTTCCCTCCTTCCCTCCCTCCCTCCCTCCCTCCCTCCTTCCTTCCTTCCTTCCTTTAAGATGTATACAGTGTTCTGCCTGCATGTATGCCTGAACGCCAGCAGAGGGCACCAGATCTCATTATAGATGGTACTAAGACACCTTAAGGTTACTGGAAGGACCTATGGAAGACCAGGCAGTGTCCTTAACAGCTGAGCCATCTCTCCAGGCCATAGTCCTCTTAAACTCTGGACCTTCTTTCCAGCCCCCCAAGACATACTGGTTTGGTTTTTTTGTTTGTTTGTTTTATTTTCAAGACAAGATCTTGCTATATAATTCTTACTGTCCTGGAACTCACAGAGATCCGTCTACCTCTGCCTGCTAAGGGCGCCACCACACCAGGCTAAATCTCATTTCTTTTCTATTTTACTATTTTTATTGTGTGTGTGAGTGTATATGATATATGTTTGTGGGTATTTGTGCCACAGTACGGATATGGAGGTCAGGGGACAGCCTTGTGGAGTCAGTTCCATCCTCCTACCTTTACATGGGTCCTAGGGATCAAACTCAGGTCGCCAGGCTTTGCACAGCAAATGCCTTTACCCACTGAGCCATCCTGTAGGCCCTAAAAGACACACGCTTTTCAAAAAATTTATAGCCAGGTGGTGGTGCGCACACCTTTAATGCCAGCGCTTGGAAGGCAGAGGCAGGCAGATCTCTGAGTTCAAGGCCACCCTAGTCTACAGAGGGAGTTCCAGGACAGCCAAGGCTACACAGAGAAACCTTGTCTTGAACTCCACACGCACACATATATTAGGCTACAGAGATGGCTCAGTGGTTAAGAACACTTACTGCTGTTGCCTGGGAGCCAGGTTTAGTTTCCAGAACTCACATAAGGTAGTTCACAGTCAGCTATAACTCCGTTTCCACATGAAATTTATGTGGAGCACATAAAGTTACTCAAGCACATAAACATATACAAAAATCAATACATCTTTTAAAAAATGTAGGGAACAGAAAGATGGCTTGGCAGTTGAGAGCACTGGTTGTAGCCAGGTGGTGGAGCACACCTTTAATCCGGGTGTGCAGAGGTGAATCTCTGAGTTAGAGGCCACCCTGGTCTACAGTGTGAGTTACAGGACAGCCGGACAACCCTTCTATTTCTGGTGCATCTCTCTAGCCGCCCTCCTGACTTCCTCTTACTCTATGTTTTGTTTTTATTTTTATTTTTTTCTCAGTTTTTTGAGACAGGGTTTTTTTTTTTCTGTGTAGCCTTGGCTGCCCTGGACTAGCTTTGTAGACTAGGCTGGCCTTGAACTCACAGGGATCCACCTGCCTTTGCCTCTCTGAGTGCTGGGATTACAGGCCTGTGCCACCATGCCCAGCTCTATGTTTTGTTTTGTTTTTTTCCTTAATAATTCTGTGTTCATTTCTTGTCAACCACTTGCTTGCTCTGCCTCTTGACCTATGGCTGACTTTATTTAATCTTGTTTACAATATTCAAGCATAAAGCTCTCAGATTAAAGGTGAGTGCTAGGGTTAAACCACACAATTAGAAACAGGTTTTCTTTTTTCCAGTAAATAACACAGTCTCGGGGTTCACAGTGTGATCTAATACCCTGCAACACTTCCTCCTTTTTGTCTAAATAAAAAAGAATGATTGTAACACAACAAAACTATTTACAGTAATGAGGTTATGTCTGCCAAGCTTTCCACAATGTTCAGCTTGGTTGTTTTTGGCAGTTTTAGGATAAAAGTATTTTTTGAGTTCAATGTTCTGTGAAATGTCCCTGTCAGTCTCACACGAACTCAGCAATTTGAATGTCCTGAGCAGACTGTAGTCTGAGGCTGATCTTTGTGTGGTGTTTGTCAGCTGAGTGGCAATACTGACTAGGTAGAACGCAGCAGTCACCCCAAAGATGTCCACTGTTTGTGCAGAACCAGGCAGCAGAAGAGGCATGCAGCAGGTATTGCCAGTGGTTAGCGTTACTACAATCCAGGCGGATTTGTTGTTGCAGGGCCTCATCATCTTCTTGGAGACCTCAAAGGTTACTGTTAGGAATGGTCATGGCTCATTGTCAAAAACGCAAACATGTTAAATGCCATATTCAGCGAACCCTTGAGGACTACAATCTATTAAGTACATGCGAGTTACACAAACTTTGTTCCTGCTAGCTGCTTCAGACTCAAAGCGGAAAACACATACAGGAAGCTAGATGAAACTTATTTCTAGAGTTAGTACTCTGTATGACTCCTAGTATCATGACAGAAAGTTTATTTATATATATATATCGTAATCTTATAGATTTTGAGATAATTTTTATACCTTAAGAAAAGTTTTATCGAGTCAAATGAAAACCAAGATATTATGAGATTAGCGGCCATATGTTCCTCTGTCCCATACCAGGTGGCTCCTCTGATATGAGACCGAGATTTTAGATTTTCCTTTAACAAGCATGTGTGAGTTTTGAGAAGAAAAGGGCTAGCTTTAATTTTTTTAATTGAATTGGGACCACAAAAGGATCATTTGCCATTAAGCCGGTAGGGGGCAGCAGAGACAAGCATTTGGGCAGGAAGTGGGCAGGAAGTGAGTGAGCGGACAGCAGGGAGCGCCTGCTGGGGCTGTCCTGGCCCTGGTCATCTAATCTTTGTCCTGCAGGAAGGGGTATCTGCTCTGGCAGGATGGTGCCAGCACTAGTCCAGGGCTCTGAGTCCGGATTACAGGCTGGTCAGCTGGAGGTAGGGGATACTGCTTGGCCAATTTACTCTTTTTCTTGGGATATTTTCTCTTGATGGTCCTTTTTCTTCAGGCGTTTCACTCACTTGTCCAGTGGTCTCAGATTCTTTAGTTGAATGCTTTTATTTTCCTGGAAAGGTTAAAGAACAAAACAAACTCCTGCCCCAACCCTGACTTTAGGGGGTTTCTTTTGTTGTTGTTTTAAGATTTATTTGTTTATGTAGATTGAGTGCTCTTCCTGAATATATACCTACACACCAGAAGAGGCCATCAGATCCCAATATAGATGGTTGCGAGCCACCATGTGGTTGCTGGGAATTGAACTCCGGACCGTTCCATGAGCAGATAGTGCTCTTAACTGCTGAGCCATCTCTCCAGCCCCAGAAGGTTTCTTTTTTGGCAGGCTTTATCTTTCCTAGGGCAAAATTCACTTATTTATTTACTTACTTGTACGTGTATGTGAGTGCTCTAGCTGCATGTACACCTGCGCGACGGAAGAGGGCATCAGATGACGTTACAGAGTGTTGTGAGCCGCCATGTGGTTGCCAGGAATTGAACTCAGGACCTCTGGAAGAGCAGTGCTCTTAAACGCTGAGCCATCTGTCCAGCCCCTTTTTCTTTTTTTGAGACAAGGTATACCTTAGTATGCGTGGCTAAACATGAAATAAATAAATAACTCTTAAAAAGAGCATGTACTCTCTGTCCAGACGACCCCAGTTTGGTTACCTGCACCCATGTCAGGTGTAACTCTAGCTCCAGGGGATGCTACACCTTCTTCTGGCCTCACCTGAGCACATGTGGGATACACTCACACAGACACACGAATACACATAAATGAAAGTAATAAAAATATATACTTTTAAAAATGCAGAGCTGATTAATTCATTTTACTTACTGTTTTCTGTCTTTCCTTTTTGAGACAGGATTGTAGGTGCTAGTTTATTAGGGGGTTCCTTAAAGCTTATACCTCTTTTCCAACCCCCCTCCCAACCCCACGTAGGGGAAAAAGAAGGTTGTAAGGGAAAGGGTGCATAGCCCTCTTTACTTCTTCCTGATGGGTAGGGCCCTAGGATTCTTTGGGGGGCAATACCAATATCTGTCTTCAGGAAATCCAGACGTCCAGGTAACCAACATACAGTAAACACAGCAGCAGGACAAACCAGCAGCAGCAGCCTCCCTCTGACTCCTCCAAGTGACCACACTATTTTCCCCTGGACTATCACATTTATACCCCTCAAAGTCCTCAGAATCAACTAATGCCAGCTGGCTCCACATGGGACAATTAACAGGTGTGGTCAAACTAAAATCCCCCACTTGGGATTATAACAAAAACATGTTTATATATCATAAATCAAACATCCGCAATACAGGATCTCATTGTGTAGCCTTGGCTGGCCTAGAACTCACTCTTTAGACCAGGCTGAACTTGAGACCCGACTCCCTCTGCCTCCTCAGTGCTGGGACTAAGGATATGCACCATCACTGCCCATCTTCATTGTTTTCTTGCAAGTGTATCTTTCTGTGCTTTGAGTCCTTGAATCTTAAAAATCTGTCATCTGTCTGCAGAAAACCTTGAACTCTGAATATAATCCTAAACCTGCTATTCACCTGCTTTGTGGTCCAGAACATTTCTTGACCTCTCTGTCTCTCCAGTAATCTCATTTCATAAAGGAACAGCAATAGTCTGAGTTGCTAAAGCTCTTGAAAATCACTAGAATACCTCAACGAAGGACTGAGTGAGGAAGTGTGTGATGTGGGGTCTTTTCCTTCCATCTCTCAAGATGTCCTCACTTCTCTCTGTGCTGCCATGCTTCCCTGAACCTGTAAAGGCTTTTCCACGTTAAGAAAAAGACTTGGTTTTGCTCCATCCTCCCTCCTTTTGGCTGATCTTCCTGCACAGCGAGGCTTTTCAAGACAGCTGACCATCGGCGGTGTTTACAGTCCTTACGTGCCACCAACCTGCTGGCACGTGGCTTCCTGCCAAGTCTTCCATTCAAAATGCTTTCTATAAAGGTCACCTGCTGACACTGTTCCTTTAGCAATGCACAGGTGGCGTGGCAAGGGCTGGGATGACCTTGGAGAACTTCTGGGGTGCTGACCAACTGGGGACAAATGCTCTGTGTACAGTAGATGGCTGGTAAACATGTGTCCTATCAGGCCAATGGTTTCAAACTATTTCTGGAACATTCTCCACCTACAATTCAGTTTTAGTTTGTAGATTTTCTGTTCTTTTCTTTCTTTCTTTTCTTTTTTGTTTTGTTTGTTTATTTGGGACAGGGTTTCTCTGTGTAGCCCTGGCTGTCCTGGAACTTCCGCTGTAGACCAGGCTGGCCTTGAACTCAGAGATCTACCTGCCTCCGCCTCCCAAGTGCTGGGATTGAAAGTGTGGACCACCCCCAGCCTAATTTGTAGATTTGAAATTGTTGTTAGGTTGGAGTTGCTCCTTATACTAACTCCTTCCTTACGTCTGGCAAAGAAGTTTACCTTGAGCATGGACTACATCCCTCCCTTGGTTGACACTTCTGGGTGGTGGCATTTTGTTTGCTTCCTGTTCATTCATCTCTGCCTTCTGCCTTTGTGGTATCTACTTGTTCTTTTTTTGGGACTGCTTGTCCTGAACATTTTAGCTCATTCCTAAAATGTGGAATTATGCATCCCATTTTCCACAGAGGTATGGAGGTTTCCACTTATTTCCAGAGGAGTTGCAGAGCTTCAGGTGGCCCGTGGACCCAGTCAACAGCAACTGAGGTCAGTCTATCTGGAGTGAGCTATGTCCAGTCAGCTGGGGTAGAGGCAGGGTATTTCCTGTCAATGCTCCAGGAACTGACACTTGTGAGCCAGGGTGCTTTGGCATGTACCTGGCTTGACAGCAGGGCCAACAACATATTTATTATTTTGAAGCATAAACTGGGCATGATAGTGCATGCCTTAAATCCCAGCACTTGAGAGGCAGAGGCAGGTGGATTTCTGATTGATAGAGTTCCAAGACAGCCCAGGACTACCCAGAGAAACCTGGTCTTAAAAAACCAACCAACCAACCAATCAAAAAAATTGAAGCTGAAGGTCAATGAGATAGCTCAATGGGTAAAGATTTTTATCCACATCAAACAAACAGGGGAGAACCGACTCCATAAAGTTGTTCCCTGATTTCCACATGTGAGCACATGCTTGTACATGCACACACACACACACACACACACACACACACTGAGTTAAAAAATATTTCTTGAGACTATATAGCCTTGGCTATATAGCCATTTAAATATATTTAATAAGGCTGTTCAATCACTTGCACTAATCCCAGAACAAACAAGCTTATTGGCCCCAATGAAACCCTCACTCCCTTTCCTCCAGCCTCGGGACACTCGTCAACACATCAACAAAGTGTTTGTGAACTGTTTAAAAATTTATGATTATTTTACTTTTCTTTTGAATTCATTCTGTAAATGGAAACACATGTAATTAATTCTTGGTATTCGGCATCTAAGCATGTTCTCAGGTGCTGTGTCTGGAGTCTGTCATGTTAATTTTGTCCTTATCTCCTGCGCAGGAGGAGCCGCAATGCCGCGAGGCTGAAGCCTGAGTCTGCGGGGAGGAAGGACATCTTCCCTGCACCTGAGCAGCTGCAGGGTGGGCTGCTGGGGGGGAGGGGAGGTTGGAGCACGCTGCGCCAAGCTTCACCCACTCTAGGTGAGCGCATCCCTTCCGAGCCTCTGCAGCATCCTCTGGCAGAGGTCCATGAGATGACGCAGCGAGTATTTATTGACTCAGGTTGGCGGTACTCTCCTGGGGCAGAGGAGGCTTGCGGAGTGGAAGCCAGCACAGCGGACACCCAGAAACTGTAGGCCGCAGGCTTTTTTTTTTAGTTATTTTTAGTGAAGGGTACGGGCTATGGCGAGGATGTAGCGGCCACAGGACAACTTTGTGCAAGTACATTTTTACGTGGGTTTCAGGACCGAACTCAGGTAAACAGGCTTTGCACGGCAAGCTCCTTTTTCCGCCGATCTCTCCATCTCTCCTCTCTCTCCTTCTCTCTCCCCCCCGCCCTCTCTCTCTGTATATCCTTGGCCATCCTGGAACTCGGGAGATCCACCTGCCCCTGCTCCGAGAATTAAAGTTCTGCACCACCATTGCCCGGTGCTGAGCCACCTCTTCTGCACCTACTGGTGTTTTCAGTGCTGTGACTGTTGATTGCAGAAGGTTGGGAGCGAAGAAACCTACTGACTCCGAGGAGGCCTCAACAGCCAGAGAACCTCACTGGGGAGCTCGGGAAGGCGGAGGGAACAGCCAGAAGCCCTCTAATGTCACCCCAACGTAGCGGGCTGGTGACAGACCGTTCTAGTACGCCGCCGGCGCGGGCCGCCGCTTGCTCTGCAGCATGATGGGTGGGGCCTCTTGGCTCCGCAGTAGAGGGGGCGGAGCCTCCTCCACCCTCAAGGCAGAGGCCTAGCAGAGCAGAGGGCGGGGCCAGTGAAGGCCAACCCTCCCATGAGGCCCCACTAACCAAGGGCTGGCGTGTTGGGCGGAACCTGGGCGGGGCCCTTCCCCCAGGCCCCGCCCACCGCAGGCTCTGCAGTGAAGCGGGCGGAGCTTGTGAAGACCTTCTCTTCACGCAGTCCCCCCTTCTGCGGCCAACTTGGAAGCGCAGGGGCGGAGCCTGAGGACGCACCGCCCTGCGCCGCGCCGGGGGTTGGGCAGAAGGAGGAGCCGGCGCTGGGTCTGCAGTGCAGCGCGAATGCGCGAGCTGGCGGCCAAGGCCCTGAGGTGCGGCCTGTCCCAGAGCGCTGAGCAGCTGTCGCACCGCAGACAGGCCGCGGCCGCCGCGGCTCCCATTCCCGGGCCACACCATGAGGTCCGCGGGCCCCTCCTGAACTGCGGCTGCCGGCGCACGGGGCCTCGGGGAGCCGGGGCCATGCGCGGGCTGCGCTGACGATGCCGCCCGGCGCGCCCGCTCGCCTGGCGCTGGCCCTAGGCCTGGGCCTGTGGCTCGGAGCGCTGGCTGGAGACCCTGGGCGCGGCTGCGGGCCTTGCCCGCTCCCCTGTTCCTGCGGGCCGGCGCCCGACGCTGCCTGCCGCGTCAATTGCTCCGGCCGCTGGCTGCAGACGCTGGGGCCGAGTCTGCGCATCCCGGCTGACGCCACCGCGCTGTGAGTAGCTGCGCCGAAGCAGTGCAGGCGGGCAGGCGGTTGCCATGGCGGCGGGCGGCCTGGCTAGAGCATCACCGCTGGGTCCGGCGGGAGTGGGACTGAGGTAGCTAGAGTCCTTCTGGAGCGTTGCAGGGCTGTCGGCCGCAGGGCGTGGGCGCGGTCCCGAGTTCGGGCCGCAAGACGCAGCGGGGCCTGGCCGCTCCCAGGGCGAGGCTCCAGCAGGGATGTCGGGCCCGGCTAAATAAGGAAAACCTTGGACCTCAGCCGGCGTGACCCAGAAGGGTAGCCAAAAATCCCGGTTTCTATGAAGACTAACGTCTTACGTTGCTGAGCTCCTCAAACGGGGGCTGCAGCAGCGCTTGGGGCATGGTAGGAAGTTGCGGAATAAACATTAATTAGAGACTAATTGAGATGCATCCCCGGGTTGGGAATTTCTGTGGGGCTCAGAACTGGCCCCACAGTTCTGAGGGGAGGGGTCTAGACAAGAATTTGATAGATGTGTTTATGCTTAAGGGACAAGAAGATGGGTCCAGGGGCCTGCAGGCTGGTCTTGGCCGCGTATGATGACTGCTGGAGAAGTAGGGAGCAGAGGGCATGGCGGGAGTGGGCCTCAGGTAGGGCTGCGTAGTTTTAGGAACTTAAGGAAGGGGAAATTTCCAGGAGGGGTTAAAACATCTGAGACCTCCCCAGTTTTGCATTCTGAAACTAACAGGGCAAATCTCCCTGAGAGATTGCTTTGAACCAGGCTCTTTTTATAGACCATCACACGTAATTCTTAGTCTAATTCCCTGGAGGGTGGTAGAGGTAGACCCTTGTTTTACAGGTGATGAAACAGGCGTGGAGATGTGATCTAATATGTTCAGTACCACATCCTAGACATGATCGTCTGTGGTTTGGGCCGTTTGCAGGGCTGGGGGCCAGGGTTGAACCTAGAAGGCTGAGGAGAGCAGGGTTGTTTGTCTCAGGGCCTGCTGATTCCAGCCGCTTAGATTTCCTGGATACGTTAGCCGCAGCAGCCCCTGTTGGAAATCCCTTCAGGAGCTTGTTAGATGCCTGGAGCCATTAAAGTAGAACTGGGCCCTTTCACTGGGTTTTGTAACGCTCTTGGGTGACTCACCCAGCCTATCATTGTGCTCCTTAGCCACTGTAGCATTTGTAGTGCAGCTATCTCTGGAGATGGATCCCCTCTTGCTGTCTAGCAGAACCCATATCAAATGCACGTAGCGAACTGCATCATATGCACCCCACCTTTTATTTGTGGATGCTATGAGTGAGGGCACCTCTCTCTTTGCCGGCTGGCATCTCTGGTGGTCAGGCCTAGCCCCTGCTGGCCTCTTAGGAGTAGTCTAGGAAATGCAAGATGAGGGTCTACAGTTCCGTGGGCTCTTTGTACAGTAGTGAGGGTTGAGCTGTTGCCCTGGGTTCTGGTACAAAGGGTTTTCTGAGAGCTGATAGCCTCGCCCAGCCTGAGCTCATAGGGTTCTCAAGATGTTTGTCTCTCACATTATGTGTAGAGACATCAGAATGACCACATGTGGACTGATGGATAAAGACTCCACATTTTTCTTCCTCCAGCACTGCTTCTAAGAGGTTTATTGAGCTGTGAGAACCAGCAGATAGGAAGCTGACGCCTCAGGGTAGTGTGTTGAGTTCCCCCTGCTGGTTCTCACTGGCCAGTTTGTGTTCTGTCAGTTGTCCATCCTGCAGACTACTGGAGATCAGATAGATAGATGGTTTTCTCTGAGGAAAAAGGACACTGACAGCAGCCTTCAGGCCAGTGTTTAGGTGCCCAGTGAACATTGCCTTCTTTCTGACCATCATCAGACCTCTCTGTATGTGTGTGGCTCCTTGGCAAGACAGTTGTATCCTGGTAATAGGACAGCTGGTCTTCTGAGAGTATAGTTTCCGAGTGTTTCTTGGCCTAAAACCCTGCTGCTTGGCTGGCTTTGAGCTTTACTGCAGAGCATTTAAAGCTTTGTTATTGTGAAAAGTATGGAAAACAAGAGTAATTGGCCTAGTGGTGGTGGTGCATGCCTTTAATCCCAGCACACAGAAGATAGATGTAGACAGACCTCTGTGAGTTCGAGGCCAGCCTGGTCTACAGTGTGAGTTCCAGGACAGATAGGGCTACAATGAGAAACCCTTTCTCAAAAAAAAAAAAAAAGAAAAGAAAGAATAGCGTAATGAATCTCACCTTTTTTTTCCTGCCTTATACTTTGAGCCAAAGACCAGCATTTTTTTCTTTTATTTGTGAATGTTTTGGGTCTATCATAACATCCAAAACACACCTGAAATAGGGAATGCCTCCTTGGTGCAATTGGATGTCCATTGTGTACATTTTGTTTATCTCTCTTTTTAAAGGTTGTTTTGTTTTAGGTGCGTGTGTCTGTTTTTTGTTTTGTCTTGCTTTGTGTTTTTTGAGATGAGGTTTCTCTGTATATCTCTGGCTGTCTTGGAACTGCTGTGTAGACAAGGCTGACCTAGAACTCACAGAGATTCACTTGATTCTGCCAGTCAAATTCTGGGACTAAGGCTGTGTACCATCATGCCCAGCTGCTTGGGATGTTTTTGTGTGTTTGTTTTGTTTGTTTGTTTTTGTACTTTTTTGAGACAGAGTCTTTTGTAGCCCAGGCTGGCCTTGAACCTTCAAATCTTTGATCCTTCTACCCTAGTCATCGTGGTCAGCTGCTGCTGCTGCTGCTGCTTTTTAATTACAGGCGTGAGCCACCACACCCAGCCCAGTGTTCTTTTTTTTTTTTTTTTAATTTATTTATTTTTATCTCAATCACAGGTTAGGTACTTTGAATCCCAGGCGTAGCCCCCTCCCTCAGTCCCTCCTACCCTCCCACTCCCTCCCTCATCTCCCTCCTCCCCACCCCCTCCAAGTCCACCAACAGGGGAGGACCTCCTTCCCTTCCATCCAACAACACCCCCCCCCCCCGCCCCGCTTATCCTGACTCCTCAGGGCTGGCTGCAATGTCCTCCCCTGGGATCTAGCCAGTCTGATACTCCCCGGCTTGTATGGGGGAGGGTCAAAGAGTCAGCCATCAAGATCATGACTGAAACAGTCCCTGTTTCCCTGAATAGGGTCTTCAGTCCTACACCGAGCTATCATGGGCCCCATCTGTGCGGTGGTTCCAGGCCACATCCACACATGGTCCTTGATTGTAGAAACCGTCTCATACAAGACCCCTGTGCCCTGCTCAGTTTGGTATTTGTGGAGCTCTTGTTCTCCCCAAGTCTCAACAACCTCCCCCAGATCTATCATTACTTCTTGCCCTCTGTCAGAGGCTTGATCTCGAGTCTTAATATCTGCTCTGATACATCGCTACATTGACCCCCACCCCCGAGGTCCTCTTTGGCATGCTCCTGTTCTGTTGCTTGTTTTCTCGTCCATCCCATTTGTTCATTCAAACAAGCTTTGATCATACCAATCTAGGTCCTCCTTGTATATCAGCCCAGTGTTCTTAATGCTGGAATTATAGATGTCTTCCACCAGGTCTGGCTCTGGATTTTTGGTAGTTTAAATTGGGGTCCAGATAAGGTCTACACAGTGCAACTAGTTGATGGCCAGAATCTAATGAGACTTCACCCAGTTCTCTTTTTCTGCTTTTAACTTGTGGAACAACTAACTTCTGCATCATTAGGTATTTGACTGACTAAGCTGTGACTATTGAGTTCTTGCATGTGAGTCCTCGATGTCTCCAGCTCAGTTGTGGAGGGCCACACCTCTTTCGGGTCTCTGGTGCCTTTGTGGGCAGTGACTACAAGGCAGGGCATTCTGTTACTGAAGAAAGCTCTCTGGTGCTAGGTGTAAACTTTTCGTCTCCAGATGTTGTTTTAGACATCGTTTCTGGGTGACTTGTGCTACACATTTAAAAACTTTGAGTTTGAGGCCAGCCTGGTCTACATAGTAAGTTCCAGGACAACTAGGGCTATGTAGAGAGACCCTGTCTCAAAAAGAAAAAAAGTTGAGGGCAAGTAGGTTTGATAGCTTATACTTGGAGTCTCAATACTGGGGAGATTGCAGCAGGAAGATTTTGGATTTGAGGTCAGCCTAGGCCACATATACAAATATATATATATATATATATACACATATATGTATGTATTTTTAAAACTCAAAACATAAAAGAATTATAAATAGGTAAATCTATTGAGACAGAACAGATTAATAGGCTGGTGAGGGTAGATGGCTAAGGACTGTGGGGCTTGATGAAAATATGAGGTTATCACTGATGTTACACAGGCTTGTGAAGATGCTAAAAATCATCAAGTGGTAAGTTTTGAAATGTGAACTTCATGGTATGCAATTTTTGTCTGAATATTGTTGTTGATGAAAATAAGTTTTATTACAGCAAGTAATAAATGTATACAAAGAAGTAAAGAGTTTGGTCATTGGGAGGCTAGCTGTGGTCACCCCTACCATTCCAATTCTTGGGAGGCAAATGCAGGAGGATTGCTATAAATTTGGGTCCAGCTTGGTTTATATAAGGACACATTCCTCACTTGCATTTTGAGAGACACAAACAAACAAAAACTGCAAACTAACAAACCTTTGAGGAAACTACCCAGGAGATGCGCTCCTCCTCCTCTGCACCTTCATAGGCTTGTGATGGGCTTTTTTGTGTCTTTTCTGTCATTGTTGTCTTCTTGTGTGGCTGTGGGATGGAGTCTCTTGGTTGGTTTCATTGTATTGACTATGAACCTGAGGATCCCAGATATTGAAGCGCTTTTTAGAGTCATATACTGGTGTGTCACCAAAGAAGTGATGTGGTTGGGATGTTTTATGGCTAACCCCCAAGACTGCACTCAGGCTGGTTAAGGAGTGGAGATGATAGGGCTTCCTCTCTTGTGGGCCCAGGGACATTTGACATAGTCACCAGGGGACTGATAGGTTGTTGAGGTACTTTCTCTCTAGGTGTTTGTTTTTTCTTTTGTTTCTCTTTTTTTTTTTTTAATTTTTATTTTTTGTTTCTGGAGACAGGGTCTCACTATGTAACCCTGGCTGTCCTGGAACCCATTTCTGTAGACCAGGTTGGCCTTGAGCTCAGAGGTCCACCTGCCTCTGCCTCTTGAGTGCTGGGATTAAAGGAGAACACCACTGTGCCCTACTTCTTACCAGTAGGTGCTCCCTGGGGGTTCCTATTCTTGTCCCCCTACCCCAGTTCCCTTTTTTTGGAGGGAAGCATGGGGACTTGGGCTCATGTCCCAGCCCTTTCACTTCTTGTGTGACCATGGCTCAGCTGCTCAGCCCTGAATCTCAATTTCTTCCCTGTAAATAAAGTAAGCACCTTAAGGGGTCATATCTTAGGGTGGGTTGTGTGGCCTTAGAGGTAAGAGTTTGTGGTGCATGGTCAGGCTTATGCTCTGGAGCCAATACTAACACTACAGCTGTTTGAGTAGATCCCCTTCTCCATGATTTCTGGGTGGCTGTTCTCCTGTTCTTAAGTACCAGGAAATGTACCTGAAGGCCATCCTGCTGCATTGCAGACAGAACATGAGAGCCTGAGTGTGTAAAGTGTGCTCAGACCAGATGCTGTACAGATGGAAGAAGCACAGACCACTGTGATCAGGCAAATTCCTGCTCATACCTCAACATCTAGATCAAGGAGACCAGAAGTTTGACCTCAAAGATGCCTTTAACATTAGGAGGATTCATGAGATCTACCTGTAGCCCAATACTCTTTCACCTCTGTGTGGGGTGTCGGGCATGTGTGGTTGTGGTATTATGCATGTGGTGAGGTTCGTGCTCCATTGCCCAGGCTGGTCTTGAATGGCCCCAAGAAATCCTCTTGGCTCAGCCTACCACATATTAGGGCTATAGGCATGCACCAATGCATGCTGGGTTCCCTCTAGTTTTTGTTTTGTTTTTTGAGGCAAGTTCTTATGTAGCTCTGGCTGGCCTAGAGTTTGCTGTGAAGCTGTCTCAGCCTCCTGAGTACTGAGGTTACAAGTATAAGCCACTACACCCAGTTTCTTTGTTTTGCTTTTAAATTTATGTTTGCTTTAAAATATTATTTTACTTTAATTTAGTACTTTAATTATTTATTGGTTTTCAAGACAGGGTTTCACTGCATAACCCTGGCTGTTCTGGAACTTGCTTTGTAGGCTGGCTTCGAATTCACAGATCCGCCTGCTTCTACCTTCTGAGTGCTGGGATTAAAGGCGTGTGTCACCACACTCAACTCTAGATTCTATTGTTTATTTATTTATTTTCAAAGATTTATTTATTTACTTTAGGTATATGAGTGCCCTATCTTCATGTACACCTGCATGCCAAAAGAGGGCATCAGATCCCAGTATAGATGGTTGTGAGCCACCATGTGATTGCTCGGAATTGAACTCAGGATCTCAACTCAGGATCTCTGGAAGAGCAGACAATGCTCTTAACCGCTGAGCCATCTCTCCAGTCCTAGATTTTATTTTTATTGATGTGTATGTGTGGTGTGTTTGTGTAAGTGTCTGTCACATATGTGCAAGTACCCTTAGAGGCCAAAAGAGGATGTCAGATCTGGAGCTGGAGTTATGGACAATATGGGTGCTGGCAACTGAACTTACGGCCTCTGGAAGGCATCATGAGTTCTTAACTGCTGAGCCACTTCTGCAGCCCCCAATTTTACTTAATTATTTTGAAACAGGGTCTCAGGTTGGCCTCAAACTTATTATATAATCAAGATGGGCCTTGAACTTCTGATTCTCCTGCCTTCGCTTCTCTTGTGTTAGTATTGCAAGTATAAGCTGCTGTGCCTGTCTTTTTTGTTTGGTTGGTTTTTCAAGACAGGGTTTCTCTGGGGAGACTTGGTGTTCTGGAACGCACTCTGTAGACCAGACTGTTCTCCAGCTCACAGAGATCCATCTGCCTCTGCCTCCCAAGTGCTGGAATTAAAGACATGTGCCACCACTGTCTAGTTTTTGTTTGTTTTCTTTTTCACTTTTTTTTTTTTTTCTGAAAGGATCTTACTGTCTCATTCTCCGACTGCTCTGAACTTAGTATGTAGAGCAGGCTACCTTCTAACTTGGCATCAATTCTGTTTCTGTCTCAGTGGTGCTGGGATTACAGTGGAAAGCCAACATGCCTGGCTTCTCTCTTACTAACCTCAGCTCTTACATTATTATTATTATTATTTTTTTAATGTGCTGAGGGCATATGTGAAATAGTAAGGCTGAGCTGGCACGCTGTGGCATTTGCTGTCTTATTCTCTAATTTGGGTGATGATGTGATGCTGCCCTGCATTCTGCTCCATGTGCCCAGTGTTAGGCTCTTGGGAGATTTTAGGAAAATGAAAATGTATGTAAGCCTCAGTTTCCCCTTCCTTTTTTGTTTTTATTTTGAGGCAGTCTCACTAGATATGCCTGTGTGGCTTTGAGCTTGGCATCAGTTTTCCTGCTCAGTGTCCCAATACATGAGCCACCATGCTGGGCTTCCTCTTCTGGGTTCTTTAAAAGCACTCTGGTTTCTCCATCCAACAGCGGGCAAATAGAGTGTCTCCATGTGGGCTTCCTGCATAGCCTTCTTCTGCCTTCCCTGACTGCCATTTATGTCTCTCACTGAGTTATGCCTGGCCTACATAAACTTTCCCAGGACATAAGGGGCCATTCTGCTGCCTCTTTTATATTCTGTCCCAAGGTATCTCTGCTAAGAGGGAGGGGAACATAGCAACCCTGGCTCCTGAGGGAAAGCCTGGCTGGGGTTGAGTTTCAACTGAGGAAGCCATTTTGGATGGAGACACATTTTCCTTTCCGGAACATTGCGGTGGCCAACATCAGCAGCAGGAGCCCAGACAGCCGGCCCGCCTAGTGCTCTGGAATGAAAACACCCTACTTCTCCTGCTGCTGTCTGGGGTGTTGGCTGTCTGGGTTCCATGCTTAGGCCTGGCCTGCCTCAGCTGTCCGTGTGGCTCCAGCTGGCCTGGTGTGGGTGCCACAGGGCGTGAGCAGTCTCTCTGAAGGACGAGATACAGCTGGAAAATGCAACTCATGTCTTTTCTCGGAACACCTCGTTCTTTTTGGCTTGGCAAGAATCTTCTTCATAAAGAGCCCTTGTGATGCCCAGGCACTAATTGCCAAGGAGAGGGGTGTACTTGGGGGTCAAGGTAGGCAGTGCTTCCTTTCTCTGACTCTCCTTTGGGTTAAAAATCCTGGCAAAATATGGTATCCCTCGTGCAGGTTGGGGTCCTGTGGGGGCTACCTTGGGAAGAGCTTTATCCCTCTGGCACTAGCAGAAGCCAGTTTCTCCTGGTTATAGCTTTTAGGGTGAGCATCACAGTAAGGGGCCTTGCGGCTGTAGGAGTAGAGAGGGCTCAAAAGTCCTGAGCCCCTATAGTGCTTCATTGCTGGGGTATGGAGTGGCTTCAGTGCCCCATATGTATGGAGGTGAGCAGACCTTCTACCCAAGTAGTCTTGTTAACATGGGGACAGCGGCCAGCTCTTGGAACAGCTGTTTTTGGGGCCAGGTTGGGGTGTTCCCTCAATATGAGGAGGGCCCACTGCCTAGCACATTTCTTCTAGTTTTGGGGTCTGAGTCTTTGATTCCTGTCCTTGACTAGGTCCCACGAAAAATCTTAGGCAGATCATGTCACTCCTAGCATCTCATTATGGTGATAGTTTAGTTGCGGAAGGACTCAGTACTTGTGACAAAGGGTTCTGTAAGGAAAAAAAAAAAAATCCTACAGAACATCTTGTAACAATGTGAGGCCTCTTCTACTCCCCAGGCCCTGGGACTGTGAGGTCCTTCAGCCTGGCTGAGAGGCTCTTAACATGGGCATTTTCATTGCCTGAATCCTGGTATCCTTTTTCTGTTTTCTCTGAGACTGAGCTCCTTCCTGTGTGCCTAGTTCTAGTTTGGAGGCAGGTGAGATATAGTCTCAAGGTGCATGCAGAGTGATGGTAGGTATGGCTGGCCTCTCTGACCCATCATCTCCCTGGAAAAAAATTGGTATAGTCCAGAGACTGTCCCCTGTCCATATCGCTGCCTGTGTGCTGAGGTGCTTTTTTTCAACTCTCTCTCTTAAACTTGAATTCATTAATTTAAACATCATTTCCGGCCCTGGAAGCCAGCCTTGCTTGCCATAAATAGAAGGGAACAAAAAGCAAAGAGAACAAAAACAGAGTGAGGATATTAGACTTAACTGGCTCTGCTGCTAGGCTACGAAAGGCCCATTAGTGCTGAAAGGCACCCAGAGTGAGGCCAGCCGAGGGGCTTTGTCCCTCCGCCCAGACCGAGACTGTGCCCTCATGGTGGTTTCTATTTTCTTCCACCCTAGCTCTGGTTGGGGATGTTTATGGGAGTCATCCTTGCTGGTTGAGGGGACTCTGCTCTCCCAGAGAAGATGAAGCTGGGTCTTGGAGAAGGACTGGGGGCTTCCTCCTTACCATGCTGGACTAGCCTGCCAGAAGGAGGAGGCAGCTGGCTCCTGTGGAATGGGTTACATAACATCCACAGTCGGCCCCTCAGAGCTGTTCCCCTTGAGCCCTGTTTCCAGCATGGCGGCCAGCAATGGGCTGGGGGGCGGTGGCTGGCACTCACCCGCCTGTTGACCACATGCGTCTGGAATGTGCAGATGTTTCCTTTGGGGCTCTAGCTCGCCCTTACATCCCCCCTACCCCTTACATCTAGACTGAGGAGCGGGCACCTAGGCCACTCCTGACAGCAGAGGAGGAAACCAAGGCTGCTTAGCTGTTGGTCTGGGTTGCAGCCTGTTGAGGGCCTCCTATTGCAGCTCTGGAACAGTGCTACAGCGGTGGTCCTCATAGCTGGCCCATCTTAGTAAGGGCTTGCGGTGTTCACAGTGCCCCTCCTTGATTTTCACCTTTGCATAGACCTACACACTTGCCTTTATACTCTCGCTGTCCTTTTTGCAGAGAGTTCCCCAGGTTACCTCCTTTCCCTGCCTCACAGCATCACCCCAACTTGTGTAGCCTGTGTGTGGAGGTTCAGGGAGTTCCGTGTTCCTCTTTATTAGAGGAAAGTTGAGAGTCAGAAACAAGATGTCTCTTGTAGGGTGTAGAGCCCATGGATACACATGGGGAAGCTGAGGTCCCTCTTATTGGGCCAGGTAGCCACACAGAGGTGGTGGTATTCAGATATAAGTTGTCCTTGGCCCCTTGTTGTACCAGAGTATCTGATCTGAAAGGCAGGGTGTCCACTTGTATGGGGTATAGAAAGTCCTTCTTCATCATTCTCAACATAGTCATCCATTGTGGAACAGGAGAGGGGCAGCAGATAGGGCAGGCTGGATACACTCCACATCTGTGTGGAGACTCAGGTTATGTCTGTCCCGGCAGTACAGGGAGTATGAGGATGGCCTGCCAGACTGAGAGATCATATGGGCATTTGCCTGTCACTCCAGTGTGTAATCCCAGCTCAGGTCCCCTCTAGCCTTGACTCTGGGGGCTTCTGTAAGTTGTTGGCTGAGGTCTTAGAGGGACCAGAATACCCAGTTGGCCCATGTCCTCTCAGGGTGTTTTAGCTAGGCTACTGGCTCACCTCCTTGTGGCAGGTAAGGGGCCAGTGGTGCTGCCCCTAGCTTCTGTGTTCCTTCTGTCAGGATACCTTGTGCCTGCCTTTGTCTTGTCCCAGATCTTTACAAGGACTCCAAATATGGTTCCTGGGCATCAGGCTACAGTGACATCATTTGGTAGGAAGTCAAGCCTTCGAAGATGGGGCTAGTCAGGTCTTGGCCATACTCTTAGAACAGTGATGGCAACAACAGATGGAGACATGGAAAATTTCTGTTCAGGACCTTTGGGCAGGGACCTTGTGTGTCTCTTCACTGTTCCCGACATCCCCTCATACCACTCTGTCTATTGGTGCTGCTCTCCAACCCTAGGGGGATGAGTTAAAGTCGTACCCAAGCTGGCTTGTTAACTACGCTGGGTTTGGGGAGCTTGGGTGAACAGAGTCCCTATGGTCCTGTTTCTTTTCTGGGCTGTAACCCAAGTCGAGGTGAGGGTTGGGGAGAAGTATTACAAAGCAGCCTCTTGAGAAACGAGCCTCAGTGGTTCCACTGAACTTGGTCTCAGTGGAGGAGCTAGTTGGATAAGGTGTTGACGTGTTCTTAAATAAGGAGGGGTGCCTGTACCCTGAGGCTGATGCCCTCACCTGATTTCTTAGGTGACCCTAGCAGCTAACACAAAGTGTGGCTTTCTGAGAAAATGAAATTTGGAGATACTAGCTTTCCTCTTCCTCCTCCAATCTTGGAGGCTGGGCTAGAAAGCTTCCATGTTTAGGGGCAAATGTAAGAGCCTGCCTATGTTAGCCTCTGTTTCTGCCTCACCAGCCTTTCTAGGATCAATGCTGCTTCGTCTGCATCCTGGTTTCTCCTAAAAATTTAGGTTTTTCTGTTGTCATCACGGTATCTACTGGAAAGTCTTTGCTTAGGTCTAACTGATGTTTCCCCTAGCGTAACCATTGTCTCTCATGTGGGAGCTTGGATAGTAGAGGTAAGATGATGAGTCTAACAGTGGGTCAGAGTGACATCTGGAAACATACTTTGGGGTGGAGGCCTCTGTCTTCAGCAACTGGACGGTCGTGGCATCAAGTTCAGTCCTCTCTATGTCAATCCCAAACCTGTTCATTGGGATGGTTCCTGTTGGTGTTTAGAGTGCTGCTTCCGTATGAAGGAAGGAACACCCTTCCGGATGACTTGTTCTTCCTCTCTCATAGGCTGTCAAAGGACAGTGGGGTAGCTGATACACAAGACTGCCATGTGTGCCTGGCTAACGACCAGGGGGATTTTATAGCATTCTGGACATTTCACATCCCATAAAGTAGGAATTGGAACCCTGTGCCCGTGCTTATTTTTTTATTTTTTGGTTATTTTTGAAACAGACTCTCTCTATAGCTCTGGCTGTCCTAGAACTAGTTCTGTAGAGCAGGCTGGCCTCCAACTCGGAGATCCGCCTGCCTCTGCCTCCCACGTGGCTGGGATTAACGGCATGCTCCACCACTTCTGACAAGGAGCTTCCTCTTGGGTTTTCTTCAGTTCTGGAATGGGATGAAGAGGATCAGAAAACTATATTCTTGTGGGGAATGTGGGTCCCATAAGTAGAGACTGTAGAGTGATACATAGACCTGAAGGGGCCCAGAAGTATCCACTGAGTCAGGGTGATACAAGGGTCTCCTGTCCCTGAAGCCTCAGTGAACATTGGAGTATGTAGGTACAGAGAGCCTAAGAGGTGGGTGGCTGACTGAGGGTTACCAAGAATCCGGAGTAGGCAGGTTGTTGGATAGACCTTGACACTGGAAAGACCTAAAAGGGCCCAGCAGTTCCACTGTTACTTGGTTTCATGGGTGGAGCCCAAGTTACCTCTCTATTATTAGAGTTGGGGCCTAGACTTCTGACATTAACACAATAACAAATTTAGTAAGATGAAAAGCATGATTGTATTGTTTTCATCAGTAGTTGTCAAGTTGTAATGAAAGTTTCTTTAACTCTTCCTTTTGATTGGAGTTGTTAGCTATTGAGCTATATCACTAGCCTAAAAGGAATCATTGGCATTTGCTGGATAGTTTATTCACAGGGTTTGCAGCAAGGGTGTGATTGGCCTGTAGTTAGTGCGTTAGATGAAGTGCTATTGCAGTTCTAAGCCTCTGGTTTTGTTATTGTTTTGAGGCATCTCACCACTACATTCCCGGAACTCCTTCATAGGCTGTGTGTGCCTGCCTCAGCCACCGGCACAGCTGTCACTCCAAATGTTTGCTCCAGCCTATAGTCTGGTTTCCTTATTTTATCTGTGATCTTTTGTGTTGAGGTTGCTTGTTTTGGAATGTAGCTGGGTCTGTTGATTTTTTGTTATTGTTGTTTTGAGAGGGAATCTCACTCAATAGCTCCCACTATTCTAGAACTTGTAGCAATTTTCCTGCCTCAGCTTCCAAGTGTGTGTGCTACCAGATCTGGCTCTGTTTGGTCTTTTTTAAAAAAACTGATTTAAAAATTTTTAATTTGTGTGTTTGTGTTTTGTGTGAGTCTGCCATATATGTGCAGGAACCTAGAAGAGGGCTGCAGTTACGGTGGTTACGAGCTGTCCAATGTGACTGCTGGGAACCAAGTGGGTTCTCTAGAAGAGCAGCAAATTTTCTAACTGCTGAGTCATCTCTTCAATACCATATTTCTTGTCTTGATGCTTTATTTCTGTTATTTCACAGGTTCATGCTTTGCAAATACATGTCTGTCCCAGTGACAGCATGTGCTGGCTCCATCACAGGTTACAGACGGCTTGAGTTACAAGACTTGTCTCTATGTGTGTGTATATGGGGGCAAAGGACAACTTTTAGTTGTCACTCTGTAGGAATACTGTCCAACAGCCGGGTATGATGGCACACACCTTTAATCTCAACACTCAAGATTGGTGGATCTCTGAGTTTGAGGCCAGTCTGGTCTATGCAGTGAGTTGCAGGACAACATAATGAGCTGCATATTGAGACCCTGCTCAAAAAAACAAAAACAACAGAACAAAACAAGGAATACTATCCACCATATTTTAAGGCAGGGGCTCTCATTAGTCTGGAGCTTGCATAATTAGGGCAATTACTGGATTATAGATATGCACTACCAAACTGGCTTTTTAAATGCAGAGTCTGGGAGATCAAACTCAGGTCCCCCACTAAGCACTTTACAGACTGAGTTATCTCCCCAAGTTCCATTCCAGCATTTCTTAATTCTTCTCACTAGAGAAACCTTAATACCACAGTTTTTGAAGTCTGGGGTGCCTTTTTTGACCTGTTTTCATGTGTATTTGGTGTGTTTGTGTGTGTTTGCATGTATGTACAGAGGCATATAGAAAAGCCCAAGGTTGATGTTGGGAATCTTCCTTGGTCACTCTTCAATCTTATCCTTTGAGGCAAGGTCTCTTAATTAAACCTAGTGCTTGACAATATGGCTAGTCTCAGTAGCCAGCATTTATGAGCGTTCTGGGGATCTGAACTTCAGTCCTCTTGCTTCTGAAGTAAGTGCTCTAACAATTCTGAGCTGTTTCCCAAGCCCTGAATTCAGGGCATCAGCATTGTGGTATGGGGTTATTCATACTGCATTATCATTCATATTATCTTTGTGCTACCACTGTATATTGGGAACATCTTGAGGACCTTCTACTACCAGCTGGGTTCCCTAGCCCTGGTGAACCCTGAATCTTATGTAAAAGGTGTAAGGAGCCAGTGCCTGATTATGTGGGACCCTTCTGTTGTACTGGAGGCAGCCCAAGCTCTCCTTTGGGAGAAGGGCTGAGGGGACCACATGGAATTATTATTAGGTCAGTTATTCTGTGTGACCCTGCTGTGTGGTTCTCAGTGCAGGGCTGAAGTGTTTGCAGATTTCTGAGGTCTGTAGCTCTTCTACCTCAATTTCCCCACATTGTTTCTTATATCTTTCTTGAGAAAAACCCTCTTGTGAACCATGGCAATAGGGGTGGGGTGGCTTGTGGGTGAGAAGCATAGCTTTGAGTGCTGGGAAGATCCTGGTGAGAACATAAGGTATGCCCTCAACTAGCCCAGAGCTCCTATTCTGACCATGATCACTTGTTCCTCAGAGACCTGTCCCACAACCTACTCCAGACGCTGGACATCGGGCTCCTGGTGAACCTTTCAGCACTAGTGGAGCTGTGAGTATCCCCTCCTTGATATGCCTGTCACACTAGAAATCACTCAGCGCAAGCAAGAAAAGCTGTCACCAAAGGGTCACATCACGCCCCTCCTCCTTTCTTGCAGGGACATAAGCAGCAATAGGATTTCTACATTAGAAGAAGGCGTGTTTGATAATTTATTTAATTTAAGTGAAATGTAAGTTTCTTTGTTTTTACTGGGTGTCAGTAACTGGAGGCCCATCCCCAACACCTCCTCTGTCTTCCTGCCCTGTTCCCTACCTACTCTCAGTTTTGAGAGCTGTGGACAGTGGGAAGCTAAACTGCGCCCCTGTTGGTCTGGTGTCTTGTACCTGCCCCTCCCCTGCAGAAACCTGAGTGGGAATCCATTTGAATGCAACTGTGGTCTGGCGTGGTTGCCACGCTGGGCAAAGGAACGGCAGGTGCATGTGCTACAGTCTGAGGCAGCCACATGCAGGGGGCCCATTCCACTGGCTGGCCAACCTGTCTTCAGTCTCCCCTTATTGGACGATGCCTGTGGTGAGTGCAGGGGCCATGGGGCAAGATGGCATTTCTGTTATTGGGTAGGACCCAGGGAGAGCGGGGCTGCTAACGTGGTGGCAGACGAGGCCCAGGGAAAGGCCTACATGGGAAGGTGGGGTCTAGAAGGTGTCTTTGGGGTGGGAGCTCTGACACGGAGTTTAAGGAGAGCTGGTGAGGGAACAAGATGCAGCCAGGAGAAGATAAGCCCTGGGACCAGTGTGTCTGTCTGTCACTCCCAGGTGAGGAGTATGTCGCCTGCCTCCCTGACAACAGCTCAGGTGCTGTGGCAGCAGTGCCCTTCTTCTTTGCCCAAGAGGGACCACTGGAGCCTGAGGCCTGCAGTGCCTTCTGCTTCTCAGCTGGCGAGAGCCTTGCAGCCCTATCAGAACAGAACCAATGCCTCTGTGGGTCAGGCCAGTCCTCCAACACTTCTGCAGCCTGCTTATCCTGGTGTTCCAGCATCTTGCTGTCCCTCAACTCTGCCTGCCGGGGCCCCACCTTGCTCCAGCACATCTTTCCTGCCTCCCCAGGGGCTACCCTGGTGGGGCTCCATGGACCCCTGGCCTCTGGCCAGCCAGCAGACTTCTACATCACTTCCCCCTTGCCCATTAGCTCCACACGCTGGAACTTTGGAGATGACTCCCCTGAGATGGACATGGCTGGCCCTAATGCCACCCATTCCTATGTACTACCTGGGAGCTATCACGTGACAGTTGTGTTGGCCTTAGGGGCTGGCTCAGCTCTGCTGGAGACAGAGGTGCAGGTAGAAGCAGCACCCACTCTCCTGGAGCTTGTGTGCCCGTCCTCTGTACACAGTGACGAGAGCCTTGAACTTGGCATACGGCACCGTGGAGGCTCAGCCCTTGAGGTCACCTATAGCATCCTGGCCTTGGATAAAGAGCCCGCCCAAGGTGCCTACCCTGGTTCACCCCTCCATGCTTCCTCTTCTAAGCTGGGTTAGGGCAGAGCCTGGTGCTCCAGCCTCAGGCATACCTTGATATCTTGTTCTTTGCTTACCATCCTCTAGTGGTGCACCCACTCTGCCCCTCGGACACAGAGGTCTTCCCTGGAAATGGGCACTGCTACCGCTTGGTGGCAGAGAAGGCACCCTGGCTGCAAGCCCAGGAGCAATGTCGGACCTGGGCCGGAGCTGCTTTGGCCATGGTGGACAGTCCTGCCATCCAGCACTTCCTGGTTTCCCAGGTTACCAGGTATCTGTCCCCAAACCCTTGAAAGACTAAAGGGGGTGGATGCTGCTCAGAGTTCTGGGTGTGGGCAGAGCCTGAAGCCTGTAGAGGCTCAGGAGGAGAGGTGGGGGCAGCTAGACCTTGTGTCCTGCCCCACAGGAGGCCTTTGCTGGCAGCTATGTATATGTAACCGCAGATGTGGGTGGGGACAGCTTCTCTAAACATTTCTGGAAAGTGTCACAGGTAGAGCTGTGTCTAGGCCCCCAGTCTTTTGTGTCCCTGTAAGGAAAGGCCCTAGGTCCTGCTGATAGGACTAATCCTTTGTCACCACTGTCTGTACTTCCTCCTCGTACTCCTGTGCTCACCAACCTTCTGCACGCACACACATACACAGTGCCATATGCTGTCCATCTATGGGAAGTCTGTCAGGCTCTTATGCCCTTCCCAAGCTTGTATTGACCTATTCTGAGGCTCTACAATCCTCTGTGTCTGGGGTGGATGGTAAGGGCACACTCCACCTCTCTCAGGTGTCTGCTCCCTGAGTCGGGTGAGAACACCTGTCTTCCCCCTGACTTCCTTCCAGTGTATATGTGTAGGCTTGTGCCCACACCTGAGCATATACCTTTGTGCATATATGTTCCTGTGTATGTACCTGTGCCCAAGCTGGGTCATGGACTTCTAAAGCCTGTCTCTAGAAGGGCCTTTCTGCATTGATAGTAACACCCATAGGTAGACACAGTCTTGGTCCTCTGCTGCAGTCCTCAGAGTTTCCCTTCAGGGTAAGGTCTGGCGGTCCATGATCCTTGACTAAATCTGTGATGGGTCCCCAAGGAAAGCTGGTCCCATAGATGTGATTCTGAGTGAATGTGGCCATGAGCCTGGGTTTGTGGTCCTTGCGGGGTAATGCTTCTGAGGTTGCTTTACCATGTGGAAAATGAGGCTGATATGGCCCATTTACTAGGGTGTTGTGTGGAGAGTACCCCCAGGGGGAGGGCAGAGCTGTCCCCTCACAGCCTGGCCCTTTCTTGAATCTGCCTGTAGAAGCCTGGATGTGTGGATTGGCTTCTCATCTGTGGAGGGGACAGAAGAAGGCCTGGATCCCCAGGGCGAGGCCTTCAGCCTGGAAAGCTGCCAGAACTGGCTGCCTGGGGAGCCACACCCAGCCACAGCAGAGCATTGTGTGAGGCTGGGGCCAGCTGGGCAGTGCAACACAGACCTGTGTTCAGCACCGCATAGTTATGTCTGCGAGCTGCGGCCTGGAGGTATGGACTGCTGGGTGACAGGAGCTGACTTTCCTGTGCTTGTCTTCTCAGGCTCAGTGCTGACCGTGTGTTTGCTGAATGTTTGTTCTTGTGTCTGGGTTGGGGCTGAACCAGAAGAAGTAAAGACAGAGGGAACAAGATGAGGGGCTAGATGGCTCTGCTAGGTGGCTTAGCCCTGCGTGCAGCCCAGACCTGGATGTTTTCCCAGTGTCACCTCTGCTTGGCTCTGGTTCCTCAGTGCATATTCACCACCCCTAGGGCCTGTGTGGGATGCTGAGAACTTTCTCCTGGGAGTGTCTGGTGGAGGCCTGTCTGGATCCTTGCATCCACTGGCACAGCAGGAAATGCTGCAGGGCCCCCTGCAGCCCGTGGAGGTAGGCCTGCCCTTTTGTGTTCTGCAGCTTTTGCAGCTCAGAAGCCTTGCATTAGTTTTCTGCTCTATTACTAATAATCAAGTTGGGGGCTGGGGATTAGTGAGGATCTGGGTTCAGTTCTTCTAACCCTAACCCTACAAAACAAAACAAAACAAAACAAAACACAAAAATAAAAACCTCAAGTTGGTTTTGGTAGAACTTGTTAAAATTGTTAGTGTCCCTAGTGTAACATTTAGAAAAATATTCAGAGTGCAGAAATGAAAAGTATCTAGTTCCATCTGAAGAATTCTGCTTTTCTTGCTTTGCTCAGATAAATTTTTTTGTATGTATGTATATATACACAGAGTTTTGCTATGTAGCCCAGGCAGGCCTTGAACTCATGATCTTCCTGCTTCAGCCTTCCTGTTGTTTGCAGATGGCTTTGATCTAGTTTTTCTTCCCAAGTGACATGAAATGAAGTTCATGGTGGCCTTGAGAGGGTTATACTTACAACACAATGGTTAGATCTTTTGAGCTGAGGCTGTCTCATCTCCTCCAGGTCATGGTGTTCCCTGGCCTGAGCCCTAGCCGTGAAGCCTTTCTCACTGCAGCAGAGTTTGCGACCCAGGAGCTTGAACATCCTGTCCAGCTGCGTCTGCAGGTGTACAGGCCCTCAAGAGAAGCAGGTGGGCTCTCTAGGGGATAGGAATTGGAGGGTTAGGTGGGCTATCTGAATTCTCTCATGCCTCTGATCCCAGCCTCAAGGTAGAGTGATGGCAGGTTCTACAGAGTTACCAACTCCTGTTCCCTTGTCCCAAAGATACATTGGGTGGTGCCTGCTTGGGCATGGTCTAGTGGCAGGGGAGTGATGATGGAGACTGAGACACTGCTTATCCAGGGCTGGTTTTATAGTGGGTAAGTGGGGCATCCCTAATAATAGCTTGTTAGTGAATCAGGCTCCTGACATCATCCTTCTTTTCCCAGCAGTGGCCCTAGAAGACAGCAGTGAATTTGACAACAAAACAGAGCTGGCCCCCAAGTGCGTGCCCAAGGAACGCTGGTGTCCTGTAACCAATGCCTGTGTACCTTTTGATGCTGCCTGCAACCCTTATGGCTGCATCAATGGGTCCGTGTCAGGGCTGGGACTTCCCAGGGCCAGATACACGCTATGGAAGGAGTTCCTCTTTTCTGTGCCTCCAGGGCCTCCCACACAGTACTTGGTATGTGTCCTGGTGTGGGCCTGCATGTCTCTGACTTACTATTCTTGAGGCCACCTCCCCCTATCTGCCCAAGATCCTGGTCTCTCACCAGATGCCTTGTAGGCTTCTATGTGTGTGCAATAATCCTGCCCTGCACCCTGCTGCAGAGCCCTGACTCATCTCCTCCTTGGGGCCTCTGTCCTGTGTCTTCTAAGGGGGAACTCCTGCTTTCCTTTGGAGCAGCTACCTGCTTTCTGTTGTGACAGTCACTCTCGCTATATCTTCCTTGTGCATGTCTCCTGTGTTAATATCCTGTTTGTCTCAGCCATGAGTGCCTTGGGCCAAGAATCCATGAAGCAGCATTGATGATGCTGAGACCTGAGATGGGTGCCCACTCTCTTTCAGTAGTCCCTATGGTCTTTATTGTGAGGACATGACACAACATTGCCTCCTTCTTCTAGGTCACCCTCCACAACCAGGATGTTTCTGTGCTCCCTGATGACCTCATTGGCTTACAGCATGATGCTGGCCCTGGTACCCTTCTACACTGTCCCCTGGCTTCCAGCTGTCCTGGCCAAGCCTTGTACTTTTCTACCAATGCCTCAGATTGGCTGACCAACCTGCCTGTCCATCTGGAAGAAGCTTGGGCTGGCCCTGCCTGCTCCCTACAGCTGCTTTTGGTCACAGAGCGGCTCACCCCACTGCTGGGCCTTGGATCTAACCCTGGACTGCATCATCCTGGACACTATGTGGTCCAAGCTACAGTAGGCAACAGTGTGTCCAGGCACAACCTGTCCTGCAGCTTCAGTGTGGTCTCCCCAGTATCTGGGCTGAGAGTCATTTACCCCATTCCCCTGGATGGCCACATCTATGTGCCAACCAATGGCTCGGTCTTGGTGCTTCAAGTGGACTCTGGCGCTAATGCCACCGCCACAGCTCATTGGTTTGGGGGCAACATTAGTGCTCCCTTTGAGGATGCCTGCCCTTCTGAGGTGGATTTTCTCAAGCAAGATTGCACTGAAGAGGCCAATGGCACCCTGTTCTCAGTGTTAGTGCTGCCCAGGCTTAAGGAGGGGGATCATTCATTGGAGATCGTGGCACAGAATGGAGCCAGCCAGGCCAACCTCAGCCTGAGGGTAACAGCTGAGGAACCCATCTGTGGCCTCCGTGCCGTGCCAAGCCCCGAGGCCCGAGTGCTGCAGGGTGTCTTGGTGGTAAGTGTCCTACAACCCAGCCCTCTAAATGGTAAAAACAGGATGTCTCTTCCCCATTGAGGAAGGAAGCCCTTCAGCTGTTCTCCAGGGACAACAGTGTCTATTACATGGTTTCCAGTGTGGCCTGTTGGGGAACCCTTGTCTGCTTAGTGTTATTTCTCTTCTTAGTGGTGCTGGGAATGGAACCTAAGGACTCAAGCATGGTAGGCAGGTTTTATTGTTGTGAGCTGCACCTGAGCCCCATTTTGCAATTTTTAAGTTACTGAAGGTCACAGCTACAGCAGCTGCTCTATATACTCAAATTTTTCTACTCCTCAAGCTTTTTTTAACTCTTCAAATTTTATGAAATACTTTATTACACTTGCCCCTACTGTTCCCTGAGCTTCTGTGAATCCCCATGCATTTCTGGGCTCTGTGTGGTGTTTGTAGCTACCAGATGCACGTGCCTGTTGAAATGGGATTGCAAGCTCAGAGGGTAACTGCTAGTTACCTTAGTACCCTAGGGGGATGGCACTGTCCTCATTTTGGGCATGCCCACCCTAGCACCAGTAGTCATCGAAGGGCCATTTCTCTTTCTCTCTCATGACTTGTCCATACTTGCATACTATGGCTTCCCCTGTGGATACACCTGCTCTGCATTGACCTGTGTCAACATCCAAGACTGAGGCCCATTGAGATTCAAGTGTTTTCCTAAAAGATTATCCACCTGAGAAGGAAGTGTTTGAGGACTGGCTGGTCAGGGTGACTCTTTGTTGCTGATGCTAGGTCCACTTCAAAGATGCAGGTACCGAGGGAAAGAGAGATCAAGATGTAATCAAGACCACTTGGCTATAGATGAGAGAGGTGTCCTTGATGCTAGCTCTCAGTCCCCAGGCTTGCCGCCCTTGACTACATAGCTGCTAAGCCAAGAAAATCCTAGTTACTCTCCTGTCCTCCTTTACATGGCTGTCTTGCAGTTAGGGCTCAGCTGATAGACCCCATTGTCTACCCTGCACCACACACAGAATTCTGAGAATTCTGAGGGAGACAGATGCGGTCAGGGACAGAGTCATAGCTTTGGTCTATGTCATGGCCTTTCCCTAGCGGTACAGCCCCATGGTGGAAGCTGGCTCAGATGTGGCCTTCCGGTGGACCATTGATGATAAGCAGTCACTGACTTTCTACAACACCGTCTTCAATGTAATCTACCAGAGTGCTGCCATCTTCAAGCTCTCGGTAGGCAGGGGCCAATGGAGGGAGGCATGGGGTCCTGGGACATCTGGGTGCTCACTTTTGCCTTCTGTTCTGCTTTGCTTTGCCCCTGAGGACCCTGCTGCAGCTGTGGGTGAGTGTGGGGAGGCTGCTGAGTTGGGGCTCGAGGCCTTTCACCCATTGGTCTGTCCTTGCTGCCTCTGGGCCATACCCACTGATGCCTGTCTCCTCAGCTGACAGCCTCTAACCACGTGAGCAACATCACCGTGAACTACAATGTCACTGTGGAGCCAATGAACAAGATGCAGGGGCTGTGGGTATCCGCAGTGCCGGCTGTGTTACCCCCCAACGCCACACTGGTACTGACAGGTGGTGTGCTGGTGGACTCGGCTGTGGAGGTGGCCTTCCTGTGAGTGCCTATGGGCCTATAGGTGGGGAGAGTTCAGTGGAGCAGAGCCTGGGTCGGGGCTGGCATCAGATTCCTATTTCAGCTCCTAGCGTTTGTCCTCAGAGCTGCAATTTCCTCCTCTATTGGGAGTACTGGTGGGACCATGTGAGGGCCAGAGTTCCTGGTATAGTACAGCCAAGGTAGTACCTTGAATCAGGAAAGAATGACTGTAGAAGTTACATGCAGAGCCGGGGGCACCCTGTCTACGCATCTTACCTGCTCACTGTCTGCCTGCTGCCCTGGCAGGTGGAACTTTGGGGATGGAGAGCAGGTACTCCACCAGTTCAAGCCTCCATACGATGAGTCCTTCCAGGTCCCGGACCCCACAGTGGCCCAGGTTCTGGTGGAACACAATACCACACATATTTACGCCACCCCAGGTGAGGAGTGGGGTCATTGCCTTTTAGGTCCTGAGCTTGGACAGCCTGCCTTTGGGTATGACAGCCCATATCATTCCCATTTTGACCCACCTGGGTTGATGGAGTAAGGCCCTTACTTGGGTAAGGGGGGGACATCCACGCATTGAATAGTGGGGGATGACAGGGCCCCTGAGGCCTCAATTTAAATTCTCCAGGAACTGGGTCCTCTAGTCTCCAAATTTCAGCCTTTGGGGGAGAGAAAGATGGGGTCATTGTTCGATTATTTTAAAAACTGCTGAGGCTGCACATTATAATAGCCCCACTTCCCCACTTGGCATGGGACACTCATGGCATGTCCTCACTCTTGGTTGTGCTGATACTTGCATCCTTATTTACCCTTATGCATTTGCACTTAAGAGATGGTCCTGTCCATTTTCTTGCTCATTATGGACTCTTGGGTGCTTTTCCCTTTTCATGGCCTGAGTATGAACACCTTCTGGGCCTGGTCCAAGGGCATAGCTGATCAGACTTTGAGAAAGACTGTCCCCATGCAGTAACAGGTGCTAGGTGGGGATTCTGTGAGTAAGAAGTCCCTTGTGGGCCTGTCTCCACAGGTGAGTACAACCTGACCATCCTTGTGTCCAATACCTATGAGAATCTGACGCAGCAGGTGCCAGTGAGCGTGCGCCCTATGCTCCCCAATGTGGCTATTGGCATGAGCAGCAACGTTCTGGTGGCCGGCCGACCCATCACCTTTTCCCCATACCCGCTGCCCTCAGCTGATGGTGTTCTATACACATGGGACTTTGGGGATGACTCCCCTGTTATAATACAGAGTCAACCAGCACTCAACCATACCTACACCATGACGGGCACCTACAGAATCATCTTGGAGATTAACAACACAGTGAGCAGTGTGACAGCATATGCAGACATCCATGTCTTCCAGGAGTTGCGTGGCCTGACTGTGTGTTTGAGCCCATCTGTGGAGCAGGGAGCTCCCATGGTAGTCAGTGCTTCTGTGGAGTCAGGTGACAACATTACATGGACATTTGACATGGGAGATAGCACAGTATTCACAGGCCCTGAGGCCACAGTACAGCATGTATACCTTCGGGCCCAGAACTTCACAGTGACTGTAGGAGCAGCCAGCCCTGCTGGTCACTTGTTCCAGAGCCTGCATGTGCAAGTGTTTGTCCTGGAGGTATTACGCATAGAGCCCTCTACCTGCATCCCCACACAGCCAAGTGCTCAGCTTACAGCCCATGTTACTGGGGACCCTTCCCATTACCTCTTTGATTGGACCTTTGGGGACGGCTCCTCCAACGTGACTGTCCATGGGTATCCAGTAGTGACACACAACTTCACTCGGAGTGGCGTATTCCCACTGTCATTGGTCCTGTCAAGCCATGTGAACAAGGCACATTACTATACCAGCATCTGTGTGGAACCTGAGATACATAACATCACCCTGCAGCCTGGGAGTCAGTTTGTGAAGCTTGGGGATGAAGCCTGGTTGGTTGCCTATTCTTGGCCCCCATTTCCCTACCACTATACCTGGGACTTTGGCACCGAAGATGCTACCCACACCCATACTGGGGGCTCTGAAGTGACAGTTATCTACCGAGAACCAGGCTCCTACTTGGTGATAGTTACTGTGTCTAACAACATCTCTGCTGGCAATGATTCAGCTTTTGTTGAAGTTCAGGAGCCTGTGTTAGTTACTGGCATCAGGATCAATGGGTCGCATGTGCTAGAGCTTCAGCAGCCTTATCTGTTCTCAGCCGAGGGCAACGGGAGCCCTGCCACCTACCTGTGGGAACTGGGAGATGGCAGCCAGCACGAAGGCCCCACGGTCGTGCATATCTACAACAGCACTGGTGACTTCACTGTCAGAGTGTCTGGCTGGAATGAAGTGAGCCGCAGTGAGGCCCAACTCAACGTCACAGTAAAGCAGCGTGTGCGGGGCCTCACCATCAATGCCAGCCGCACAGTGGTGCCCCTGAATGGCAGTGTGAGCTTTAGCACCTTGTTGGAGGTGGGTAGTGATGTGCACTACTCCTGGGTGCTCTGTGACAGATGTACACCCATCCCGGGCGGCCCCACCATTTCCTACACCTTCCGCTCAGTGGGCACCTTCAACATTATTGTGACAGCTGAGAATGAGGTGGGCTCTGCCCAGGACAGCATCTTCATCTATGTCCTGCAGCTCATCGAGGGACTGCAGGTGTTGGGGGGAGGTGGCAGCTGCTGCTTCCCCACCAACTACACACTGCAGCTGCAAGCTGCAGTTAGGGATGGCACCAACATCTCCTACAGCTGGGCAGCTCAGCAGGATGGTGGCCTAACCCTCACTGGCAGTGGGAAGAGCTTTTCTCTCACTGCACTCAAGGCTAGCACCTACTATGTCCATCTCAGGGCCACCAACATGTTGGGCAGTGTCTCAGCCAACCGTACTATAGACTTTGTAGAGCCTGTGGAGTGTCTGATTCTGTCTGCATCCCCCAATCCAGCTGCTGTCAACGTGAGCCTCACCCTTGGTGCTGAATTGGCTGGTGGCAGTGGTGTTGTTTATACTTGGTACCTGGAGGAAGGGCTGAGTTGGGAGACTTCCACGCCATCCACCACCCATACCTTTGCTACAGCTGGCCTGCACTTGGTCAGAGTCACAGCTGAGAACCAGTTGGGCTCAGTCAATGCCACCATTGAAGTGGCCATACAGATGCCTGTGGGTGGCCTGAGCATCAGAACCAGTGAGCCAGATAGCATCTTTGTGGCAGCTGGCTCCACTGTACCTTTCTGGGGTCAGGTGGCTGAAGGTACCAATGTGAGTTGGTGCTGGACTTTGCCAGGTGGCAGTAAGTATGGCCAGTACATTGCTTTGCGCCTCCCCACTGCTGGCAACTTCTCTCTGCAGCTTAATGCTTCCAATGCAGTCAGTTGGGTCTCAGCCATGTATAATCTCACAGTAGAGGAGCCCATTGTGGGCCTGATGCTGTGGGCCAGCAGCAAGGTGGTGCCACCTGGGCATCCAGTCCACTTTCAGATCTTGTTGGCAGCTGGCTCTGCTGTTACTTTCCGACTTCAGGTTGGTGGGTCTGTCCCTGAAGTGCTTCCTAGTCCCCACTTCTCCCATAGTTTCTTTCGGGTTGGAGACCATATAGTAAGCGTGCAGGCTGAGAACCACGTGAGCCGTGCCCAGGCACAGGTTCGCATCTTAGTGCTGGAGGCTGTTGTTGGACTGCAGGTACCCAACTGCTGTGAGCCAGGCATAGCCACAGGCACCGAGAAGAACTTCACGGCCCGGGTGCAGCGGGGCTCCAGAGTTGCCTATGCCTGGTACTTTTCCTTGCAAAAGGTTCAGGGTGACTCGTTAGTCATTTTATCTGGCCGAGATGTCACCTACACGCCTGTGGCTGCGGGGTTACTGGAGATCCATGTGCGTGCCTTCAATGAGCTGGGTGGCGTGAACCTCACACTCATGATGGAAGTCCAGGATATCATCCAGTATGTGACACTTCAAAGTGGCCACTGCTTTACCAACCGCTCAGCCAGGTTTGAGGCTGCCACAAGCCCCAGTCCCCGGCGTGTAGCCTACCACTGGGACTTTGGGGATGGGACTCCAGTACAGAATACAGATGAGTCCTGGGCTGACCACTACTACCTGCATCCTGGGGACTACCGTGTAGAGGTGAATGCGACAAATCTCGTGAGCTTTTTTGTGGCCCAGGCCACGGTGACTGTTCAGGTACTGGCCTGCAGGGAGCCTGAAGTGGAAGTAGCACTGCCTCTGCAGGTGCTGATGCGACGCTCCCAGCGCAACTACCTGGAGGCCCATGTTGATCTACGCAACTGTGTCTCCTACCAGACTGAGTACCGATGGGAGATCTATCGTACTGCCAGCTGCCAACGGCCAGGACGTATGGTTCAGATGGTACTGCCTGGTGTGGATGTGAGCCGGCCCCAGCTGGTGGTGCCACGGCTGGCACTGCCTGTGGGCCATTACTGCTTTGTGTTTGTGGTTTCATTTGGGGACACACCATTGGCACGGAGCATCCAGGCCAACGTGACAGTAGCTGCTGAGCGTCTTGTACCCATCATTGAAGGTGGCTCATACCGGGTGTGGTCAGACACACAGGACCTGGTACTGGATGGGAGCAAGTCCTATGACCCTAATCTGGAGGATGGTGATCAGACACCACTCAGCTTCCATTGGGCCTGCATGGCTTCAACACAGGTCAGCCCTGGGGACTCCTCTCTCTCATGCTTCATGTACAGTAAGTGCCTAGCACTTGGATTATTCATGGGGTAGGTCTTAGCCCCAGTTTGGGAAAAGGTATTCTAAGCGAGGCTCTGCTTTTAAGTTGGTTAGATATCTTGTACCCCTTTTCCCTTATTTGCTGTCATAGAGTGAGACAGGTGGCTGTGTGCTGAACTTCGGGCCCCGTGGGAGCAGTGTGGTCACCATCCCCTTGGAGCGCTTAGAAGCTGGCGTGGAATATACCTTCAACCTCATAGTGTGGAAGGCAGGCCGGAAGGAAGAAGCCACCAACCAGACGGTGGGTTGTACCCCGCCCTTCTAGTGTGTCCTGATACGAGGGCAGTACCTGCTCAACCTAGTTTCTGTCTGTCCTAACTGTAGGACTGGGACTGGGAATTCTCTGCAACCTAGTGCTAATTTTGGTATATTATCAAACTCAGCATTGCTTCTCACTGAAGCTCTAGGACGCAGCTTAGAAATGGACATTTCAGAGGACAGGTAGGTGTGATGGCACCCCAGCGCTTTAAGAGTTCTAATCTCACCATCAACATAGTGACAGTCTGCTTCTAAAAACCAAAGCAAAATCTTAAGTCATATAAGCACTATGGCTTATAAAAAACAAAACTTGATACTACCAGCGTGAAAGGCAAATAGTGAGAAGCCAAGGCCCTTGCCTACCTAGGTAGCAGCAACTGTCCTCATATTATGCCCCTGTGGGGACAGTGAGCCAGTTCTTGCTCTCAAACTTCTGTGGACCTCCCATAAAGGTGAGGACCACTTCTGTTGCTGTGGGATGTGTGGAGGGGTGCTGGGAAATTCTGGTGCCTCAGATGGGGTGTCTCCCTAGCACTAGGCCTGCTCAGGTCAGCTAGCTGGAGATGGTACTACACAGTGAAGTCTTCTGGGGAAGAGGACACCAGTAGGTCCTGCTTAACTGAGCTGACTCAGGCCCCGCTCAAGTCAGCCAGCATGTCTGGGACAGGGCTAGGTAAAAACAAAACAACTAACCTTGCCTTTGTGGGTGCCTTGCTCCTATCAGTGGCTTCCAGTGCTTATACTGCCAGACTAGCAAGACCCTGGACTAATAGCCCTGGCACGTACTTCTGGATTTTGCTCACTAGTTCACTCACTCCACTTCAGCACAGACGTACAACTTGGAATTCGGGCCAAACAAAAGTGGCCTGGTCCAGGTAGCTTTCCCAGCACACACAGGGCTTGGAGCCTCTTTGTGACACTCTTTTTCTTCCAGGTGCTGATCCGAAGTGGGCGGGTACCCATTGTGTCCCTTGAGTGTGTGTCCTGCAAGGCACAAGCAGTGTATGAAGTAAGCCGCAGTTCCTATGTGTACCTGGAGGGCCACTGCCACAACTGCAGCAGCGGCTCCAAGCAAGGGGTGAGTAGCCTCTAGATGGCAAGGGTCCTGGGAAGGTGCCCAGGGCACCACTCACCATGTCCTTCATGCTTCCATTGCAGCGCTGGGCAGCACGCACTTTCAGCAACAGGACGCTGGTGCTGGACGAGAGGACCACGTCCACGGGCAGCACTGGCATGCATCTGGTGGTGCGGCGGGGTGCGCTGCGTGACGGGGAGGGCTACATCTTCACACTCACTGTGCTGGGCGCCTCAGGCGAGGAGGAGGGCTACGCCTCCATCCGCCTCTCACCCAACCGCCCTCCGCTTGGAGGCACCTGTCGCCTGTTCCCATTGGATGCTGTACATGGCCTCACCACTAAGGTGCACTTCGAATGCACAGGTGAGTGTGGGTTCCCTGGAGAGGCTGGTGTGGGCCTGGACTCCGCACTGATGCTGTGTGCCCACAGGCTGGCATGATGCAGAGGATGGAGGAGCCCCACTGGTATACGCCCTATTGCTGAGGCGCTGTCGCCAGAGCTACTGCGAGGATTTCTGCATCTATAAGGGTAGTCTGTCCACCTATGGGGCTGTCCTTCCACCTGGATTCCAGCCCCTTTTTGTGGTGGACCTGACTGTGGTTGTACAAGATCAGCTGGGTGCTGCTGTTGTTGCACTCAACAGGTAAGCTGAACCCTGGGGAGGGAACGCAAGCTGATCACCAACTGCTTACAGTCTGTTTTCACCATGCAGGTCTCTGACCATTGTCCTGCCAGAACCCAGTGGTAATCCTGCAGGCCTCATACCCTGGCTGCACAGCCTGACTGCCAGTGTGTTGCCTGGGCTGCTGAGGCAGGCTGACCCTCAGCATGTCATCGAGTACTCTTTAGCCCTCATTACTGTGCTCAATGAGGTCAGTGCATACGAACTGAAAAGGGTCCCTCAGATATATTCCATGATTGGGCTAGAACCATGCACCTCAAACCAATAAAGTTCCCTAATAGCTTGGCATACCAATTCCTATCCCTGCCACATACTGGGCCCTTCCCAAAGTCAGCTACCCATAGTACCCTCTGATACCCTGAACCCTATATACAAATTATCCTTGATCTCTAAATCCCTGTACTCTATAAATAACTATACTCTAGCACCTTGTTCTCTTATGGTTCTTGTATGTTCCCTGCCTCCTCCAGTATGAGCAGGCCCCAGATATTGTGTCAGAGCCCAACCATGAGCAGCAGCTGCGAGCCCAAATGCGTAAGAACATCACAGAGACCCTGATCTCCCTGCGGGTCAACACTGTGGATGACATCCAGCAGATCACTGCTGCATTGGCCCAGTGCATGGTAAGACGGTTAGGTGCAGCCTTCTGCACTGTGCACAGCCCTGTGCAGCATGAGTAGGGCTTCCAGACTGGGAGCTCTTCTGGTGTGTGCCAGTTTTCCACAGCCCACATGCTCCTCTGATGACTATAGGGTGTCCCTGGATGGAAAGAGTAGTCTAGGTATGTGTGCCCTCTCTCAGGCCTGTAGTTGTGCCCATTTAATTAGGCTTACCTGACATGGCCTTATTGACCTATGAGGTATCCATTTTCCAAGCTGTAGGCTTGTAAGCTAAGTGGGCCATATCTGATGGGAAGGCACTCTGTCAGGGTGGGGGTCGATACATAGAGGCCAGGAGAATAGTCAAGCCCTCAGAGGTTAAAGATTCAGAGAGCTCTGGGTAGAAACCACTGATGATGGTAGTTTTCTATGCCCTTGAATATCTGGATTTGAACTGTAGCCAGGGCCTTGACATCTGCCTTGCTTTTAGCTATGGAAACAGATAGCTGGGGTGATCAGATGTAGGCCACAGGAGGAACTTGGCTGCATCCTAGGGTTGGGAGGAGCCATACAAGTCTTAGTAGGGAAGGTCTAGAAGTCACCCAGGCAGATGCTCAGTGAAAGGTTAGAGGCAGCAAGCTGCCTGAGAATCCCAGCCAGTATAAGGAGGCAGAGCCATTCAGTTGTGTGGGGATGGGGCCCATAGATGTGAATCTGTGCCGTGTGGATGGTCTGGAAGCCATGCTGATCTCCTTTGCAGGTGTCCAGCAGGGAGCTCATGTGCCGCTCATGCCTGAAGAAGATGCTGCAGAAGCTGGAGGGCATGATGCGCATTTTGCAGGCTGAAACCACTGAGGGCACGGTGACACCTACCACCATTGCCGACAGCATCCTCAATATTACAGGTGCACAAGCTGGCCCTCCCGCCGCTGGCCTTCCCTCCAGCTCCTGCCACCTCTTCTCAACATCCCTTATTTTCTTTGCCTGTCCCAGGTGACCTCATCCACCTGGCCAGCTTGGACATGCAGGGCCCACAGCCCTTGGAGCTGGGGGCCGAACCGCCCTCCCTGATGGTGGCATCCAAGGCCTACAACCTCTCATCAGCCCTCATGTGCATCCTCATGCGTTCCCGAGTGCTCAATGAGGAACCTCTGACCCTTGCAGGCGAGGAGATTGTGGCCCTGGGGAAGCGCTCAGACCCCCTCAGCCTTCTGTGTTATGGCAAAGCCTTGGGGCCCAGCTGCCACTTCTCCATTCCTGAGGCCTTCAGTGGGGCCCTGTCCAACCTCAGTGATGTGGTGCAGCTCATCTTCCTTGTGGATTCCAATCCCTTTCCTTTTGGCTACATTAGCAACTACACTGTCTCCACCAAAGTGGCGTCTATGGCATTCCAGACACAGACTGGTACCCAGATCCCTATTGAGCAGCTGGCTACAGAGCGTGCCATCACAGTGAAGGTGCCAAACAACTCAGACCAGACTGCCCAGGGCTTCCACAACCCTGCGGGCTCTACCATTGTACAGCCCCAGGCCTCAGTCAGTGCTGTGGTCACCGCAGACAACAGCAACCCTCAAGCCGGGCTGCATCTAAGGATCACTTACACAGTGCTTAATGGTGGGTGTCAGGGGTGGGCATCTTCTGCCATCCTTGTCCCTGGGGAGGGTAGGTATTTATGCAGATAGCATTCAGTTTGTAGTCACTGGTCCTTGGGGGTCTGATTAACACTCAGTTTTCCTGCTGCCCTGGTTCCATAAAGCCCACATACTGTGGCCATAGAGAAGCATGTGTTGACTTCCATGTGGAGATTCTTACAATCCTCTGCTTACATGGCCTGTAAGCCCCATGGCAACAACTCGCAGAGTGTCCTCAGGGTGATAAGCTTTTTGGTGGGTGTTTGATACTGTGTATGCTGCCCCTAGAGCGCTACCTGTCTGAGGAACCTGAGCCCTATCTGGCTGTGTACTTGCATTCGGTGTCCCAGCCCAATGAATACAACTGCTCTGCCAGTAGGAAGATCAGCCTGGAGGTGCTTGAGGGTGCTGATCACAGGCCCTACACCTTCTTCATTGCCCCAGGGTAAGTGCCTCCCACCAGGACCACAGAAATAGGGGCTGCAAAGGGGAAGGGGGGGAGAAGAGCAAATGTAACTTGGCCTGCATTAGCCACAGGCATGTGGGCTTTATGGAACCAGGGCAGCAGGAAGGCTGGCCATGGCACCTGGCCCTCAGAACCTTGGAGTATGGCTATGACTCTGCTCTGTCTCTTGTAGGACTGGGGCCCTAGGCAGGAGTTACTACCTGAACCTGACCAGCCATTTTCACTGGTCTACACTGGAGGTGTCTGTGGGTCTATACACATCCCTGTGCCAGTACTTCAGCGAGGAGATGATGATGTGGAGAACTGAGGGGATTGTACCCCTGGAGGAGACCTCACCCAGTCAGGCTGTCTGCCTTACCCGCCACCTCACTGCCTTTGGCGCTAGCCTTTTTGTGCCTCCCAGCCATGTCCAATTCATCTTTCCTGTGAGTGATACCCCTGTTCATATTGAGAGGGCCTAGGGCATCTTGATTCCATCCTTAGAAACTAAAGTACATGAGCTGAAACTCCCTGTACCTGATGACTCGTTTCCCCAGGAACCATCTGCAAGCATTAACTACATTGTCCTGCTGACGTGCGCCATATGCCTGGTGACCTACGTGGTCATGGCTGTAATCCTGCGCAAGCTAGACCAGCTGGACGTTAGCCGGGTCCGTGTCATCCCATTTTGTGGGAAGGGGGGCCGCTTCAAATATGAAATACTGGTCAAGACTGGCTGGAGCCGAGGTTCAGGTAAGGAGACGGGTGATTAGAGGTGGGGACATGGAGTCTACCCTGGTCTAGATCCTTCAGCCTCAGTCCTGGACCCTGTCTGGTGATTATGTACTCAAAACGTAAATAAGGACTTAACTCTGAGACAAGAGAACAACAGATACGGAGATTGTGGGTGTAGCTCAATGGCAGAACACTTACCTAGGATGCACAAGGCCCTGGGTTTCATCCACAGCCCTGCACAAATACAAAGAGAAGCTTATGTTTGTTTGTCTTTCCTGAGAAAGACAACAGGTCCAAGAGTCAAGAAGGTACCCCTTACTGTGCAGAGTGGCCTCACGTACGAGTTCAAACTGCACTATTGTAGCTGCTCTGCACCTTCCTTGTGTTTGCTCATTTATTTATTGGAAGGGGCAGTCTCATCGTGTAGCTCTGCCTGACCTGGAACTCCCTATGTAGGCCAGGCTGGCCTCACAAATACCCACCTGCTTCTGCCTCGTGAGTACTGTGATTAAAGGTAAAGGTGTGTGCCTCCATTCACAGCTGATGCTTATAATTAACATTAAAGCTCACTAACGGGGGGGGGGGGCAGTGCCAGAGAGATGCCCCAGAGGTTAAGAGCTCTGGCTGCTCTTCCAGAGGTCCTGAGTTCAATTCCCAGCAACCACATGGTGCCTCCCAACCATCTGTAATGAGATCTGGTGCCCTCTTCTGGTATGCAGGTATACATGCAGGCAGAACATTGTATACATAATAAATATTAAAAAAAAATAATGAAAGAACCTCTCTATTGGGCCTGTAAAGATGGTTCAACAGGTCAAGATACTTGCTATCAAGCCTGGCAACCTGAGTTTGATTCCTAGGCCCCACAAGGTAAAGAAGAGAATAGACCCTGTAGATAATCTTCTGACTTCACCATGTACACTGTAGCTTGTGCTCAATAAATAAAAGGCAATTAAAACCCAAAGTGCTAATCCCACCACTCAGGAAAACACTGTATATATAATAATAAATAAATATTTGAAAAGTAAATCTTAAAAAAAAAAAAAAGGTTGTGGGTTCATGTCTTAACAGTAGGAGACTACCTAGCCATATAGCTGTTGTCTATGTGACTAAACTGTGAGGGTGCCTGGTCACTGCATGTATCCTATCACACGAGTGGCTGGCCAGGCTTATGACCCTGGCTACCTATGCTGCTCTGAGCTTGGTGTTTGTTAACAGATTGAGGAAACTAGGATTTGTGTCTGTTTGAACAGGCCTGTAATCCCAGCTACTTGGGAGGCTGAGGCAGGGGGATCACAAATGAGGACAAATGAGGGCAAGTTCAAGGCTAGTTTGCGCAACTTAGTAATTCTGTGTTAAATTTTTTTTTAATGGGTAGGGTAGCCAGGTGCGGTGGCTCACACCTGTAATCTGAGCACTCAGGGAAGCAGAGGCAGGTGGATCTCTGTGAGTTTGAGTCCAGGATAGGCAAGGCTATACAGAGAACTGTCTGGGGGGTGGGGGTGGAGTTTAGCTGGATGTGGTGGTGTGCACCCGTAATCCCAAGCACTTGGGGAGGCAGAGGCAGGCAGCTCTCTGTGAGTTCGAGGCCAGCCTGGTCTACAAAGCGAGTCCAGGACAGCCAGGGCTACACAGAGAAACCCTGTCTTGAAAAGCAAAACAACAACAACAACAACAAAATGAGTAGGGATAAACTCAGAGATAGGGTACTTGCCTATTGTGCCTATCACCCTGGGTTCAATCCACATTACTTTAAAAGTAAAAATTAAAAAACCTGTTCAAAGCTGAGGACCACCTGTATTGCTGGCAGACGGGATGACTCATGAGTTCTGTATAGAATGAATAGCAAACCTAGAGTTCTCTGCTCTTCAGGCACCACGGCTCATGTAGGCATCATGCTGTATGGAGAGGACAACCGTAGTGGTCACCGGCACTTAGACGGTGACAGAGCCTTTCATCGAAACAGCCTGGACATCTTCCAGATTGCCACTCCGCACAGCCTGGGCAGTGTGTGGAAGATCCGAGTGTGGCATGACAACAAAGGTCTGGGTGAGAGCTGTTGCCACCCCCATCTCCTGTCAGCCTGCTTCAGTCCTCACTGGGGTCCCTTCTTCCACAGGACTCAGCCCTGCGTGGTTCCTGCAGCACATCATTGTCCGGGACCTACAGAGTGCCCGCAGCACCTTCTTTCTGGTCAACGACTGGCTGTCTGTGGAGACTGAGGCCAACGGGGGCCTAGTGGAGAAGGAGGTCCTTGCAGCAAGTAAGGCTACCATCTGCGGAAGTGATGGAGACAGGGAGGAGTGACAATGATGATGGCTGCCCATGCATCCCTGCTGTAACCATCCCAAATCTTCCCAGATGAAGCTGCCTTGTGGCAGTTCCAGCGCCTCCTAGTGGCCGAACTGCAGAGAGGCTTCTTTGACAAGCACATCTGGCTCTCCATCTGGGATAGGCCACCTCGCAGCCGCTTCACCAGAGTCCAGAGGGTCACCTGCTGTGTCCTCCTCCTCTGCCTGTTCCTGGCTGCCAATGCCGTGTGGTATGGGGTCGTGGGAGACAACACCTACAGGTGGGTCCTGTGAGGTTTGGTGGTCTAGTGGCTGACTTCCTCCTACTCTTCTCCCTAATCCATCCTTTTTTTTTCCTCATCTCAGCATGGGCCCCGTTTCTAGTCTGATCCCACCAAGTGTTGACACAGTTGCTGTTGGTCTTGTGTCCAGTGTTGTAGTCTACCCTGTGTACTTGGCTGTCCTGTTCCTCTTCCGGATGTCTCGGAGTAAGGTGGGCTGGGCAAGGGCCTCAGAGTTCTGAGGTGGGATATGCTTATGTTGTCTGGTGTGGCATCAGAGGGAAAATCTAGAAACTAAAAGTGATTCTTTGAAAGGGTAGACAGAACTGACACGCCATCAGCTAGATTGACCAAAAAGAGATTCAAATTACCAAAGCATAAATTAAAGGAGATATCTTAGTCCTTCTAGAGAAATAGATGGGGCTTGGAAGCAAATTCCATGAGCAGCTATACCCCAACAGATTAAGGGACCTAGAATAAACTGTTGATTGCTAGAAGGATATAAACTGCCAAAACCAATTTAAAAAGAACTCAAGTAGCAGGACTATGGTTGCATACATCTTTAGTCTCAGAGGCAGGCAGATCTCTGTGTTCGAGGCCAGCCTGGTCTACAGAGCAAGTTCCAGGAGAGCCAAGGCTACACAGAGAAACCCTGTCTCGAAAAACAACAAAACAAAAACAAAAATGTTCCTCAGGTATCCCTAGAACAAATAAAGAGCCCAAGTCAGTCACTCAGAATCTAACTAAAGACAAGCCAGACCAGTGGCTTCCTGCCCAGTTCTACCAGACATTGAAGACTAACATGGCTGTTCTTTCCTCACAGGTGTCTGGGGACCAAAGCCCCACACCCACAGGGCAGCAGGCCCTAGATGTTGACAGCTACCCGAACCCATCTGTGCTAGACAGATCCCTCCTCACACTTTCTGGCCTCACAGAGGTGAAGGCTCCCCCAGGGGCTCAGGGCAGGCTCAGCTGGTTAGGGCTTCCTGGGCTGTCATTGCTGCTACTGCAGACCATACTGACATGCTTTCCTCTTCTTAGCAGGCCTTTGCTGGCCAAGTGAAGAATGACCTGTTTCTAGAAGATGCTAAAAGGTGAGGCTGCCTAGAGAAGCTGTGAACTTCGGCCTAAGTCATCAGGGCTTGGCAGGCCATGTTGGGGTGTTGGGCTCTGTGTCTTCATCCTGTTTTGGCAGTCTCTGGGTGTTGTTACATTTTGTCCCAGGAGTGGAGCTGTTCAGAAGCTGTTATGTCCTTGTACATGATGCTTCCTGTGCTTGCGTGACTGGGCTTGGGTCAGGTACATGTAACAATGTCTATGTTGGACTGGAGAGATGGCTTAGTGGTTAAGAACACTGTCCGCTTTTCCAGAGGTCCTGAGTTTAATTTCCGCAGCCACATGGTGGCGCACAACCATCTATACAGTGATTTGATGCCCTCTTCTGGCATGCAAGTGTACGTGCAGATAGAATACTCATATATATAAAATTAATAAATAGATAAAGAAATAAAATAAAGATATCAAAAAAAGCAATGTCTATGTTACCCACAGCCTGGTGTGCTGGCCGTCCAGCGAGGGCACTCTTAGTTGGCCAGACCTGCTCAGTGACCCATCTGTTGTGAGCAGCACACTGCAGCAATTGGCCCAGGGCAGGCCCGGGTGCATATTGGGCTCGGAGGAAGATGGTGCCTCTCTGGTTAGCCCTTCCTTGCCCGCCAAATACTTGTCAGCATCAGGTGAGCTGGAGGTGGGGCGGATGGCTTCCGGCTTTGGGAGATGCGAGGCACCGGTTGTCATGCCGCTTTAACACTTTCTGTTTCCTCTAGATGAAGACCTGATCCAGCAGGTGCTAGCTGATGGAGCCAGCAACCTGGCTCCTGCCCGGGAGGCTCTTAAAGAAACAGACCTGCTTACTAGCCTGTGAGTGCCTGACATGGTTGGAAGGAGGTAGGGTGTTTAGGGTAGCTGAGTTGTGGGGCCCTGGGCCTGCCTTGGGAAGCTGAGGGTGTCTTGGCTGCCCTGTAACCAGTGCGGTGGTATGCCTGTGTTGCTTGGGTGCTCTGTAGAGGGCAGTTGATGGGATCCTGAGGCACCCAACTCAAGGCATGGGGCATTTGACAAATGGAGAGGCAATCAGCATGTACCCCAGGGGCTTGGTCTGGGGAGATATTTTGTTTTGTGTTTTGAGGCAGAATCTTACTGTATAGTAATCTTACTGAAGGAATTTTGATTTTGGAGTCAAAATAGAAAAATCATGGGAAAGTTCTTAAATATCTGTGCATCACTTTGAAAGTGCTTTGATTATTTGAATGCTTTAAGAATTAACAAGCATTAATAAGTTTAGCTGGGCGCGGTGGCATGTGCCTGTAATCCCAGCACTTGGGGAGGCAGAGTCAGGCAGATCTCTGTGAGTTGGAAACTAGCCAAGTCTACAAAGTGAGTCCAGGACAGCCAAGGCTACACAGAGAAACACCGTCTTCAAAACAAAACAAAACAAAAGATCAAGTTTCTTGTTTTTCCCAATTCAGTGACAAGAGTTTGCATAGATTTATATATTCTTTTTCTTATCTGTATCTGATTCAGTATCTACATTTTCATTCTAAATTTTTGTTTGTTTTTGTGTTTTAAAACAGGGTTTCTCTGTGTAGCCCTGGCTGTCCTGGAACTCACTATGTAGACCAGGCAGGCCTTCAACTCACAGAGAGCCACCTGTCTTTGACTCCTGAGTGCTCGGATTAAAAGGGTGCACCACCATCGCATGACTCATTCTAAATTTCAAATAGCCAGAAATCAGTGATGCATGATCTATACCAGAATGTAGAAAGGAAGAATTCTATGAATTACTTGGCCATGGCACAAAAGGCTTACTGGAGAAACCAGTGACAGGGAATTGCTGGTCATTGCTACCAGCTCCCCACCTGAAGCTCTCCCACAGCTGTGTTCCTCAGGGACTCAGGGCTGAGTCTTCCAGAGGTACCCTGTCCCTACTGCCTCTAGGAACTGAGACAGAAGTCTGTGCATCATGACCCTCTTTGCCGTCATTTTTTAACAATTTCTCTGAGCTTCCTTTTAAATGCAGGGACTCAGCTGTACTTCCGTTCTCAGCTGTACCTTCTATCCCATGCTCTTTTCTGCCAGGGTCATCCCTAGGGCCTGCTTGATGGGCTCTCTGTACCACCTCTGTAGTTCTCTGACCCTGCTTTCCTGGCTATCTCATTTTCTTGCTGTATCACACGTTACCTTGAATTCAGTGCTTAAAAGGACAGTAGGTACCCTGGCAGACTCCAGTTCTCCCATATCAGCCTTAGAGGAGGGCTATGGCCAGTGCTAGGCAATATCACCCAGGAGTGCGTGGTCTGTGGTCTGCCAGTGCAAGGCAGAGGCCACATCTTTTGTTCCCAGCCCTGTTAGTAGCACTGTTGGGTCTCTAGACACCCTTTCAGTTACTCTGAAAGGAGAATCCAAAGGACATAGTGCCAGGGGAAGCATTGCTAGGGGCCATCTTAAAGGTGGCCTCCACACTGCTGCAATTCGGGTACCATACGGAGCTGAGACATGGGTCCTGATGCCCCACCACTCAGCATACCGTGTGCAGAGTACAGACCTTTGTTCTGTTCACCATTGCACACCCAGACCCCCCAGCAGTGCCTGGCACCCAGTTGAGAATGGACCCATACCTGGTCACTGATTGTATAGTGACAGGCACAGCTTGCTCACGCAGCTGAGTCTGATGAAAGCCTGGTGCTCTGTATCTTTGTTTTTTTGAGACATGGTTTCTGTGTGTAGCCTTGACTGACTGTGACTATTTGTAGACCAGGCTGGCCTCAAACTCACAGAGATCTGCCTGCCTCTGCCTCCCTGAGTGCTGGGATTACAGCGTGTGCCACCGCGCCCAGTGAGTGTTGTGTTTCTTAACAGTATTTTTCTCCATATGTACTCTGTAGACAGCCGCATATTGGAAGATCAGTAAGCACTGTGGGGCCTGTTAATGGACTTGTTCTTATTGGAGGGGATGCTGATATTCAGTGTCCTCAGTTTTTAAATCCTTAGCTGAATACTTTATGACTTTTATGTTCAGCAGTCAGTTTAAAGGAAAAAAAAAAACACATTATTTCCAGTCATTTGCTACTGTGTGAGTGCTTACCTTGATGAACTCATATGTCTTTGCTCATTAAGTGGCACAGATCCAGAGAAACTTGGCACAGCTCAGTGGCAGGTGAATGTGCTTTGGACCATGCAGTTAAGAACCCCTGGGTTACAGAAATAACAGTAATATAGCAACTTTTTTCAGACAGCATGGCAATCTCATGTCTTCTTTTTGCCCTCATAGCCTTGCTTCCGTTTTTGTTTGCTTGTTTGTTTTTGAGGCAGGGTCTCATTATGAACTTGGCTGGCCTGGAGCTCACTATGTCGACCAGGCTGGCCTTTTTTAAAAGCACAACCATACAGAAGCGTGCATCTCTTTAGCATTCACAGGGCAGGGTTTGAGGAGTACATTCAAGGCTTAGAAAACAGTCCTGTGTGGCTGGTATAAGGCTGGAGAAGGACCTCTGGGTCGAGCCAGGGATGAACATGTAAGATATGGACTTAGTAGTCCCTTAGTTGGACTCTGGGCAGTGAACGTATATACAGGATGCAAGGAGAATGACCAGGATGTCATATAATCCCAGCAGCACATCCGCCTGGCTCAGGACTCTAAGATATTGAAGAAACTGCTCCCAGGTCAATGATACCACTGCCTCTCCTTCCTAGGAGGATGCTCAAAACTCAGTGGCTCTTTCCTGTGCCCAGGTCCAGTGTTCCTGGGGAGAAAACGGAAACGCTGCTGCTGCAGACGCTGAGGGAGAGAAGGCCACCCAGCAGGGGTCTGACATGGGAACAGCCCCCGGCGACAAGGCTCTCCAGGACAGGTACACTCACACAGAGCAGGACATCCCTTCCAGGCCCTCCTGGGCTGCCAGCCATGCAGCTGTCTGTGTGTCTCCAGGACTGGTGGAAGGTCTTCGGAAGCGACTGCTGCCTGCCTGGTGTGCCCCCCTGGCCCATGGGCTCAGCCTACTCTTGGTAGCTGTGTCCGTAGCGGTTTCAGGGTGGATTGGTGCCAGCTTCCCTCCCAGCGTGAGTGTAATGTGGCTTCTCTCAAGCAGCTTTAGCTTTCTGGCCTCATTTCTTGGCTGGGAGCCCCTTAAGGTGAGAGGGCTCCTGGGGGGTGGGGAGGGGATTGCCAGTCCCATGCTTGCTAGCTGATTCCACTGCCACCGCAGGTCCTGCTGGAAGCCCTGTACTTCTCACTGGTAGCCAAGCGACTGCACCCTGACGAAGATGACACTCTGGTAGAGAGCCCGGCTGTAACACCTGTGAGCGAGCGTGTGCCCCGTGTGCGGCCCCCGCATGGTTTTGCCCTCTTCTTGGCAAAGGAGGAAGCCCGCAAAGTCAAGAGGCTCCATGACATGTTGAAGGTGAGCTCTAGCCACAGGCAGCCCCATCTCATCTCCTGCTGCTTGTCCCACCCCTGACCTCCAGTGGCCAATCAGGGCTTTGCAGCTGCTGACCTCCCATCACTTGCTGCCGCATCTGGGTCACACATCTCCAGTTCCTACTCCCACCTAGCCTTGTGGGTGTTAGGCCCAGCTGATTTAGTTCTCACGGCCTATGTGTCTTTTCCAAGAGGACTATGCTAACATTCCTTAGTACAGACACCCCGACAGGGGTAGTCTTTTTTTTTTTTTTTTTTTTTTAGATTTATTTATTATTTATACAGTATTCTGCATGCATGCATGCTTGCAGGCCAGAAGAACGCACCAGATCTCATTTTAGATGGTTATGAGCTACTGGGTGATTGCTGGGAATTGAACTCAGGACCATTAGAGGAACAGCCAGTGCTCTTAACCTCTGAGCCATCTCTCTAGCCCACAGGGTAGTCTTAAAACCCTGCTCTGGCCCTGTGGGATGGGATCAGCTGATGATCCCTGTTCCCTATTCCTGTTCCCCCAGAGCCTCTTGGTGTACATGCTTTTCTTACTGGTGACTCTGCTGGCCAACTATGGGGATGCTTCTTGTCATGGCCACGCCTACCGCCTGCAGAGTGCCATCAAGCAGGAGCTGGACAGCCAAGCCTTTCTGGCCATCACTCGGTAGGGACACTCTGTGACACATCTGTGCATTGGGCCAGGTGGCACTGATACCCAAGGCCCATTTTTGTTTTGTCTTTAGTCTATCCTATCCTGTAGGGAACATTTGGAAGTGTTTGAAATCAAGGGTGTCTTCATTTCATGAGCCACATGCAACCCAGAGTAGCTATGAATAAGTTCCAACACAAAACCCTAAATTTTCTATTTAAACACAAGGTGTTTTATGTTTGTTTTTCCGTTGTTGTTTGTTTCTATTTATTTTTATAATCAGTTGTACAGTTCTGAAGCATGAACTTTGTAGACAACATGTCATAATGTTATACAAAAGGAACCTATGTAATGCTCTTGAAACCTCTAGGCTGTGGGTTTGAAACCCGTGTGGCCCAGATAAGCAAAAGATTGGACACCCTGTTCTACATACTTGTTTAGTTGTCAGGACCAGAGTACATGCTGGGGTATCCAGTGGGTAGTGACCCTGCTTAGTCTTCTATGTACTCAGCACATAGAATTGTCTACCCCAAATGCCAGCAGTCCAAGAGTAAGAACATGGGTCCAGCATTATCCCTTCAAGCTGCTGCAGCAGCACTTTTTGGACCCTGACAGCCTTGACCTCAGTGGCTGACTATTGCTGACAGGTCTGATGAGTTCTGGCCATGGATGTCACACGTACTCTTGCCCTATGTCCACGGGAACCAGTCTAGCCCTGAGCTGGGGCCTCCGCGGCTACGGCAGGTGCGGCTGCAGGAAGGTAAGCTGGGGGAGGGGGGTTCATGCCTATTACCCTGCTCCTTCCATAGCAGCTGCGCTGAGCTTTGTGAACTCTGTGTAACTGTATGACCTTTGTCCTCTTCTTTAGTTTTCTTCCATTGCCTTTCTATAATACAGTAATGTTTGCTTTATGGGTGGCTAGGATTCAGGGAGGTCACAGCACAGGAGCTCAGCTGAGTTGAACAGTGAGTTACAGTATGTCCTGAGCCCTGGCCCTCTGCTTTCTAGCATTCTGCCCAGACCCTTCTAGCTCGGAGCACATGTGTTCAGCCACAGGAAGCTTGAGCACCAGTGACTATGGCATTGGATGGCAGAGTGTGGTGCAAAATGGCTCTGAGACATGGGCCTACTCTGCACCTGACCTGTTGGGGTAAGTAGAACAAGGGTCTGAGGCTCCACATAGGTAAGGAAAGGTCTCCAGAGGATCTTATGGCCTCACTGGGGACGTGCCTGTCAGATGCTCTCAGGACTAGGGAGTTTCCAACACTGCCCTGTCTCCACAGCGCCTGGTACTGGGGTTACTGTGCAGTGTATGACAGCGGGGGCTACATACAGGAGTTAGGACTGAGTCTGGAGGAGAGCCGTGCACGGCTAGGCTTCCTGCAGCTGCACAACTGGCTAGACAGCAGGTGGGTGCTGAGGGGACATGAGCAGGAGACTGGCTGCCCCTAGACAGGCCTCTGAGCCTCACTTCCAGCCAGGTGTCCCCATGCGTGGCCCTCCCTCCCTATATAACTGACCAAATACAGTAGCCGCTTCCCATCCTGCACCCTGGACTCCTGCACACATGGTCCCTCCTGCTGACAGCACCTTCCATGCAGGAGCCGCGCAGTGTTTGTGGAACTCACCCGCTACAGCCCTGCTGTGGGGCTGCATGCTGCTGTTACACTGCGCCTTGAGTTCCCTGTAGCCGGCCATGCACTGGCTGCCTTCAGTGTCCGCCCATTTGCATTACGGAGACTCAGCACCGGCTTGTCTCTGCCACTACTCACCTCGGTATGCCCTTCCACTTGACTTCCGTCCTCAGGGTCCTGATCATGCTCTTGACCACAGCCCTCACATAACCTTCTCCCCAACCCCCCAACCCAGGTGTGCCTGCTGCTTTTTGCCCTATACTTCTCTGTGGCTGAGGTGCACACCTGGCGCAGAGAGGGGTGTGCACGCACAGCAAGGCCTGATGCCTGGGCACGGTGGCTCCTGGTGATGCTGACGGCAGCCACAGGCCTGGTACGCCTGGCCCAGCTGGGCATTGCTGACCGCCAGTGGACCCATTTTGTACATGACCATCCACGCCACTTCACTAGCTTCGACCAAGTGGCTCAGCTGGGCTCTGTGGCCCGAGGACTGGCCGCCTCACTCCTCTTCCTGCTCTTAGTTAAGGTGAGGGCCAAAGGGCTGGGGTAAAGCTGCTGCATGCCTAGGCTCAGACGCCATGGCCTGGTGACAGCTGACAAACTGCCTCCTATCCACAGGCTGCCCAGCAGCTGCGGTTTGTGCGCCAATGGTCCGTTTTTGGCAAGACATTGTGCCGGGCCCTGCCAGAGCTCATGGGAGCCACTTTGGGCCTGGTAGTGCTTGGTGTGGCCTATGCACAGATGGCTGTTCTGGTAGGTTGCCGTTCTGGGGTGTACCAGGGAAGGGCCTCACCCAGAGTGTGCCTTTACCTTTGTCTCTTTCCCATAGCTTATTTCCTCTGGTGCTGACACTCTCCACAACATGGCCCGAGCCTTCCTGGTGCTGTGCCCTGGGGCCAGGATCCCCACTCTGTGCCCTTCTGAGTCCTGGTACCTGTCCCCTCTGCTGTGCGTGGGGCTCTGGGCTCTACGAGTGTGGGGTGCCCTGAGGTTAGGGGCTGTCCTTCTGCGTTGGCGGTACCATGCCCTGCGTGGGGAGCTCTACCGCCCAGCGTGGGAGCCCCAGGACTACGAGATGGTGGAGCTTTTCCTGCGTAGGCTTCGGCTCTGGATGGGCTTCAGCAAGGTCAAGGAGGTGGGTACGGCCCAGTGGGGGGGAGAGGGATACACCCTGGGTCTCGCGAGCCCAGGGTGCAGCCGGACTGACCGAGCCCCTGTGCCGCCCCCAGTTCCGCCACAAAGTTCGATTTGAAGGAATGGAGCCACTGCCTTCCCGCTCATCCAGGGGCTCCAAGTCATCTCCAGCTGTGCCTCCACCCAGCGCAGGCTCAGACGCTTCACACCCCTCCACCTCTTCCAGCCAGCCAGATGGGCTAAGTGCAGGCGCAAGCCGCTCGGCACTGAGGCTGGAACCAGAGCCCTCACGCCTACATGCTGTGTTTGAAACTCTGCTTGTGCAGTTTGACCGACTCAACCAAGCCACAGAGGATGTCTACCAGCTGGAGCAGCAACTCCACAGCCTCCGAGGCCATGGGCGCAGCGGACCTCCTCCCCCTCCTTCCCCTGGCTGCTTCCCAGGCCCTCAGCCAGCTTTGCCCAGCTGCCTTGCTCGGGCCAGTCAGGGGCCAGATCAGACTGTAGGCCCCAGCAGGGTGTCCCTATGGTCTAAAAACAAGGTCCACCCCAGCAGCACTTAGGCCCTAGGAGTCCTGGCTACTCCCTTTCCTGGGAAGGCCTGTGGCTTCACACTGGCTTCTCAGAGCCAGGGGTGGACACCACTCAGTATTACCTTCTGCTACCCTCAAGGTCGGGCCAGGCAGAAAGGCTGCACATAAGTTCTTTAGGGTGCAGGCACTGTGGCCTTCCTTACCTGTCTGACTATGGGCTTCAGCACTTTAAAAAGGCTGTGTGGCCAGCCAGGACCCAGGGTCCCCTCCCCACAGGAGGACACAGCAGTATTGGACCAAGTGAGTACCCAGCCTCCGAGATGCTTAATTTATTTCCCAAGTCCTCAGAGTCCTCAGGTACAGCGGGCTGTGCCCGACTCTATGCCTAGGCAGCCATCTCCCCTCGCTAAGGATCCAAGCTAGAGGGAGGGCTAAGCTACACTCCTTCCTTACCTGTCCCCTAAGTTATTGCCTCTCTTGATGTTCTACAGCATACTTGCCTCTAGCCACCATCCCCTTTGTACGTCCACCAGCAATAATTTATATGGGGTTAAAATGTATATATTTTTGTATGTCACTGTTCCCACTTGGGCTGAAGGGCCTGGTGGCTGAAGATGGGGCCACTGTTACCAGGGAAGGAGCGCAGGAAAGCTGCAGCTATCACTGGATCCGAGTCTGGCCTTGGGCAGGTGCTGGCAGTACTGGGGCCCCATGGCCTCTTTTCCTCCCTTGTCTGGGGCCAGGCAGCACCCAGATCTGCTGGTTTCAGGTCTGAGCAAGAGCAGGACTATTATGGGTTGAAAGGTGCCAAGAAGTTACTGGACAAGACCGCCACTGGGGCTGGTCCCCAGAGTCGGGGAAAGAGAATGTATGTGGTGGCGCCTGCCTGCTTCTGTGGGCTCAGCTGCAGCTCTAGCCTTCGTTCTGTCCCAACCCCAAAAAGACGAGACAAAGTCAAATAAAGAAGCTGTCTGACTGCTGTCTGTGCTTCTCTCTGAACTCCCAGGGCCAGATGGGCATGGCCAGTTTATTTCATGTAAGAGAACATACGTCAGGTGGTGTTGGACAGGGAAGGGACAGCTGCATAGTTAGCCACAGAAGTCTAGTCATGGGTCTGCGGGCCTCACACAAACTCTGTGAAATCATCCACGGAGGAGAGGAGGCGTCTCCGCTGGCCTGTCTCGTAGGTGGCTGCAGGCTCAGCAGGGGCTTGAGCTGGGGCTTTGGTGTGGGCTGGAGGGTGTATCAGAGGCAAGCTTGGGTTTGAATAGTGCACCTCTTCGCGGATCTGCAGAGGGAGGGAGAGGAGGCTTTGGCAGGGAGCCCAGAAGTTGTGCTCCCCCACTCCCCAGATCAAGCCGTCACAGCTCTGAAGCCCTGTCCTCCCTACCCGCTGGCGGAGACGCTTAATGTGACGGAGCCTGGCAATCCACTTGGAGGGATAGATGTCAGTGGGGTTGGACCGGCTGTGGTGTACCTGTGAAGCCATCTGGAGACACCAAAGCAGGATGGTGAACTGCTATCCAGGAACCATTAATACAACCATCTCCCCACCGGCCCTAGGCTGCAGCCACCACTCACATTTGCATGCAGGGCCATCTGTCGGGCCACGAAGGACAGGTTGCGGTCAGACACAATCTTGGCTACACTGGTGTCCACAAGGCCTTCCATGTCTGTGGAGACACAGTGCTCAGACCTGGCTCAGGCCAAAGCTGCCACCCTACCCAGCCCAAGCCTCACCTTTCCTGCACTGCAGGGTCAATAGGTTGCACTTGTAGTCCAGCGGTGTGATGATCACATGGACAAAGTTGAATTGGCCCTGCCCAGACAAGAAGAAAGTCACCCTGGCACAAGCACGTGCTGCCTGCTTTGCTGCTGTGTCAGAGGCTTATCACCCCCACTGGCGGCATGTGGCCACCTGCCTTTAATTCATCTCTGGCTAAACACAACCTACTCCGCATCTGGGCCCGGACACGGATTTGCTTTTGTGTTACAGCATACACCTACCTTGCAGGCTGCCTGGTACTCCTAAAGTGTCTGTGTCCACCCCACTACGCACACAGTCTATACATAAGGGACAGAGCTTCCAGACCTGGCTTCCACTCGGCCATACCATCCACTGAGGCTGTTCTCTCAGGATGACATTGCGCACGGGCACCAGGGCTTTTCTCAGAGCACTGACTCTTCTTCCCTCAATTGTCTTGGAGGTGGCTGCCATGAGCACCAGACAAACACAGGGATCACAGTCCTCCCAGATTCTCCCTCCTGAGGCCCTGCTGTGTCCTTTATGGCTTCTGGTACAACCTGAGTACTCTGCTATGCTGGCTTCCTGCTAGCTTGAACTGTACCTAGTTCTCTCTGACATAATAATGCCCACAAGTCATATCCACAGGTGATATAGTGCAACCTAAGGGTGCTGAGACGTGTCCAGCAAGGACCCCTGGAAACCACTCTAAGCAGACTCTATGCTCCTGTTGGGCACTGTACACCCTACTAGATACATATTGACCTAGCTACTCCTTATGAGGGCCACAGCTCATACATGAAGAAAGAGGTTTTGTGATCATGTCTCCTGTGTTGCTGACAGCCTATCCCAGTGCATGGGACTCCCAAGAGCAGCTACCTTCTCAAGATACTAAAGGCCACTTCAAGAGACACCAGCAGACATTTTTGCAGATGGCCTGGGCTGCTGATCAGCCTGGTGATGGAGGTGGCAGAACTCGGCCATGGCTGGGTAGCCAGCGCATGGAGGTCTCACTCACCTTAATGGTGCCCAGCTTGAAGTCCTCACCAGAATCATTGTAGATGATAGAAACAAAGTCGTTGCCCAGGTGCCGTTTCTTGTCACATCGATGCTTGTCCACATCCTTGGTTGGCATCAGGGTGGCAATGTGGAAAACAGCTGTAGAACAGGCAACACTGGGCTGGCTGCTAGGACAGGACAGCCAATGCTGGGCTTAAGGGCCCAGGTTGAGACCTCTGCATCGCTCCAGATTGCCCTTGTTTTTTCCAGCAGCTCTTGGCTCCTCTCCCAGAGGGCAAGGCTTGGAAGCAGGCCTACCCGGAGCAGTACACACCTTGCATGATGTCATCATGCCAGCAGTAGGTGAACTGGCCGTCTTCGCCACACACGTCCAATCCCCCCAAGTACACCTTGTCTGGCTGGCAGTCCTTGAGCTCAATGAGCCGACCCAGGCCTGTGAGGAACTCTGTATACCTGTAGGAGCCATGCTCATTTGATAGGATGGCCAGCTCACTGCTGCTCTGTGGAGAAATCCAGGAGACGAGAGTAGCACCAGTTCAACAACCATGAGTTTGGCTGATTCGGCACTGACGGAAAGCCAGAGTGGCTGTCACCATCTCCCACTCAGCACTTTCATGCTTATAGCTGTCCAGTCTACATACATTGGTGTCACCTGGCTACCCTCTCTCCTATACCCTACCATTCAGCTAGCAAAATCAATACACCCAGCACTGCTCAGCAACCCTGCAACTAAGCCCTAGCCTGTTTCTCTCACTTGGATGGTGATCACCTAATTTCATCAAGGCTCTACCCAGCAGCCAGAGGGAGACTTTCAAAATGCTGGCATTAATGGTGACTTCTTGGCTCAAAGTAGCCCAGAGTCCCCACGTCACTCAGAAGAAGAGTATAGCACATTCTCATATGTTGGGCTGGAACTGTCCATGATGGCACTCTGTCATCTCAAGGCTGTGCTTCTGGTTCAGGGCTCAACAAGCTCCCAGTCCTCCAGAGCTTCCAAGAACCAGAGACTGAACTCTAAGATGCAAGAGACTTAGACCCACTGTTGAGACCCAGTGGTCCTATGCTGACCCCAGGGCCTTACCTGGCCTTCTCCCACATATAGGACAGCAATCTTGTGGGTGTCATAGGACGGGATCTGGTCAAGGAGCTGCACTGACCGCTCGAAGGACTGTAGGCATACAGAGCCTATGTGAGTTCAGGGCATAGACCACTCTGCCACCAGCCACCAACCCAGACAGCTGACCTAGCACCAGTCCTCAGGATGACTGCCCAATAGACTACAGCCTCTGCCACGAGAGGCTAGATCCTCTTGTGACCACACCCCTACAGTGCGAGATGGAAGGCAGGCCTACCTCATTGGGCAACAGGATGGGCTTATTGGACTCATCACCAAAAAAGGGTGAGTGGTAGAGCTGTAGGAACACAAAGCTGCAGAGAAAGCATTGGTCAGAGCAGGGCCAGGATGGAGACCCCACCTGCAGAGTAGCCGGGCCAAACTCTGGCCAAGGACCCACCCTCCCACCAGCCACAGGGAAGACATAAGAATCCACATATGCCTACTGTCCCAAGCAGTGTCTAGGAGCTCCAGCCAAGAAGAAAAGTGAATCCCCTAGAGCTGGTGGCAGTTTGGGATTTGTGCCCACCTAGGGTTGATGCCTGGCACTTTCTCAGCGCTGGAGGCCGCAGCTCGGCTCTTGAAGGAATCCCTCTCTACCTTCTTCCCCCTTCGTGACGGAGCTGAATCAGAGATGGTGTAGCCTCGGGGCCGGAGGCCACTGGGGGAGCGGGGAGAACTGGAAGGCAGGGGACCTTCAGGTGGGGCTATGATGCGGCTTTCTTCGCCTGGAGCCGACCAGGTGGCCGCTTCCCCATCCAGTATCCCTGACTGGGACCGGACCTTAGACTCGGGACTCAGCCGTCCAATGTCAGCCTTGTCCCCTAGGTCTCCAAGGATGTCCTGCAAGGTCTGCAACTCAGGAGAAGAGCTGGACTTGCTCAAGGGCTGCGAGGGTTGGAAGGAGAGGTCAACTGCAGGCCGAGCCCCCTCAGAGGAGATGGCCCGCTCAATGGGGATAGCCCCTACAGCCAGCTCCTCCAAGTGGGACCTTTCTTCCTGGCTAGACGCTGAGGAAGACTGCAAAGACAGTTTGGAAGAAGCACTCTTAGAAGGCATTCTTGTACCAGGCTCCTGGCTCCTCTCCAGTCCTCCGGCCGTGCTTGCCATCTTTTCAGGGCCCTTCTGAGCAGAGACGCTAAGAGCCCCACAGACTGAAAAGGGCCCACAATAAATGCCTCCCAGATAGAGGGTGAAACCCACGTGGTTTGAGCAAAGACTCGGGGGAAAATAACTAGCCATTTCTTAGTCCAGGGAAGGATCTATCATGCTCACACAGCAAGTTAGTACAGAGCCAGGAGGTCTGAGGTGGAAGCTGTACCACTTGCCCTGGCTTTCCCAGTGGCTTCCCATGGCACTCACCCTGCTGTAGGCGTCAGGCCGCTGGCTGTGCCTATCTGTACCTAATGCTGCTTCCAAGTCCTCCAATTCAGGGGGCTCCCCTGGCACATGAGCCTCTCCTGGACTTCCCTCCTCAAGAACCACGGCGGAGTCTGGGAGGACACAGACAGAGCTGCTTGCTGTGTGCTGGGCAGGCCAGACGCTCACGTGACCTCAGAACACCAGCTTCTCCCTGCCAGAAGGGCAGCACCCTGCAGAGCTTTCCACCCTCTGCCTGTGGCCGCCACGGGAGCTGGTGATGGACTCAGAAGGCTTGGGGAGCCCTGGCTCGAGCACCTCAACAAGGCCAGTGGGCGGCAGCTCTGGCCACTCCTGCATCACTAGCAAGGCAGGTGGGAGAGCAAGATAAGGACCCCCACTCAAGAAGGGCTCCAGCTTAGGAGGGGCACAATGTTTGAAGCCAGCTCAGAGACTAAGGAAAGAGGCCTAGTTTCTTCACTGCTTTGGACCTGAAGAAGAAGCTGACAGGGTGCCCCCATATGCAGACTTGCAACCCACTCTGAGGACAGAGGCTTCAAGTCTGGTACTTGAGGGAAGGGATGAAGTTCCCAGACAGCACTTTTCAGGGTAGAGTGTGGGGTAAGAGCAACCGAGGGTCAGTGCAGCCCGTGAACCCTCCCCTAGCCCTTGCCCACACTCCAACACCACGTATACACTGCCCTTCCCAAACTAGCTCCTACACACATGAGGGAATCTGCTGGGCAAGCTTTGAGAGCCAGAGGCAAAGAGCTGGGGGCCTTGTCACCAGAGTCTTTGACCAGCTATGATGAAAGGGAAATGCACAAAACAATCAGATCACCAGTAGCCAGGAAAAGAGCAGCACAATGGAGCCCTAGGGCCAACAGCTGCCACCCACAGGGAAAAAGGAGACCTACCCAACCCGTCAGCCAGAGGCCAAAGACAGCTCAGAAGCAGAGCTCAGCTCAGACGGACATGTGTCAAAGGGTTCCCATGGACTAAACACAGGTGTCCTACACAGATGTCCTCATGTCAGCCAGGACCCTGCTCCCCAAGGGCGATGAATGGCTCAGCCAGCCATGGAGGGGTGAGCAGATGAGGGACGATGAGATCTATGAGGCAGAGTGGTGCTCTGCAGACCACATGGCTTCCTCACAGGGACGTGCCAATACCTGCCCAGGAAACGCTCCTGTGCAGCTGTCCTTGGCAGCTGGACTGGTACAGGGAGGAGAAAGAAGCCACTGCAAGGTAACCACGCGAATAGCCTCGTCAGCGGCAGAGACTGCACAAGGCCGAGCAGAGAGGATGGGCATAGCCCCGTGCCTGGAGAGGAGAGAGGGGAGGGCCAGCGGCGGCCAGGGCCGGCACACAGGGCTCCCAGCTCTCCAAACAGCATGCACAGCCTTTGGGAGGCCAGTGCTGGCCAGCTGACACGTGGACATCCTTACACGTACCATTTATGGCCACATATGACCAAGGGTCTAGCTGGGCAGGGTTGACAGGCTGGGAGCACCCAGGCAGACAGGCAGGAAGGCTCAGGCATCCCACCCCAGGCCCGGGGGGATGCTCAGCAGCCCGCAGTGCCTCCTCACCCAGGGCCATGCCCATGGAAGTGCTGGCAAAGGCTCCAGAGAGCTCCACCCAGACACTGCCAACTTCAGCCGCATCTTGATGGTGGCAGGAGGCACCAGTACTCAAGGAAGAGTGTTTCCTCAGCAGGCATGCGCTCCTGTACTTTAGGGGCCAGAGCACTAGTATCTCCCCCAAAGACCCTGAAAATTACGTGTGGGAGGCCTCGGTGGAGGAGACCATGCTGCCATCAGACAAGGCGTCTGCGGCCCAGCACTGTCCACGCCTGTGCTCACCTGTATTAGAGCGTGGGAGAGGAGGGGGCTTGGCTGTGCCAGCTGCTGGCACCGACAATGACTTGTACAGGGCCGTGTCCCGGTGTTCCTTGAAGCGCTCGGCAGCCATAAGGGCATTGGACAGCTCTTGCAGGGGCATGTTGTTGATGTCCGAGGAGAAGGGGCTGAGCGGGTTCTCCAAGCTCATCAGCCAGCTGCTGTTCCCTGGGGGTGGGTGGTAGCTCAAGCCTTAGGCTGTACTTGTCACACTGTACTCCTGGCACCATCTCCAACAGCCTGTACCCACCGATACCCGCTGTGTTGCTCCAGATGCGAGCTCTGCACTGAGGCCAGGCAGCCCAGGTTCAGACACATACCAGGGCAGGGGCTCCTGAGAGAGCCGGGCAGCCCAGAGCTATGGCCTCCTCCTTGAACCACGGTAAGCACGACTGTTCCTGGGCTTGAGGTCTTTGTTAAGCCCCTCCCCATGACTGACAGGCCCCTGCTGCAGGCTAAGCTCAGAAAGGACCTCAGAAAGTGACTGCGTGGAAATGGTGGAGGTGAACAAAGTCAAGTGAGAGTACGTGGGTGGGCCATGTACTCTCTAATGACTATCCACATAATGAAGGATTTGGGCTCAACCATAAGGACAAAGACAGAAGGCGGCCACTTGCAGGCTCAGGAGAGGCCTCAGAAAGAATCAGCTCTGCCCACATCTAGTCTCATCTTCTGGTCTCTACCTTGGAAGACAAAACATCAGAGGGGCAAACTGCCCTGTTTAGCACTTTGCAAGCGCCTCAGCCACCACCCACCTCTGAAAACCAGCCTCAGAGGGAATGCCTTAATGTCCCTATGTTTGTTGTTCTGGGTCTACAGCCAGAAGAATACTGTACGCTCAGTGCTTTCTCAGTACCTGTGGGTCTGCGGACCAAGATTTCTGCCCAGCCCTGGGTCAGCAAAGGCACATAGGCTGCCAGATTTGTCTTCTCTGATGCTGGAAGCTGAGTTCCTGAGGCCTTCTCAGGCTTTGCTGCTGTTGCGCTTTGTGGTCCCGGAGAGGCGGTGCCACCTGGGGTATGGGGAGCTGAAGTGTCCAGAGCACCAACTCGAAGGCCGTGGCCCCCTAAAGACGACAGTGTTGAGAATTGGTGACCATCACTTGCCCAGGACAAAGTCTCCAGCACCCAGCAGACCCTTAGACGCAGAGTCCAGCCAGCCTGGAAGCACCTGACCCATGCCCAAGGAAAGCCAGAGCAGGACAGGGTTTGGGCCCTTTAAGAGCAGTAGCCTCCAGATGGGGGAGGAAGGTACGTGGCCCCCAGCACTCCAGAATCAGGGGGCTCTCTGAGTTTAAGGCCAGCCTGGTCTATAGATCAAGTTCCAGGACAGCCAGAAAAAAAAAAAACAAAAAAAACAAAAACGTGTCTCAGGACACCTCCCCACTACCCCAAAAAAAGAGCAGTAGCCTCAGAGAGATGGTTCAGCAGTTAAGAGCACCCACTGCTCTTCCAGAGGACCCGGGTTCAACTCCCAGCACCTATGTGGTGGCTCACAACTATCTGTAATTTTAGTTCCAGGGCATTTGACACCTTCACATAGACATACACGAAGGCAGAACAGCAATGTCCATGAAATACTAAAAACCTAAACAAACAAACAAACTGAGCAGTGGTGGCGCACATCTCTAACCCAGCACTGGAGGGACAGGCAGGCAGATCTTTGTAAGTCCGAGGCTAGCCTGCCCTACAGAGCACATTCCAGAATAGCAAGGGCTACATGGAGAAACCCTGTCTTGAAAACAACAACAACAAAAAAAAAAAAACAAAAAACAGGAAGGAAAAAAAAAAAGAGTGGTGGCCTCCTGAGCTGAGATCAGCAAAAGAGAGCCAAGGGTGCCCACCAAAGTACAAGTCATTAGACGGTAGCAGAGACAGCGCCGGGGGAGCTTCCGGCCCTTCAGCTGCTCACTCCACTGATGAGCAGAGGTGCCATACACAGACTGCGCTAAGTATGCCATAAGGACCACACCCAGGCGCCGCCAGGAAGCGGGCACTCATCAAGGCAGCGGGCACTCATCAAGGCAGCCAGCAGTCCCTTCGCTCTTCCGCACACTAGGCCAAACTGAGAGGCAGCTGAGGGATGAGGGCCCGGTCAGGAGACGGCTGAAGTAGAGTCTTACCTGACATGGAGCGGACCCGGTCCCGGGCCCCACGGGACACCTGCTGCCCAGCCTGGGACTCCAGTTTCGCTGGCGCTTCCTTTGTCTGCCTCACATGTGTGCCAGGGTCAGAGCTACGGAGAGTGCCCACACAGAGTCAACATGGTCCCCCAGAGTTTCTAGGACCACAGTGTACACAGAAGGAAGGGCCAGTCACCTTGATTCTGGGCCACCCTGCAGATCCCCAGAGTCCAGGCCCAGCAATGACCGGGTGCCAGTTCCCACACTTGTTGTCACCGTGATAAGCTTATTTCCAACCAGCCAGGTTTTGGTCCTACCTCCTGCCAGGAGGAACTCTCCCACAGGGGACCTAAAAGAATAAGAGTGTCCACCTCCAACTTGTAAGTGCAGGGTCAAAGGGAATTCCAGGCAGTGAATCTCAGCTCCTGAAGGCCCTCAGGACCTCAGGAGCCCAGAGCAGCTGCCTCCATGGGCCTCCAGTTCAGCTACAAAGGACCCACTGGACAGCTGCCCCTCCCACCTTCAGTCCAGTAGACCCTCACACCTCTTGGGAACCGCAGTGAAATTGGAGAACACGTATCGGGCCATCATGTCCAGACATGTTTCTGTGAGCTCCAAGTGGAGATTTTTCAGGCTGTCATCAGCCTGGGCCATAGAGTTCTCATCTGCAGACCCCAGGCTGGCGCTGGTGAGGGATGTCTGTATTCTGCTAGAGGGAGAAACCATGCCCAGGTCAGGGGTCAGGATCAAGGGAAAGACCACACTGAGTCACCTACCACCAGGAGCCAAAGCTCAATGCATGCGTGGCCGAGATGGCCTTGCTTAGAAAGCTCACCAGGCCCAGGGTGCAGCGGCCAGTGGAGCCACAACCTCACAAGCCACGTGGACCATGTCTCCCAGAGAGTAAGGAGAGGAAGGTAGGAGCCTCACAGCAAAGGCCCTCTGTTCGGAGCACAGCCGAGAGTCTACCGAGACCAAACATCCCTCTCCCCAAAGCATACAGGAGTTAGCCATGGCTGCAGAACACAGCTTAGTCATGCAGACTTAGAGACCACAGGAGGACAGAGCAAGATTGCATTCTGCCCACAGGGCCACCTCCTGTCAAGGGCGGGGAGTGGCTGAGCTCTCTGTAGAGCTTGTGCTATGTGAACTGGGGTGACTGTTAAAATGCCACTCGTGACCCAGGGACCAGAGGAAGGCCTTTTGTAGGTCTGATTCTAATGTGAATGTCATAGCTCTTCAGGCACTTATAAGGAATCTGCCAGGAAAAGAATTGACGGGGGATATTACTAAGCACCTCACTGTCCCCAGCTCTCAGAGGCCACACTGAGGTAGAAGCCCAAGGCAGGCAGTAGCAAGGGGCTGGATCTCAGGGCGGTAGAAGCCACATCCACCAAGGGCTGGAGGGTAAGGGAAAGATGCCCTAACACTAGTGCAGGCACAGCTCACAGGAAAATGCTAGCACCTAACTCTACAGCAGCCTCCCCTCCCAGGCTGGCCTCTCTACTCCAGACCCTACACAAAAGCCTCCCGTTCCTCTTAGAGTGAAGCCCACGAAGAAAATCGGCCCTACGGAATGTGCTGCCAAACTCAGGAGTGTGGGTCTGCCAACCTGCACAGGTGCAACGTGCACTTACAAAGCTCTTGCCCTTGTCTGTGGTCCAAACCTGTGGGGGCTGGCGCTGGCCTCCCAGTTTCCTCAGAGCAGCTACCCTAGCTCTAGCCAGGACCCTAGCCAGTCAGCCTGGAGGAGGGTCTCTGAGGAGGCTGCGTAGCCAACTGTGTTTGTACAGGGCTTGGACAGAATGCAACCTTCCCACCCTGCGCCACCAGGCTCTGCTCGGCTGGGGCCAGGTGGTCCTCCAGCTCTGGTCAGGGAGAGCCGCCAGCAGGCGAGGAGGTCATGCATGCAGCCCCATGCACCGCCACCCGGGTGCTCACGGGGCCAAGCTCCAGGGTCTGTGCCCCCCGCCCGACACAGCCCCACTACCTGCGGACCACATGTTCAGACACACTGATGCTGCGGCACCGGAAGGCCTCGGCTGCACAGCTCTCTTTGAATTCTTTCACAGGTGGAGAGTTATTCAGGCCTTGTTTGGGGGCTCTGGCTATCCTCAAACTACCGGGCGAGGAAGGAAGCCCCAAGCCCCAGAGAGCCCAGCTCCCGGGAATGGGAGAACAAGCCATTGGAGGGGTGAGGAGGAAAGGTCCCAGGCCACAGGGTCAAGATGGAGAGGTCCCGCGGGTGAGATGAACAAAAGAACCATGCCAAAGGACAGTGAGCAGGGGAAGAAACAGAAAACAAAAATGCATAAAAATACAGCTTGTAAACGCGACTGAGAAAATGTAAGGTTTCACGCATGATACCAAAACAAAAAACATTAGTGCAAATTAAATGTGTGGATTGCCCCGCACGGCAGATTCCAGGCTATGCTGACCAGACATCCATCCCTGCTTACCCCACAGACAGGCCTTGAGGCCAGGCCCTGGAACTCACTGTGGAAAGAGGCTAGTTCTCAACGCAAGACCCAAAAGCCCCTAAGAGGAGGTGGCTCTGGCCAAGGATGGTCAACTGACATTCTTCAGCCCCAGCAATGGGGCCTGAGTACAGGCTGCACTGGAAAGTGCCGTATCCCACCCAAAGAGAGCTGAGGCAGCCCGCAGGAAGCGGGGCAGGCAGGGCAGCAGGGCAATGAGGTGCAAACAAGAACAATGAGGACTCGCACAGCTCTGCTTTCAGATTTGGCACAAGCGGCTGTGATGGTGAGGAGCGTGTCCCTGATGAGCAAGCTCTGGAGGAAGAGGGGTGGCTCTGGCTGGAGGCTGGGCTAACCCGAGACCATGGGACCAGGGAGGAGATGCCTCTTGGTTCTCCCTGGCCAGGCCCAAGTCACAGCTGCCATGGATACACTCTTTTACTCCTCTTTCAGTGTAGTGAGACCCAGCCCTGTACATCCTGACTTCCAACACAATAATCTGGAATCCTGGCCCAGAGAAGCCAAGACACTGGCATACGGGCTCCACAGGGACGGAGACTGTAAGCCAGCCTAGCAAACGGGAGGTACTAGCAACTTTTGCAGGTCCTGCCCATGTCATCTTAGCTTCATGTCACCATGTACAGTGACACCCCTTACTCCTAGTCCCATGTTCACTGGCCTAGAGGTCACTAATCAAGAGTCACAGCCCAGGGTCCCACCCCACTTGGGATCAGGCATAGCCCCAGCAGACCCCGAACCTTTTGGGTCTTTCATTAAGACTGGTGCTCCGTGCTCTGAAACTGTCCTTCTCAGGCGTATCATCAAAAGACAGGAGGACATTGGAACGTAGACCCTAGAGTAGGGATAGAGACATTATCCATGAGAGGGACCATGGGAGAGCAAATCAGCAGTTCTCCCCACACCTATCTTAGGTTGAGCCTAGTGAGCCGGCTCCTGAGCGTCAGAGCCTCAACCAGTTGCCACTTCCATCCATGACCCTGTGCATTACCTATGCCCCATTCCATCCATGGCCCCTGGGCTAACCTTAGTGATATAAGGGACAAAATCCTTCCGGAATGGCAGTCGGCACCGAATGAACCACATAGCTATGACATGATGGGCCAGACACACGATGTACTGATTGAACCTGGTGGGAGAACAGACAGAACCTCTAGTCCCCCTCTTAGCACTTCAGGGAACTCTCAAGCTTGGAACCCAGCTTGACTCTGCACGTCAAGAGTCTAGGCCTGGGCCATGGCTGGGAAGGGGAAGCCAGGGCAACCGGACTTACTTGGAGGGGTTGGTGTACGGCAGGGAGATGGCAAACACACTTGCGTACTGCTCTGCAGCGAAGTTTCTATAGAGGTGGGGCAGCCTGGCCAGAGCTGTGACACAAGAACAGCCATCAGCCAAGCCCAGGCAGGCTGGCAAGGACCACAGCTCTGACACCAACACCCTGCACTTTATTTCTAAAAGTCAGGGCAGCTACCCACAGAAACCTAAACATAACCCTCTTGATCCAGGCCTCAGCTCTCCACCCCAGAGACAAGCAACCTATGGTTCCTGGATCAAATCTAGCCCACAACCTAAAGCTATATGATCCATGAGCTGCAAAGCTTTTGAGCATTTTTATAGGGTACTAAGCAAAATAAACATTATGTGGCCCACTAAGTATCGACTTTCCACTCTGGGCCTTCTTGCCAAGTGCTGAGCCAGGATCTCAGGATCTGAGGCTGCTGCTCCAGATACACAGGAGGTAGAAGAAAGGGGATCAGCACAATGCCCTGAACTTCTACAAGTTCTAGCAAGGGAAGGACAAAGCAGGTAAGACTGGCAAAATCCAAGTGCTGTAAGGACAGAAAGGAGGCTCAAAAAAAAAAGCAATCTGGGCACAAGGCAGAGCTAAGGATGACAGGCAGGCTAATGAGCAGATGGGAAAGGAATGGACTGTCCTGGAGCAGACAGCAAAACGCTGGGGAAGCTGGGAGGAAGGCCAAGGCCTGAGGCAGCAGAAGTGCCAAGATCCAGGTTCCGCAGGAAGGCCAACCTGTATGCAGTCAGGAGGGACGGAGAAGTCACAGGGTGTTGTCACAGGCCTAAATTCAAGGTCCACCCCACAGATACATATACGCAGGTGCACACAAGCAGAACCACACAGACTCACTAGACAGGAACTCCAGGAGGGGGATGGCCATGCTGGCTGTGGCGGAAATGTGTGTCAGCTTCACCACCAGGACAGGTAGTGCCTTGATGATGATGTCAGGCATCTCTACACTGCAGATGGCCAAGGCCACCACACACTGGCTGGCACAGCGGTAGATAAGGCCTTGCTCCAAGCAGTAAACCATCTCACGCTAAGGGAAGCAAGATGTAAGATACAATAAGTCTGCCTGCCACTAGCTGGCACGGTACCCCTGCCCTTCCCAGGCCTTATTTCTTTCTTTTGTATACTTTGAGATGATTCTTGGAGGAGAGTGGGAGCAAGTCTTAGAAATGCAGATGCAATGCCTAAGTGAGCCCACCCTCACAGATGATACCCCACCCTATGGCCCATATGATGAAACTAGATGTCCTGGGCTCATAACCCCCATCGTTCTGGGCATTCCAAAGAACTAGCCTTGAGGTGAGGTACCAACTCACCAGAAGCTCCATTTTGTTATGGAGACATAGTAGGATCTAAGGGACACAGGGAGGATGGTAGACAGCAGGACAGGACAGGAAAAGAGCACTGCTGTCACTGACAGCCAGGGGTCCTGGCCAACCTACCATACTTCTTAACGCTGGTCACTGGTCTCCAAAGCTAACAGAATACTTCTGAAAGGGGGAGGTCCTGCTGAGGGGAGGAGGATGGGCACAGCCAAAGGCCACATAAAGCCCAGAGCCTGAAGAGAGCTTACGAGTTCTGCGCCTGGGACCCAGCTGCCTCAGTCCCTGGTTGGCTGATAGGCAGTGGCCTGTAGCATGGAACAAAGCCAGCTGACCTCACCCTGGCCAGCTCATAGAGTGCCCCTTTGTCCCACTGTCCCTTTTTTCCATGTCTCACCTGTCTGGTCTTGTCCAAATAGTTGTGGTAAGATATTAACGCTGTCAGCACAGGAACCACAGCCAAGTGCAAATCAGTTCTCGAGAAGCCTTCTGGGGTACCTCGGAGCCGCTCAAGGGTCTTTGGGGCTGAAAGCTAATAGAAGACACTGCCCTGAAATCTCTGTTCCACAGCACGGTTCCTCCGAGCCCAGAAGGCACCCTGCGCTGTCTTTCCCTGCTGCCTTCAGATCCAGACGTGGAGCTCTGGCTGCCTCTCCAGCACCGTGTCTGCCTGCATGCCGCCATGCTTCCCGCCATGATAACGGACTGAACATCTGTAAGTCAGCCCCAGGTAAGTGCTCTCCTTTGTAAGAGCTGCAGTGGCTATGGTGTGTGCCCCTTCACAGCATTCAATCCCTAAGACAATGTCCTTGACCAGGGACCCCCAATACACATATCTGGGATGGATGGGATCCCTCGGGCAGTTTTGGCATTGTGGCCTCTGCTAGCCCCAGGAGCACTGTCAAGGCTCATTCTGAAAGACACAAGATCCCAGCTGGGTAGTGGTAGATATCCGTGAGGAACATCCTATATTTTGGAGGAGAAAGCCTAGACTATAGCCTGCTGCAAAGGCCCACCACAAATGACACAACAGGAGCTGTCACAGGGTCACAGGAGCTGTGGTGGGCATTACCATGGAGCAGAGGGCAGAAGACAGCTGGTCAACATTGCAGGGGGAAGTGAAAATGAGGACTTTGTAGCGCAGAGACTCAGGCAGCTTGCTGAGCACCAGCTTCAGCACCTTCCAGTCGGTCTCCTAGGAGGAGGGTACTTGGTTAGGGCGGCAAGGCTCTCTAGACCTTGGTAACAGAAGACTCCCTCAGTACTCGAAGCTATGTGCTACTATACAGCTACAAGGCTTTTGATCTCTGCTCCCTTGCCCACAGGGTATTTACTGAGCCTTGACCTCTGTCCCTCAAGTGTATTAGTAGTCACTGCTCAAAGAGAACCTCAGACATTGGACAGTACCTTGGGCAGTGGTAGCTACCATCAGAACCAGGCTGAGTAGAGACCCAGCAGAGAGCCAATGCCTCCTCCATCTTCTTAGTACAACTCAGAACTTCCCCAGACCTAGCTCTATCCTCCCTCACCTGCCTAGTGATGGCCTGGTGACTTCCTGCCTTGCAACTATAGTGGGGGTTCCCGATAGATGCCCACCCTTGAACTCCTTCACCAGCTAAGTGTCTACAACGACACCGTGGCAGAAGAAAAGCTGGATCGTGGCTGAGGGTGGAAGAGAGCACACAACAGTTCCTAGGCCAAGACCGCTGACTGATAGCCAGGGTCAGCCTAGGACCATAGACAACCACCCACAGGGATGATGGGAGTCACGGCTCTGACTTCTGCCTGGTTATCCCTCCATCAGAGATGGCCCACTCCCACAGCCAAACCATAAGCAGTCCTGAACCACCAACACTCTGTGACAGGAGGCATGGGTACTCCTAAGAAACAGACTGCCAGCTCCAGCATCTCTAGGGACACTTGGGCCTTCTAGCCCGTCCAGTGCATACAAACATACCACCCACTTCTAGGCTTTGCTGAATCCTATCTCTGTAACCTCCCCCACTTCTCAGGCCTGACCTCAGCTTACCTACAGATTCCCCTACAACACTGTGTCCTTCCCATGAGGTGCATGCTAATCTAGGGTTACTGTTATCTGGCTACATATCTAAGTCCTGTTGCAAAACTTCAGTCACATAATGGTGAAAAGTTGAGTTTGTCTCAAGACTTTGATACACTGAGGTAACAACAGCTCAGTCTGCTCTAACAGGGCCCGAGGAGTGGTCCCATCTCACCTGCTTTAAGCACTGCAACAGGACACGGAAGAGCAGGGAGTAGGGTAGGTGGCCGAGCCGCACAGCAGGGCCTGTAGGAACAGGGCTAGGTGGCCCAGTTGGAGGTGAAAGGGGCCCGCTGGCCTTCTTCTCGGAGGCCCTATCCAGTTCCCTATGGAAGTAGATTGGACAAGCAACTGAGGCATTACCACACTGTGCAAGTCAGAACAGACATGGTCCCTCCTGACCCCAGCTTGCTACTAGCAGCCCTCCGGGACATTTCTTCTTACATGAAACAACCCAAGTGGAGCAGGCAACACCCAGTTTCATCTAATGGACAGTCCATCCACCCTGAGAGAGGCAATGCCACACATACGTGCAGTCACAGAGGCAGTAAGGGCTGAATCTCACGACCCCATCCTTGTTAGGCAGGCCCAGGCGATGCAATGAATCAGCCCTCAGTAGTAGCAGGAAGTCAAAAGCCTGCCAGGGAGCAAAATGGCCATTCAGTCATGCCAGGCAGAGAAATACCACTCACTTAGCGCCCTAAAGACAATTGAACTTGTAAGCTGGACCCTTAAAGAACAGCCTACCCACTGAGCCTGGGAGTCCTTAGGGCTTCCTTCTTAGTCACTAATACTCAGCAAAGGAATCAGGGTGACAAGCTATCAGCAGCTGTCAAGCCCTGCCCAGCCCTGCCATGCCTTCCCCTCTCCCTACCAGCTCTATCCAGGGGAGCTCATGCCACGGGTTACTGAGACTCATCAGCACCAGGAGCACTGGGACTGTGTGTCAACCCTAGAGGCCAATGTGCCTCTATCCTGACAACTGAGGAGTATAGGCCAAGGAAACGCAAAGTCCTTGGCAAAACAGACACAGCAGACGCTGAGGAGGAAAGTGTGGTGCACAGGACCCTTCCCAGACCACCACCCGTCTCTCTAGAATGTTATGCCACATCCACCAAGCCCAAGGCAGCATGCTAGGTCCCCAAGAAGTAGTCACCTGCCTGGTGGTCTCACCTGGAGCCGGATGCTGCTGGCAATGGGCAGGGAGTAGCCGAGCTTGTAGTGGAGCTGGATGTGGCTAATGAGCGTTTCATACACCCGAGTAGCGTGGCTGGCAGGAAGGGTATATAGTTTGGTCTGCAGAGAAAGAGTGCAGCGAGCCTATGATTGCAGCCAGGGAGATGGCACCTCTGATCCAGGGAGAGGAGACAACATCACTTCTCCAAAGACAGTCTAACAACAGCTGCCATGTTTTCTCTATGCCCTTCAGTGCCCACCTTATCAGTAGGGCATCAGGTAGCAAATCAGGAAACACACCTTAGTGAGTACTGCACAGTACTAATCCACTCCTCATGTGCCATAAAGGGGTTTTTAGTCCTCCAAGACTAAGTGAGGTCAACAAGAGTGGCCTGGGTGGAACAAATGTGCTCTGAGAGTTGTTCTCCCCCTGGAAGGGCCACTAGACTACCCCTCTTCCCAACGCCATCCCAACAAGGCTCTGACCCTTCCTGGCAGGTGACAGGAAAACCTAGAAGAAAGGACTCCATGCTGCCAATAGCCCTGGGGAACGTGAGGAGCCTCATGGTCTCTTTGCCTTGGAGGTGAGCAGCTTGGCTTTGGTTTGGGTTTTCGATTGTTTGTTTTATTTTCCTGGCTGGCCTGGAATTCTCTTGAACTCAGGAGATCCACTTGCCCCTTCCTCCAGAGTGCTGGGATTAGAGGTATGTTCAACATTCTGCTGTCCTTTTAAAGACAACTGACAATAACTATTTTTTTCCTAGTCTCAGAACACACCATTCAACATCCTGCCCTAGATGACTTGAAATGACAAATTTTACATGAATCACATCCACAATGGACAATTTGGGAAAGGACACATGGGGCCTCAGACAGTTACTGCTGGCAGAGAATCTAACCATTCTGTGGGAGTCTACATGTTGAACCAGGTGGAGCCATGTCATTTACATTGTAAGGAAATGACCAAGTCAAGACTTTGCCTCCAATGGAACATTGCTCAGCCTATAGCCAGGAACTTGGTGTCACAGCTGGACTTCCAAACTAGAACAAGAAACACCTTAAGAAATTTCCCTCCCACTCCACCCAGACCATGTGGTACCTGGTAACCACTCCTTTCCAGCAGAGCAAAGAGGCCAAGAACACTGAGCTCTTATGGAGGAAACCCCAAGAAGATCCCAGGAACTATCAAGCCACTGACAATTTACGTGCCAGTTGGGTGTGGTGGCCATGACCATAACCTCCTGAGATAGAGGCTGGAGGATCTTCAGGAGTATGCCAGCCTGAACTACACAATAGAACCCTGCTTCAAAAGCTAGAGAAAGCCAGGTATGGTAGCTCATGACTTCAATTCTAACACTTGGGAGGCAGAGGCAGGCAGATCTCTGTGAGTTTGAGGTCAGCCTGGTCTACATAGTGAGTTCCAGGACAGCCAGGGCTACATAGAGATACTGTCACTCAAAAAAAAAAAAAAAAAAGATGAAAAATTGGCTTCGTGGCTAAAGGCATGCCACTAAGTATGACTGTAATGAAGGTTTCGGTGTCTTTAAAAACTCAGTTATGCTGTGTAAACAAGTTTTTGTCTTAATCCCAGGTGTGAGATATGGGGCTCCTTCAGACTGTTCACAACAGCAAACTATTTGCCTGCTGGGGTCTCTGAGAGGGGCTCTTTGCCAGCTGCAGATAGTTTAATTCTGAGGACTCTGGAGAGGGAATAAATGCAAGAGCGG
>CM053757.1:18762321-18863233 GCA_028658305.1 Pachyuromys duprasi
AGGAAGGTAGAGGCATAAGAACCCCAAATAAAATAGATTAAAAAGTACGAACAACAGGGGTGGGGGAGGCTGTGGAGATGTGAACACAAGGACCAGCATTTGAATTTCCAGAACTCACACCCAGCAGGATGTGGTAGCACATATCTGTACTCCAGTGCTCCCATGAAGGGACTGAAGGCAGAGGCAGCAGAATCCCCATAAGCTCCTAGGCCATCTAGCCTGGAGTATTCAATGGCAAACAACAAGAAACTGTCTCAGATAAGGTGGACAATGAAGACTGACACGCAACATTGCTCTCTAACCTCCAAGGGCACATTGTGGCAAGAGTGTGTCTATACTTACACACACAAACGCATGAACACACTGAAAAAAAAATAAAAAAAACAACCCCCAAAACCCAAAAGCCAAAAAACTGCAATAGCTTCTCAGACTACAGACTCAACATATGACCCAGCAATTCCTCCTAGGAACACACACTGGGAAAAGGTAACGGTATCTACACAACACTGTACAACAATGGCAAAGGGACAGAAGGCAGAACGAGCCTGTGTCCACCAACAGACTACAAGATGTGGACCAGGTACACAATGCAACATTCTGAAAATAACAAAGCACTGAAACATGGGACAAGAGGGATAAACCCTGAAAACGTGATGGCTAGTGAAAGCCAACCACAAAAGGCCACATAGGAGTCCATGTGTGAGAAACATCTAGAACAGGAAAATGTCTCCATGGAAGCAAACAGAGCATCAAGAGCTACCAGGGCCTTGGGAGGAGGAAATGGGGAGCAATAGTAGACAGATACAGGCTGACTGTAATTGGGTATCGTATTCCCGTCTTATAATCCTAGCACTTGGGAGGCTGAGCAGAGAAGACTGTCTGAAGTTCAAGGCCAGACTGGGCTACATAGTGAGATCCTCTCTTAAATATTTAAAATTTAAAAAAAAATTAAATAAAATGTATTGTGGGATAGCTACACAGCTTTGTGAACATATTTGTAACCATGAGCTATAGACGGAAGGAACTGTATGCTGTGTGAAGTAATCCCAATAAAGTTCTCCCGAAATTAAAATAGCTACAGAGCAAGAATGGCTGTAGCAGGCACAAGTACTGACAGAACACAGAGACAGCTCTGGGCAGCACGGACTGAAGAGCTGTCACACAGCAAGGGCTCACCCACTGCACACTGCAGGCCTCTCACAACTTGGGCACATCTTCATAGTGCTGCTTATTTTTAGCATCCAATCCCTGTGAACCTGTGAGAGCAGGGTCTTCCAGGAGACACTTCCAGCACAGCGGACAAAGCTGGTCTGAGCACCCACCTGAAGGATGACCAGGAGCCCCAGGACTGCAGTCTTCACATCCTCCAGGGAGGCTGAGGATGCAGCCACATCCCTTTCTTCCAGCTCCGGGGGTGGAGAAAGTGACCGAGCCATTACCTTCCAAAAGACCAGCAGGTCAGTTCCAAACTCAAGGCTCCCAGGCAATTACCCACAGACTTAATTCTACCACAAATACCTTCTCTTGTACTTCTCAGGAAGAAAGACACATTTTTACATAAGGGATTGTTCACAAACTACATTTCAAAACTAAAAGGACAAGTGGCTATCCTGGGAAGATGTGGGCCACAGCCCTGTGACCAGCTCTGTGCTATTCTCCAGATGTCCAGCCCAGATTCCTGAGTGACAAAATACTCATTTGCAAAGCATTGCAGGTAGGACACTGGCAAACTATCAAGGTGGCTCAGCACAACCTACTGACACCACACACGTCTGCTGGGAGGAAAGCCCTGCCCACGGAGACAGACACCAGTCACAACGACAAAAGTGGAGGAGAGTCCAGGCGATGCTCTGCCCACAGGGTGTTGTCCATACCAGCCCAGCCCTCTAAATGGCTCTCACTTTTTCAATGATGTCCAGCAGACTGTTGAAGTGGTGGGTGTGGCAGCCTTCTGCCAGGTCCACCAGCAGCTGGGTAGCCAGCTTTCGGACCTGGTGGTCTTTATCCTCGGGGATGTGGGAGAGCTGTGAGATGACCACCGAGTTAATCAGTTCCTCCTGTATTGAGCACAAATTGGAGAAGTTGAGCTTCTGGTCCCATAGTGGGCAGGGGGTACATTTCAGTCACACCATGATTCCCTCAAGACAGACCCCAAGGCAGCCAAGGTATCACACAAGGCTACAGAAAAGCTGGACAATGAAGGATACTTTCTTTAGCCTTTGTGAGAAGCTGGGTTCCATCTCCAACACACACATACACAAAGAAGCCTCCTCAGTGGACAGCCATGTATTAGTGTGTGAGTGAGCATGTGCTGGGCAAAGGGAAACACTGGCAACAAAGAAACTACTGTGACAAGGACATTGTTATGAGAGCTTTCACTGGTTAAAGCTGGTTAAAAATAACAGGAAGACAGCAGATAAAAACTAGCTCTGGTAAGAGAGAACAGAGAATCCAGAAGGCCTTCCTGAAAGGGCTTTCCACTGCACCCTGAGGGAGGATGGATGGGATTGTAGTAGAGATAAGCAGAGTGCAATATGGGGCACAGAAAGGCTGGGAGAGAGAGAAGGAGAAACTGAGGAAGCTGGGAAGTCAGGCTGCCTGAGGGGCATACAGAAGGAGAAAGATCTATCTAAGGTGCAAAAAGGTCACACAAAATGTCATGCACTAACAGTGCTTCCCAAAGCAAGAATGCCACAGGCTCAAGGAAAGAAGGAGAGAGGGGAAGGCACAGCAAGAAGACAACTTAGTAGGACCTAAGGCAGGCTGCAGCTGGTAATGGGGATGATGGACAGAGGAAATGATTACAGAAACCACCACCTCCTACCAGACTGTTGGGAAGAGCGCAAGGACAGCTCAGCGGCTGAGCACCTTCCCAACAGGTGTGGGACCTGGGGTTCTTCCCCAGAACAACACACACAGAAGCAGACTTCTGAAGTCAAAGTAGAGAAATTCCTGGGTTCTGAGTGGGCTTCAGACCAGAGCCCCACAGACCCCACACCTACTGGAACATGTACAAGACCCAGATGGGGGTGGAAGCCAGAGCCAGCCCAGCCCAGCACAGTCCCAGTGCAGCCTTTACCTCTGAGTACTCGCCTCATAGAACTGCCTGTTAATGAGCAGCACGAAGGACAGCACGTCCAGCACCTTGATGCGCACGGCACTTCGGCATTCATTCCTTGGGAGAGGGACAGACTTGCCGCAGCTGGCTAAGGCCGCTCGCACCCCCAGCACATGTGCATTGGGCCCAGCCACACAGTGGGCAGGGAGGCTCAACTCTGGACTACTCTCATGGAATCCACTGAGACCCAGACCAAGACCAGGTAAAAGGGCTGCCTTCTGAGAATCATCTTTACAGACCGACATGTGGGCCAGAGGACACTCATAGGTGAAAAAGGAAAGCCCGAACCCCTGAGGTCTTGGACAGGTCCCTGAGACAAAGGGATCACAGAGGCTCCGCTACCTGAAGAACCTCTCCATCAACAACTGCAAGTTCTGGATCCAGCCATCCTTGGCCGGGTGGATGGACTGGGCTCTGTAGGATATCAAGTTTAAGAGAGAGGATTCCTGTCAAAGGAAAACAGTTCTAGAGTCAGTGAGCCATCTGCCCTCTGTAGGTGCTACCAACCTGCTACTAGGCTGCCGACCCAGGAGAGTCCAGTTTGCTCAGAAATTAGCTACATCAAAGCCTGGTGAGGAATTAGTAAGAACAAATGTCTCCTAGAAGTGAGAAATTCATGTCAAATCCATTGAATAGGACGGCAGTAAGCCAAGTAATTCTGGCAAAATGACTGCTGCCCCCTGGGAGAACTGGTCTCTGTAGAAGCAGCTCAGAATGTTCCTCCACATTGGTGGGAGGAAATTGATGGTTAGGCTAGCACAAAGCTTTTTAACAAACCCACACAAGCCTGCTAGCTGATGCCTGCCAGGCTTCCTGCTGAAGCACAGATCTAGAAACACAGGTACCTGTCCATCTTTTACTTGAAAATCAGAAACCATGGCTCCATGGGAGCCACTGACACAGCCCCGGCAGAACAGGGTCCTTACAGGTCTCTGGTCTGCATAGGTCTCCACCAGCTCATAGTATCTTTCCTGAGAGCCATGGAATTCATTCTGGTCACACAGCTCCTCCACAGTGGTCAGCAAGTCATGGACGATGGTCCTGAGTTCCGGGCTGTCCAGGTTCTGTGGTACCAAGGTACACCATATAAACTAATCTCCTTTACCCAGCTTGAGGAGCTACTTACAAACACCCTCACATGCCACACACAGCACTCCCCCTCCCCCACATACATACTTCAGCTAGACCATCTGAGAGAGAAGGAATCACTGTTATCACCCATTTCTTACTACAGGAATGGAGGCTAAGCCTATGAAACCTGGTCTGGAAGGGAGAGCAAACTGGAGATGAAAATACTATAACTTCAAACCCTTGCATGCTTCTCCCAGGTTCCAATGCCTTCAGTTTCAAGAGTGTGGCCTCCTACCTCCTCTACCAAGCCCAAAGTACCTCCTGGCTAGTCCACTTGACCAGTCACAACTCAAATGGGGCCTTACCAGGTCTCAGTTTTTGCTACCACTGACTGGGCCACTCCCTTTCCATGACCTGCCCCAGGCTGGGCTCATGCTAGATGCCAACCTCATCTCCCACAGCCCAGCAATGAGGGAATGTGTGGTCCTGGTGTTTTCTTTAGCACTGTGGCCAACACTCACTGACACTGTCCTCCAGTGTAGATGCTCTGTAAATTGCTTCAGGGGCTACTCAAGCCATGGAAGTGACTTGTAGTGTCACTTGGTCTGCCTTGGACAACTAACTCAGCTCTTGTTCACCTACTGCATATTCCTGTCTAAAGCCAAAATGGAACACACTTGGAAAAACAAGATCTGTTCTTCAATGGAAGACAACTTGCCACCTCCAAGAACCACCAGCAAACAGACCCCAGGAAAGGCCACATTCACAGAAGAGTGCATGTACAACTCCCATCAGGGACAAGCAGCCTGTCTGGGATCTCAGTCCTTCCTAGCGTTTCTGCCTTACCTGTAGTTGCTGAAGCAATCGTTCAATAATGTCCAGCAGAATATCCCAAGTCACAGCCTGGAGCTCCTTCCTATACTTCTTGATGAGTCTTGTTATGGACAGAACAATCTCATATGACACCACCTCATTAGGACAGGTCATAGCCTAAAACACAGTGCCAAGAACATAGAGGACCAACTGCTTTTTGCTCTCATAGAAGAAGGGCCCCTCATAGCCTGTCTTAGAGGTGAGTAGAAAATGCATGGATTGGCAGCACTTACCACAAATGCCCACAAATCATGTGTGGCACTCAGAAAGGTATCTGTTATGTAAGGCCCAAAACCCAAAGCCCTCACCTCCAAAAGGCCTGAATTGGGGAATCAGTAACTTGAAATTCCAGACCAGGAGTACTGTCGAAGCACAAGCTAACAGGTGCTAAGTTCTGGTGTAAGCAATGCAATGCACAGGACCACACCCTGCACCAGCACTTGCAAGACCCCTGCAGGTCAGGAGATTGTGCAACCAAATGAAAGGCAGTTCGTCTGAACAACTATGCTGTAAAATGAGGACCCCAGCTCACCAGGAAGCCATGAGAACTAAATACAAGCACACATGGGAAGTTTTCTGAACATTGCAGAACAAAAGCAATGCTGTGGGGGAACCATCCAGAGAGCTGGAAAGATCACTACTTGGCAAATGGAACCAGCACTGAGTGGAGGGATGCTATCCCAGGGGCAACACTGAGTGGGCAGGAGACCAAACTTATAAGATAAAACCTTTTCTTGAGAATAAAACCTCTTACAACCCTAAATCTCATCTACAGTTAAAAAGCAGCTGACTGGAAATAGCTGCTCAGTTCCACCCCGTAAGCCCCAGACCACTGTGGTATAGAAAACGCCTTACCTGATAAAAAGATGGCAACACAGATGTGGGGGAGTTCTTGAGAGAATAGAGTCGGTGAGCCCCCCAGAGTGCCATCCCTACAAAGAACACGGCTCCTCTCAGCAATGGGGCATCTTCCATGTAGGATCTGAAAATATTCCCCAGAAAGACAGATGTGAACAGAGTCCCAGCTCAGTGCAGAACCCTCTGGCAGTGTTCCCAAGAGGCACCTTGCACTTATGGTTCAGAAATACAACTGGGGGAAATGGGCAGGGAGCAAAGAAACTAGCAGCAACTATGATTCCTATGCGACTCGTTCAACTATGGGTTATGGTTCGATCACTATGGGTTGTGGTTCACGTTAGACACAGGAGTGACACCCTGAGCTTCATGGTGCTAACAGCCTGGTGAAAGACGGAGACTCAAGAATCCCACAAGATCAAAGGCAGAACCTAAAACCACAGCTGAGAAGCCATGGACATGGGAAAAACTGTTCTCGGAAGCCAAGCAGCTAACCACCATCTCAGGACTTCATAGAACATTCAGGACTCAGAAAGCTGAGAAGAACATTTTACCAGGAATAAAGGATATATGTAAAGACCCAAGAAGGAAAAGGCAAGAGGTTCATGGGACTAAGCTGGGGGTAAGACTTCCACTGGGTCTGTTTCATAGGAAAGACCATTAGACCTCAAGCGAAGCCTAGCATGGTTAGATCTGTGTAAGAGAATCCCTGTTTGGCTGCTGTACAACAGTATACTTCAGGAGGCAATGATGGAGGTCAGGGAGCTGCAAAAGGGGAGCTCTGATGTCGGTGTCTACCAGACATGCGCAAACCTGAGTCACCCCTTGGGATAAAAGCACCAGGACGGGTGATGCCTTGGCTATAGGTGAAGGTGAGGACATCAGGTTAGTGCCATAGTGTAGATTTGTAGCAAGGTAGGAAGGGCCACACCATGACCATCAGGGTTGGGATGTGAACAACCTGACTGGACTGATAGAAGCAAAAGGTGGGATGTCATATGCAAAACGCAGAACAGCTACCCAAAAAGAAAAACAGGAAAACCCCAACCTCATCAACATCAGCCAAGTATCTAAAGCCTCCTCTTGCCTAGCCACCCATCCTCACCAGGCACCTCACCAGCATGTTTACACTCACCTGTCTTCCATGATTCGGCACATGTTGTAGATGGCACTATGACCCAGGTGGGTGCCTAGAAGGTTACGCATCAGCTGAGACAGAACACACACACCCTAACGGTTAGCGATGTAAGTCCTAGGCTCAAAGGGGAGGGCTAGCCTCAGCCTGCCTTACATGGACATTGCCCTGCAGTCCCACCATGCAACTAACTCACTGTGTCCTCCTTCCAAATACGAAAGATTACAGAGCCCTCAAAACATTTCCCAAAGCTGGCTCAGCTCAACCACCTACTAGGAAATGGCCAGGGATGCCCTCAATGGGTCACTGCCTGGAGCAGCATTCACTGTCCTATCAGGTGCTCGCAGCAGACCTTGTCCTGAGGAAGGAGCTCCCAGAAGCAGCCCGGGAGATGCCCACCTTCCAGCAAGGCTCACATAGCTCCTTGACATTGATGGTACGGCAGAGGGTGATAATGAACAGAGGTAGGCTCTCAGCTGGCAGGCAGTTGTAGCAGACCACAGCATCCAGCACTTGCAAGGACACCTGAAGGAAGACTGAGCATCATCCTGGTGCCCCCAACTCTTGCCCTCCTCTCTACTGCCCGAACTGCCCCTGGAGGAACCACAGTGCAAGTGAGCAAGAGTGAGTGTGCACTTTGGAGCCACCATTACCTACCATCATGCTACTTCCCCTCCTGAGCTATTATTCCATGATGCAGATCACCCAACTGTCCTGACAGCTCAGAAAAGCTGAAAAGCCTCCAGAATCCACACAGCCAGAGAACAGGAATAGGGCTTGACCCCATGCCCTAGCCTCCCACAAATAAAGCTGGGAGTTACTGACCTCAATGTCCACAGAGGACACTGTCTGGATGCATAACAGACAAATCATGCTAGAGAAAAAAAACAAAAAACAAAAAACACTGAAGTCAGTTCAAATAGTGTTTCCCAGAAGACTCTGTGACGATTTCATTTTTGGTTCAATGCATGATTATTTGAATGGTTTGTCCATACTGTGCCTGTTCTGTGTAAACGACATACTCAGAGTTGAGTACATGGTGTAAATAAAACAAAACCTTTGCTTTAATGGATATATACAAGATAATTTCAAAAAAATAGGACTGGAGAGATGGCTCAGTGGTTAAGATCATAGTCTGCTCTTCTGGAGGACCCAGGTTCAATTCTCAGCACCCAAATAGTGGCTGTCAACCATCTTTAACTCCAGGACCAGAGTATTGCATCTGATGCCTTCTGGTGTCTGCAGGCAGTGCACACACACACAGTACACGGACATAAATGCAAGCAAAATACCTACGTACATGAAGAAGTTAATTAAAATAAAATAAAAATAATGATAAAAAGAGCTGGGTATGGTGGTGTACACTTTTCATCCCAGCCCTCGGGAGGCTGAGGTAGGTGGACCTGTCTGTGCTGAAGGCTCAGCCTGGTCTACACAGTGAGTTCCAGGGCAGCCAGGACGATATGGTGAGAGCCTGTCTAAAACATACAAAAATCTTGAGTTTTATTCTCAGAACAAATATAAAGGTGGAAAGGAGAAAACAGACTCCACAAAGTTGTTCTCTGACCTCCACACATGTGCCATGGGACACATGAAAACACAATAAAATAGTAAAATATAAAAATATGTGGCCATGCGGGTTGGTGGTGGCGCACACTTTTAATCCTAGCACGCAAGAAGCTGAGGCCAGCAGATCTCTGTGAGTATGAGGCTAGCTGGGCCTACAAAGTGAGTTCCAGGACAGCCAGGGCTTTACAGAGTTTACTGAGAAACCCTGTCTCAGGGGAAAAAAATAAGGTGGTTAATGTCCACTGCCAACCTCATTTATCTGGAGGCAAAAAAGGCTTCACTGACTTTATTCACCCTGCAGACCTAAGCTTAAGACTCAAGACACTGGAGATACTAGCACAGGCTCACTGAAGTGTTTTTTTTCTTTCTTTTGGAGCTGCGGGTGGAACCCAGGGTACTGCATGCTAGCAACAGTTCCACCTCTCAGCTGCACCTCAGCCCTTAAGTAGCTTTCACTTACTGAACCATTGATGCAATGTATTCATCAAGGTAACAGCTGTTGAATTTGACCAGGTTCACGAGTACCAGAAGGAATTCTGAGGACAAGCCGACATCCATCCACTGCAGGACAAACTCCGCTGTAGGAGAAAAGCCAAGGCTATACTCCTCCTCCCCAAGAAAATTAGCCTGTATCCTATTACTACAAGGTACTGGACCCAAGGAGGCTCAGCAAGAGTCTGAGCAAGCCCTACACAGATACTTGCTCTGCGTGGGTGTTGGAGCTGAGCTGACAGAAGCAGCAAGCATTCCATTCAAGGCTTGACTCCACCACAGGGGACACAGACATTATAATTCTTGCTCAGGAAGCAGGTTCTTTGGAAATTCCCAACCCCTCGAGAATCTCCGGAAAGACACAGGCTGCAGGCCACATAGCCTTCGGAAATCTGACAGCCAACTAACAGCACCTGTCCCCGAGGCAGGTCAGCAGCAGGGCATCAGAACGGCAGAGCCCCAAGCTGACCTACTCCCCAGTCTTTTCTTTTTTTTTTTTTTTCCCACCAAAGGGAAATGAAGTCTTAAAGCTTACTGAAGCCTCTTACTGTCATTTGACAGGAGGAAGGGCAGAAACCAGGGTAGGATGTCAAGCAACACTCATGCAGCAGTGACTGCAAAGATCCAGACAAGGAAGAAGGCACTCAGCACCCTCTCCATAAACAAAAGCACCACCCATTTCAAAAACACCTTCTGGGCCCTGCTAGCCAAAGACTTCAAGCAGCAGGTCTGCAGTGAATCCCATCCTGGCATCTGGTCCTGAGCTTCCTGCAGGCCACCTCATGAACTGCAGCACCCTTCCAGACTCACAGGGAGGCCTTTCCCATGCCAGGGATCTCTGATCCCCAAAGCCAGAGAAACCTCATACCTACCCAGTTCTTCTTCCAAGTAGGTAATGTGCCTTCCATTATCTGTGAGGGCCTTAAAAACTTCTAGCCTTTCATGGAGATCTTCATTGGAGGGGTAATCCTTGATCACTTTGAAGAAGAGGGCTCTGAGAACCCCCAAACGGTCACCCTAAAGACAAAAATCATGAGTTCAATAAAGCCTTCCCAACATTTCCCATACAGCTGTCAAAAAGCCAAGTAGTGTATCAGGTCCCACGACTCCAGGCATGACCTGTTCTTCCTCTAGAAGCACCTTATGAATGGCAGGTCAGCAATATTATGGGACTCAGATGGGGGAGGGACCAGAGACACTGGACAACAGCTGACTGGCATGCCACCTTAGGGATAATCTTTTTGTGCACTGTGTGAAGATTGTCCTTGTATTGCTCAAACGCTGATTTCTGTTCTGGAGAGGTCTGATTACAGCTGGACTTTGGTATTGTAATTATTGTGAAGCAGCCACCATCTTATGTTGTGGATGTTTTGGTTTATGATATGTAAACATGTTTTTGTTATAATCCCAGATAGGGGATTTTAGTTTGTCCACACCTGTTAACTGTCTTGTGCGAAGCGTAGTCTGCTAGCTGGACTGAGGACTTTGAGGGGCATACATATGATATCTCAGAGGAAAAGAGTGAGGGTTGCTTGGAGGAGTTGGAGGACTGCTTGCTGCTGGTTTGTCCTGCTGCTGTGTTTGCTGTTTACCTGGACTTCTGGATTTCCTGATGCCCCCAAAAGAATCCTATGACCCTACCCAGCAATAAGTAAAGAAAGTGATGTCCCCTTTCCCTTACAATCTTCTTTTTCCCCCCAGGGTTGGGGAGTTGAAAGGGAGGTATAAGCTTTAAGGAACCCACAAATAAAGTAGAGTTTGAAAAACTAGCGCTTACAGTCTTAGTATTTTGTAAACATGGTTCTCCATCACCTTCTGATTGGTCAAATAAAGAGCTGAACAACCAATAGCTAGACAAGAGAGGAAAAGGCAGGACTTCTGGGCCCAGTGAGAGTCTCGGGTGGGGAGCATAGAAGAGTCACTAGTAGAACACAGATGAAGAAGCAGGTGCCAGAATGAGACTAAGATGGCAGGTAATGGGCCACGTGTTAAGACGTAGGCCAGGCCAGTATTACTGGGTTAGAAAAGCTGCATATCTGCCTATCTATATGCCCTAAGTTTCCAATAAATATAATAGGTCTCTGTGTCATTCAGAGCAAGGGTGGGCATAGAAAAAAACACATGGTTACACACCACTTAATGTATCAAGCTTTGGACATGGCTGGGGACAGGCACACAGTAGTGACAATAAAGCTCCTGCTTCTGGCTAACTCTAGAGTCAGGACAGACAAACGTGTACTCATTATCGTGAGAATAAAGATCTAGCCCCAGAGGAGGTGCTATGGCCCTTAGGAAAGACACCATAGCCTGAGTGCAATAAGAGTAAGGAAAAATCTCTCTACGAGGCCAGACTATCAAGAGAGAGAGTGGCCTAGAGGAAGACCCTTCCAGGAATGAGTGGAGAGGGACCATAGGGATTGATAGGTTAGCTGAAATCTAAGTGGCTAGAGAATGAAAAACAGGGGGAGTGGCCATAACAGGAAAACTCATCAGTAAGTGCCAACTAACAATGGCCATACTTTAGATAACCTGTACAAACTACTTGTGCCATCCCCAGAAGGAGATACAGCTATCATTCTCTATTCTCAGATAAGATGGAGGCTCAGGGAGCTACAGTGACTGGCCAAGATCACCAGGCATGAGCTGTAATACCAGGACGTCCTCACATCCAGTGCTCCAGAGCCTGTTATCCACTATACCCTGTCCCTAACAGACCACCAAAGACAGGAGTGCAAACAGAGATGGTCTGCATTCATCCCATAGTCATCCAGCTCTGCCCTTACCTGTCCCTGCACAATGGCCTTCAACAAGGCAAGAACTGCATGTCGGGCCTCCGGTGGCCGCTCTGGCTGCAGCAAGTCTGCGACAGCCTTCCACAGTGCTTCCACTGCATGCTGCCATAAGAAAGAGCAGTCAGTGATAAGGGTGTGATCTCCAAAAACCTGAGCTCCCCAAAGGACAGAACAGGGTCTTCTGACTTAGCACTAGCTCTGTGAGAGCCTTTATTTTGAGTACTTCCTGATGTTCACGGGAACAACAGACCATTTCAAACCCAAGTCTCTCTCTCTGTATCTTTCTCTCCCTCCCTCCCCCCACCTCTCTCTGTCTCCTGGTTTTCTGAGAAAGAGTTTCTCTGTGTAGTCCAGGCTGGCCTCGAAGTCAAAGATCCGCCTGCATCTGCCTTCCAAGTGCTGGGATTAAATATAACTTTTTTTTTTTTTTTCTGAGACAGGGTTTCTCTGTCTCAGGATAGCCTTGGCTGTCCTGAAATTCACTTTGTAGATGAGGCTGCCCTCAGACTTACAGAGCTCCGTCTATCTCTGCCTCCTGAGTGTTGGGATTGAAGGTGTAAGCCACCACGACTGACATCCGGCCAAGTTTCTTTAATGGGCCCCAGGTCACAGTCAAAGAAAGGGAGAACAGGCATCAAGGAAGCAATTCTGGCTTCCGCAAAACTTCCAGGGAAGTCCCTAGTATATCTCTTCAGGTTCAGAGCATCAAAGTGCTCAAAATCCACAGCAGATGAGCCCTGCACATGCACCTGCCCCAGAAACCTTACTCCAAAGTGTTCCTGCAGGAGTCAACCCCTACTAAATGTTAAGAATCCACTCTGCAGCCAGTGGTGGCCCAAGTCTTTTATCCCAGCACTCTGGAAACAGGGGCAGGCGATTCTCTGAGTTTAAGGCCAGCCTGGTCTACATAGTGAGTTGTAGGTGAGCCAGGACTACACAGTGAGTCCCTTTCTCAATCTCCACCCCCAAGGACCACCAAAAAGAGGGTAAGCAGAAATGCATATCCATAACCCTTTTTAGAATTCAGGGGAAACCCATTCCTTTTGCTGCCACCAAGACAAGTCTCTCAGGATTGTACACAGGGCATTTCTAGAAGCTTCCACATCACTAAGATGAAAGCTAAAATTACAAAGCTAGGTGTCTGGCATACACCTGTAATCCCATACTATACTGAAGAAGCCAAGGAAAGAAGACCATATCTCAAGGTCAGCCTGAACTATACAATACATACTAGGCCAGCTAGGACTACATAGCAATTCTCAAAAGAAAAGAAGAGAAAAGAAAAAAAGCTCAAAAGAGCAAACAGCAAATCCAAGGATTCAAACAACCTAGAACTGGCATGCAAAACTCCAGCAGTATAACTGAGGCAAACCTACCTCTTCAAGTTTCTTAGTTTTTGCCACATCACAGATCTGCCCTATCATTCGGATGCGATTGTTGAGGCCACATTCACCGCTAAGTTCCTAGAGAAAATAAAAAAGGAAAAGGGGCATGCTGCAGAGGTCTCTTAACTGCCACTCGCAAACCACCTATAAGTTGTTCTACATTTTACCTATAAACCAATGTCGTTTGTTTCCCCTTTCTTTTCATTTTTGTTTTGTTCTGTTTTCAGACTGGGTTTCTCTGCATAGCCTTAGCTGTCCTGGAACTTGCTCTGTAGACCAGACTGGCCTCACAGAGATCCACTTGCCTTTGCCTCCTGAGTGCTGATTAAGTGATTAAAGGCGTGCACCACCCCCAGGCTAATGTGTTTTTCCTGAGATGAGGTTTTGCTATGCATCCCAGGCTGTCCTTGAACTCACATTATAGCCCAAGGCCAGGCTCAAACATATGATAATTCTCCCACCTCAGCCTCACAAGTACTGGGACTACAAGGAGAAGCCACCTTATCCAACTATAGAACTTTTTGTTTTGTTTTTGTTGAGTATGTAGCCCTAGGTGGCCCGGAACTCACTGTATAGACAAGTCTGGCTTCAAACCCACAAAGATCTACCTGCCTCTGCCTTCAAAGTGCCAGGATTAAAGGCATGTGCCACCAAACCTGACTAGCTGTACATCAGAATTCATGGAAGAGCTTACTGCTCCAGCTCTTGGACTACAAGGGGCAACTTTATTCCCCTAACTGAAGTTTCATTAGATAAAACTCACATAACATAAAATATACCATTATAACAATTGTATTTATTTATTCATAGTATGCTTTTATGTGACCCTAACTGGCCTGGAACTCAGGCCCAGACTCTGAGCTCAAGGTGATCCTCCTGCTTCAAACTCCCAAATGCAGGGGTTATGGGCATGAACCACCAGCCTGGCCATTGTATTAATTTTAAACTGCAAACTTTAGGATTATTACAAGGCTCACAATCACCTCCACTATTTCAAGAATGTTTATCAAACTAAAAAGAAACCACATACAGTTCCTTCTTCCTTCCAGCTCCAACTTGCTTATTCTGGACATTTCATACACTGGACTCATGCACCATGAGGCTGTCTATGACCAGCTTATGTCTATGACCTTCACTGAGCATGCTTTCTGTGATCCTTCATGTTGGGGCATGCATCACTATTTGATGCTTTTTCCTGATAAATCATACCCCACTATATACAGATGTACCATAGATAGTTACAACCCTAATCAAATGATGAGCATTTGGTTTGTATCAGAGTTTCAAGTACAAAAGTTCAACAATTATTTATGGGCAAGACATACATGCAGGTAAGACACCCATACACATAAAATAAAAATCAAATAAGTGGACAAACATAGGTTTCAGCTCTTTGTTTGTTTGTTTGTTTTGTTTTTTTCGAGACAGGGTTTCTCTGTGTAGCCTTAGCTGTCCTGGACTCTTTGTAGACCAGGCTGGCCTTGAATCCAGAGAGATCCGCCTACCTCTGCTTCCAATGTGCCAAGAGAGAACAGAATATCCATCATGACAATAAGCAAAATATGTTTTCATGAATCACCTAAAGCAAGTGTGCTAGAGCAGGTCACCAAGATCCTGAAGAAGGACATATACGTATGTCTCCACAGGACTGGAGACGGCAGCTCTGTGCAGCCGGTCACCAGCAACCCATCTCTCCCACAACCAGTGACAAACCCAGCCTTCCTTGTTCGTGCTGGGCTAGTCAAGAGAGAGGCCGCTCACTCACTCTCAAGATTTCGGCTGTGATGATAAACTCCGTCTGTTTGCCTTCTGCACACCTGGGATTTGGCCTTGATGTTCCCAATCCCAACAGTATCTTAAACTTCTCCTTCAAGCCCGAATCTTTGCTTGCTGGTTTGGCCATGGTGGGCAGGGCAGTACTAGAGATCTGCTCTGTGCAGAAAAAAAAAACAAAAACATTATTTGATACACCCCAGGAAGGGCTCTGTTCTGCACCTGATCCAGTTACCAGGATCCTAGGTCTAGGATAGGCAATAACCTGTCCTCCCTACTGCCCCTGGGGCAACTCAACCCCATGCAGGCGGGGCTCTGCCACAAATCAACCCTGGAGGTATAGGCCTGATCCAGCTTATAATCTACCCCTAGACTACCGCCGTGGGGTGCGCGCAGCCACGATGATAGCCATTAGTTTCCTCCTGTATGAAGGAGTTGCTGTCTCTGAGGACAACAGAAGCAGAGGCCCGCTCACACCCTCAACGGAGGGCTTGGAGCACTGGAACTTGTCAGCGGTGGGCGTAGCCGGAGCCTGGATACAGAGGGGCAAGCTCCCCTTCAGCCCATCGCAACGCGACCATACAATCATCCCGACCTGCACCAGCATTCGGAGCCTCACGGGCTACTCACCCCGCGCGCGCCTTCCGCGCGCAGGACCTCCTGCAGCCAGGGAAGGGCGCACACCCCCGGCCCAGGGCAGCTGCCGGAAGACCAACCTGTACTTCCGGGGGCGAGAGCAGCGTCGAGCTCTCTGGGAATTGTAGTTCGGTGTGCGCGTTGAGCAAGTGACGGGACCGCGGGGCCACGGGAACGCGTAGTTTACTGCCCCGGGCATGAACTCTGGGGTACGGATGGTGACTCGCAGTCGGAGCCGCGCGTCTAGGATCGCGTCAGAAGGGTGTGGGGAGGAGCTCGCCCCGCGAGAGGCTGCTGCAGGTAGCGCTGCGCCCGGAGGGCTTTTGATGGAAAGGCGAGATGTGGAACTTTTGGCTCCAGCGTGGGAGCCGCAGGATCTGACCTAAACTCTAGGCGCCGCATAGTAGGCAGTGGTCCACAAACGCTTGAGTCTCACGTGCCCCCACTCTAGCTTTTTCCGTGGAGCTGGGATCTGTAGGGGTTCTGGATGTGTCCATACGTTCACCCTTGTCGCCAGCGAAAAGTTTCAGTCCACCAGCCTAGCTTGGGGGCATTTACTTGTTCCAGGCTGACTGTGGGACACAGCAGCCTGTTCTCAGAGCTGCTTCCCTCTCTTGTACAACCAGGCTGTATGCCAAGGACACACCCAGCCAAAAGTCTTCTCCCCAAGCCGGACGGTGGTTCTGAAAGAAAACAGACCCAGAGAGAAAACAGGAAAGGGCATGGCACTCATTGTATTTGTCCTGTAGCCATTACGGGCCTACTATGTGCCAAGTAATGGTACTCAGGGAACAATTTTCAAAGCACCTGCACGTCTCCAGCTGGAACTTAAACATAAGTGGCTAGAGCAGGAGTGTGCATAGGCATCAATGGTCCCAGAATCCATTCAGTCCTGGAGGCCCACCGAGACCCAGGCTGAGGTTTGGCAAGAGCCAAGTGCCAGGGAAAGACAACAAGTGTTGATACTGTTAGGGCAGCAAATGCTTTGACTTTAGGAGAGTTTGGAGCTCATCCCGAGTGCAACAATTTCTGAAAACGGAGTGGCACAATCCAATTTGGGTGTTAAGAGGTTCTCCTAAGTGCAGCTCAAAAGACAAGGAGAAAGGTTACATCATCCTAGAGGCTATTACTAGTGTCTTGGCATGCTAACAGGCACTTTGTCAGACCACCATGTACTGTGGTGACAAGGGCAGAACACTTCTACACACAGCATGGTAGATAATGGACAGTTGCGCAAATAAATGAGGGGGAAGTGAATTGTCAGGTAAGCAGCACCCTTACCCTACCCTCCAAAGACTGAATGGCACTTTTTGCAGAAGGAAGGAAAAGCCGCAGGCCTGTGAAACATCCACGGAAGACACAAAAAGTGCATGTGGCCTATGAGGCTTCTAATGGTGAGAAAGGTGAGGATGATGAGCCCCTCAAAGTACCAGTTTGGGAGCCCCAGAACTGGCAGCAGCAACTGGCCAACATCCGCATCATGAGAAGCAAGAAGGACGCGCCTGTGGACCAGCTAGGGGCTGAGCATTGCTATGATGCCAATGCCCCACCAAAGGTAGGCAAAGCCTCAGGGGATTCCTTGTTCTTCCATGGAAGCAGGAGACGCTTGCTCTCTTCCTCTCTGGTCTCTACCAGAAATCAGAGCAAGACCTGAGGCCTCATGCATAGGAATGGCATTTGGGAGCATTTCAATAATACGAGAGGAGGAGAGTTCCTTAGACTAACCTAAGCTCTAACCACCTTCTGATACTGGATGACCTGCGTACTCCTTGTCTCTGGGCCTGGTGGTCTAGAAAATGAGCCGTGTTGTCATAGACCAAGCAGTCGTTGTAACAGTAGTAGCCAGTGACTGCCTAATATCCACTCTGTTCTAGGTATGATTCCAAGCAAGTCATTGGAGTCTCACACTACTCTATGGAAGCAGATAATTGGTAGACATCAGTAGCTCATTAGTCCGTGTTAGTTGTGACAAGACAGACCCTACTCTTCCTGATGAGTAAGAGGTCCACAGTAACAAGTAAAGATGGGTAAGTGGCTTGACTAAGACCCGCCACCATCCTGGCCCCTGTCATTGTACAAGCAGGTGCGGAGGTACCAGGTACTCTTGTCGCTGATGCTCTCCAGCCAGACCAAAGACCAGGTTACAGCGGGTGCCATGCAGCGCCTACGGGCTCGGGGCTTGACTGTGGAAAGTATCCTGCAGACAGATGATGACATGCTGGGCAGCCTTATCTACCCTGTGGGCTTCTGGAGGGTAAGCCTTTCCCTTGGCAACAGGGCCAAGACGGGGCGCTGGTCTGGGGAGGAGGGGCAGGCATCTCTGCTACAGAAGCCTTTCTTGCTTCTGACCTGCCAGGAGTCTATACCATGGGGCTGGGGCCCTGTCCCGAAAGCTCTTGGGATTTTCCTGTTTACAGCCCTTCATTCTTCTCCCCTCCCACCCAGCTGCATGCCCTCCCCTTTCTTCCCTTCCCCTCCTAGGCTCCCTAGAGTGTGTCACTCCAAAGAGGCAGCCCCCCCACTCCACAGAACCCTGGGTGGTGGGTGGAACTGTTGGAAGTGGCTCTGTGGGTGGAGCCACTTCCCCTTGGCACTGCGTGGGCCACCACAGTCTATCAGATTGGTTTTAAATAGCCCTCTCCACTCAGGCACAGGATGGGAACCACCCAGCTGGTCTGGCAGTTGCTTGGGGGAGCCCCAGGCTCCAGCCTTCCTTCCTGAAGGTCCAGGTGCTACTGAGTCTAGGTCCTAGGGACAACTCAGCCCCTGAAGGGAATGCTAATGTTGAGACAGGGGACTCAAGCTGGTTCCCACACACATGGCCATGGCCCACATTAGAGGGACACTGCCAGGGCCTCCTTCCAGCTTCTTTGCTGCCTTTGGCTCCTCACCTCTTGGAGAGCTAGGACATGTGGTTACATCTACATGAGCCATAGGCAGGTGATGGGCACTCAGAGAACATGGGGACCTTCCAGATTAGGCTAGGCCTCTCACCCCAAGGCTGATCCACACCATCTTTCAGAACAAGGTAAAATTCATCAAGCAGACAACCACCATCCTGCAGCAGCGCTACGAAGGGGACATCCCTGCGTCAGTGGCTGAGCTGGTAGCCTTGCCAGGTGTTGGGCCCAAGATGGCACACTTGGCCATGGCTGTGGCCTGGGGGACCGTATCAGGCATAGGTGAGTAGTTTGTGCCACAAGGAGGGAGAAGTCAACTCCGAGCTTGCTTGCTTCCCTTAGGGTTCCCCAAGCGTTTTTGTGACTCTAGCCAGAGTATCAGAAGGGTATGCTCAGTATGGAGCAGGCTGGCACTCTTGGTCACTGATGAGAAGAACTCAGGTTTGCTGAGTTCCTCCTGCTTGCTGATCTCTGGGAGGGACCTTGAAGCCAGATGATCTCCATGTGCTGCTAAGTCATGAGATGAGGAGTGCCTCACCTCCTCAAGGGTAGGAAGCTAATAGGTGCAGAGTGTGACAGCCCTGTGGACCCAGGCATTTTTGGTTTGGGTGGGTTTTTTTTGGGGGGGGGGCACTTTTTGAGTTATTTGTTTTTTGTTTGTTGTTTGGGTTTTGGTTTTGAGACAGGGTTTCTCTATGTATCCCTGGCTGTTCTGGAACTCACTTTGTAGATCAGGCCGGTCTCAAAGTCACAGAGATCCGCCTGCCTCTGCCTCCCGAGGGCTGCTATCAAAGGTGTGCGCCTAAGCTTCTTAAGTACTGGGATTAGTCATGCTGCATTGTGCCCAACTCCAGGAAATCCTTCTGAGGTCATGTTTCAGTTTAGAGCTTCTGGTGAGTTAGCCAGAACAAGAGGTAGAAGTGTGTCCCTGGCAGAAGGAATAGCAGCAGTAAAGCTGAGTAACAAAGCAGGAAGCTCTAGAATGGGTGGAACAAATTGAGGAAGGCTGAGTCTGAGGTGGCCGTGGAGGAGGAGGGTGGTCTTGTGGGATTGGGGAAGGAGGGTGATTTCTGGAATCCTTTCTCTGGGTATCGTCTGCTAGCATTTGAAGCACCGCTGTATAGCTAGGGTGAGGAAGTACTCCCTGGGCAAGGATGAGATTTAGCCCTGACCTCTCTTTGGGCCCCCAAATTCTGGCTTCTGCATGTGCCTGGTGGAGAGGTTCTTTTAAAGGTCTGTAAGCTGGTAACACCCTGTTGCACTGACCAACAGTGGTTAGAGGGCAGCTAGGGGCCCAGGGCGTTGACTGGGAGCTGGTCACCACCTGTTGAGACTGGAAGAGAGCAAGCCTTGGAAGAGCCTGGCCAGGTAGGAAGTGGGTGAGGCCTCCCCAGCTCAGTCTCCACTCCTTAGCTCCCAAAGCCGCCAGCAGCCTCTTATTTGACACTTGAGCTTATCTAGACACTGTCCTCAGCTGCCTGTGTCCCGAGAGTAGGGAGTGCCCTGGTTGGCAAGCTCTGTGGGGTAAGGGCCCTGCAGGGAACTGTGCTTCCAGTGGACAGGACAGTGTCTCAACACTGCCCACGTCTCTGTGTAGGCCTGCCCACCCGCAGTGAGACCCAGGGCTGCCTGCTAGGGAGAAAAGGTCCTCCCAACTGAAAAGCTGGGACTAAGGAGTTCTGACCCTTGCAGCTGGGTGACCTTAGGTCACATGCTTGGTCTCTCTGAGCTTGAGTTCACAGCCAGTGAAGTAATTGCTCTCCTTAACAACACAGATGCATAGGAAGCCCATCTGACCAGCACAGGAGGCTCCTACAGGTGGTCCTGGCTAAGGCTGCCATGATGTGACCACTCAGCCTGAACTCCCAGTCTTTTCCCACGCAGTCAAGGGGCTGGCATGGGGACTAGCTAGCTGTTTGACAAACCTTGGGAAAGGCAAGGCAGGCATTGCAGTTGACCAGGTGGCTTGGCAGGAGGCCCCAGTGAAGGCATGAGGCTGAATCCTCGCAGTGGCAGCTGATGGGAACAGGAATTGAAACCCAGGTGGAGCCCAGCTGTAGCCAGCCTGACCCTGTTAGCCACTGTGTTCCCGAAAGCTGGAATAGCAGACGCCAGCCAGCTCTGCAAGTGACCTCAGGCTAGCCCACTGGGCCAAGCTGCTGCCACGCAGCCCAGTGCATGAGCTGAGAGGGGCCTTAGGACCCAGGAAGACAGGGCAGAGGAAGCAGAGCATCACCCTCCCTGATCCAGGCCTCATTCCTGGGAAGGCTACAGACCAAGAGTACACACTTTGGGGTTTGGTTTGGTTTGTTTTTCCTGGGATAGAGAATTGGATTGTTTGGGGGTTTTTTTGTTGTTGTTTTTTTAAGGCAGAGTCTAAGCCTTGAACTCAGAGCAATCTTACTTCAACCTTTCAAGTGCTGGGGTTATAGATAGGAACCATCACACCTGCCTAATACTTTGATTGCTTTGTCTTGTTTTGAGGCAGGTTTTTTCTGTAAAGCCCTGGCTGTCCTGGAACAGGCTGGCTTCGGACTCAGAGAGCCACCTGAAAGCCCTTAATGCCAGCACTTGGAAGGCATTTGAGGCCAGCCTGGTCTACATAGTGAATTCCAGGATAATCAGGGCCATGAAGAAAGACCCTGTCTCAAACAAACAAGCAAGCGAACAAACCAAACAGGCTGTCTGTACCCCAGATTGAGGGCTCAGCCATGCCGATGCTGTACCTTCTCTCAGGGTCCATGGTTCCCATCTTGTTTAGAAATCCAGGTGGGAAAGATCTTAGGCTGTCTCCTAGCCACACTTGCTTAGGTCTGGGAATAAGGGTAGGGACACAGTCCAGCTGGCAGAGTGCCCTAGTTCACCCTGCCCTGTCTCCAAGCAGCAGTGGACACTCATGTGCACAGAATAGCCAACAGACTGAGATGGACCAAGAAGGTGACCAAGTCCCCAGAGGAGACACGCACAGCCTTGGAGGAGTGGCTACCCAGGTACAGAGTGGCTGGGGATCCTGGGGGGAGAAACCCACCCTGCCGTCTTACACACTGACCTGCCCCTTACCCTCACAGGGAGCTGTGGAGTGAGATCAATGGACTGCTGGTAGGCTTCGGCCAACAGACTTGTCTCCCTCTCCATCCTCGCTGCCAGGCCTGCCTCAACCAAGCCCTGTGCCCTGCTGCCCAGGGCTTCTAAGGGTCATGGGGCTTCCTCTGGCCAGTGTCTCTGAAGTGCCTTTGTGGGGAGGGGTAGTAAGGTCTGGGGGTTGTTTGCAGGGTATATAATAAAGCTGGGGAATTATTCACAATTGACTTCTAGCCCAGTCGGTTTAAGGTCAGGCCGAGAAGCATATATGTGAATGCAGTGTGTGTACTGCACTCACAGGTCAGGGGCAAGGTTGCCTGGGAGACTGTGTGGGGACACCCTGTATCCTGGGGAGGGAAGGAGGGAGGGAGGGATGGGAGGGAAGCATAAACCCAGGAGGGAGGAAACAGAGCCAGCCGCAGCCAGCTGCTGGGAAGCCTGTGGGGGGAAGCATCCCTGTGAACTCTCACACTCTGTCCTGCAGCCCCAGCACTTCTCTGAAACCTCTGTGCTCAGCCTGTGCCAGGAACCCACCCTCACGTTAGCAGAGGGACTCTGGAGATCCAGACTCTGGACTGCTGGACACAAGGCTTAACAGGACAGGTCTTGGAGAAGTAGCAGTAGGAGAGGGATGGCGTCATTCCCCACCTAAGGGTCTTCTGGAATGGGCTTTATTCCTCACCCTTACCCCTCAAACTGAAGACTCAGAGAACACACAGGCGCCAGAGTTGAAGGCAAGGCCTGTTTAATTTGAGGGCGCGCGCGCGCGTGCGCTATGGCTTGTGAGGCAGACTGCAGTGCCAATAAGTGAGTTCGGGGAGTTGAGAGCACTGAGGAAAGGGCAGAGGACAAATGCCAGGTAGGCATAAGGCAGGGGCCAGGCCCAGGAGCCCAGGATAAGACCTGGAATGGCTCACACAAACCCACCATCTCCAGGTCCTACAGCTGCAGAGCAGGGTAAGGGGCTTGTCAGGAGGCTGCCCTCTTAGAGTCATGGAACACCTATCCTCGGGCCCCCTCAGCCCCCTCACAGAGCCGAGGCTCTGCATTCCAGAACTCAGCATGTGGGAGGCAGCACAGGGCTAGCTAGGCAGAGAGGCCTGGCCTAGGGACCATCCCACATGAGGGATAGCCTGTAGGATAGCTCCTACAGGCACAGCTGGCCCCTGCGGGGCCCTGGCTGTCTATTCCTGGGAGTCCCTGGTCTCTGCTCAGGATAGCGCTGCTGACAGGGTGGGTAAAAAGGGTTTGCAGAGAAAGGTTTGTTTTATTGCAATTATTTAGAGTGAGCCCCAGGGGGTTGGGGGAGGGGGCTCTGCTATTAACTAGAAACATATGTGGAGCTGGAGACCTTTTAGGAAAAAAAGCGAAAACATGAATTCCTTTCAGTCAGCAGGCCCAAAGCAGAACAGCAAAGGCCCTTGGCAGACCACCATGCGTAGCTCCTCCCTCTCTCACTGTTTCTCTGTCTGTCTTGGCTAGCTGGCTCTCTCTCTCCCTCTTTCACTCTCTCTCTCTCTTTCCCTCTTTCCTCTGGGTTTCTCTCTTCTCTCATCTTGCTATGACAGCTGCAGCACCCAAAGGACAAGACAAGGGGTCATGGGAGTCATGGGTTGGTTTCTGGGTGGTGTGATACCACCCTTCAGTCTTGCTCAGGCTTGGGGAGCTCTGCAAAGGCCCAAGGTCCGTGCAGGAAGAGACCACAGGGCCCCTGGACAGGCAGAGAGGGACTCAGAAGTTGCTGAAGATCTCTCGCTTCCGGTTCCAGTCCATCTGTGGTGCCCGCTTGTTCACCCGAGTAGCTCGAGCCTTCTCCTTGGCTTCAGCTGCTGTGGGACTCAGGTGGAGGCCACTCTCCTGGAAGGGGTCTCGCTTCCAGGCACTGCCATCCTGGGGACAGGTAAGGTGCAAACATTGAGCCATACTCCTGGCAGCTACCTTCCCAAGGAACTTTCACCAGAGGCCACCCCAGGGCCTAGGGCAACTAGCCCCAGAGGCTTCTTGGAAGTGGTAGTAGCCCCATTGTCCTGGTAGGAATCTCCACAGAGAGGCCCACCAAAGCCTCTGAAGCCCCAGGTGTGAGCAGCATTACCTCATTGTCCTTGTCTGAGCCTGGTAGGTCACTTCGGGATGAGCACACGGAGCCGCCATTGAGCTAGGAAACCAAGGGAAAGTTGTGGTTTCACCATGGCCATCCTAGCGCCCAGATCACACACACACATATGCACAGGTTCACTTTTGAGCCCGCACACGGCACAGCTGCATCTACTCCTTTTCAGCAGTAAGCATTCACACATCTGTCACTGCCAGGGCACAGCTGGCCAGTTATGGTAGAGGAGAGCAGCTGTGGCAATGGGTACCGGCTGTGCGAATATCACTTGTCGGTCAAGCCAGGTTAGTGTCCAAGGAGGTGAGGGCTGAAGACTACTCAGTAGTCATGTAGGAACAAAGTGTGGAAAGGTGGCCCAGGACCCCAGGTCTCCACCCACACTATGTGTATGAGCCAGTACGAACCCCGCCAGGATCCACGGCGGGTATCCATTTGTTCTGAGACGGTTTCTCTGTGTAAGCTCCGGCTGTCTAGGACCTTGAGCTCAGAGATCTGCCTGCTTTTGACTCCCAAGTGCTGGGATTAGTGGTGCATGCCATCATGCCTGGCTAGCACGGTGGCGATTTTTGAGATCAACTGTACATCCTTACGGAGGAGGCAGCATTATCACGTCTGGGGACACGGGTAGAGGTACACCTATGGGCGCTGGGCCCTCCCTCTCACCTGGGCATGGCTGGTCCCGTTTGTGACTGGTGATGGCAGCGGACCTATGGGGACAGCATGTTAGTGGCTGCACTGACCCTACCCTGTGCCCCTAAGGTAATAGCCTACCTTCTACATGCTCCTCTGTGGGGATGACCCGCAGCCGCTTGAAGTGCTCGTCAGTCTCGGGATCTACCACCAGCAACCGGGCCTCATCCTCCCTTGCCTTGATTCTGGCAACAACTTCAGCATGACGAAGCCCCTCCACGTTCTGCCCGTTCACCTGCCACCACCCACATAGGGTCAGAAAGGCCTAAGGGGCCCAGTCGGCCCAGTGCCACCCAGCCAGGTGTGCCATCAAATATTTATCGAAGCCACCACCAGCCGAGGCAGCAGGAAGAGTGCCAGCTCAAGTTCCCTCTGTCTCCCCTTCTCCTGCAGGGACCTAGAGCCCAGACATGGACACTCAGGGACATGCAGATACAAACATAGGGACCCAGGGTACCTCAATGAGCCGGTCCTGGGCACGGAGGCCAGAGTGGGAAGCAGGAGAGCCCGGGTCCACAGAGCGGATGTACTGGCCAGGCCGGGACTTGTCACTATGCAGGTTGAATCCATAGCCCTGGGGTCCCTTTCTCAAGTGGCAGAGCCGGGGACGCAGCTCTCTTGGGGGGCCATTGAGATCCTGTAGACACATAGGAGATGATATCAGCCTCTACCCCCAGCCTCCCAGGGCTATGCTGTCAGAGAACAATGCCAGGTTTCATTGACAAACACTATGTGCTCCATGACCGGTGGGTTTAGTGAAGCGGCCTGTAACACAACTTTAGCTGTGGGCTTAGGGACAAAGCCTGGGCCCAAACATGTAAACATCTAATGAGTTAGCTGCTGGCGGGAGCAGTGAGAATTCATAGGGGGCACTGTGCACAGCTTGGGGATATTGAAGGAACCAGATAGGATAACTGCGCTATCACAGGACCTAGCAAGACTGTACCTTTAGGTTTTGCCTACCCCCCCAACCCCGCCCCTCCATCCTTGCCTCCCCTCTGTAGGGCTGTTACCCTGGAGGCCTGAACTGTTTTGTTTTCTCTTCAAAGCCTCCAAGAGGCTCCCCGGGCTATTGTGGCAGCTGTTTACTTTAGAATTCCAATACTAACTGGAGCCACTGCCCTCACCCCATGGCCCAGAAGGAAGGGGCCGGTGATGGCCACTCCTAGCCTATGATGCTTCCTAGCCCACAACATGGAAGGGCTCATGGTACCCACAAGGAACCCCCGCCACTGCCCCAGGCTGCCTTGTTTTACCTCTGGCATGCTGTAGCAGGTCTCTGGGCCAGGAAGCTATGCAGACAGGGAACAGCCCGTTGACCCCCACCCCAGCCAGGGCCCAAGCCAGAGGCTCTGCAGCCGAATGGCCAGCAGCTGCTGGTGCCCAGTTACACAGGGCTGGTGGCTGGGGTGGGCAGGCAGGTGGCAGCTCAGGTTTCTGGGTGTGAGTGTAGGTGACAATGTATTGTCTGGGGGCATTTCCCTCACCCTCCACTACTACCCCTACCCCTTCATGTCTGAAGGCTCAGGGACTCTAGAGCAGTGAGGATCTCTTCAGTCTCAGGCACCTGTCTTCCCCCAACCTAGAATATCTCTGAACTCCAGCTGTCCAACCCCCTTTGGTATTTTGGAGAGAAGGTCCCACATTTTAACCCAGGCTAGCCTCAAATACACAACTCAGAGTGATCTTTTTGTTTTACCTTCTAAATGCTGGAATTATCCATACAAAACACCATGCTTGGCTCCAAACCCTAAATGGGAGGCAGCCAGCTGCGGGAGTAAGTACGTCGATCCATGCAGGGCCACTCCTAGCTTCAGGATTCTGGGATGGCCCTTCAACCTGGATGCCCTCTTTTTGTTTAGCCTACACACAGGACCCCTTCCTCAATCCCCAACCCAGCTAGATATTCATCTGGATTTTCCTGCTGGCCCTTTGTGCCCAGCCACCATCTGTCCCATTACACCAAGAATTACAGGGGTTAAACTGGTCCCCAGCCCTTAGGGGCTCCTAGGCAATGTTGGCTGAATTCAGGCTTGTAATGCCTCAAAGATCTTCAGAACCCCACTGCACAGATTTGTTAAATCTCAAAGACATAGCTGAAGGCGCAGGTATAGGGCTTTGGGGCAATGCCCTGAGAGACCCTAACTATCAGCTTGAGATAGCCAGAGGCTAGTTCATAGGAGAGAGACTGGAGAAGCAGAGATAGAAGCCAGTGGCAAAACAGTACGAGGAAATGTGTGACCATTCCTGGCACAGAGTCGTGTCCCAAGAGGCAGGGCCACAGCATGTGGTCACAGAGACAAGACAGCCATGCTTACACTCATAAACAACGTAGACACAGCCACCCACACATGCAAACTTATGTCCACAGCACTGGCCCTGTGGCCTTTTCCCACGGCCTCTGTGGTAGCCTACAGGGCAGGGTTTCTTGGGGCTCCCAAACAGGAAGCAGGACTTGACAAGCTATTGTAGTCATGAAACTAGGGACCATTCCTGAGGGGCTGTTCTGGCCACCCCCCAGCCTCAATCCAGAACAGCCACCTCAGCAGAGGTTAAAAGATTCCTCTTACCAAATAACCTAAACCGTCTCTGGCCACAAGCAGAGCCCAAGTAGTGCAGGGCCTGGCAAAAAAAACCTCAAGTACAAGGACTGCAAGGCACCCCCAAGCCTGTGGGATAGAGGGGGACAGCTACAGCAAGCAAGTGGGGGTAGGGTGGCCCAGCAAGCAGCGGGAGGGGTGCATTGCTGGAATTCTTTCTCCCAGCCCTAGCCCTGAGTACACTTCCTGCCTTCTTCAGACAGGCGCTCTGGCTCCCACGGGCTCTGAGACACACAGCCATAGAACTGGGCAAGTCTCAGTACCCCCGCTGAGCCTATAACCAGACAAAGGCTGATATAGGGGTGCCCTGGGAGCCAGGCTCTGCCCCCCCCACCAGATAATGACTCACCAGCCCCAGCAGAGAAAGGCCCCCATTGTTTCTTGGGGTCCATCTTGCATGCACAAACATCTCCCAAGTTCTCTGTCCCTTACCCAGAGATTGAGCTAAAGCTGGGGTCCTGACATCCCAGCTCTGCCCCACCCCCACCTGACCTGAACAAGCCCCTGTTGAGAGTTCAGTGGAGGGGCGCCTGGGGCAGAGGCAGGCAGCGTGATACTTCTGGAGCGAGCCATGAGAGGTGGCTAGGAAAGGCAGGCAGCAGGTGGCCAGCCTGGAGCGGCCTGAGCTCTTGGGCCAGCAAAGACTGCCACCTCACTTATCTACCTCCCACTGTGGCCCAGGTTCCCTGGGGATGGGTGGGGACACAGGGACTGACTCACTTCAGGGAGCAGGGTAGTCACTAAGCCCCCTCCCCTGTCTGGCATCCCCCCCACCCACCCAGCTAGGTTTCCGTCCCAAGAAAGGAAGGAAGGAAGCTGCCGGAGGCCCTGCCCTGCTCCAGGACCCAGGGCAGTGGAGACAGGGAGTCAAGGGTGGGGACCTTGGCTGGAGAACAGAAGACAGTTCGGAGGGTGGTGGGGAGAGACCAGCAGGAACCAGGGGAGTCCCCAAAAGCTTTCCTGCTGTCACTTTGTTCTACACCATCCTATACCATGGGCTCACCAACTGCAAAGCTGTATTAGCCCTAATTCAATCCCCCAAGTCCTCCAGGAAGTACAGACATGACAGGAACAAAGGGGTGGAAAGGCAAGGTCTACCTCCCTCCCCCTGGCACTGTTAGCTGCTGGGTCTCTGTTTGGGGGCTGCTCCTGTCATCTCTGCTAGAACCAGCTTACTGCAGCTGCAGCCACCCCCCCCCCCAGCCCTGAATGGCCTGGGACTGAGTCACCAGTCCTTCCCGCCCCCAAAGGGAGGGGCAGACCACATCAGTGATCTCCCTGGTCCCACCTCCTCTCTCCTGCAGGCTGAGACGGAGAACATAGGTTCAGGGAGGTTGAGAAGACCCTAACCTCCTCTGGGGGCACCTAGTGGACACCCCCACCCTGCAGCAGCGTAGAGGCATGCATGCCTTGCCAGTCTGTCCAGCCACCAATACCTCCATCAGAACATAACCCTCTAAGGCTCCCACACTCAGAGGTATGGTATCTCTCTAAACCTGGTCTGTAGAGGTCATACGAGGCTCCCCTGCTCTTCCAGGGTCAGACCTTCTCTTGGGCTTCGTAGAGTCCTTGTCTCTAGATTTGGCCCATCTACAATGGTACAGGCCCATTGTACCCCCTTTTGTTCCTCTAAAAATACTCTCAGAGGAAGCCCCCTCCTAGGGCTTCCTGCAGCCCCTCCAAGCCTGAAATAGCAGTGGCAGGGAAGGACCCACCCATAACCAAGGGGCCTGGGCCACCCCATCTCCAGATAAGGCCCCAGGGCGGATTTTTCCACAGGAAGGTGAACTGGGCTGTTTGCTTCTAAATGAATGGATACACGCCTGGGGGTGTGGGGGGGGGCTTCTTCCTAAGGAGGAGAAAGGGGTACTTGGGGGAAAAGGGAGGCTCCTAGTCCCCAGCTAGAGAAAGGTGGGCCTGGCGCCATCTTATTCCCAAAAGATTCCTTCTAAAGACTCCTGATCTTAAACAGCCAGAGGGCAGAATCTAGATTCTAGGGCTTGGCACCTGCCCTCAGGTCTCTGAGGAAAAGAATCCAACAGATTTGGAGCACAGACCTTTCCCAGCTTGGCCTTACCACTAGAAATGTCATCTCCCAACCTCCAGACAGGTCCTACAGGGGTCAAGCACAGGCCTAATCAGCCCAAGTAGGAGACATCTGGTTAAGGTCAAAGGTAAATATTAAGGTCTGAAACACATCCAGAAATTTCAGACCTGCCACATCGCCAACCCTAAGCCAATGGTTCTCAAAGTTGGATGTGGGGAACCCCTTGGCTCAAATAATAATTAGAAGACATAAAAGACAATAACAACCAGGGCCTCCTCCAAGAAGTGGAACAAATAGCCTCAGGCCCTTCCTCCTTGCCCCAGGTTCTGCCTAGGTATCTACTTAGAAGAAGATAGAACGGATCTTCCTTTGTTTCTTCCAGGTCTCCTATCCTGGAAGGAGATAAACAAGGGTAGGTGGTACCCAGCAGGGGCCATGGGACAACAGCACACAGAGGCTCCCTAGGGGTAGGGAGTCGGGAGTCAGCAGAAACTTCTTAGGAGGGTCCACATACAGCTCAACTGGGTCCCTATCCTTGTTCCCATTTCCCACCTGTGCTGGGACCCCTCCCCCATCCCCTGCCCACCCCACTACAGTACTGATTCCTGCAGCAGGGCTGTAATCCACCCAAGGCCTCAGAGCACACAGACAGCTGAGACATGGATGCTTCAGACAGAAACATGGACAAAAACGAGGACAAGCGGTATCTAACACAGACACTCAGTCCTTTGGGGTTCCAGCAGCTCCTCCCAGAGCCGGAACCCCAAGTAGAGAGAACAAAGGCAAAAACAGTAGCCACAAGTGGTCACCAACAGCACAGAGAGTAGTTACTGCATAGGAACAGAGCCCTAAGAAGAAATGGAGGCTTAAAGAAGTGACCAAAGGGAAAGCTATTATCAAGAGTCAGTGATGGCAGTTCTGGAAAAGGCTCATTGTCCCCACAGACATAGCCCACCATACCTTCTGGCCAGTGTCAGAGCCAAGGCTGCCTGAGCATGCCCAGTCAGGCTTTGGCTCCCAGGGACTGTGGGCTGGGGGAAGCCCTCGATGGGCCATCTCTTCGGTGCAGATCAGTTGCCTCCGGCAGAGCTCCTCATCCGTCTCTTTGTCCACCACAAGCAGCTGAGTCTGCCCCTCCACAGCCTTGATCCTCTGTACCACCTGCAATGGGTGGGTAGCAGGACCTAGTCAGCAGCCAGCACCCTGGGCAGCACATGGATAGGGCACCATTTTCATAGGGCACCACTCCCGGTTAGGCCCAGGCTCACGGACAGCGGGGCAGGGGTTGGCCTGCCAGGGGTGGGTAGCTGGACTGAGAAGCCTTCGGGCTCCACCCCCCACCCCCAGTTTCCAGTAGCTCCCTCCCTCTTCTCCCTGGAGCTAAGGCCCAGGCTGCAAGTACTTCAGGATCCTCTTGTGGCTTTGTACTCAGCTCAGGTAAGAACAAGAAGAAGCTGCCAGGAGCAGCCAGGTGGGAGTCAGAAACTGTTCAGCTGAGGATTTCAGTCTAGTCTACACATGTGTTTACACACTTGTCTGCATATGTGTGCATATGTATGTGCTTTTGTGAGTATGTCTATTTTAAAATCTGCTTTTTGGTCTAGGTGTAGGAGAGAGCACTGGCGCCAATGTGAGCATCTGGGCCTCTTCTCAGAGATGCAGTGTGAATCTAACACCTGGAAAGCTCTAGAATTCCAATTTGCCTCCAGACCTGGACCGGAAACCCATTCGTGCTGGACCTGCAAAGAGATGAGGACCTAGGAATTCTAACTAGGATGCTCCTGTCTATCACATAAGCAGGGTTCAGCTCCAGCAGGTACAGCAGTGGAACAGGTGTGGCCTCTGTGTGCCTGTGAAGTGTGTCGAGCAGGTGGACCTCGAGGGCCACGAGGGATCATCCAGGCTATTAGTATACCCGTTGGACGTCTGAAGGGCAGGAAGCATTAACAACCCGCCCCCCAACACACACACAGGATCTCCAGCATTACCCCACTTAGCACGTGATACCATTACCAATGAGAAAGTCCTACCCAGGCCCATCTTCACCTGGCCCCTTCGTGTCATCCTCTCTCCTCATGACCAACAGAACAGAAGGATCCCAGCACCCTGATGCTCTCTGGCATAGGAACCAAGCCAGTTACGAACATTATCTACATGCCAGTAGAGCGAGAGTCATGGCTTTGCCCCTATCTTTCTGAACAGTGGATGGGGTCTAATGTGGCTCTATCCGAATTAGAGATTAGCCCCACCAGAAATCTGGGATAAACAAGCAGATTCCAGTGATTGCTAGGGGCAGATGACACCGACTCTGACCCTTGCTTTTTAGGCCAACCTTTGGGCTCCACTCCCAAACTCTTCAACATACAAACAAATCCAACAGTCATTGTAGGGAGAAAGCAGGCCCCTGGGAGAGACAGGAGCTCAGCTCTTAGCCCAGCCAAGAACCACTCTGCTTTCTCCAGGCTCCAGGACTGACCACTCAGGTAGGTCGTGGACTTGCTGGTACTAGGGATCCAGAACAGAAACAGTGGAGGGAGGCTGGACGCTAGCCAGGACCCTAGGCGTGTCTACCCCTCACTGGGATATAGACACCCCAGAAGGAACAGCCCTAACATCTCTCCCTCCTCCTGCTGCAGCAGGCAAGAGCTGGACAGTGACCTCTACAGGGCCAGGCAGCCTTTTAGGGTTGGCCCTTTCTGAGGCCAAGGAATATGCTGCCGCTAGAGCTGACTCCACCAGACCCAGACCCAGACACACCGGGCCATCAAAAGTGCAATAGTGTAACTGGGCAGGTAAGCAGGCAGGCAGGCAGGCAGGCACGCGCGCACACACACACACATACACACGCACGCGCACACACACATGCCTGATGTGTCCACACAAACCCTAGACACATATTCCAGCACTGACACAAGTGTGCTTTTATCCACTCCAGGAACACTTGAGTAGTGTGTTCATATGGATAACCCCAGAGAGACCTGCAAGCACACACACACATACACTCACACACTGACAGAAAAGCATCTATACCACAAGGACACAAGGTGCCTTAGCCACCTCCTCCCCCTCCATGGCACACGGAGGCCAAAACTAGCAGAAGCAGCCAGGGCCCTGGCCAGAGCAGCCGCAGTGCGGGCCCCTCCCTACCAGGATGTCCTCCCTCCCCCGCTTGTGCAGGACTGAGCTTCCTCACCAGGAGGCCAACTGGCCAGCCAGCCACGTCCCACACCTCGACACCCAAACAGCAGACCCCTGTGGGACCCTTGCCGGGTCCCACCATGCGGCACACAGAATGGTGGTCGTTCACATCTTGGCCAGAGCTGTGGGGACGCGCCCCCAAGAGGGGAACGGGGGCGGGGCGCAGCGCAGGGACCCACCTGGTGATGCGTCTCGCCTTCTACGTTGACGCCGTTGACCTCAACCAGGCGGTCCCCGGCACGCAGCGCGGCCGCCTCGGCTGGGGAGCCTGGCTCCACGCGCCGGATGAACTGGCCACGGCGGCCCTTCTCGCCATGCAGGTGGAAGCCGTAGCCCTGCTCGCCGCGCACCAGGCGACACAGGCGGGGCCGCAGCGACTCCGGCGCGGCCATAGCACCCGCTGCCCCCTAGCTGGCCGCGACTGGCCACGGCTCACCACCCGCAGGCTGGAGCGCGGAGGCGGCGGAGGCGCGGGAGGGAGAGCAGGCGGCAGTCTCCGCGGCTCCCCGCTCAGCTCGCGTAGCCTCGGGCTCCGGCTTCGGCTCTGGCCCTGGCCCTTGCTCCTGCAGCAGCACCGCCCCCGCGCCCGCCCCTTCCCCGCCCTCTTGGCTGCCCCCGCCTTAGCCCAAGCCCCGCTACCTAGGCCCCTGCCTGGGCACCCAGAAACCCTGGAAGACCTTCGAGTGGGGATTGCACGGTCAGGCAACCCTCAGAGTCCGCGGGACTCCTATCTTTTTCCATTTTGACCACCCTCCGTAGCTCCAGCACCTTTGGCGTCTGTTCCAGAAACCACTTTTTTAGACACCTGCATATGCTACACTTTGAGAGGTTCCTGAAGTGGGGAGCCTCTTAGAGAAATGGTCCAGCCAGAGATGCCAACGGGAAAGTGCAGAGCCCGCTGTGCCCCTACCTGGGGATGCACCCGCCCTCTACCCACTGGGACTGCTCTGCCTGCTCCCTCTTCGTTCTCTGAATTTAGATTCATGAAGTTGTCATGGCCCAACCCGAAGTGCAACAGGCAAAATTAAGAATTGAAAGAGACGTGACAGGAACCTAGGTCTTTGGGGGCCAGTGAGTAGGTGACCCCCTGCCCCTCCCAGGAGTGTTTATTAAACATCCTGCCCCCCATATCCCCTGCTTTTCGGGAACAAGAGTTTATATGGCACAGATGGGAGGGTGTTTGCTGCCTTCCTTTTGACCTGGTGTGAACTGTGTTGATGACTTTGGCCCCTAAGCTCCAGGTGGTGGTCAGCTGTCCCATATTAAGATCCTATAGGCCCATCCCTTGTCCCCAGGTCTATAGTCCCACACACACTCTTACAATTGTACACGTTTTCATATACTCCTACGGGACAACAGTCCCACGGAGAATTACTTATGCATTCCTATACAGTTTTCCCAGAACAACCCTAGAGGAAACAAGCCATTTTACAGATCAGAAAACTGAGGCCTAGAGAAGGCCCTCTGCTGGGGCCCAGTACTGTGAGACTGCACTTTCACCGTGAAGCATCTTCCCAGGCACATAAGACAGCTGAGATTCAGGCTCCCCCATAGGCTGCTTCTCCCTACAGCTCCTCACTTACCTGGTCCCCCTGAGTTAGGGATAGCCAGCGCAGACAGTTCCCCATGTGGATAGGCGATGCAGCCCTAGCCCAGTGTTCTTCTGGGCCTCTCCTCCCTCCACAGCCCTTAGCTGTGGTTCTCCACCCCCACCCAAGCACCAGGGCCCGCCTCCCAGCAGCATCCTAGGCAGCAGCCCCTTGGGTACCCACACCCTAGTGGCTGCCCCTAAAAAGCACTTAAGCTGAAGATGCTCGTTGCTCCCTGCCCCCAGCCCTCACTCAGATCCTAGATGCTGCTGCCACAGGCTCTGGCCTGGCTGGCCTCTTCCATTTATCTCCCTGCCTATCGGGAGTTTGCCTGTTTGTCTGAGGATTGGTGTCTCTGGGCCCAGACTAATGCTGTTGCCCAAGGAGACTGTTAAATAATGTGTATGAACAGTGTGGTCGTTGTATATCCTATCTATGTGGAGTTTAGAAGTTCTCCCACAACAACCAGGGACATCCCAGACCTGCTAACATCAGCTTTGTGGTCACAATAAAGAGCTGGCAAGACGGGAGATCTTCAGGCCAGTAGTTGAGGAAGGTGAGAGACCACTTCCCACCTCAACCTTGGGTCTTCACTGGCTTTCTGCCACCGAGGACTCAGCCCATGAATGAATATGGGAAAAGAACAAAACAAGACCAGAAAAGGGTAGTCACAGAGGGGCCAGGAACCAAGGATGACAGGGTATAGCAGTCACATAGTAGCAAAGGAGTTTTTAGCGCAAGAGAGCTGAAAAGTGCCAAGGAAGGTGACAGCAGCAAAGTGGCATCTTAGATGATCAGTGGGCCTGAGCCACAAAGAAGCCTGGACCGTCAGTGTGAAAGAGCGCGGAGGAAAGAAAGGCAGCCAGAAGCCAGCACTTCTGTGTGTCCAGGACTCTAGAGGCTGAGGCAAGATGGTCCTGAGTTTGTAGCCAGCCTGGATAGCATGTGTCAAAAACAAGAACAAACTATGGGGCTAGAGAGATGGCTCAGCCATGACAAGGACCAGGGTTTGATTCCCAGCACCCATATGACAACTTTTGACCATCTATAATGGGATCCATTGCCTTCCTCTGGTGTACATACAGACATGCAGACAAAGCACCCACATTAATAAAATACAAAAATAAATCCATCCACCCTCCCCCCAAGACAAGGTTTCATTGTGTAGCCCTGGCTGTCCTGGAACTCAATGTGTAGACCAGGTTGGCCTGAAACTTAGAGATCCATCTGCCTCTCCCTCCTGAGTGCTGGGATTAAAGACGTGTACCACCACTGCCTAGCAACAAATACATTTAAAAAAATGAACAAAAACTTGTTCTGAATGCCATTATTTAATAAAAAGGGGGCTTTAGGACTGGAGAAATGTCTCAGCCGTTAGGAGTCTCTGGAGCACTGATTGTTCTTGCAAAGGACCCAGGTTTGACTCCCAGCACCCACATGGAAGCTCAGAACCATTTATAATTCCAGTTTGAGGGAATCCAGCCTAAGCTCCAGGAAGATTCTGTCTAAAAAAAAAAACAAACACAAGGATGAGAATGCAGCTCAGCTGAAGGGTGCTTGCTCAGCATGCAGGAAGACCGAAATTGCATCTCTAGCACTCCATAAGCCTGTCCTGCATGCTTGTACTGTGGACACTTGGAAGGTAAACTCAGGAGGATGAGAAGTTAAAGATCATCTTCAACTACATAGTGACTGACTCTGAGGCCAGCCTGAGCTTCATGAGAATCTATCTTGCCTGGTGCAGTGGCACACACCTTTAATCCCAGCACTTGGGGAAGCAGAGGGATCTTTGTAAGTTGGAGGCCAGCCTGGTCTACAAAAGTAAGTCCAGGAGAGCAAAGGCTACACAGAGAAACCCTGTCTCAAAAAGAGAGAGAGAATCTGTCTCAAGAATGAAACAAAATGGGTTGGAGAGATGGCTCTGTGGTTAAGAGTATTTACTGTTGTTGCAGAGAACCTGGGTTTGCTTCCCAGCACCCACATAACAGCCAACAACTGTCTATAACTCCAACTTTAGGGAGGCTCAATGCCTTCTTCTGGCCTTTGCAGGCAACTTCACTCATGTAAACATACTCCCACACAGACATGAACACATGTGCAGAATTAAAATACACATAGCACACAGATCAAACTAAGCCTATTTAAACAATAAAAAAGAACCAGGTACAGTGGCTAATGCCTCTAATCCTAACACTAGGGAAGCAGAAGCAATTGGATTTCTGTAAATTCCAGGCCTGTCAAGACCACATGGTAAGACCCTGTCTCAAAAAGAAAAGAACACAGCTAGGACCGACCAAGAGTGGCCATCTTCCAAAAGGAAACAGGAATTAGTGGCGTGAATAGTGGAAGAGTAGAAAGTCTGGTGCAGTGTGGATGAGGGTGATACAAGGCTCTCAAAGACTACACCTCCTAGTCAGTCCCTAGTCCTCCCAGAGGCTTTAGGCAGACAGTGGCAAGAAACAGACCAACAAGGCTTAAAGGTGTATCTTCCCAAGAGGTTAGGGCCTCAGAGAATGGGATATGAAGGTAAGTGGCCAGTGAGGGCTGAAGAGTCCAGAGGGCTTTTTCTAGTTATTTTTTCTTTCTTTGTTTTTTCTTTCTTTTTTTGTATTTCAAGACAGGGTTTTGAGACAGCCTTGGCTGTCCTGGACTCACTTTGTAGTCCAGGCTGGCCTGGAACTCAGAGAGATCTTCCTGCCTCTGTTTCCCAGAATGCTGGGATTACAGGCATATGCCACCAGCTATTTTTCTAGTTTTTCAAGGGGTGGGGAGACCTAACCTCTAACCATGAGGCCAGCAACATCCAAGAAGGTCAAGACAGCATCAGAAGCTCCCTACCCTACAATTTACTATCTAAATGGGTCGCCTGTGTGACAGATAGCTAGTATATCCGACCTCTTGGTCCTTCCCTCCTTTGGATCATCTAAGGCAATCCGGGCTACCCTGCACCGCTGGTGGGGCAGAGGGTTTTTCACTAAACATTGAAAAGGCTGGGCGTGGGCGGGGCCTGCGAATCCCTGTCTCAGGGGCGGAGCCAGTATTCTGACGCCAGGTAAAGGCTGAATCTTCCTGGGAAAGCCCTGCTATCTTAATGGACAGTAATGGCCTTGCACTCACCCACTAGGTCTCACTTAGGGCCTTCTCCCTCAGACTACATCACTCGCGCCTCTCTGTGGAGCCTCACATTGGAGCAGGAGGGATCAGGCTAAAGAAAGGAGAAAGAAATCTAGAGAAAAAGAAACAGGACAGGAAGAGAAAGGGTGGAAAGGAGGGACAGGAAACTGACCACCTTCAAGAATTCTTGCTTCAAGAGACTTGCCCCGCCTCCTCCTCCGCTAGGCTCTGGCTCCCTTCCATGGCTGTGGACCGCCAACAGCAGCTACTTAGCGCCACCTGGTGGAAATTAGTGTGATTGCACCATCGTGGGGAGGGATGGGGACCGAAAGGGGGCCAAGCTTCAACAGGCAGATAGGACCATCTCTGACCTCACTTTCCTAGTTTAGACCAGTTCCAGTTCTGCGGGCTTATGATTTGGTTGAAACCCAGGAGCTGGTTACACAACCCAAGCATAGGAATGTGAGCCTTAGAGAACAATAGATGGAGAAGGCCTCTAATAGACCTCAGCCCTTCACCCTGGCCCTGGCCCCTCTCTCTAGAATGGGACAGCTCTAAGCAACCAAACCAAATGCCCCAGCCCTTGTGACTAAACATTTGCCAACTACTTGGTGTTTAGCACCAGAACTGGCTAGCGCTGGGTAAACATTGCTCATACCCAAGGAGACAGAGGTTGTGTACCTTGGCCTGAGCAAGAGAGGCCCAGAGCTGGAGAAGGCCCCAAGGGATCACTTAAAGAAGCCTGAAGCCCTGAGGATGACAAGGTCAGGACACTGACGTTTTGAAAGGTTAAGTCTGAGTCCTGCACGGTGTCACGTGCCTGTAATCCCAACCCACAGGGAGGCAGAGGCAGGTGGATCTTCGTGAGTTCAAGGCCAACCTGGTCTACAAAGTGAGCCCAGAACAGCCAAGGCTGTTTTGAGAAACCCTGTCTTGAAAAGCAAAAACAAACAAAAAGGTTTAATTTGCTGAGAATCACAGTCAAAAATAAGGAAGACGGAGCTGGACTCAGTGGCCTGTGCCTTTAATCCCAGCACTTGGGAGGCAAAGGCAGGAAGATCTCTGAATATGAGGCCAGCCTGTTTTCCATAGTGCATTCCATGACAGCTAGGGCTTCACAGAGAATCCCTGTCTTGAAAAACAAAACAAGACAAAAAACAAAAAAACAAAAAAAGGTTAATCACTCAGGAGGACAAGGCAGGCAGATCTCTGTGAGTTTAAGGCCAGCCTGGTCTACAGATTAAATTCCAGGACAGCCAGGAAAACCCTAACTGAAAAAGCAAAAACAAAAATAATAAAAAAAGAAACAAAGAACTGGGGACTCACGTAGAGAAAAAAGAGGTCCAACTCCTGCAAGCTGTCCTCTGACAGCTATACACCTGCCTTGGAAAGTGTACACCCACAAACTCAAATAAAAGCACAGACAAAATAAATCTAAACAAAATTTTAATAAACTGGTGATATATCTCAGTGGGTAACGGCACTTTCTGCTAAGTCTGATGCTCTAAATTTGTTCCCTGAGACCCATGAACAGAACCAGTTCTAGCATGTTGTCCAGAGGTATGTGCATTCACACAAGAAAGAAACACAGAGAATAAAATTTTTTTTAAAAATGCAATTTTAAAAATTAGGCCAAAACCATGGCTCAGCAATTAAGCGTGCTTGCTGCTCTTTCAGAGGGCCTGAGTTCAGTCCCCATGCCAGGTGGCTCACATCACCTGTCTCTCAAGCTCCAGGAGACCCAGTGCTCTCTTCCAGCACCCGTGAGCACTGCATATATGTGCTATGTATGCATACATGCAGGCGAAACACGCACACACATTTTTTTCTTTTCTTTTCAGAGCTGAGGACCGAACCCAGGGCCTTGTGCTTGCTAGGCCAGCACTCTACCACTGAACTAAATCCCCAACCCCATCATGCACATTTTTTGTGTTTTGTTTTTCCAGACAGGGTTTCTCTGTGCAGCTTTGTAGACCAGGCTGGGCTTGGACTCTGCCTCTGCCTCCCTGAGTGCTGGGATTAAAGGCGTGCACTGCCATGCCCCGAATTTTTTTAATCTTTTAAACGAGGGAGCACTGACACACAGGAGCTTTGGGGAGGACATACCCGGAGGGTCAGAGGGAGTGGCCAGGGTGGAGCAGCGGCAGTCTACCTGCTCAGACCCTTTGCTAGTGGATCTAGAAGATCCACGTTTACAGCAGATGAGGAGGCCTGAGGTCACAAGTGTAATCCCAGCGCTCAGATCTGAGAAAAGACTGAAGACGTCTGAAGAGGCAGCAGAGGGTGAAGGGTCCCAGCTGTGTGAAGCTTGAGGAACCCAAAGCGGTTTGTGTATGTGTGTTTTGCTCTAAGCTAGTGGGGAAATTAATATGTAACTCATGCGGGTCTCAAACTCGGAGCAATCATCCTGCCTTGGTCTCTCAAGTACTAGAATCACAGGCTTGTGCCACAACAGCCTGGCTGCTCATGTGAGACCAGAGCCAATGACTGAGAATGCAGAAGAGGAGGAAGAGGAAGAGTGAGGGGTGAGAGCTTCAGAGTTTTCTTCCTGGAGGGGAAGCACAGCTATAAAGGAAGCTGGCGCTTTTTCTGCTTACAGATACAGAGGGGAGGGAAGGAATTCCAGGAAATCCAGGCTTAAAACCAATGCCGGGAAGTGGGCTAAAGTCCTGGTGTGCTGCCTGGGCTAGAGGCAGAGCTCACAGTGGGTCTCTTCAATCTGGACCGGGGGCAGAGTGAAACCGCTCACTCGTTTCTCCCTCCTGCATGTATGCTTCCGTGGACAGGCAGGACCCAGAGGTGTCTTGCTCTGGTGAGGGTAGGAGTCTGTTGGGTGGACCCAGAACTAATGCATACACTTGTGAACAGGAAAGGGAACACTATGGAGGAAGCAACCCAGGGCTCCGGAAGGAAAGTATCTCAGCCTTCCTTCCCCGACTGTGCCCCTAAGGACAGATTGATGAGCTGGCCTGGTCAGGGAGGGGGTCCTTGACATTTGCCAGGGCGTAGGCGCTCGGCTATGTGCGCCCTGAAGCTAGACAGCTAGACGCAAAGTACACAACAGAGGAAAAGGGTCACAGGCGGGGGCCCAGGAATCGGGCTGGTTTTATTGACAGACCACGAGGCCTGGCTGGAGATACAAGCTGTGCTTCCGCCTAGGTCAGGCGCTGGGGCGCCATAGCTTCTTGGGACGGTCCTCCAGCCTGACAGGGTCGGCAATGACGATTTCCTGTAGGAACCATGGCTGGGTGCGAAGGGCTTCTCTGAAGAAGGCTCTAGAAAGAACAGAGCAGAGCAGGATTCTGGAGACAGGGACAAGGTTCTCCATTCTGTCATCAGGGTGATATGGAAGGGACTCGGGGAAAATCCCCTAACTTACTGGGAGACAAGATGGGTAGGGAGAGGAGAAGCGTGCCACACCTGTAAAATCAGCACCCAGGAGGAAGGGGGAGAATACTGTCGGGGAGTGGGGAGTGGGGGTGGGGTGGTACGGCTCAGTAGGCAGAGCGCTTGCCCGTATAAAGTCCTAGGTTTAATTCCTAGTACCACAGACACCGGGCACGGTGGTGCACACCTGTAATCCTACCACTTGGTAGGTGGGAGACGGATCAGGCGGAGTTCAGCCTGAGCTACAAAGACAAACAGACAGACAGCAGTACCCAGGGGCTGGTGGTCTTAAGTGGCCTGACACCCTGGACACTCCCTTGCCGGCTGCCACCCATCTCCTTTCCCTCCGGAGCACTTACCTACGGGACTCCTCTGAGATCCGGGAACGGAGGCTTAGTGACTGCTCGGGTTGGCGGGTTCGCTCCAGGTCCCGGGGACTCCGGGGGGCATGGACAGGAAGCCCTGCCGGTGAGCTCCCGCGTGGCACCTCCCACAGCTCCTGCCCCGGCGAAGGGAGCAGGAGAGTGTTACCGGAGGCCGGTCCTGGGACCAGAGTGTCGCCGGAGAGCGCTCCGGCGGCCCCGCCCAGGGCCCGGCGCCACAGGTAGGGCGAGCGGCGCAGCCCCATGAGCAGACCGGAGGCTCGGCCCACGGTGTGATAGCGGGGACTCGCCACGTGCTTGTACCAGGCTCCCGCGGGCAGCGGCAGCGAGAGCAGAAGCAGCAGCAGCGGCAGCAGCAGCCGGTTCACAGGAGCCCGGGGCCAGGGGCCCCTCGCTTCTCTGCTCGGCGCCAGTGCGCTCACGTCGAAGGCCCCCTTGGCGGGCTAAACCAAGAACAGGGTTTGTGTCTGCAATGGAATTAGGTCGTCGGAGCTCAGGAGGATGGAGGAGACTAGTCAGTTGGTGTGAGTACAGCCTCTCAATGGCCCCGCCCCAGCTCGCCCCCGCGGCACCTGCCGCGATCACCCAAGGGAGAGGAGGATGGAGAGAGGGAAGAAAAGGGAACCCAGGCAGCTAAAAGCCTCCCACTGAGTAGATCGCAAGCTGGACTGCTCTTGAGGATCTAGTGGGCAGGTCCTTGCTTACCCTTCCCTCACCCCCAGGAAGGGAACTATCATGGAAGAAGGACTTGATACCATGGCCCCAGAACACAAGGATGGGCCAGTGGTAGGCAGTGGTAGGCAGGAGTTGCAACAGGCGGAGGGGGAGCACTCACAGAGGAGAGAGCAGACTTTTGGTTGGGAGCCTCGGGCTGCGGCTGTCCTTCTTCCTGTCTAGTACAGCCCTTAAGTTTCCATAAAACCCATTTTCCACCACAGGTGGATAAATGTTTGGAGACCTTGAGTTTGGAGCACATTCTTATGATTCAAGTTCCGTACCCGAGTTCCAAGGCAGCCTGAGCCATGAGACTTTAGCTCTAGGAAGAGGAAGGAAATAAAGGAGGGAAAGGAAGACGGAAGGCAGGTAGGCAGGACAGTTTGGCCATGTGAAGCCATTCCCGTGGCTTCCCAATGCCTAGTGTTAAGAGACAGCGCCTCAGTAAGCTTGAGCGGGCCCCAGCTAAGCTCAGAGCCTCCTCTGTGAAGATGCTTCTCCACAAGACCTCTTCCCTAGCCAAACTCAATTAGGGGGAGGTCACCCACAGCTGGTGCTCTAACCCAAAGAACCATCTCTCCAGGCTCCTCATCTTTTTAAAATTTATTTAATTTTAATTTTGTTTTTCAAGACAGGGTTTCTCTTTTTCAGTTGTCCTTCTTCCTGTCTATGACAAAACTCATTCTCCACTACAGGTGGATAAATGTTTGGAAACCTTGAGTTTGGAGCACATTATCATCTCAGCATGGATCCTGAGTCCGCTGTCCTGGAACTCACTCTGTAGACCAGACTGGCCTTAAACCTAGAGATTTGCCTGCCTCTGCCTCCAGAGTGGTGAAATTAAAGGCATGTATCACCACTGCCTGGTAATGCTTGGCTTTTTTGTGTTTGTTTGTTTTCCTGAGACAAGGTCTCACTATGTAGCCCTAGCTGTCCTAGAACTCACTTTATAGACCAGCCTGGCCTCAAACTCAGAGAGATAAGCTTTTTTCTTTAATACAGTACTTGTTAATGGTTAATTTTTAATCTACATGTGTCGGTGTTCTACCTGCATGTATGCCTGTATAAGATTGTCAGATTTACTGAGATAGGAGCTACAGACAGTTGTGAGCCGCCAGGAGGGTACTGGGAATTGAACCAGGGTCCTCTGCAAGAGCAGCTATTGTTCTTAACCTCTGAGCCATCTTTCCAGCCCTGACCAGCTTTTTTTTTTTTAATATTTATTTTTTGAGTCTGGAGAGCTGGCTCATCAGTTAATAAAAAGGCTGCTCTTCACTTTTCAAGAGGATCTGAGATTGATTCCCAGCACCCACATTAAGTAGCACAGAGCTGTCTATAACTCCAGCTCCAGAGGCCTGACCCTTCTGACCTCCAGTGGGCACCTGAACTCACGTCCCTATAGCCATATGTACACACACACACCTACATATAATTTAAAATAATAAAATTTAAATTTTGTTATTTCTTTATTTTCAGGCAGGTGTGACAGCCCTGGCTGTCCTGGACTCACTTTTGTAGACCAGGCTGTCCTCAAACTCACAGTGGTCTGCCTGCTTCTGCCTAGCAAGCGCTGGGATTAAAGGCATGTGCCACCTTACATGGCTGCCTCTCTATTTTTATGTGTTTAAAAAATTGCCTGTGTGTTTTAGAGAGTAGGTGCCACCGGCGCTGGGCACCCCTGGAGGGAGATGGGCACGGTCACTAGAAGCAGATCATGCCTCTTCAGAAAGAGCGCCCATTAAAAACACAGCTGTTGTCTAAGCACGGTGGTGTGGACCCTTAATCCCAGCACTCAGGAGGCTGAAGCAGAAGGGTTGCCATGATTGAAGCCATTCTGAGCTTTTAACCACAAGCCATCTCTCCAAGCCCCCAGGCTTTGGTTTCTTGAGAGGTTCTCATGTAGCCCAGGGTCATCTGGAATGTGCTAATGTGTCACACCCACCTCGGCAGCAAGGAAGACGCCACAACAGGATTCTTCTGAAGCACGCTTTATTGGGGATACATCATGCTATTCAGCTGTGCAGCTAGCGGCTAAAGGCGGAAGACCCCGAGCTCCGGACTGACGCTGCTTAAATAGGACTTAAGACAGCGCGTACTTCCATCATTGGTCCGTATCTCAAACCCTCATTAGCATAACCCCTGGCGGGCTATGCACATGTGCACACGAGTTGTTTACCACTGTCTTGTCCACGAAGAACCCGGAAACCGGTGCCATCTTGTAATGGAGACTGCCGGCTCCTGACACTAAAGCAGCTAAGAATGACGTTGAACTCATGATCCTTGTGTTTCAACCTCCAGTGATAGGATTACAAATACACACTAACATTCTCGGCTTGAAATACTCATTTCAATCTTCAAATAAAAGGAGTAGGGTAGAGGCCAGAGAGATGGGTCAGCAGCTAAGAGAATCGGCTGCTCTTCCAGAGGACTTAGGTTTGATTCTCAGCACCTATATGGTGCCTCACAACAGTTTTTAACTCTAGTTCCTGTTCTGGCCTCTTTGAGCACCAGTCATGAACATAGAACAGAGACATACGTACAGGCAAAACACCCATATATATGAAAAAATAAAGAATCTAAAAATTGAGTTTAAAAAGGGAGAGAGGACAGCAGGGGTTCTAGCAGATTCCCTCCTCACCTGGAGAACCTGGCTCTGGATGGGTGGGTTCATATCTACCCCAGACTCTTCATCAGATACAGGCAGAGAGTCAGTATGCACTACAATCTCCCCTCTCAGTCTCCTCCCTTAACATGGGGGAATGTTGATAGTGACGCCTATCTTGTTACATTAACACAAAATGCCAGCTGTGGCTGTATATGCCATCCAAGCACTTGAGAGGCTGGAAGATGGTGAGTGCCAAGCCTGCCTGGGTTACACAGGAGAACCTGGTTTATATTCAAGACTAGCCAGGTCTACGTGGCAAACAAACAAACAAACACGAAAAATACACACATGTCTGGAAGGTGTCTGTCTTGGCACCATATCTGACACACAGTAGGCACTCAGTGCTTGTAGAGGAGAAACAGCCCAGGGCCTGTCAGGCAGAACACTTCCGTGGGGTGGGCAGAGGATATAGAGGGAGCGGGCTGTTCTGCATGAGGACCTGTGGGGCCAGGAAGACGTCAATGAAAGCCGCCCCCATCAACCGCCTGTTCCTATGGGAGCCCTAGTCTTGGAGAGAGCAGCCTGGAGAGCGCAGCGGGTGGGCGGCTCAGCACGACGCGGGCACTGCCAGGGCACTGCGGTCCCCAGGTGCTCACTCCAAATCAGGGACCTCAGGGAATAGCAATGGAACAGAGAAAGTGCGAGGTGACCCCTGAAGGAAGCATGGGAAGTGCAGATCCATATGAACCTTTCAAGTGTGTGATCCATCCTGGTACTGGCACTAGAAAAGCTTGGTGGGGCAGGTCTGTAAACCCAAATAAAGGCAGGCTGTAGAAGGGGGATGGGCAACTTAGGAAGACCTTTCCTAAAATTAAAAATGTAAAAAGGGGTAGGGTGCTGGAGAGATGGCTCAAAGTTAACAGCATTTGCTGATCTTGCAGAGGATCCAGGTTGGTTCCAACAATGGTAGCTCAAACCATTTGTAACTCTACTTCTAGGGAATCCAGTACCCTGTTCTAGCTCCATGACGCACCGGGTATATATGCAAATATGCACCAGGTACATGTACATATACAAAGTCCAACACACATACAGAAAAATAATATAAATAAAACCTCCAAAACAGTTTTCATTATCTTTAAAATTTTTTAATTTATTTTACATTCCGAACAAAGTTTCCCTTCCCTCCTCTTCTCCCAGTCCCTCCCACTTTAAAACAGTTTTTAAGCCATACACCTTTGATCTAGCACTTGGGAGGCAGATGCAGGTGGATCTCTGTGAATTTGAGGCCAGCTTGGTCTACAGGGTTCCAGGACAGCCAGGACTACACAGGGAAAACTCTGCCTCAAAAAAACCTTTTTCTGTGATAGAGCACTTCCTTTGCATGTGTGTGTGTCCCTAGGCTCAGTTACAAGGAAGGAAGGGAGGAGGGAGGGAGGGAACAGAGGGAAGGGAGAGAGGATGGATCCAGAGAGATAACTATTGACTTGAGTTCCATTCCTGAGACCCACAAGGTGGAATGAGGGAACCAACTTCTTCAAGCTGTCCTCTGACTTCTACAATTGTGTCCTGGCACACATGAAAGCATGCACCCACCCACAGAAATAAACAGATATAAAATGGTTTTAAAAGAAATAAAATTGAAACAGGGCATGGGTAAATTACAAGAGTGGAATGTTACACAAAAAGTACAATTTATGTGACTGACTTCATATGCTGGTGCTTCTTGGATCTTAAATACCAGCAACCTCAGTGCTGTTGATGGCCTTGGTCCAAGGGAGTGAAAAGATCAGATCAGTGCGCAGGGAAAGGCCATGGGCCCAGTGGGAGGAGGTACACAGAAGCTGATAGAAGCAATCCAAGGTGGGGTTAAGGGAGCGTAGAATTGTCCTAAAGATCGGGACACAGGGGAGGTCATGTGTCCTGCTCCCTCTTGCTGCCCAGGACCCAGCAACAAAGGATTCCGCCTCTCACCAGAGGCTTAGAAACAAAATGCAAAATGCCATTTGATAAGAAAGCAAGGGGCTGACACTGCTTCCATCTCTTTCAGATAGTACTGATTTTAGTATTTTCAAACTGTAAGTCTAGGTGCAAGTATTTAATATCACACACATACACACCATATGCACACGGACCACAGTATGCATGTGGACACCAGAAGACAATTTGCAAGGATCAGAAGACAATTTGCAAGGATCAGCTCTCTCTTTCAAATTTGTGGGTCCTGGTGATTGAACTCAGGTCATGAGAGTTACAATATCAGGCACTGTGTGGCAAGTATTTTGACTCTCTGAGCCATCTCCTTGCCTTGCCATCTTTTTTCTTTCTTTCTCACTCTCTCTCTCTCTTTTTGCCTCAGCCTCCTGATGCTGGAAATATAGGTGTACACCACCATGCCTAGACAACTGCTATATTTTTTAAAAATATTTATATTTTATTTATAGTGTTCTGCCTGCATGTGTGCACACACACCAGAAGAGGGCACCAGATCTCACTATAGATGGGTTATAAGCCACCTTGTGGTTGCTGGGAATTGAACTCAGGAACTTTGGAAGAAGAGCTACTGCTCTTAACCACTGAGCCATCTCTCAAGCCTCAACTGCTATATTTTCAATGGTGCTCTTTCGGAAGAGACATAACATACTTCTACTGACTTGACTGTGCCCACCTCACCATCCTTTTTTTTTTTTAAGCTAGGGTCTCACAGGCCTGGAATTCCTTATATAGACCAGGCTAGAGATCCACCTGCCTCTGCTTCCCGAGTACTGGGATTAAAGGCCCGAGACAGCACACCCAGTGTGATCTTGAAGTTCTGCTCCTCCTGCCTCCATCTTCCAAGTTCTAAGATTGTAGGTGTATATGAAGTTCTAGGGATTGAATCCAGGGCTTCAGGCGTGCTAGGCAATTGTTTTTTTTCCAATTAAACCACATTCCCAGCCTGCAAGCCACTAAATGCTGTTGTTGGTATTTTTGGGGAGGAGGGGGTGTTAAAATGTAAAAATAAAACTATCATTTATTTACTTGGGGGGTGGGGTGGAACACAGCACTTATCTGGAGGTCAGAGGGCAACATGCAGTTTATTTTCCCCTTTCACAATGTGGGCCCTGGGGATCAAACTCAGGTCATCAGGCTGCACAACAATCACCTTATTCTACTGAGCCACCTAGCTATCATGCAGTTTTTAGAGTTTAAAATTTTTATTTATTGTATGTGTATGGATATTTTGTCTGCATGTATGTCTGTGCACCATGTGCATGCCTATTGCCCCAGAAGGCCAGAAGTGGGAGGGCATCAAATCCCCTGGAGCTGGAGTTACACAGAGTTGTGAGCTAGCCGCCTGAGTGCTGGAACTAAACTCAGGGGCCTTGGAAGAGCAGCAAGTGTTCCTAGCCGCTGAGTCATCTCCCCGGTCCTCAAGCACTATCCTGTTCACATTCCCTTTCTTCCAGAAAGCTACAATATTTTTCTCTTTTGTATGCCCTAATTTCGATGTTTTTTTCCTATATATTCCAATAACTAATGAAGGAATTGCAGTAGTTTCCCCAGTTTCCCCAGCTGGAGGGACCCGTTACAGCCCCACTCAAGAGCCTCTGGGGCTCTCCTTGGAGAGCTGGTAGCTGCCGGCTCTGGCCTGGCCTGGCCCTCCACTCTCGCGGAAAGCCTCTACAGTGCCTATGGCTTCAAATCAGGTTAGAATCCTGTTTTCTGGACTCTGGGTCTTCCAAGATGTGTTTCCTATTTTGGGAGAAGCAAGTCTTACAGGATCTGAGGAGATTCTAGCTTCCAGTGTTCTAGGTTCATAAATCTACTATCATTCTAATTTTTTTTTCTTGGTTGTTCTGGGGTTTGAACCCAGTGTCTTTGGCATGGTAGGCAGGCATTCTACTACAGGGTACACCCCAAAATCTGTTATTTTGATTCCTTAAATTTTGTGATTTTTAAAATTCATTTTGTGTTCACACAGGTGCATATATTGCGTGCATGCCATCATGTGCAAATGGAAGCCAGAAGACAACCTGAAGGAGTCGGTTCTTTTCCGCCATCATACAGGTCTCAGTTTGTTAGGCCTGGTGACAGGTACCTTTATCTACTGAGCTATCTCGTATGCCTCTTTTCTGATTCTAGACCCCTCCTTCTGAAATATTTCATTCATTTTCACTTTATGCGGTAAGTGTTTTGCTTGCATGTATGTGCATGCCTGGTACCCACAGGGGACAGAAGGTAAATCCCCTGGAACTGGAGTTATGATTATGAGCTGCCATGTGGGTGCTGGGAAGCCAACCCAGGAAGTGCTTTTTACTTACTGAACCATCATCTCTCCTGCTCTGCATTTACTTGTTTATATATGTCAGGTGCTTATGGTTAGAGGGCAACTCGGTTCTCTCTGGTATATGATAACTCTGCTGGGACTTTACAAGATTTTCAACAACATTCTTGTCTTTTTTTAAACAAAGATTTATTGTATTTCATGCCTGTGAGTGTTTGCTTGTATATATGTAAGTTCAGCACCTTGCCTGGCGCCTGCAGAGATCAGATGTCGAATCCACTGGATGACTGTGAGCCACCATGTGGGTGCTGAGGAGAGCCTCAGCGTTGGTTCTTCCCTTCCACCTTGTTTGAGACAGGCTCTCCTTGTTAGTCAATGTTCTGTGTGCCAGGCTAGTTGGCCGTCATGATGTGTATGTATACTGTGTATATGTGTTAGTATGGGCACGTTTGTGGAGGCCAGAGGACAACTTTCAGGAGTTGGTTCTTCTCTTCCATTATGGGTTTGATGCCATGTAGGGACACATGAATGGGTTCTTTTGTCTACCAATTAAAGAAATAAAAGACAGAAAAGAGGGCCAGGCACACATCTTTAATCCCAGATGATAGGAGCGGGCAGATTTCTGTGACTTTTAGGGTACTACATAGGGAGTTCCAGGACAGCTGGAGCCACACAGAAAGACTCTGTCTCAAGATAGATAGATAGATAGACAGACAGACAGACAGACATGGGGGTAGGGAAGGACTGTATAGTTGGCTCAGTAGTTAAGAGGATCTGTTGCTTTTGTAGAGGACACGGGTTCAATTCCCAGTACCCACGTTTTGGTTCACAATCCATACCCTCTGACATCAGCTTCTGACCGCTACAAGGATCAGGCATGGGCTCTGTGCACTTACATAACTGTACATAAACATTTACAGACATAAAATAAATTTTTTAAAAATCTTTTTTAAAAAAGGGAAAAAAAAGTGTTACTGGAAATCTTGTGAAGTCCCATCATATGACATTGGAAAAATCAGGGACCCCACTTGATGTTTTTAGTCTCATTAATAAAATAATTAGAGAATGGACACTGAAGGAAACTGAAGGAATGGAAACAAAGAATAGACTCAACTAAAACTTGAAGACAGTTTACTCATGATTAAAAGGAAAACCTTAGGGCAGGTGAACTGTAAATCTCACAGATGTTCAGAGGAAGAGAATGGAGGTCATACACGGGTGAGCCATAGGGAAGGGAGGGGTAGGGAGTACATAAGAACAGTATCAAGGAAGCCCAAAGTGTTAGTTATGGAGTATAGGCAGATCCAAAAGAAGAAGAAGAGAAGATAGTTAAACCTGTTAGTATAATGTTCTTTTGGAATGTATACACATTACCCTTGTTCATTCAAATGCTGATTTCTATCCACAACTCTCTGGTTTCAATCTGGATATTGCATTGTGATAGTTATTCTACGCATCACCTGTCTCAGCTTTGTGTAAACATGCCAGAATAAAGCAACTAACCACAATGTTGAGCAAGGGAAAGGAGGCAGGAAGAGAGGGAGGAGCCAGAGGACAGGAGGGTGGGAGGAGAGGAGGGAGAAGGGCAGAGAAGAGCTGGGAGAACAGAGGCAGGAAGAAAGATCTTGTAAGGATGTGGAGAGATGGACTGGACCTCATATATCACTAAAAGCAAGTAAACGTGGGAAATCTAAATGTTAGGAAACTATGAGGGCTTGGAGGTTTAGGAGGGAGTAATTATTGCCCAGCATTGTGTTCTAGGTTAACTAAATAAACCCAGTCTCTGTGTTGTGATTTGGGTATACAGCTGTTTAGGATTAACAGCAGCTTTAATAAAAGATAAACCAATAGTAAATATTAATCGCCACCTACAACACAAACCCTATGGTGGCTCTTAGGAACTACACCAGGGTAGGAATTCTGGAAAGAAAAAGTATATGAAAGTGAAACTGTGTCCAAGGCCAGCCTGGTCTCAAAAGAAACCCTGTTGAGACAGAGAGACAGAGAATCTGCTGACCAACTTTTTTTTAAGATTTATTATTTATATAGTACTTTATATATGCCTACATGCCAGAAGGCGGCACCAGATCTCATTATAAATGGTCATAAAACCATCTCGTTGCTGGGAACTGAACTCAGGACCTTTGGAAGAACAGCCAGTGCTCTTAACCTTTGAGCCATCTCTCCAGTCCTAGATTCTATTCTTTACAGTTGGTTCTTCAGCCTTGTCCTACAAATGCTTTTACCTGCAGAGCCATCACACCAGCCCCATACTCAGCATTTTATATGGATTCTAGGGATCGGAATTGAACTTGGGTCCTCATATTTGCAGTGCCTTGGTCAAATGTTCCATTGCTGTGAAGGGTGAACTATAGCAACCCTTACAAAACACTGTTTAACTGGGGCTGGCTTACATTTCAGAGGCTTAGTCCACTGCCATCATGGCAGCACACAGCAGGGACCTTATGAACTGGTCAAGTTTCTAGCCTCTCCAAGAGCTTCCTGCTTGGCTGTTTCATGGTTGTTGCTTTCTACAGCATTCTAGTCTCTTATCATTCTAGTCTCATATCATGCCCCTATTTTAACAGCGCTAGTCTCACTATGCAGCTGTGGCTGGTCTGAAACTCCATGGAGACCAGGCTGAACAGACTCACATCGGATATCCAATGGGATTCTTCCCGCTTCCTTTGGTTCCTTTGGTTCAGTCTGTTTCTTATCGTTCTGTTTTTTGAGACATGGCCCTGCCTGTCCCAGAGCTTACGAGGTAAAACAAGTTGAACTTACAGAGCTCTGCCTGAGTTTGCTCCCAGGTACTGAGATTAAAGTCATATGCTACGATGCCTGGCTCATTTGTCTCTTGTTTATTTGTTTGCGACACAGCGTTTCTCTGTGTAGCCCTGGCTGTCCTGGAACTCACTCTGTAGACCAGGCTGGCCTCAAACTCAGAGATCTGCCTGCCTCCACCACCTGGTATTCATTTGTCTTTTATTCTACAGGCTTTTCTTATGACTCTGTGAGGCTAAGTGTTTGCAGGGATCTCCCGTCTTCCCTGGCACACAGCTGACTGTATGACTATCTATGCCCCTGTATGCTGAGCTTCTGCTGTCAGAGTGCCACAGGTACTCATCTGTTGTTTCTTTGTGCTTTTTGTTTGCTTGTTTGTTTCAGCCAGCTCTACTCAAAGTAGGCAAGAAAAGACCCCTGTAGAGAAGCCTTTCACTAAGTCTCAAATGGCAGCACCAGAGGAGGCAGCAAAGGAGAGCTTTCCAGTGACTCATCAATTGAGCTGGAGCAGGCAGCCTGCTTGCACAGCTGGAAAGAATGTTTGCCCCAGTCACAGCCTTGTGTCTTCAGTCACAGTAGTCCCTCTGCTGGGCCAGCATGGCAAATTCTCCCTTACTCTGGCCTAAGAATGACTACAGGGTCATCTAGAGTTCAAGGTTGGTCATTTAAAAAAAAAAAAAAAAAAAACAAAGTGTAAAGTGTTTCAAACAGCTCTGCTTGAAGCTGAGTCTTTAGGAAGAGGGATAATTCATTCCATTGTTTTCTTAAGATGTCTAAGAAGTGTTCAAACTGGCATGGTGCCAGATAGGTAGTCTGGCTGGAAGTCTGACTACCAGTCCTTTTGTGAAAAGCATCAGAGCAGCAAGGGAGAGCCCCAAACTGCCAGTTAGAGAGTCACACTCCCCATCCCTCAGTCTTCACTTATTTGCAGAAACAGGAACAACAAAGTACTTTAGAATCTGAAGAGCTTGCCATTAACATTGAATTGTCATTTTTAACAGAATTTTTTCATTTTTTAATGTATTTTATATGAATATGTGTTTTGCCTTCATGTGTGTTTGTGTACCACCTGGTGCCTGGTGCCCTCAGAGACCAGGAGACCACAAGACTAGGGGGAAAAAAAAAGTATCAAATCCCCTGGAACTGAAGTTACAGATGTTGTAAGCCTTCATGTAGGGCTGGGAATTGAACCTAGGATTTTGGCAAGGAAGGCTGGTGCTTTTAACTGCTGAGTCATCTCTCCAGCCCCCTCCTTTAACAGATTTTTTTTTTTTTTGAGATAGTCTCACTATGCAGCTGTGGCTGGCCTGAAATTCTATGTAGACCAGGCTGAACGGATATGCATGTTTCTTGCCTGTGAGTACTAGGATTAAAGGGGTGTGTATGTGTGACCACACCTGGTCATTTTAACAGTACTTAAACATCTGCCCAGTTGCCTAGGGAGAGGTAAATCCCCCTCATCTGTCTGAAGATAGAAAATGTAGCCCAGTCCACTTTACTTTGGTATGGAGACCCCAGTTTTGGGCTTCAGTGGGTCAACCTAGCTCACAAGCACATAAGTACCAGAACTGGGGTTTTAAGCCAGTTTCTCACTGATTCTAGATATAGGCACTCGCATGGGCATGTACGCACGTGGACACACACATTTCCCATCTCACATACAATATACTGCCTCTTTCCAGAAGGGTTCAGATTTGGGCTTATCTCAGTTCATCAGAAAGATAGAGAGACCTCCCAACAGCTACAGAGGCTTGAAGCCTCAGGTTCACCACTATCCACTCAAGGCTCTTTAGGTGCTTCCCCTTCTAGATACAATGCCTAGGCAGAAGTGTCTGTCCTACAACCAAGAGAACACAAGGTCCTTTTTCTAGCAGGACTGGGTGAGAATGTCTGGATGCCCTCTTTCCTGATAAGAATTTGCAGCTTGAGCCGGGCAGTGGTGGTGCAAGTCTTTAATTCCAGCACTTGGAAGGCAGAGGTAGGCGGGTCTCTGTGAGTTCGAGGCCAGCATAAACTACAAAGTGATGCCAGGACAGCTAAGGCTATACAGAGAAACCCTGTCTCAAAAAAAAAAAAAAAAAACACCCCCATACACAAGACTTTGCAGCTTTTTACAAGGTGTCAAAGGCTTATGATCCAAACACAAGAGCAGTGCAGGGCTATAGAAAGGTAGGTTGCATCATTACTAGCTTAATTACTTACAAATGATTTTGTGCTGGGAATGGGACCCAGAGTCTCACGCGTGGCAGGCAAGTCTCTGCTACTGAGCTATATTCCCCAGGACATCCAGTTAAATTTGCATTTCAGATACGAATATAGTACGTCCAAGTATGGCCCGTTAGTGTTTGTGTTATACTTAGCTTGACCCTGTTCGCGGTTTGTCGGAAACACTGGATGTCCTGTTCTTCCTCCGTCTTCTCTAGAACTAGGGCCGGGGAAGGCGAAAAGACCCCCACGTTTTGTACGATCGGGAAGATTTTTGAGCAGGAGTTACAGGCTAGAACGCCGGGAACAAATCGCGGCTTTATACCGCAGCAGGCCCGGGCGGAAGTCGCAGTGCGCACTTCCGCCAGGCGGGGCGGTTGCCTAGAGGGGAGTGACGTCGACGGAAGGGGCGGGCCCGCCGGGAGCCAGGCCGCGCCGTACCGCGCCGGCCGGGAGGGGGCCGGAGCCCGGCCATGGCGGCGGCGGCGGCAGGCGCCGAGGGGCGGCGCGCGGCTCTGGAGGCGGTGGCAGCGCCGGAGCGGGGCGGCGGGAGCTGCGTGCTGTGCTGCGGTGACCTGGAGGCTACGGCCCTGGGCCGTTGCGACCACCCGGTGTGCTACCGGTGCTCCACCAAGATGCGGGTCCTGTGCGAGCAGCGCTACTGCGCCGTGTGCCGCGAGGAGCTGCGCCAGGTGCGCCGGCGGGGCGCGCGACGGGGCGCGGGGAGGGGCGGGCTCCTGATGGCTTTGCCTGCTTGGTGTCCGGCCGCGGCCTGCCCGCGTCCGCTCCCGCCCGAGGCCCCGGTGTTCTCTCGGGACAGCATGCGGTCACCGGGGCCTCCTGAGGCTGGGAGAAGCCAGAGGCGACTGGGCCGGGGAAGAAGGAGTGATGCCTGTACGAACTCGAAGCCAGGAGGCTTTCCCTTTGACCTGGCCGCAGGAAGGCCAGGGTCAGGTCGAGAGCCCTCTTGTCTGTGTGTGTTCGTGTTCTCGGGATTGTCGCTGAGGTGGAGGAGACAGCCAGGGACTGTCTGTCCTGGAAGCTGACCGCTCTGGAAAAAAAGGATTCAACTGGACATTTCCAGTAGGGCTTCTGGGCCCCACCAATGACCCTTAGTCAGCTCCTGAGACAGCGTTTCCATTTGTAGAAAGGAGGTGATACCACGACGTGACTCCCAGGTGCTTGGCGGTCCACAATGTTAGGAAGTTTCCTCTTCACTAGTTCTAGCTTTGGGGTTTCATTCTCGAGTGTAGGCAGGGGGTGTTTCTGGTTGTCTAGACTTGGAATCCCCTGAGGAGTCAGAGGACTCAGGAGCGTTCACCCACACTCCAGCAATGCCAGCTGTTGATGGGGAGTATCCAGCTGGACCTTTGGTTTGCTGTCCTTGGAGATCTGTTTGCTTCCAGATTACCTTGCTTCCAGTTGGTTCATGGAAGGTTTTGGCTAGTGGCTTCTGCCAGGGTATCTCCTTTTCCTGTTCTTAGAAGTGATGCAGATGGATAGAAATAATGTTGAGGTATAGGTTATTTATTTTCTCTCTCTGTCTTAGACAGGTTTCTTTGTAGACCAGGTTGGCCTTGAACTCACAATCATCCCCCTGCCCCTGCCTCTGTAAGTGCTGGGATTAAAGGCCTGAAGCACCACACCCAGCTTCCTTTCTTCCTGATCTTTTCTTCCTTTCTCTTTTTGAGACATGGTCTCACTATGTAGTCTTGGCTGGCCTGGAACTTGCTGGCCTCAAACCCAGAGGTCTACCTGTATGCCTCCTGAGTGCTGGCATTAGTCCATACCCTCCCCCCCCCCCCCAACACACACACAAACACAGGGCCTCACTGTGTATATCTGGCTGATCTGGAACTCATTTTGAAGACCAGGCTGGCCTTGAACTCACAGATATCCCTCTGCCCCCCCCTCCCCAGCTGGGATTAAAGGGCTGGAACTAAGGTGTGCCACCACACTTGGCACACCTGGCTTTTCTTTCTTCATATTAATGTCAAAGGAGTGAGCTGGAATCCTTGAGCATTCCCTAAGTATCTATGTCATACTGGGGAAGAGCAGCTAGAAAAACTCAGACTGTAGTATGGAGCAAGGAGCCTTACCCTACTGGGTGAGATCTGGGGTTCAGAAACATTCCAGGAAGCTTTTAGCTGGTGGCCTACTCAGAGGACCTTGTTGGAGCTTGCCTTGCTGGCCAGTCTTGCACATGTTGATGGGAAAGTCTAACAGTAGGGTTTTCCAGCACACCTGTAGCTGCCTTCTAGGAAGACTTTTGTACATCTTTCCATTTGTAGTCCTAGTCTGGGCTTTGAGTCTCACTCAGGAAGTGAGTGAACACACACATATGTCAGCTGTAGCCAGTGTCTGCCCTCCCTCATTCCTTGTGGGCCCCACACCCTCTAAGAGCTCTGTGGCAGGGGCTGTTGACATGAGCTGTCAGCTTGCTCTGGCTGGGGTGTGGTTTGGCACTGTGTGCCCCTGGCCAAGCCTGGGCTTCCTCTTAGACTTGCACCACCACGCTGGGCAGCAAGAGTTCCCAAGGAGTTGGGTGACGTGATAACTGTCTAGCTCAGCCTCCCCATTCATCCTCTCCATCCAGTCTGCCTTTTCTCCACTTGTAACCTTGCAGCTGCATCCCTGACACTGCCTTGTCCTTTACCTGGTCCTGTATTACCCTCTGAGTATGTCCTGTGTTCCTACCCAGAGTCATAGAGACCCTTAGTCTCTGAACCCAGCCCTTAGTTCCTTGTTGTGACTAAGTAAAAATTTGGAAGGGTGTGTGTTGAGATGTTATGTGCGGGTGGGCAGTGGTGGCACACACATTTAATCTCAGCACTCAGGAGGCAGAGGCAGGTAGATCTCTGAGTCGAAATCAGGCTAGTCTACATAGTTTGGGGCAGCTAGGGTTATACAGAAACCCTGTCTTACAAAAGCCAATAAGAAATAAGAATAGGCCAGCTTCCTTGCTGGCTTGTTTTATATGCCTTGATCTGCCTTGTGCAGGCTTTAGAGTGGGATCTGGGTATAGCAGGGAGATAGGGCATAACTTTGAAGCTGATGGTGTGGTGGACTTCCCAGCACAGCCGCTTAGGTGGACTGCCATGTGGTGTGAGGCTGTGGAGGTGGTGGACAGTATTGATTCCATGCTGAGTGGTGGAGAGTCTTGTATTCAGTCTTTAGCACTGGAGAGAGACCCAACACATGCTGGTAATCACCCTTTAGGAGCTTCTTATATTACTTTGGACACATCTCTAGAGCCATTTTCTTCATGTTGCTCACACACTTGTCATGTTGCTGGACAGGCCACACCCACAAGCAGGAAGTGGGAGGGGACTGCTGAAGGCCTTCCCAGGTCCAGGTCAGTGGCTGCTACCTGATGACTCAGTGGTTATTTATCTGTTGTGAGCACCTGTCAGTCAACTGTGCACCCCTCCCACTCTCTCTTCCTTCCTTTGTTTGAGGCAGCCTCATTGTGTACACAGTCTGTCCTGGAACTCAGAGATCTACCTGTCTCTGCGTCCTGAGTGCCGAGATTAAATGTCTACACCACCATGCCTTTCCTGGCCTTGCCAAAATTTATCCCTGCTCCTGTCTCTTTTTGGGCTCCCACCATACCTATTTCTAGCATCTGTAAGCACCAAGCATGAATGAGGGGCACAGACAGACGTACGTAAGGCATATATACATAAATTAATAATTCTTTAATTAAAAGTGTGTTTGTTTTTGAGCCAGAGTCTCTCTGTAGCCCTGGCTGTCCTGGAGCTCACTCTGTAGACCAAGCTGACTTTAAAGTCGAAGAGATGAGCCTGCCTCTGGGCTGGGATTGTAGGTGTGTACCACTCCCCACCCCACACCCCCACTGACTTACTCTTCTTTTATGTGTATGTATGCATGTTCTTCCAGAAGAGGATGTTGGGTCACCTGGAACTGGAGTTACAGATGGCTGTAATCCTCTCTGTGGGTGGTACAAACGGAACCCAGGTTCTCTGGAAGAAAAGCAAGAGCTTAACCACTGAGCCATCTTTCTAGCTCCTATGGTACACTTTTGATGCATGATGTCCCACCTGTCTTATCTGCTTTTTACTGAGCACATGTCGGAGGTGAAGAGTAGCAAGGCCCTCTGGAAGACACCAGCTGAACAAGCGTCCCACTCCCTCAGTCTCTAGAACTGGGCTACCAATCCCACACAGCTGATTCAGAAGCACCCCTGCCTGACCTCTGGATCATATGCTGCCTAGTCCACCTAGGGCTCCCCAAAATAGCCCAGCTTCACACCCAGACTTGGCCTAAGCCTTTTCGTCAGACTGTGACCCACCCTCTTCCTAGGAGTCCTCTCTGCCTAGGAGTCTTTGTTTTTGTCCCCTTACAGCCCAGGCAGATTATTTCCCCCTCACTTCCATGTTTCTTTGTCCCCACCTAGCCTCATAGCAATGACTTGAGGAAGGGAGGGTCTCGCTGGTTGGACTCCTGCCTTAACCTCTGCTGGGGACACTCCACTGCCCTGTTCTTCTAGTACCAATCCAGGTAGTCTGGATGGGCAGTCCTGGTCTCCCTGCCTGAAGAGGGGCAGGTTTTTCTGCCTATAGCTCTAGGTAGGCCTGCAAGCTTTAGATCCAACACACCCAGCCTTTGTCCTGCACTGCCCATGCCCCTTTCCTAAGCCTCTTCCTGTATTTTTCCCTTCTTGAGCCAACCCTGTCTCTCCTTCCTTACCTCTCAGCCTGACCCAGGTATATCTAGCCTAGGCCACTTCCGTCAGACTGGTATGCCTGGATCCTGCTGGCCCTCTGTTTCTGCTTGGCAGATCCCCACCCCACTTCCATTCAGACTTGGCTCAGTGGCCCTTTGTCACCACCTCTGCCCTGCTGTCTTAGCTTCAGTGGCACAAGGTAAGTCAGGTCTGTCTCTGCACTCTCATCCCAGTCGTCTGGTCGCCAGCCAGGCCCTTTATAAGGAACTCTGCTTCGAGTCTGGTGCTACTCCTTACAGGATGTGTGCTGTCCTCCTGCCTCTCCTGAGAACAGCTGCTCTGATCTCAGGCTGTTCACAGAGATGTTTTCTGGGTGAACATCAAGCTCTTGTGTTGAGGGCATAGGTACACAAAACGAGAGGAGCCACTCTGCTCAGCATGTCCTGGCCCTGGCTGCCCAGCAAAGGTACTCAGGGGCTGTGCCCATAGCCCTAAGGTAGATGAACCTCTTCCATGATAGCCTGAGATGCTACGCAGAGTAGATCCAAGTGCACAGCTGAGAGAGGTCCCTGGAGCTAGTGACAGTGACGGGGGCGTCCCTGGCGCAGCTTCCTTTGGGGAAGGAAGTTGATCCTCCGCTGTGTCTGTTGGGCTTGGGTGCTTTTTGGCAGCTTCAGGGAGTTTCCTCAGATTGTTCTTCTGCCTGCCTTGGAGGAGCTAAGTGGGGGTGTGGCTGTGCCTGATGCTGTGTGGCCCTGCAGTTTGCTTGTGTGCAGGAATTCTCAGGCTTCGTATCCTATTGGCACTCGGCATGGTTTCTGACGCTGAGCTCCTTTCAGATCTGGGCTGGAGAGGCAACCTTGGGAATGGTTGGAAAGCATAGCTGGGTGTGAGCCTGCCCCCAGAATGTTTGAAAAGAAATCAGCATAGAGTCTAAGGATCTGGGACCTAGAAAAGAGTTTCCAGGGAACAAGAAAGTTGCGCTATGGAGGGGCAGTGCAGCCCATGTGAAGAATCCGCACTGTGAGCCTTCACTGTTTGCCTTTAGGGAGAGCACAGCTGTGACAGCTTTTGGAGGGAGGCCTTTAGTCTGGTGTGGTAGCAAATGGCTGTAATTTGGACACTTTGGAAGCAGGGGCAGGATTTTTGGTTTTTATTTGTTGTTTTTTGAGACAGGGTTTCTCTGAGTAGGCCTGGCTGTCCTGGAACTTTCTCTGTAGACTAGGCTGGTCTCGAACTCAGAAAGAGAATTTTCTGCTTCTGTTTCCTGAGTGCTGGGATTAAAGGTTTGTGCCACCACCAACTGGCCTTCTTATATTTTATGTTAGATTTTTTTATTTACTATGTATACAGATCTCATTCTAGATGGTTGTGAGCCACCATGTGGTTGCTGGGAATTGAACTCATGACCTCTGGAAGAGCAGCGGGTACTCTTAACCTCTGAGCCATCTCTCCAGCCCCATATTTTATATTTAAAAAAAAAATGTTGAGAGTTCAGGTACCCCCCAGGATACCTACTTAAGCCGGACATAGAGCACAAGACAGGAAGTGCATCCTTTCCAGCCTTACCAGATATGACTTGTTGGGCCATTGCTGACCTGTTCCCATCCCCAAGAGAGGTGTGGTTGAATCATGCAGCCTCTCTGGGCTCCTGATAAGGGCCAACTAGAGGAGTAGATTCTGATATACCTGCTGTTTCCAAGTATATCATGAGAAAGTGGAGCTGGGCTCTCCCTCAGGTCCTCCAGAGAACCACTTCTAGTCATTTTGCTGCTTGGGGCTCTATGTGTGGGACATGAGTGTGAGTGGGCCCATTCTCCCTGGTCACTTCTCTTCCCCCCACCCCCACCCCCCCGAAACAGGGTTTCTCTGTGTAGCCTTGGCTGTCCTGGACTCACTTGGTAGACCAGGCTGGGCTCAAACTCAAAGAAATCCACTTGCCTCTGTCTCCCCAAGTGCTAGGATTACAGGTGTGTGCCACCATGCTCAGCTGTTGCCCCCAACTCTTATACATTTTGGTTCAAAATACCCTCATGGGCTAAGACTAGATATAACTGATGACCTTGGTGTGGCCTTTCCTAAGGCAGGGATATACTGAAAGGACTGAGCTACAGCATGTGACCAGTACCAGATATGGGACAGTGAGTGGCAAAGGGGCATCTGGGCGAGGGCTTGAGTCTGAGAGGTGTGATAGTGAGGGTCACTGTGGAGTTGGCACTGCAAGTCACCACCTAAGGAGCTTAATGGAGAGAAGAGGGATTCTTGGAGGGTGCAGAGAAAGGCTTGGATGCCCAGATCTCTGTGCCAGGACACCCAGCATGGCCCAAGCCTTGCCCTGTACCCTCTAAGGCTCCTTTTCCTTCAGCAGCTGCCGTATGGCTCATGCCTGGAGTTTAGGCAGCCTACAATAAGCAGAAGTCATGAGGCTGTGACCAGATCCAGACACAAGTCCTGTGGAAGCCCCTTCTGTGGCATCATGGAAACATGCTGGGTGGTTCAGGATAGGGTAGCCAGGTGTTGATGCGCCTGGCAGCTACTAACCGTTTGCTAGTTCCTTAGCTGCTGTCTAGAATGCATGTCCTCCAATTCTACACCACCCTGTCAAAGTTGTTCTATACTCAGTTCCCCTCTACAGCTGGAGAATGGAGGGGTGTGTGAATACCAGGCCTACAGGAAGCATGGCTGCCTCCTGGTGGTGAGCCTGGGATATCACATCTGTTCAGTAATTCTGTGGGCAGCTTGGGCTGAGAGGAGCCTAGGCTATCTAGAGAACCAGTGGCTGCTGCTGACTTAGGACTGTGAGGGCACATCTTGTGGAGTTTCTGTTTGGTCCTTGGCCACTCCACCCAGGTCTACTCATCACTGTGTCTCTCCAGGTGGTTTTTGGGAAGAAGCTCCCTGCCTTTGCCATGATCCCCATCCATCAGCTCCAGCATGAGAAGAAATATGACATCTATTTTGCCGATGGAAAGGTGTTTGCATTGTACAGGTGAGGGGTCCTCAGCTGGAAGGGCTGCAGCTGCCTTGAATCTGTGTGGCACCCCGCCTCCTTTCCAGAACCAAAAATTAGGAAAGTACATGGTACTGGTGACCTTGGACCCCTCTTATGAGGTCGGGAGCTCCCAGCTCTCCACTAAGGTGGCAGTAGAAATGAAGGAGGTGTATTTGCTGTTTTAGCCTTTTGAAGGATATGAGAATATGCAAACATATTTAATTCAGGGTCTGCAGAAACCCAGAAAGGATATAATTGTCACAAGGTTATTCTTCTCATGGGCCCAGGGCTAGAAGTACAGACTTGGACCCTGTCTCTTGTGCACGTAGTTGTCATCTTCCTGGGTGAGAGCCTGGCATGTGGCTCTGTTCTGGACAGCAACACTTAGAGCCCAGCATGGTGGTGACTCTGGTGTCTCCCCAGGCAGCTGTTGCAGCATGAATGCCCGCGGTGCCCCCACCTGCCATCCTTCAGCGTCTTTGGGGACTTGGAGCAGCACATGCGGAAGCAGCACGAGCTCTTCTGCTGCAAGTTGTGTCTCAAGCACCTCAAGGTATGCCTGCCCTGGGGAACCTCCAGAAGCTGCCAGGCCTCCACAGAGCCTTAGACTGCTTCTGGCTGTGCATGGAGGGGCTTTAAAGAGCTGCAAGGATCCTCCAGCCTTCAGAGAGCTCTAGGGCAGAGCTGCCACTCCCAGGGCCCACTCGTCACCCTTGGTGCTCCGCTGCAAAGTCAGGAGGCTGGGAGCCCCAGCCTGTGTCCAGCCCTGTGTTCTCTGCAGATCTTCACCTATGAGCGCAAGTGGTACTCCCGCAAGGACCTTGCCCGACACCGAATGCAGGGTGATCCTGATGACACATCCCATCGAGGACACCCACTCTGTAAGTTCTGTGACGAGCGCTACCTGGACAACGATGAACTGCTTAAGCACCTGCGCCGGGACCACTACTTCTGCCACTTCTGTGACTCTGATGGGGCCCAGGACTACTATAGGTGGGCGGGGCCAGGGATGCTTGGGGAGAGGGGCGGGGTGGGGGATGCTCCAGGGACTGTGGAGGGGACTTTCTTAGGATTTTTCTGGGAGTTATTGGTTGTGCAGTTGATGATCTGGCTTTTGCTGACTGTCTGCCAGCGATTATGCATACCTGCGTGAGCACTTCCGGGAGAAGCACTTCCTATGTGAGGAGGGCCGTTGCAGCACTGAACAGTTCACCCATGCCTTCCGCACTGAGATTGACCTCAAGGCCCATAAAACAGCTTGCCACAGCCGCAGCCGGGCCGAGGCTCGCCAGAACCGACAGATTGACCTTCAGTTTAGCTTTGCACCGCGGCACTCACGCCGGAGTGAGGGTGAGCTAGGTGCCTGTAGGCTCAGCCAGGCTTAAGTACCGGGACCTTCTGTGAGTACCTGCTTCTCAGACCTCAGACCCAGGTCCTAGTTAGACTCCTCCTGCCCAACTGAGACACAGCCTGTCTCCTCACAATCCCTTGCTCCAAGCACCTGAGCCTAGTGATAGTCCAGAGCTCCTTGCCTGTACACTGACACCCTCTCCCAGTGTTTTGCATCTTTGGCTCGGGAGTCCCTAAGGTACTTATCTGCCTCAGGAAACTTAGTACTGCAGCCCATATGCCCCATCTCCAAAGGTAGGGCCCTGTCCTTGCACCAGTTGGGGATCATTTCTAGAGGTCACAGCTGGTTTGGATTCTGCAGTGCCTGGAACTATCCTTTCAGATCATAAGCTGTGGGGGTGGGGAAGCCTCTGCCTTCCAGACAGGAGTACTGGCCTCAGTATGGTCAGGACAACAGTTTTTTGGTCCTACTGCTTTGTTGGCCTGGGACAATGACAGGCTATGTACTGACCACAGGAGTCGTCAGTGGTGAGGACTACGAGGAGGTGGACAGGTACAACCGCCAGGGTCGAGCTGGCCGGGCCAGCGGGCGTGGAGCCCAGCAGAACCGCCGGGGAAGCTGGAGGTACAAGAGGTGGGAGGATTTGCATACCACTGACATTCTCCTGGCACCACCTCCACATGGTGGCAGCTGCCAGCAGTCAAGCTGGGAGTAGGCATGAGGTCAGTGGGCTCCAGCCAGAGTTTCTGGGGTCCTGAGGGTGGCAACAATGTCAGCTCAGCAAGTATAATGTTCTTTATTGCTAGCCAGAAACAATAGAATATGGGAGGAAGAAATGGCAATCAGGAGCAAGCCACTTTGCTTGCTCCTTGAAGTACCTGCAAAGCAAGCATGTGCCAAAGGTTGCAGTAGGGATTGAGCCTAGACACTGCCCATCTGAGGCGGTGCCTTTGGGTCTTGCCCAATCTGAAGTTTTTCCCCCACCCCTCCTCCATCCCAGGGAAGAAGAAGACCGAGAAATGGCAGCTGCCATCCGGGCCTCTGTGGCTGCTAAACAGCAAGAGGAGACTCACAGGGCTGAGGACCGGGAAGAGGGCAGTAGGCCCAAGAAAGAGGAGGCAGCCTCCAGGATGCCTGAGGAGCCCCGTGGCCCCCGGCGTCTGCCCCGGACTCAGGGTGAAGGTGCAGGTAACCAACCCAGCCCCACCTAATGGCAGCTCTCCTGGGCTTGGGAAAGGCTGCAAGCCCCTAGTCAATATCTCATTCCCCAAGCCCACAATCACAGCCTTACCTCATCTCATGTCTGTAGGATCCAAAGAAGCCTCAACAAATGGTCCTGTAAGCCAAGAAGCCTTCCCAGCCACAGGCCCAGTGGTTGCCTCCTCAAAGTATGTGAGGGAACTGGGAAGGAGGGTGTGGTGGACGGGCAGATCTGGTCAAGGCCTGATGATGAGCCACTGACCAGTTGTCCCCTCCCTGGATCCAGCACCCTCCCACCACCCAACCCCAAGCTCAAGGATGAAGACTTCCCCAGTCTCTGCGCCTCCGCTTCTCCCTGCGCAGCGGTTACACCAGGCTCTGCGGGCTTGGCACTCGCTTACCCTGGTCCTCCCAGGGGCAGGAGCACCTTCCAGGAAGAGGACTTCCCTGCCCTGGTTTCCTCAGCACCCAAGCCCAGCAATGCCCCCTCCAGCCTCATCTCAGCTTGGAACAACAGCTGCAGCAAGAAAGGGAACCCACCCGCAGGGTCCCAGGCTGTGGTTGGTGGCAGCCAGCCTTCCCGGAAGGCAGGGAAGGGGAGCAGGGGTGGCCGGAAGGGTGGCCCAGCCCCAGTGGATGAGGAGGAGGGGGGTGGCCTCACTGTGCAGGAGCTGCGGAGTGTGCCTACCACTGTGGCTGTCTCTTCTTTGTTGGCACCAGCTGCTAACCAGAGTTCAGCCAAGGTTGGCAAGAAGAAGAAAGTGGGCTCTGAGAAGCCTGGGGCCACATCGTCCCCACTGCTGCCCCCTGATCACACCCCAAAGCCCTCTGGGGCTGAGCAGGTCCCTGAAGCCCCTTTGAGCAAAGCTGAAGTGCCAGTAACTATCGTTGTCAATGGACATTCAGAGGGGTCCACCCCAGCACGGAATGCTCCAAAGGAACCACCAGGGCTTCCAAGGCCCCTGGGTCCCCTCCCCTGCCCCATACCACAGGAAGACTTTCCAGCTCTTGGAGGCCCTTGTCCACCCAGGATGCCTCCTCCCCCAGGTATGTGTGCCCAATACCAGTGGGTTCCTTAAGTCTGTGAGAGGTGCTGGAGTCTAGTCAGGCTGGAGGCCAGTCCAAGCTGGGGTGTGTGGTAGACTCCCAGTTTTCCTAATAGAGGACACTTGCATGCTGCGGAGCCCAATCTGGATGCAGGTGCCACCTTGAGTTGCCAGTTAGCTGTGTCATAGTACTTGGTAGTGCTTCGGGTTCCCTATAGTAGTGAGCCTACCACAAACGGTTCTGGCCCTGAGCCTGCTGGGGAACTGGGTGTGGACAGGCCAACCCAGTGGGGCTGGACACTCAGAAAAACTGGGCTAGTTGGGACCACATTGACGTTCTTACGTCACCCTACAGGCTTCAGCACCGTATTGCTCTTGAAGGGCACACCACCCCCGCCCCCGCCCCCACCAGGCCTGGTGCCTCCTGTCAGCAAGCCACCCCCTGGCTTCTCTAGTTTCCTGCCCGGCTCCCACCCAGCCTGTGTTCCTAGTCCCACCACCACCATGAAAGCGTAAGTGGGGTGGGCTGCCTGACCTGCCACTGGGAGCTAGAGGGGGGGTGCAACCTAAGCCACCCTCAAGGCTCAAGGCTCCTCATCTGACCTCAGACCCCGGCTAGCACCCACACCACGAGCCTACTTAGTTCCTGAGAATTTCCGGGAAAGGAACCTACAGCTCATCCAGTCCATCAAGGGCTTTCTGCAAAGTGATGAGGCCAGCTTCAGCGAGTTTAAGAGCCATTCGGGGGAGTTCAGACAGGTGAGGGGGGAGCAGGTGGGGAGGCTGGCCTGCCTTTGCCCAGGGTGAAAATGACTGGCTGTGGCTCTCTGGGCGGCAGGGGATGATCTCTGCGGCTCAGTACTACAAAAGCTGCCGAGACCTCCTTGGAGAGAACTTCCAGAAGATCTTCAGCGAGCTGCTGGCGCTCCTGCCAGACACGGCCAAACAGCAAGAACTGCTGTCCGCACACACTGACTTCCGCAGTCGAGAGAAGCCTCCCAGCTCCAAGTCTAAGAAGAACAAGAAGAATGTGTGGCAGACCAACACCCAGCAGTTGGGCCTGGACTGCTGTGTGTGCCCCACCTGCCAGCAGGTACTGGCACACGGTGACATCAGTAGCCACCAGGCACTGCACGCTGCCCGGGACGATGATTTCCCCTCCCTTCAAGCCATTGCCAGGATCATTACGTAGCTCCTGCTGGTGAGGGCAAGCTGTCACACGCTAGCGCCTCCTTTCTCCTTCCTTCCTCATCCCAGCTGCCAGGCAGCTAGGTAGGGTCCTGGGAAGGCTGAGGCTCAGACCTCCTGGTTGGCCAGGCTGCCAGGAGGACATCAGGAAAGGTCTACCCTGTGCACTATCGCCCATAAGTTCTTGGCAGAGGGTCAATCTTGGTTTGTACTCTTGTGATTTTGGAATGTGCCAGGGGAAGGAAGGGCTAGGATGCCAAGATCTGAGCCTGTGGTCATAGCTAGAGGCCTCAGTGGCCTGTCGAGAGTCCTCCTGAGTCGAGCCTATAGCCCCAGACCTGACAGCTTCGGGTCCACTGGTGCTGGAGTCAGATGTCAAGTGTGTTGTGTAAACAATTGGCTGTTTCATAGAGAATGTTCCAGATTAAAAACAGACACAAAATTGTGCTACTTGAAGTTCAATCTTTTTACAAGTTAAATCTAAGATCTCAAATTGCCTCTGACATTTTATAAGACAGTTTATCTTCAAATAAATTTATTTTGCAGTACTGCATATAGTTGGTGTTCTGAGTGTCTCTGCCTCTGAGTGTATCAGGAAGCCTGGTACATGCACTTACTATATGCTATGGTGCAGGACCTGCCACGATGCAAGGAGGCCTGAGAAGTGACTTGGCAGCAGGGGTTTGTTCACAGGACGAAGCTGCCAACCCTGGGTCCTCTCCCAGCTTCCTAGAGCAGACCTTGCTGTGCACAGCCTAACAGTTGGGTGCTTGTGAAGCCAGCTAGATGCCTTTCAAAACAGGGCCAGCAAAGTGCTTCAGTGGGTAAAGCTGGTTGCTTGCTGCCTGCCACTCTTGACATCTTGAGTTTGTTATCTAGAACCTACACAGCAGAAGGAGAGAAGTGACTCCTACAGATTGTCCTCTGACCTGTACACACATGCTCAAGCATACACAGTTTTTTAATTGGGGGGGGGGTACTTTTGTTTGGCTGATACGGTCTTTTGAGACAGGTTTTTCTCTACAGTCATGGTTGTCCTGAACTCCGCTTCTTAGACCAGTCTGGCCTTGAACTCAAGAGATCCATTTGCCCCTGCTACTCGGGATTAAAGGTGTGTGCCATTATGCCTGGCCCCAGCACTTACCTGACAACCTCAGGTTTCATCCTTAGGAAAGCTATCTAAGCTGGGCACAGTGGTGCACACCTATAATCCCAGGGTTCAGTGAGGCAGAAGTAGGATCTCTGAGTTTGAGTCCAGCCTGGTCTACAAAGCCAAGAGCGCGACAGCTAAGGCTACACAGAGAAACCCTGTCTCAAAAAGCAAAAAAAAAAGAATTCCATCTACCTTTTGAAAGGGCCTCTTAGGCTGGAGAGATGGCTCAATGGTTAAGAGAATTGGCTGTTCTTCCAAAGTTCCTAGGTTCAGTTCCTAACACCCACAAAGCAGCTCACAACTGTAACTCCAGTTCCAGTGGATCTGATACCCTCACACATACATGCTGGCAAAACACAAATGCACAAAAAAAGAAAGGCTCTCATTGGCCTGGAATTCACTAATGAAGATAGACTGACTGTCCAGTAAACCCCAGGGCTCCTCCTCCATTAATGGCCTCAGCCCTGGAATCATAATAAGGCAACCCAGCCCGCATTTTGTGTTGGTTATGGGTTATTCAGGTCCTTATATTTACAAAGCAGGTGTTTCACCAGCTGCCCACATCTCACCCCTTTCTCTTTGGAAACAGTCTCATGTAACCGAGGCTGGTCTCCAACTCACTATGTAACTAGCTGCTGATGGCCTACAACTCCTGATCTTCCTTCTACCTCATAAGTGCCGGAATTACAGATGGACACCACCACACTTGGCTTAAATGCAGTTATTCTTTATACAGCATTCTGCCTACATGTATACCTGTGCACCAGAAGAAGGCACCAGATCTCACTATAGATGGTTAAAAGTCACCATGCGGTTGCTGGGAATTGAACTCAGGACCTTTGGAAGAACAGCCAGTGCTCCTAACCTCTGAGACATCTCCCCAGCCCCGATGCTCTCTTAATGTAGGGTTAAAATGCAGGAAATTGTTGGGGCTGCAGAGATGGCTCGGTGCGTAACAGCACTTGCTGCTGAGCAAGGATGTCAGCACTGCAAGAGAGGATGGGGACGATGCCAAGTGGTCAGCGCTGAAGAGAAGTACTATCACACGGCCTAGGCAGGTTATATTTGGGATGTATGTATATACATACACACATGCAATAACAATCAATGAAAAAGGCAATTAATTTAAAGGAGAGTGGGAAGGGGTATATGGGAAGATTTGAGGTAAAAAAAAAAAAAAGAAAGGAAATATCTCAAAAGCTTTTTTTAAAGATTTATTATGTGTACAATGTTCTGTCTGCATGTATACCTGTACACCAGAAGGGAACACCAGATCTCATTATAGATGGTTGTGAGCCACCAAATGGTTGCTGGGAATTGAACTCATGACCTCTGAAAGAGCAGACAGTGTTTTTAACCTCTGAGCCATCTCTCCAGCCCCCTCACAAACTTTTTTAAGGGTTGCTGTTGCAGAGTGTTTGGTTCCCAGGACCCTTGTGGCATCTCACTAGTGTCTATAATTCCAGTTCCAGGGGATGTGACATCCTTTTCTGCCATCTGTGGGCACCAGACCGGCATGCACATAATCACATATATGCATTGGCAAACACTCATACAGAAAAAGTAAAATTAACTATAAATATTAATGTATTTACTTTTATGTGACATGCCTGCGTGTCCATCTGTGTGGGTGTCAGATCTTGGAGATGCAGACAGTTGTGAACTGCCTTGTGGGTGTTGGGATTTGAACCCTGGTCCTCTAGAAGAACAGCAATGCCTTTAATCACTGAGCCATCTCTCCAGCCTCTTTGTTGTTGTTTTATTTTGTTTTGTTTTGTTTCAAAACAGGATTTCTCTGTGTAGCCTTGGCTATCCTGGAACTAACTCTGTAGATCAGGCTGGACTTGAACTCCCAGAGATCCATCGGCCTCTGCTTCTGCCTCTGCAATTAAAGACCCAGTGGGGGAGTGGGTAGGCAGGACAGGACAGTGCCCGGAGGTCTAGTGGTGTCTGCAAATCTGAAAGGAATCCTTTTCTTGTTGGAGCTCTCACAGGGTAATCATTATGGGTCTTGCCATCTTCCCTGAATGCAGAGCGGGTTGAATAAAGGCCTGGTTTTCTCCTAAGAACTAGTCAGGGCCCAGCCCTTCTTACCTTTCAAGGTGTGTTTGAGATAATATGGCTAAAGACAAAGTCTAGCTTTCTTAGTAGAGGACTGAGGAAGGAGGCCTAGGGAACTGGAAAATGCTAGAGATCAGAGTCAAGAGCTTAGGAAAGTGACTCCCATAAAGTAATGAGGCCCAGGTTCATCCTCCCCAGATGCTCACATACCCTACAGACTTCACCACCAATCTGGCCTCAGACTGGACACAGGTGATGTTTACATGGGCCAGGTCTGAACAGTACCATAACATCAAAAACAGTTGACATTGGAAGGAGCAGCCTGGAAGCAACCCGGTCAATTACTTGCTAAAGCAAAAACAAACATTTGAATCCCAACCCTCCCGGGCAGCTAGAAGCCAGAATGTATGTCCTTTTAAAATATATTCTACCTATTCACTGACAGTGCCAGCCTGGCCACATGGTCCCCTCTTGCAGCCAGTAAGCTGTGGCAGCAGATGGGATCATTTGCATATTTCTTTTTATATATTTTTATTGTCAAAGGATTAAAAATATAAACATTTGTTAAAAGAGTGGGAAAAAAAATACATGTTGGGTGGTGGTGGTAGAGGCAGGAGGTAGAGGCAGGCAGATCTGTGAGTTTGAGACCAGCCTGGTATATAAAGTGAGTTCCAGGGCAGCCAAGGCTACACAGAGAACCTGTCTCAACCAAAACAAAATGGGGAAAAAAAGGTACTGCTTTGGGGGCTGGTGTGTAGCTCAGTGTGGACAGCACCTACACAAAGCCCTGAATTCAATCTCTAAAACCACATAAAAGAGGTATAATGATTGATACAAGCCTGTAATCCAGGCAATTAGTAATCAGAGTCGAGAACATCACCACAAGTTTGAGGCCAACCTGCTCTACACATAAAGTTCTAAGTCAATCAGGACAATATATGAGAGCCTGACTAGCTCAAGAAAAGAAAGAAAAAGAAACATTTTGTGTGATTCTGTTTATATGAACTACTTAGCATAAACATGGTCATAAATCATAAATTAGAGGTTACCAAAGGTTGAAGTGGTACCATTAACTCTAGGAGAGGTAAGAGGATCTCTGTGGTTTACAGAGATCAGCCTGGCTTACATAGCAAGTTCCTGGACAGCCAGGGCTATATGGAGAGACCTTGTCTTAAGAGGGGGGTGAGAGCCAAAGAGAGGCTCAGCAGTTAGGAACAATGCTCTTGCAGAGAGCTCAGGTTCAGTCCCCAGCACCCATATCAACCATCTTGTAACTTCAGTTCCAGGAAATCCAGAGCCCACTTCTGGTCTCCACAGACCAACGCAAATGTGGCATACATTCACACGGATACATACACATAAATTAAATGCAAATATATCTTTAAAAGTGAGGGTGGAGGAGGGAAGGGTCAAACACTCCTTTAATCCCAGGGTTCCAGGACAGCCAGGGCTACATCACTGAGAAAACCCTGTCTGGGGTGTGGCACATGCCTTTAATCCCAGAGAGGCAGAGGCAGATGGATCTTTGTGAGTTCAAGGCCAGCCTGATCAACAAAGTCCAGTACAGCCAAGGCTACACAGAGAAACCCTGTCTTAAAAAACCAAAACAAAACAAATCAGACACACACACACTACAACAACACAAAAAAGAAAGAAAATAAGAAAAAGGATAAAACTAGAGAGGATATCCAGCATTTCAGAGAGCCTGCACTGAGTGGCAAATTTCACCAGACCAAGGCGCTCTACTAAGGGATTATAGTTGTATGATCTTTCTCTAAAACTTAGGAGTCAGCCTGATCCCCACCTTCCTACCCCTTCTAAATTGTGGGCCCCCAAACCCTGATTCCCCAGCCCCCAGCACAGGAGAGATAGGGGTGAAAATGATTCTAGCAGGACCTTAGTCATGGTCAATGCATTTACAGTCTTTATTGTAAAGAAGTTGCAGTTGTAACAGGGGACACTGAAAATACACAATCACGGATTGTTCTTTCAGAAGAGAGAGAAATAGATCCATATATACAAAAATTGTAAACATGTCCACTTAAATATCCACATAATTGGTCTATGCTACAACGTACAGGGGTGTCATTCAACTGCAACTCCACAGGGAGGCATTTTGTCTGAAGGAATGAGATATGGCGACACGTTTGGTTTTGACCGGATGTGAAAAGCCAGCTTCAAGCAATGCACGAGTCGTCTGCTATGCATGGGGGCCCACACCTGGTCTGGGCCATAAAGGGGGATACACAGGAGAATAGGGAAGGACCAGTTCAGGAAGCCGAGGTTAAGCCATTTACAGAAATGACTCTCTCCAGTGACACCCTGGGCAGATGAGACCTTCAGTCCTCTCCTGGTAAGAGGCTTGTCTTGCCTGGCACCCAGGGACCCAGCTGTCTCACTCTTCCCTAGGGAAGGTCTTACTGAAGGGGGAAGGGTGCCCAGGCCCATAGCTGTCTATGCCTTCCTGGCCAGAAGCACCCTCACCTGGGCAGGAGCCACACGGGAGAGGGGCAGCTTATGGGGCACTATGAGATGAGACCTGAAGACTTAATCACAATCACAACACCGACAGGGCTGAGCTGCTCTAGGGATCCTGCAAGAGGAAGTGGAAGGAGCCTCCGGACAGGGTGGGCCACCGTGATAGGAGCCAGGGCAGTCACGCCCACAGGGACATGGGGCTGGGAACAAGGGCATATCCTCCACCTAAGGGAACAATCAGTCTCTCTCCCCCTGGTCCCAGAAGCCCTTGCACCCTGCCCTGAAAGGCAGCTGGACTTCTGACCCTAGAGTGGACAGGTGAGTCCCTGGTTGGCTGGCCTATGAAAGGAATGCCTCCCAGGTCAGTCCACTCCAGGAAGTACTGTTTTCTTCTCAGGGCCTTAGAACTGGGACCTCTGGCTAGGGGAAGCTTTGTGAAGACAGTCCAGGCACCCCAGGGAGGCTACTCCCCTTGGTCCCAGAGTCCACAGTGGCTACCTTCTCTCTCCCTGGCACGGTAGGACCCGGGAAAGGTCTCAGGAGGCCTTGAGGCCTACGATGGTGAGGTGGCCTTCCAGCCCTGGCCTAACAGCTACTAATAGGCAGGCACCTGGTACCCCTTGGGGCTCGTGTCCAGGGTCTCGGTGAAGGGCGGGCTCTGGTATGTTTCTGTGCCCTCCACACCACTGCCTACTGGGTAACCTGGGTAGGCCTGGGCAGCCCCTGCACCTAGCTGATCTGTGGCAAAGAGAGACATATCGGTGCCTAGGCGGAACCGCTGCAGGGCCTTCACGGTGAGCGCCACCTGGATGGGGGAGCCAGGATCAGCTGGGGCAGACCCGGAGACCCCCCCCCTCCACCACACACCCTTCTGCCTCCGGGACCCGCACTCACCCAGCTGAGGATAGAGAAGAAGCTAAAGGCGATGGCAGCCCGTGCTGCATCCCCAGCCTGTGCGGTGCCTGGCCCTGGAGCTGTGCGTTGCCACTGATTGGTGAGGAAACAGAAGCCTACGAACCACAGGAAGGACCAGACCCCTGCAGGTGGGGGCTGGGGATCAGATGGTGCTCCTCCGTCACCAGGATCCTTGCTCTAGTTAAACCACAGAACCTCAAGCGTTCAGAGAAGTTGCAGTGTCCATCAAAAACGCCATCCACAAAACCTCCAAAGTCCTGCCCCTGCCCCTTCGAAGCCTAGCCTTACTCTGCACGCCAGGCACCCCTTTCTCTAGACTAGCCACGAGTCCAGAGATTCCAGGAGCTTCAACCCTGTACCTCTAGGTCACGCCCCCTTGTGGCTGGGTCCTGCCTGCTCAAAACCCTGAGAAGCATCTCTCAGCCTGCCACAGCCCAGGAAGTTCAGCGGCAGTCCCTGCACCTGGTCCATCCCTAGAGACCTAGTCACGTCCATGCAGACATCCTAGGATCTCCCGGATAATCAGGCTCCACCCTCTCCCAGAGGCCAGCCACACCCCTCTAGCTCTGTGCACCAGGTCCCGCATCAGCCCCACTCCCCAACACCAGGCCGCGCCTCCCACCTGAGAAGCCCAGGTCCAGCAGCACGGCACGACGGCGGTCTCGGACGCTGCTGATCTGCTGAAAGCGCACGTCCAGCAGCAGGAAGGCGGCACAGGCGATGAAGGCCCCGAGACCTAGCACGATGCCGAAGCGACAGGCGCCCGCGTTTCCATTGAAGACGCAACGCAGCTCTGGACCGCTGTCTGCGTTCACGTAGCCCTCGTTGACTATCGGACCAAACACGGCTATAGAAAATACCTGCAGGCAGCAGGAGGTGTTTAGGGTTCCAAGGCATCCTCCCGTCATCCCCTGAGGCATCTGTTGCCTCTGTCAAGAGCCCATGTCTGATTGCTGTCCCAGAGTTCCCCCCCCAACACTGAGTAATTATTGAAAATAAAGAATCGTTTAGGAAGTAGCTAAAACTGCTCCTTTAGGTAGGTTTGCACGGAGGTGCTGCATGTGTAATCTCAACACTGGATAAGAGGAAGGACAGCCTTGGCTACACAACTCTCTAATAAGCAATACTACATGGCTCAGTGGTTAAGAACACTGGCTGTTCTGAGGACATAGGTTCCTCCCAGCACCCACATGGCAGCTCATGAGGCACACAATCAGACATGCATATTAGGGTTCACATTTCATTTCTCAGGGTCACATGCCTGAGTATACCTAAACATGGAGACGCTGTGGTGGGCCAGGGCATGTGGAAGGTGATGCCAATGGGCAGCTGTCTAGAGAAAGATGCCGCTATGTCAGCCTTTCCCCTTTCGAACCTGACCTCTGCACACAGGAGCAGTGTGTCTGTCTGCTCCTTAGTGTGCCAGGTGGTGTGAAGTAGCCTGGCTGGAATGCTGGGTCCAAGATCGTCCACCAGCAATGGCGGGCACTTCAGAGTTATTATAACACCAGTCAGGAGCATTTGGGTTCTAAAGGTGACCACTGACTTCTAAGGTTTGGTCCAGCCTCCATACCTTCTCTCCAACAGTTCTCCAAGGCACGACAGAAGCAAGCCACAGTCATTTTAAACCAGACACTTCTAAGTCTAGGCAGTCCTGTGTTCTCAAGAATGCCCTCTAGTCTCAACTCATCATTTCACTCTTTTCTCACTCAATCTCCTTGATAATGTAGTCATGGAAAATGCCATGGCATGGACACGGACACGTCCCTTGAGGGTACTCAGAAGAGTGTTCCTCCTTCAGTCCACGAGGTCCTGGGGGGAGGGGCTGCCCCACCCTGGGAACCGCCCTCCTCCAAGACAGGCATGGAAATTAGATGAGCGCCAGCTGGACAAAATCCAGAATTTAGCACCCATCTCCTAAAGCTTCTGCCCTAGGACAGGACAGGCAAGACATACACCACCAGTCTGGGGCCTCTATGCCACTTCCAGGAAGCCCTCCCAGATGAGCCCCTTCCCCTACACCAGCAGGGAGCCCTCTTTTCCTCCTTCAACTCCCAGCTAGACCTTTGGGGTCTTGGAAGGACCATCACCCTTCAAATGAGACAGTGGATTTGTGATCAGGCAAAGGGAAGGAACTGCGTGTTTCCCCTTGGTGCCCGTACCCCCTCTTCCATCTGGAATTTAGTCCCTGAATCCCTCGGAGAATCACATCCGCAACCCTGTGCCCGCTTCCAGGTCGTGGGAACCGGAAAAATGAAGAGAAGACTGAGGAAGAGGACTGGATTAGACCTAAAGAGGAACTGAGGGCAGGGGGAGAGGTGACCTCTCAAGGTCTATTGGTAACAGCGGTCCCTTCCCCCGCCCGCAGGTGGGCGCGCCTAGCCATGTGACGTCACCCCAACCTGCGGGCCGGGGGGAGGGGCCGGCGGAGAGGAGGGTGAGGGGCGATGGGCAGGGGGTGGGAGAGGGTTGGGGACAGGGGATGCTAGGAGAGGCGGGGGTCCGGGAAGGGACCTGTTTAGGAGCCACTCACCCAGGACACGACCCGCAACAGGGTCTGGGGCCGCCGCGCGAAGCTCACGGGATCCAAGGCAGCTCCCGCACGGCCGGCGCCGAAGGAGCCTCCCTCCATTGCGGGACCTCTGCCTTCTGCCCGTTTGTCCCGCGGGTCTGTCTTGCCCGAGACCGCCCGGGGCTGCTGCTGAAGCTGCTGATGCTACGGATGCTGCCGCTGCCACCGCCTCCCGGGAGCGCGCCTCGGCTGCGGCGCGGGCGCGCGGGGCGGGGCCGAGCCAGCGCCCCCGACTAGGTCCACGCGCCGGGGCCTGAGCCCTAGCCCTCGATCCTTCCCGGCTAGCTCTCCCCTGCACCACAGAGTCGGAGATGGGGACATTCTCAGAAGAAACAAAGCGAAATCTTCATGGGGTTTAGAGGTGAACAAGAGAGAAGGTAAGCACTGAGCTCAGATTTTTCCCATGGCCAAGAGCATCTACAAAAGGACAAGCACATCACCCTACTTCTCTGACCAGGACGGCCTTTTGGTGAGTATGTAAGGGGAAACTGAGGCCCAGCATCTTGCCCTTTACATTCAGGGAAAGGGAACTAGCCTCTGCCTCGGAAGACCAGAGGTAAGTCGCCGAGGGACTTTCTCAGTAGCCCCTGAACCTTAGAAAATTAAGGATCATGTAAGGAAAGAAGCCCCTGACCTCCTTCTGGCTGAGAATGGAGAACATCTCAGCTCAGACATGTGGCTCAACCCCCCTTGCATTCTGGCTTCTCCTTCATAGGCTGTACCTTCTTAACAGGATCAGGTTGGAAGAGTGGCTCCTACCCTCGCGGCAACTAACTGGGAAACAGAGTCCCTGTGGCCAGCAGTGGGGAAAGTTGAGCATTTTTGTCCTCTTCCTCTGGCCAGATCATGTCTTCCAGAAGCTCTGTTCCGTCTCTGGTCTCCTCGGTTGATCTGTGGCTAATTAAGCCTGCATTGGGGGAGAAGCAGCTGAGATAAAATTTTGCCCCAGCTGTTGCCTAGTTCTCTTGGCCTCTGCCGGGATTCCCATAGACCCCTGCCTAAGTAACAGACCTACTTCATGCTCTTGCCGTGCCAGGCTGGTAGAAGACTGAACGGCTCCACTTTCATGGTCACAGAAGCTGGGGTGTAGTGATCTTGGGTAAGGCCCCTAGTTATCTATTTTTGTCTTCCTGGGACCAGAGCCAGGAATAAGCAAAGTTTACGTACATTGAGACTACATAGTGCCAAGTGCTTTACTGTGACCTGTTGTTCGTTCTTCAGAGGGAGGCGTAGCTGGAGGTGGCTGGTCCAGTCGCTAGGAACCCACTGGTTTTGAGCCGAAACTCTGCAGTCTAGATGGACACAGGTGAACAGAGCAGATGCAGCCCACCAGTTTGGTCAACTCCCTGACAGTTCAAATCCCATCCCACCCCATCTCCTCTTAGCTGCAATCAGAAGATCTGTGTCCCCCCTTTTCCTCTATCACTTTCATCAGCACCCAAACACATAGCACATTCTTTAAAAAACAGGGTTCTTGGGCTCAGTGGTAGAATGGCTACCTAGCATGCATGGGGTCTTAGATTCAATTCCCAATATCACCAAAACAAGTATCCCTTGGTCACACTTCTAGCTGTTCCTCTTAACAGCAAATTCACTATCTCTAGTACCTCTCCCCCTTTCCCTCAGAATCCCCAGTATAACCAAACACCTAATCTGTGTCTGGCCAGACACCTCCACCTGCCATTTCAGGAGCAAGCTTGATTCTGATTCATCCATGCTACTTATACCTCACAGCTTACAGCACCCACCCAACCCAGTCCTGGGAATAAAACCTTGGGCATTATGGAACAGGCAAGCTTTTTCCTTCTTAGCTACATCCCTAGCCGTCATGAGCCCCTTTTGGAAGTCCATTTTCCTGATCCACTTACCAGATCTATTTGTGGGCCTAAAGGGTCCTGGGGCCCTTCTCTGTAGCTGAGACAAGGCCTCACTCTGAAGTACTGGTATTAAAGGTGTGTGCCGCCATTCCTGGGTTCTTATCCCTTTGCATTGCCTCTCTTCCTTGTATGTGCAGACAGCTCTCAAATGCCAGCTCGAACCATAGCCTTCCTACACTACATACAGTTCCTGCCTTGACCTAGACACTGTGTGAACAGGGACAAAATGAAGGTTTTGATTTATTTTTTAAAACTAAGTTTGAGTTGTTTTTCCTCTCTCCTAGTTTTTAGATAAGATCTATATAACCCTGACTGACCTGGAACTCAGTAGTGGCTTCATACTTCACAGAGATCTGACTACCTCTGCCTTCTGAGTGCAAGGGTTAAAGGTGAGACATGTGTCACCACACCTGGCCTTTCCCCCTTTTTTTTCTGTAATGTGTTTTTAATCCCAGAACTCAAGAGGCAGAAGCAGGTGGATCTCTGTGAATTCAAGGTCAGTCTGGTCTACAAATTGAGTTCCAAGTCAGCCAGAGCTCCATGGAGCTCTGACAGAGGACACAACAAATAAATGTGTTTTGCGTGCATGTATTTTTTTTTTTTTTAATCATTATGTACAATGTTCTGCCTGCAGGCCAGAAGAGGGCACCAGATAGCATTATAGATGGCCAAGAGCCACTGTGTGGATGTTGGGAGTTGAACTCAGGACCTCTGAAAGAGCAGTCAGCGCTCTTTACCCTCTGAGCCATCTCTCTGGCACCACACTCAGCAATTCTGAATGCCACTGAGACACAAAATTGGCCAGCTGCCAACGCTGGCCACAACCCATTTGTGCCCCACAGACCCCTAGTCTTCTTCAGCTTTTCTCACCCTGGGAATTCTGACTCTTCCTGAAGAGTTTCTGCCTCAGCTGCTCCACAGTGACTTCTATCCAGAACTTACTTCAGACAAGAGGACCCAGCTAATCACAGAAAAGCAAAAACAGGCCACACCATTACTGTAAACCCCAGAACAAAGCACACAGAAACCAGGCTCTAAGTCACTTCACTTTATTTTGGTCTCAGACTCTAGGAAGCTGTTCCCAGGATCCTCTGCTGACACGCCTGTCATAGCTGTGGAAGACCATGTGCCAGGCACAGCGGGCACCATGGTGGGTACAACCTAATAGAAAAACTCTACTAGAGCAGGTACAGGATAGATAGCTCAGTACCATGCTTCAGTTCTGAAATAACACAGAGCTGCCAGGGTCACAGCTCCGTAGGCACCCCGGCTATTCAGGAGGAAGGCAATGCTCTAGCCTATCTTGCTATGAGGCAACTATGTCCCAGGGGTACAACGAGCAAGAGGCTGCATTATGAAGAGCATGAGACTCCCTGGACTACTCTTCCTTCTCCATCTTCAGACCCATGGGGCATGGGCTGAGGAGGCCACCCAAGTGTCTGTAGTAGGCATCTCCACTTCTTAATCCTGTGGATGCACTTCCCATAGGCAGTGTGCCAGGGACCCCCTCTCCCCACCACCAAAACAAGCTTTGGCTCAGATGCACTTTAATCAATAGGCTGTCCCTCTCTAGCCAGGCTGCCCAGAGATCCTGGCTAGATTGCCCCACAGGCTCTGCTGGCCGTCTTCTAGTCACAGGAGCCGTCCTTCCAGCCGTCCCGCCATCGCTCATCTACTCTTGAGCAGTCAAAATCAGGCTTGCCCAGCTTCTGATTCACCTCATTGTGCAGGCGGCACAGCCACTGGCTGAAGGAAACTCGAGTGCTTGTGTCTGGCTGGTTCCTGCCTATCCTTTGTGAGAGAAGCACAGGAAGAACGTAAGGAGATGCTGGTTCCTCTGTCGCCAGTGCCTGGGGAGAGGCACTGCTAAGACCTAAACTTGGAGATACCTTTATCTTCCGAGGGGATGGGAAGGCCAAGGGTGTCCTGGGCTGGGCAGGAGACTGACTGATAGCAAGAACCCAGGGCAAGATATTCTACGGCAGGCCATTTTACAACCTTGTAACAATCAGGGAGCCTCACCCCAGGGCTATAGACCCAGGAAGAGGACAGATAGGTGGGGCTTGGCACAAGGAACTGTTTCTTAACAGCAGAGGCCCAGTTCAGTAAGAGATCCCCCTCATTCCTAACTGTCAAGGCTTCAAATAGCAAGTGCCACCGCCCAACAGGTTCAACCTAGGAATACCTATGGAGCGTAGGTTAGGCCGCTGAGAGTGATGCAAGTTTATTTCATTCCCATTTTTAAAGTCTGTAACCCAGTTGAGGGATTTTAAGGAAATTAGGCAATGTGCAGTCTCAGCTAATCTGCCCGTGAAGAAAAAGTAAGGGAAGCCTTTCCTAAGAGCTTTTAAGAATAATGATCTAAAGAACTGGGCTTTTGAGAAAGGAGACGGATCCCTGTCCACATCTATTTTTCTTCTTTTATTTTTCTAGGCCCCTCCCTATGACATCAGCCAGGCCCCTTTTAGGGGCCTTACTGACAGAGGTACAATTACAACTTACCTTTCCCTTATGTCTTCCGCACACTCCTTGCAGGGGTAAAACTTGGAAAATATATGTATGAACTGGGCCATATCCTGCTGTTGTTCTGGGGTAGGCATGTCCGGGTAATAGGCGGCCAGCGTGTGGAGGAAAGCCCAGGTGTGGCGACCCAATTCCTCCCGATCCTCTGGACAATCCTCCCTAAACTTGACGTCCCGCTGCAGAAGTAGGCCGACTAAGGGTCAGTTCATTCTTACCCAACCAGAAGCCCATAAAATTCCAACCCAAGTGGCAGATGGCTTGCGTTGAACGCCAGAGGCCTTGGGTTCGGATTCCCAGTGTCACAATAAATAAATAAATAAATAAATAAATAAATAAATAAATAAATAAATAAATAAATAAATAAATAAATAAATAAATAAATAAAATAAAGGAAACAAGAACGCTCCCTTTTTCAGTTGGCAGCCGACTAAATCGATCTAACCAGCTAACCAACCAGTGGTTTGAAAGCTCAAAGTTCGAGCCTAACGGTGTGTGCGGGTGAGGGGTGGACATGTTCAGGCATAGCCACCCCCGAGGGCTTAGGCCCTGGGGAGGCCTGAACCGGCACCGGGACACCAGGCGTGGGGCGGGGGATCGGGACCCGGCGGCCACTCGGGGCATCTGCACCTTCTGCTGGGTCCGTATCCACGACTTGAAGTCCACGCAGGCCCGGCACGGCCGCTTCCCGTGCTCCAAACCTTGCGGTGGCGGGGTCGCGGCAGGCCCGGCGGCTTCCCTATGCCCTGCGCCGCGGCCCCGCGCGTCGGTCGCCAGGTCGTCGGTCGTGTCGGAGCGCGCGCCGCCCGGCGGGAAGGAGAAGAGACCGCCGCGGGAGAAGCCCGCCGGCCCGCTGGGCGCCGCCATCTTGACGGCGTAGCGGCGGCGGGGCGGAGAGGGCTTCCCGGAGGCCGACCAAGCGAGCGCGCACGCCACCGCCAGGGCGTGGCGGCGGGAGCGAGGGAGGCCGCCCCGGGCTGGGTTCACGCCGGGGCGGGAGGCGGGGCCTGGCGGCGGGGCGGGGCTGGCGGCTGTGGCGGCGGCCCGGGCCGCGGCGGAGCGGGAGGCCTCGGAATGGGACCAGGCGGAGCCGGAGACCCAGGCCGCGGCGGCATCGGGGGCAGCGGCTCCGGCCCTGCCGGTACTCTTGCGCCCGGTTGCCCTCCGCGAGCCGGGCGTGCGGGGTCCATGGCGGGGCCGGGGCTTCTTCCTCCGGAAGAAATGTAGTGGGTTGTGGGAGGTGCGCTGCGGCTGTGCTGAGAACTCGGGCTGAGACGAGGTCGGAGATGCCTCTCGCGTCACCCCCATCGCTTGGCTTAGACCCTTCCCAGCGGCCAAGTTTTGGGCCTTTCTGACTGACGACGTGCCCACCTGTACGCTTCTGGGTGCCTTGGTAACGCGCGACGGGGTGTGACCTCACAGAGACCAAACAGCGTTAGTGGCCGGGGGCGACCTGTGCCCTAGTAACTACACCCTTTCCCCCTACCTCCGTCCGCACGCCCGCGAGAGGCTTCGTCTTAATTATATAGCCTGCATAAAAGATTATTATGCTTATAAAGCTGCAGCCGCGGGAGCAGGAATTCCTTTTTTTTTTTCCTTTCACGAGACAAGGTGTCATGTAACTTGGACTAACTTGGAGCTCCGTACGTAGCTGAGTGAAGATGACGTTGAATTCCTGAATCTTTGTCACCATCATGGCCTCCTCAAATGTTTGACTTAAAAGCCTGCGCCATCATAGGAAGAATTCCTTCCCCTGCCTCCGTGTGTTCATTCACTCATTCTGTAAATATTTGTACAGTGTCTACTCGGCTCTAAGTGCTGTTTCCGGCACTGAGCACAAGGAGGAAGACTGCCTCTTTAGCCTTTAACCAGTAGTGAAGATGGGAAAAACCCAGTCACCAGAATAAATTTTATTTACAAAACTGTGGAAAGCCATGCATAGGGTGTGGGGAAAAGCTGGAGACCCTTAGACATAGGCCTGTAGGATGAGGAATCAGCTTAGGCTCTTGGCATTTTGCAGAAGCACCAGACCACCGGGAGAAGGACTCTGGGAAAGTAGGGGCCCACAAATGACCATGCTAGGAATTGGCGTTTGTTCTAAAAGTCGTGGAAGATATTGGGCAATTTGGGACAAAGCTATCCTGATCTGATTTGTGAGTGGATTCTTAAGAGACAGGGAGCTCTTATTAGCCACAGAGTTGGAGTCTCCTCTATATGCATCTAAGTGAGGCTGTGAGGGATAGGTGGAGAGGGTGTCTAGGGTTGGGAGGGGTAGACAGCCTGTCAGTCGGATGATGAGAGGGGCTCAGGATTCCTCTAGGTCCTTTTCCAACTCTAAGAACCAGTTGTTAAAGGCAATGTCAAGACTGGCCAAGGAAAGAGAAAATTTTCATGGCCTAGTGACACAGGTCTGAGCCCTAGGTGCTCAGGAGCCTGAGGCAGGAATATCTCAACTTTAAAGCCAGCCTTGGGAATTTGGCAAAACCCTGTCAAAAAATAAACAAACAAACAAAACACCACTATCAACAACAAAAACTAAACTAAAAGGACCCAGGGATGAAGTAGTTGATTCAGATGACAAGAGCACTTAGTCCCACAGGTGAATTCAAAGACCAAACTGTCAGACACACCCTGGCAGGAGATTACAGCAGGGCGGAGACAGGACACAGTGGTCAGGTGAGGCTGAGGCGGCACTTTGATGTGGTAACACTCCCTAGCTAGGGAAGAGGCCCCAGGTGGCAGTTCCAGCCCCTCAGGGTCTGTTTCAGAACAGTCCTGTACAAAGGACTTCATTTTTTTACCTTCCACCTGCCTGGCTTGCTCCTCCCCCAACACAATCTTCCCATGATGAATCCTCTTAGACTTTGTGTTAGGAACCAGGAAATTGAACCTTTCCCAGAGTGTGACTGCTCTGCAGGGATTCCCCTTAGGGTTGTGTGGGGAAATTCCATTTCACTTCTTCCGGATGCTCAGAATCCCTTCAAGCATCCTCTGGGAGGCCATCCATAAGCATGGCAAGTCCAAGACACCCAGCAGCAGCCCATGCTGTCGCCCTGGTGCAGATGCAGCGACTCCAGGTAGGACCATTCAGTTACGTCCCTCCCCCCTCCCCCAATATTCTCTAAAGAGGCAGAAGGGTAGCTGGCACCTTGACCCTTCCTCACAGACATTTGCCTTTTCTGTGTACTGGTCGGACAAGAGTGACACGTTTGTTCGCAGGAGCTGGGATGAGTTTAGGCAGCTCCACGTAAGTAGCACTGGAGCTAGACTTCAATGGGTCATCTCCCCCAATCCAGAGGCCTCTAGATTCATGACCTGTCAAGTCCAAGGACTTCCCTTTCCGCCTGTAGGAGCCCTTCTAGGGACCCTTCCCTCCCTTGGGGATCCTCTCCACTTTCAGAGACTGACACGTGTTTCTCCCCATCAGAAGATCCTTAAGAAAACTTTCCCAGTGGAGGCTGGCCTGCTGCGGACATCTGAGCGAGTTCTTCCTAAGCTTCCTGGTCAGGCCTTGAGGGGTCATGGGGATGGTGAGCCAAACAGGTGTGGGTGAGTGGGGTACCACAGTGTGTGCTTGTGATACCCGGGCAGATGCTCCACTGCTGACACGTCGGGGGCATACTGGCAGAGGTCTGGTACGTTTGCGGCTGCTGGACACCTATGTACGGGCACTGCTGGCAACCTCAGAGCGCATATTGAGGAGCTCAGCACTCAATGACTTCTTTGCACCCAAACCTCTGGATCTTGAGCCCACACTGCCTCCCGGCAGGTGACTAATATTCACCTTACCTCCAGCCCATGCTCTTGTTGGAAGGGCGGATGAGAAGGCTAGACTGATCTATGTATATGTGAGGAAAGGGGTACTCCCATCCTTCCTCATTTCTCACATGTACTGGCTGCCCTGCACAGCCTGGTGATCCTGCCCACACCAGAGGAGCACCTATCCCAACCTGCAGGCAGCCTTGCTATTCACAGCCTGGAACCTCAGAGGATGCGCTGTTTACAGCCTTTCCATACCCATGACACAAGAGACAGTCCTTTCCACACGCAGGCTCAAGAAATCCTGGATGTATTACTACGGCACCCTTCAGGTAGGGTTACAGTATTAAGAACCTGGGTCCTCTGATCAAGATGGGTGTCGACCTTGACATCTGAGCCCTTTCCTGGCCTCTTGAACAGGCTGGTGGCTGGTGGCAAATAAGGATCAACAGACAGCCTGGTTTCCAGCTCCCTACCTGGAGGAGATAACACCAGGCCTAGGCCAGGAGTCAGGCCTGGCTTTACAAGGCAGTGGTATGAGCCCATCCCCACAAGAGGTTCACCACTATGAACGGACCTCATGGCACAGTTGAGACGAGCCCACGAGGGAAGTGATAGTGGGGCACTATCATATGATCGGCTTACAGGCAGGAGAAAGCTCAAGTGGGTTTCAGAGCAGTCCAGGGTGCCTTACAAGTGAGCCCAGAGAAAGGTCAGGACTCTGGCCTTACAGTTCTACAGTGATCCCCAAATATCTACCCTAGGGAGGCAGTTCTGTGCTACCCAGGCCTATGAAGGCAGTCGCCCTGATGAGCTCTCTGTGCCCTTGGGGGCACGTGTGCAAGTGCTGGCAAGCTCAGACCGAGGCTGGTGGCTATGCAGGTACAGTGTGTGCACACGGGGGTGTGTGTGTGTGTGCACGTGTGGTGGAGCAGTGAGGTCCTTCCTGGCAGGAGGGGAACATAGCATTTGGTAAATCCTTCACCAAGCCTTGCTCTTCTTGCAGGTACAATGGCCGTGTTGGCCTATTCCCTACAGTGCTGCTGCAACCTGAAGGGCTGGGCTCCCTTCTGAGCAGGCCAGGCCTCCTAGACAATGGTGGGGAAGACAGGGTGGCTGAGGACACCATTGTTCCCCCTGTGGTACCAACTCGCCCCTGTAGGAGTGCCATCCAGAACCGATGCTGCTCCATCACCCGCAGAGCGCTGAGTCAGGACCAAGGTACCCAGGTTCCCACTTGAAGATTTGTGGGGGCCTGCGGAGAGCTTGCACTGTCAACCCCAACCATAGGCAAAGCAAGGATCCAGACCCGTCCAAGGAGCAGGATGAGGGTGGGGCTCTACAGCTGGCAGGGCCAACTGGCAGCGACTTCTCATTTCCTCTAAATAAAAATGGAGTGATTTCACCTAATCTCGCTGTGCCCTAAGGGACTTGAGGCTGGGGGGGGGGGGGGGGAAGAAGGGGGCAGGAGCTTGAACTTCTACAGTGGTAGTCTTGGTCAGCCAAGTATGACCAAGGATTTTGGGAGAGACTGATCAGATTCACATGAGAAGCCAAGATAGAAAAGTGCAACTTTATGTGTCTTGCAGGGCTGGGGTGGCAGCAGGGAGTGGGGACAGCTTCATGTTGTGCCACAGGAAGTCCAAGAAGGTGGCTGCTTGTAGTGTCCGGCTAAGCCGCTGAAAGTGCCGCTCTAGAGGAAGACAGAGGAGGTTGGGGCTGGGGTAAGAGGTTATCTTCGAACCGATCAGGAGTCCCCTGGACCCGGGGCCACGGCACACACCAGTGTAGGGCAGCAGGGCCTCCAGCGCGCCCCGCGCACCCTCGTAGGCCAGCAGCTCCTCGGGGGCCTCATGCCGCAGCAGCACAGCCAGCACAGCCTGGGCCTCGTGGCAGTGCCTGGAATTGGTGTTCCAGGTGACACAGAAGCGCAACAGGGCCTCTGTAGGTAACAGGGATGGTCACGCTGCCTGTTAGGCCATTCCACCCCATTCTGCCACCAGGACACCCCCCAACCCAGGCTGGTCCCTTCCAGCCTGCTCTCAACCTTTTTGGTCCCGTCGCAATCGGAGCACGGTGGCTTCCAGCTTCTCACAGGCCTCAGGATCCCTCCGGATGGCTGCGAGAGGGAAGTCTGGGCTTGAGGAAAGGGTTTATTGATTCCTGGAGCACCACCCCCAGCCTCCTCCTGGGGCAGGCACTGACCCTGGATAACAGTCAGCACAGTGTGGGGACGATCCAGGGAGATGGCAAGGCCTAGTGCTCGGAGATACCGCTTCTCGTGGAGCAGGTTGTCCAGTTCTTGCTGCCTGGTGGGACAGAGGAAAAGGACATGGTCACTCAGAGAGCCTGCCTGGGCCCAAGCACCCCTGCACAGCAGGGAGCTTACAGGGCTGCTGCTACTGACTGGATGCAGCAGCTGCCACTACTAGGACATGCAAGGGATGCTGCTGCTGAGGGATGCCCAGACTCACTTGATCACCTGCTCTTCCCGTTTGGCCTGCTCTTCTGCCTGCTCAGCCTCTGTCACATCCTGGGATCAAATCAGGGTCGGATAAGCCCCAGTGCTGTCCTTTACCCTGCATCATCCCACCCCTTGGGGTTCACAACCTTCCAGAGAATGATTCGGGAGTCGCTGCCACCGGTGATGGCATGATCATCCAGTCGGCTGCAGTGCAGACCCCAGATCTTGTCCTCGTGAGCATCCAGTGTCCGCACACACTCATTGCTTTTGATTGTCCACAGCTTCAGGAGCCCATCAGAGCCACTGAGGTTGAGAACAGAAGAATTCAGCGTAGGGGTATGTTCCTCACCAGACACCCTAGCCCCCTCCTAGTCTACTCACCTAGACAGCAGCTGTGAGCCACGACTCACAAAGGCCACCTTCAGCACAGAAGCATCATGTCCCTCAAATGTCTGCAGGGGAGCGATAGAGTGAGCCAAGTCTTATGAGTGTGAGATGTTACTGGAGAGGGGACGGGACTAGGGGAATACTTACCTTGAGACAACTGAAGTCCTGCAGTGCCCAGAGCTTGATGGTGCCATCGGCAGAGGCTGTGGCCAGCACCTGGTCCGTGGGTGAGAATTGGACATTCCAGAGGCCACGTCGGTGGCCTGAAAAAACACCTAACAGTTGGCACTGAGGCAAGGCCCACAGTTTAGCTGTGTGGTCCTGTGAGCCTGTAGCTAACAGCTTGTCATTGGGGGAGACAGCCAAACTGTTGATGTCCTGGTGATGAAAACAGATGGCAAAAACTCATCTCACCCATCTCAGCAAGGGCCCAGCCACACCCCATCCCAGAGGCCCTAGGTGGCTACTTTGTCATGGCAGCGCTGGGTGGTTTGAGCTTGTAGAAGCAGAGGGCCACTGTCCACAGCTGTGTTCTTGGACAACAGGGCTTCAGGGAGGGGCCATAGCTTCACAGTACAGTCCTGACTACCTGTCACCAGGAATGATTCTTTGAGCCTATAGCCAACAAGAAAGAGGAAGACACTGCTCAGTCCAAAGGACACTGTCTGTTATTTCACCAGGCTCTGGCCTTCTGCACTATGACCAGAAGGGTCATCTTGGCATGCAAACTGACCTGCATCACCCCCAAATGCCTCTGCCTGCACCATCAACCTTCAGTGTCACCATACCCAGCAACTGGTTCCAACCACAGGGTCAAGATCTTAATGAAAGGTCACCTTCTCTAGGCAGGACCTTGTTCTTGTTCAATGTCCTTTTCTCCACTTCAAATCCTTTTTATTTTGCCCACCTTCCAAGGCCACTTCCAAAAAATCTGCCACAGCACCTGAGTCTCCCTGTGCCTCTTCTCTGTTCCACATCTTTGCTAAAACCTCAGAGTGTGGCCAAATCAGCACACTCATTCTCCACCCTGTGCCAGAACCCAATGACTTTGGCCTCTATCTCCTTGGATACACATGGGTCCAGTTCTGATCCAACACCTAGAACAGCAGATGGTGCCCACGCTGTGTGTGTGTCCAGAACCCTGAGCCACGCAGGCCACTTGGCCAGCCTTGTTCATCCTCCAGATGCGAATGCTCTGATCCTGCGGAGATTAGGGATGGAAGAGAAATGATGCATCCTGGTTCTAGTGCATTGGTTTTCACCTATGAGGCCTGTACCTTCAATTTTTTCATTTGTTTTTTAAAGGCAGAATTTCTCTGTGCAGCCCTGGCTGTCCTGGAACTTGCTTGTTAGACCAGGATGGCCTGAACTCACAGAGATCCACCTGCTTCTGCCTCCCCGATGCTGGGATTAAAGGCGTGTGCTATCGCTGCCCAGCTGCCTTCATATCTCTTATGAGGTCTCACCTTGGCACAGCTGGCAAAGAGCCACCCCTTCCGGAACACATCCAGGGCCAGGACAATGTCTGGGAGAGAGGTGAATCATGGTCAGAGACCAAGTATAACAAGGAGGCAGCAAAGGGAAACTATCAAATTCAGGCTAAGGTGCCAGGGATATCAGAGGGCTTGCCTGTGTGACCATGGAGAATCTGACAGGCCAAAGTCTGTAGCTCAAATACTTTCAGGCAAGGGCTGTTAGAAGCCACAACAATGTGGGAGTCATTGGGTCCAAGGAACCGGACATCCAACACCTCTTCGCTATAGCCAGCGAACTGTGGGGAGCAGGAAGGTCATGAGTTAAGGGCCTGTGTGAAAGGAAGCCGGAAGCCCAAGTCCTGCACTGGGCAGGGACACATGCCTACCTGTTTCTGCAACTGTAAGGAATGTGCCTCATAGATCAGCAGGTTGTGATCAGCAGTAACAGTAAGGAGCAGACCAGCAGAGCGGGCCAGGGTACAATGGGTCAGTTCCTGCCCTAGGCCTGGCATTTGTGACTGGGTGTATACACATTGCCCGGAAGCTGCCTCCCACACACGGAGGATCCCTGTAGGAGAACAAGGGCTGTTGGGGGAATGAGGTCCACGGGCTTCACCCAGCCTCCTGGTCCGCATGTAGCCAGCCCCCCACACCTTGGTCACCAGCTGTTAAGAAGTGTAGGCCTGAGTTCTTCACACCCAGAGCAGGTGCCGGCTCTTCAGGCAATAGCACAGCGGCTTCCGTGCTCTGTGGATAAGCAAGGTCAGTCTCTACAACCATGTTTCCCATCCCTGCCCCATTCACCAGCCCTGGTCTGCAGGCAACCACACCTCAAACACTGGAACTGTCCTTGTGGTCTGATAGCTCTGAAGGTCCCAAACAATGCAGATCTTATCACGGCCAGAGCTGAGGAGAAACAGTTCCTTTGGTTCAAGCTGTAGCCTTGGCACACACACACCCTTCCACTCAAGCCCTGTGTGACCAGCCACTGACCTGAGCATAGTGTGACCATCCTCACTGAAGGACAGGGAAGTGACAGCACTGTAGTGTGCGGTCAGTACAGCCAGACATGAGCGGTCCTGCAGTGACCACACGCGGATAGAGGTGTCCACGGCTGAGGAAAAGAGCAGCAGGCGGGAGGGGTCTGGATGGAAGGCCACCAAACTGAAAGCAAGTAGTGACAAGTGAGCTGGACTCCCAAGGGGGCATGCATCTGCCCGCCCACCCTCCATCACCCCACTCACTGCACGACGCCAGGTGAGCCTCGAAAGTGGTGTGTCCCATAATGCTGCACAATGTCCCAGACACGCACAGCCCCATCACAGCCACCTGTGGGAATGTGTTTGGGGTTAGTGGTATACAAAATCCTTGCCCTTGTGCCCTTCAGCACACCCACCTGGCTGGGGTCCTTCCTACCTGTGGCTAACAGGGTAGAGGTGGCATCAAAAGCCATGGAGGCCACAGGAGCTGTGTGTATCGCCTTCCACAGGCGAGTGACAGTGCCTTCTCGCCAGGCCCACTGAGCCAGCAGCAGTGCCCGGCTGGCTGTTACCAGTACCTGGGGAGGGTGTGGGATAAGACATGTTTACTAATTCAGTGTGGAAGGGAGGTACCATAGCTTACCCACCACCCCTACCCATCATACCTCATCATCAGGACTGAGGTCAAAGGCAGTAATGTCCTCTTGGTCCTCCTAAGGGAAGAGTGGGAATACAGAGCAGTGTAAGAATGTGCTGCCGCCCCCTCAAGCCCCTTGCATCCACCCAGCCTGTCCTCACCTGCTCTAGGCTCCGAAGCAAAGCCCCTGAGGCCACATCTAGGATGTTGACTTTGGTACCACAGACACAGAAGAGGTAATGGCCAGTCTGGTCCAGCTAGGGACAAAAGTGTCTCAGCCAAGGGACCATTCAGTACTCCCTACCCCTCCACCCTGCCCCCTGGAGTAGTTACCTGTGCTTTCCCACCCTTGTAGAAAGGTTCAATCTTTCGCTCAACAGCATAGCTGGAAAGAGAACAAGACACTAAGTGATCGCCAAACTCCCTTGCCCCAGTGGCCAGCTGTGCTGGGTGCTAGCCTGGAGATGAGCCAAATCCTTGACTTTGGAGGGTGTCTAGGCAGCAGCAGGAACCCAGGGCTAGAACAAGCTGCTCAGTGGGAGGACACCTCACATTATATGGAGGCTGGAACCCAGCTCCAGTTAGTGAGCACGCCTGTGTGGATCTTGTGGGGTCCTCATGTAGCTTGAAGAGGTAGGCCTGAATCCGGTGAAGAAAGCCCGACAGCAGCCCAGGCTTCAGAACAGAGGTTTTTGGGGACCCCTGCTAACTGGGGGAGGCCAGAAAAATGTAACATACTCTCAAAGTGTTCACCAGTGAGGGCCAGCGTGGCACTAGGTCACCAAGTCTTCCTCCTCCAGCCTCATTTGCTATTTCCCTGCCTAGCTGTCATTTCTGGGAGTTCACTGCTGTCATATTCTTTCTCACTCTCTCTATTGCTTTGGTCCAACTCGTCATTGCACTTTCCTGGGGGGCTAGAAGGGGTGACCATTCCAATATCCTCAGTGGGTTCCCTGCCTACTCTTTCGGAACTGATGACCGTCACTGCAGTGTTTAATGCTTCCCCTCATCTCACATGCTCCTGTGAGCTTTCCCAGGACTTCTGCCTTTCTTTTTATTTTTCCTTCCTTTTGTTTTTTTGAGACAAGAATTCTCTGTAACAGGTCAGCTGTCTCTACCCTGCGTGTGGCCTGGGCTGGTCTTTCCAAATTCCAACTCTCCACCCTAACCCTAACCCCAATCCCCTAAATCCACGCCCTGGAAGTCTGCCCAAGATAAAACCTGCCTCTGATACCGTACACCCAGTTAACCCAACAGAGATGCTGGCAGCATTGAGGTTCCTCTTTGCCAGCCCTTGCCATAATCCAATCCACTGAAGAGACCGGTGAAAATTGTTTACCTGGAAACTAGACTCTACGGATAAAGGCAGAGCCTGTTCCTACCCTAGTACTAAACAGCAGTTGTTCACAGCTTGAGGAACTGACTGAGCACAGAACTCAGAGGTCCCTGTTTCACGGTGCACGCCCCTCAACTCCTGGCTTTCTTTCCGGGTTCCATTTCTCCTTCGCCGTCAGCGCCTCTGCCCAGGACTTACTTGGCTTTGAAGCGGCACACTCCCGCCGCAGTCTCGGCCATGTCCCAGCGCAGCGGATCCCTCCAAGCTCGGACCCCTCCAAGCTCAGCAGCCTTCCGCCGCGTGAAACAGCCAGCGCGCTACTCCGTACTTCAAGGCACGTTGTGATGACACTATTTTGACGTCATCAGCACGCGCGCGGGTACCGGCTTCTGCGACCATGGGTGGAAATGGAAGGCGGTTCCAAGCACAGAGGCTGGCAGTGGCTACCTTGTTGAATGTCTTGCATTTTAATAGTTATTAATTTACTATTTTAGTTTATTTATTGTTAATTTCATTCTTTTTTTTCTTTTCGCTTTCCAAGACAAGGTTTCTATGTGTAGCCTTGGCTGACTTGAAACTCGCTGTGCAGAGCCGGCAGTCTTTAAACTCACGGAGATCTGCCTCTGCCGGAACTAAAGGTGTGCGGCACCATCGTCCTGCTGCCAGGCCTTTGACCTTTTCTGTTGTTCATGTTTGTTTGTTTTTGGAGACAGGGTTTCTCTTTGTAGCCTTGGTTGTCCTGGACTCGCTTTGTAGATCAGGCTAGCCTTGAACTCACAGAGATCCGCCTCTCTCTGCCTCCCGGAGTGCTGGGATTATGGGCATGTGCCTCCATGCCTGGCTCCAAGCCTTTTATCTTTTTAAAGATTTATTTATTATGTATACAATGTTTTGTCTGCAGGCCAGAAGAGGGCACCAGATCTCACTATAGGTGGTTATAAGCCACCATGTGGTTGTAGGGCATTGAACTCAGGACCTCTAGAAGAGTAGCCAGTGCTCTTAGCCTCTGAGCCATCTCCCCAGCCTCCAGGCCTTTTATCTTAACAGGGATTTAAAAAATGCTTTTGGCCGGCACACGGTTGGTCATGCCTTTAATCCCTGTACTCAGAAGGCGGAGGCAAACAGATCTCTCTGGCTTGGTCTAAGTACTGAGTTTCAAGTCAATCAGGGCTATGTAGTAAAAACCTATCTCAAACATCATTTTTTTTTAATTAAATGTTTTTGGAAATAGTTACTTTTGCCCCTCAGCAGGTATGGTCAACATGTAACAGTCCTGGAAGCTGTTACCATCTAGCAGTCTTGATCAGATTCATTTTCTCTGTCAATAAAAGAATTAAAAGGCTGGGGAGGGGGAAGGAGGAAAACACCTCAAGTGCAACAGGTGGCAGCAGAGAAATCTCAAAAACAGCCAATAGGACCAGACAGAATAAGCAGGTGAAGAAAGGTTCTTATTAACGGTGAGGAGACATAAAGACCCCCTACAATGCAGAAGAGGCGCTCAGAAAACCACAACCCAGCTTCCTGAGAGACGGAGTTTTTAAAGTCTCTGAAGGGCCTTTCATCCCCTAATTTAGAGTTGTTGCTTTGAAGAAAAACAGGATGGCTGATTAGCCCACAGGTGTTGTGTAAACATATGCTGACCCAGGCTTGTTGAGCCAGTCCATTCTCAGGGACCCCTACTGGCACGTGAAAAGGTCTCCAAAACCAAACCATTCGTGATGGCTCACACCCTTCATCCCAGCACTCAGGAGGCAGGGGCAGCTGGGATCGCTGAGTTTGAGACCACTCTGGACTATAGAGAGTTCCAAGACAGCCAGGATTACACAGAAGTCAGGTCCGGGGGGGGGGGGGGGACAGAGCAAAAGACCTTTGATTTAAACTGCCAGGGCAGGAGAGTGAGGAAGGAGTTAGCCACCATCTTGGAAGTTCAGTAACTATCATGGTATTCTTTGGTTGTCGCCTGGTTTTTCAAGACAGGGTTTCTCTGTGTAGTCCTGGCTGTTCTAGAACTGCTCTGTAGACTAGGCTGGACTCAAACTCACAGCGATCTGCCTGTTCTGCCTCCCATCCTTTAGGACAAGGATGAAGGAAGCTTGTTCTCTGCTTGGTTACCCTAATTCTCACTCGCCAGTCGTTTTCTTCACTGGCTTCTTCAGGATTCTGGTATATACTGAAAACTAGCTGAAATAGCCAGCTTCATGGACTGAAAAACTGCTAGATTCTTGGGACCTTTCATTGGTAGACAGCCATTGTGTACTAGCTCAACTATAGCCTGTAAACCATTCTAATAAATCATATATATGTATATATATTCTATATGTATATAAATAAATGTATTCTATAAGTTCTATTCCTCTAGAGAACCCCAACTAATGCAATCCTTATTACCTAGTCATAATCCCTTTCCCTATCTGCATATCATGGAATCTGTCTAACCCTTAGTTCCTCACAGAAATGAAAGTATTCTAAAAAAGATACTCGTAGTGGCTAGAGAGATGGCTCAGCAGTTTAGAGCACTTGTTCTTGAAGAGGACCTGTGTTTGATTCCAAGAACTCACATGGTGACCCACAAACATCCGTAACTACATTTTCAGGGTAGCCAGTGACCTCTTTTGACTTCTTAGGGCACCAGGAATGCACATGGCTCACATGCAAACATGCAAGGTAAAACATTCACACACATGAAATAAATCAAGAGATACTTGTGGCACTTGGAAGAGGATCTGGGTGAGTTTGAGACCAGCCTGGTCTCATAGTAAGTTCTAGGACAGCCAGGACTACATAGAACCTGACTCCAAAGGAGGAGCTTGTCTTCTGGAAAGAGATTTCACAGCTCTAAAAAAATTGTCAGAGCACCTTACAGGATAATACTGAAGCCCACATAACAATGGGTCACTAACTGGAGGAGCCACACCTTTTAAAAAGGTTTTTTTTCTGTTGATGTGTATGGGTGTTTTACATCTATGGCTGTGCACCATGTGCATGCAGTGCCTGTGGAAGCCAGAAGAAAGCAGAGTCCCCTGGAACTAAAGTTACACATGCTATTAGCAAGCTACGGGGCTGCTGGGAATCAAACTCAGGTCCTCTAGAAGATGAGCCAGTGCTTTTTGTTTTGATTTGGTTTTTGTTTTTGTTTTTCAAGACTCGGTTTCTCTGTGTAACAGCCCTGGTTATTGTAGAACTTGTTTTGTAGACCAGGCTGGCCTTGAACTCACAGAGATCCACCTGCTTCTGCCTCCATAGTGCCAGCCAGTGCTCTTAATGCTGAGCCAACCAGTCCACAAAATCTTGATGGAGACTGCATAGATTTGCTTAAATTTTGGTCTCCCTTCAGGACCCCTTCAGGTCGCCTTGGGGATTCACTGGATTTTTGTGTTTTTTTTTTTTTTGTACAGTACTCTGCCTGCATATACACCTGTGCACCTGAAGAGGGCACCAGATCTCATTACAGATGGTTGTGAGCCACCAGCATGTGGTAGCTGGGAATTGAACTCAGAACCTCTGGAAGAACAGGCAGTGCTCTTAATCTCTGAGCCATCTCTCCAGTCCTGTTCCTCTTTTCAATGTGGCTAAATTGAATTTTTTCTTCTCTGCTTTCCAATTTAGCTCTTTAAATAGGCTTATTGAACCCAATATGGTTTGGAGTGTAGATAGTGATCCCCAAGTTTGGTGAGGGGTGAATAAGGCTGGGTGTGATGAGGCATGCCTTCAATCCCAGCACTGGGGGAGGAAGAAGTGGGTGGATCTCTGATTTTGAGGCCAGCCTACATAGAGAGCTCTGTGCCAATTCGGAGAAGAATAATGAGACACTGTCTCAAAAAGAAAAAAAACAACTATCTGTTGAATAAACATGTTTCAGGTGTGAGACACTGCCAGGGAAGAAAACAAAGACATTGGGGCTGGAGAAATGACTCAGTAGTGAAGAGCACTGAGGACTGGGGTTGAATTCCAAGAACCCATATTGTGCTAACTGGAACTCCTGTTCCAGGGGATCCAACACCCTCACACAAACATACGTGCAGCCAAACACCAATGTACATAAAATAAGCTAATTTAAAAAGAAAACCAAGACATCTTTTTTGGGTGTCACCTGCATGTATGTCTGGGTACCACATGTGTGCCTCCTGCTCTCAGAAACGATAAGAGGGCATCAGATCCCATGGAACTGGAGTAACAGCTGTTGTTAGCCACCATGTGCGCAGTGTAATTAAAAACCTGAGTCCTCAAAAACCAAAAACCGGAGCCCTCTTTCAGAGCAGCTAGTGGCCTTAACCTCTGAGATATCCGATCTTGCCTCAACCTTTTCTTTTTTGAGACATAGTCTATGTAGCCCTGGCCATCCTAAAAATTGATATGTAGACCAGGCAAGCCTTGAAATCATAGAGAACCACCTGCCTCTCCCTCCAGCATGCTGGGTCTAAAGATGTGTGTCTCTATTCCTGGTTTAAAACTCCTGATCTACATTGAGGAGCACCTGCAGCATGTGGGTCACTTTGACCCTGTGACCCGGAGCCCTCTGACCCAGGAACAGTTCATCCCCAACTTGGCCATGAAGGAAGTCATTGATGCATTCATCTCTGAGAACGGCTGGGTAGCGGACTACTGAGGCCCCATGTCCTGCCTGGCACCCTGGCCCAAGAGGGTCTGGGGACAGAAGCTCCAGTCCCTGTATATAGTTTTGAGTCCCTGGGCCTGCCCCCATCAGTCCTCCTGATGGGTTCTGAACTGCTCCCCTTCTCGGCATATCCCTTGCTGGGCCATGAGCCTCCTTTGTCCCCCCCTTCTGGGCTGGAAAGTGGGAGAGGGTGGGCTGAGGTTGCTGCTGCCGCCACTGTTCTGTAATAAAGTCTGTGAGCACTACAGAAAATAAATAAAACTCCTGATCTTATATAGCTCATTTTTTTCCAGGGACCAAGCAGGGTAGCTAAAGAGGAGAGAAAATTCACACTGGTTAAAGTCCAATATGTCAATACAGGTTTAGCAAAAGATAGTGGATGACAGGAAGGGACCCTTTAAAGTTAGGTAGTTAAATGAGAATTGGGAAATCAACACCTGAGCAACTGAAGTTGTAAAGCTGGGAGGCCTGCAGTTTTCTGGACATGGTGCTTCAAGTTGAGAGATGGCTGGCTGGCTGTGGGGAAGGCAGAGGAGACAGAGCAAGAGAACACGGATTTCTTTGACTTCTATTCTTAGTTTAGGGTTTTGAGTCATTTGTATTACCAGCTAAGAAGCTATTTAGTTTGGTAGGAAGATGCAGAAAAGCCATGGAAAGAAAAAGTGGGTTAATTTATGAAGAAGGAAACAGCTTTGCAGGATGGGGACTACTCAGTGTTAGATCCAATCAGGGAAAGAACTTAAGAGTCTAGGAGATGGAGGACATGTGGTGTGAGGTGGGCCAGGCCAGGGCTCAGGGTTTATTTAACTCCTCTATAAGACATTTTGACCCTGCACACCCCACATCTCAGCCTCCGGGGCAAGCTCAGTCTCCTGTGCCCGGGTACTCAGGAGCAGGTTGTCATCCTCCAGGAAGTTGCCCAGCTGTGCCAGCTGCCGGCGGATGAGGTTGGTAGTGCGGTGCACCCGGCGCACACGCCCCAGCAGGCTCAACAGCAGGGTCCGGTTGCGCTCATGGCGCTGGACCCAAGCATCACGTAGCTCACGGTAGCAGTTGTGTTGCTCACCCTCTGAGGACGCCACAGTGGCCCCACAGCCTAAGGGGCAGCGCTGCTGTCCACCCTGCTGGCAGTGCTGGCGGTGCTCATCTAGGACCCCGCGCAGAACCCGCGCAGTGCAGCCCTCATTGGGGCAGGCCATCAGCTCGAAGGGGCATGAGTCCTGGTGCCCTTTGCGATGAGCCAGAGGGCAGGTCACCAAGCACCCGGCTGCAGCGTTCTTGCACTAGAAAGCATGAGAAAGCTCAGTATGAATGAAACTAAGTTAGGCATTAGTAGCTGGGGCTCCCATGTAATCCCTAATCTATGATAGCCACTGACTATGAAACAAGTGAACTCTGAAGCCTCCTAAGCGTTTGTGGTTCCAAGTTTCTCTATTTTGAAATGTCAGAGTAATGGCACTTCTTCCTTGAAACTCGTTTATAATCCCCACATTACACCTCAAGTTCTTAGGGACTCAGAGAAAGGATAAGCAGCTTGCTAAAGTCACATAGCAAGTGGTAGACTCATTGTTTATACTCTTCTGTCCTATCTATTACTTTTGACCTGTACTTGTTCCTACCACCTCTTCTGGGCTGTCTCCTTTCCCCCAAGAAAGACAGGCGTGGACACGAGGAGCTACCTTGACTTGTAGGCGGCCGATGGTTTTCCGGAGTTTATTCACTTGGACCATCTTTCTCCTTTTCACCTCTTTTCTACAGCACGGACAGGTGTTTTGTCTAGGAGGCATGGGTATGATGTTGGCAGCAGAAGGGGACAGGTGGAAGTCATAAGCCAGCCAGAGCAAGCCTTCATTAGGTGACCCAGCTCGTCCTTCCTTTCCAGCCAGAGATGGCATAAAGGGAGTATATTACAGTGAGCTTTTGGCTCCCAAGCTGAGGCTGGGGATTTCAGATGCCAGGGAGCAATTGCACACACATGCTTAGTGTTCCAGACTTTGTAGCTGAGTCTCATAGCCATTGGAACCCAGCTTTTGGCAGACTTTACCATTCCTACCCACAGGAACTGGGCCCCAGCCTCAGGCCCACCCTCCTGTATTCCAAAATGGCACCTGGCTAGCCACTGGAAGATGCACTTTTTACAGAAGATGTGACCACATGGCAACCTCATTGGCCTCTTGAGAACTCCATGGCAGACAGAACACAGGAAGTTGCAGTCAGGAGGGCTGGCAAAGAGGTTGAGATCGTACCCACCACTCTGCAAAGGCAAGCTCAATGTTAAGGTCAAGGCCAGGGTGAGACCAGCCTCTAAGCCCCCTACCTAAGCACTCATACCAGCAAGATACCTTGGCAATTTTTTGATAGTGGGCCAGGGTATATAAAGAAACTCATAAGCCAGATGTGGTGAGCAGCACCAGGTGGATCTCTGTGAATTCAAGGCCAGCCTGGTCTACAAAATGAGTCCAGAACAGCCAAGGCTACACAGAGACACCCTGTCTCGAAAAACCAATCAACCAACCAACCAAAAGAGAGCCTGGAGGGGTCACCACCCAGGCTACATTAAGAATTAAAGGTCATCTGAAAAGCTTCATTGTCCCACAGTGACTGTCATCCATTCTCAGAGAGAGGGTGTTTCTAGATAGCTGGGTAGCTGTCTGGAACTGAGTACAAATCTCAGAGCTGGTGCCGAGGCCAGAGGCTCACCATGATCTGTGTCTGGACAGCAGCTCCACTGAGAGCAAGGCCTCAGAAGCCTCCATTTCATAGCACAGGTGGACTGACATCACAGTAGCATTGTCCAGCTTGAGCCAATCACAGCTCTGGACCAGAGCCCAGCTTGCATTACTCCGAAGGTGAGTGGTAAGGTGGCCTCAACTCAGTAGTCTCAGATTCTCTCCCTTGCCTTGGTTGTGATTGACTCCCTGGTTCCCCAAAGCCAGCAGGATCACAGGGGCTTGCTTCTTCCTCCACTAAATCACCTCCCCAAGACCATGTCCTATAAGCAGGAGGCCCATCTTGTGTAAAGCCCCCAGGTTTTTCAACAAATCGGTTAGAAAGCCCTTGAGTAGACAAGAGTTGTGGTACACATGTTGTAGTGTACTTTTTCCCCCTTTGGGCATAACATGGTCTCCATATGGGTCTAGAGCTCATTGGCTAGATAACCCATAGTAACGAAGAATACAACATAGGCCTAAGGTTACAATAATGGAGCTGCTGACATCCAATTTAAGTCTCCCTTTTAGCCAGGCAGTGGTGGGGCACAGCTTGCCTCCCAGGCAGGCGGAGCTCTGAATCTGAGGACAGCCAGAGCTAAACACACATACGATGTCTTAACACTCTCTATCCCCCCCAAAGCCTTTCTCAGTCACCTCCTGCAGGCCATCTTGGGAGATGCTAGAGTATACACAATGTAAACTAATTAAAAACCTGTCTTTAAAAAAACACAAAAAAGCAAAAAACACTCCAGATCACACTATGAATGGTGTAGGTCTTTGCTGTTATGGGGCCACATGTGCTCAGTAGGCTGAACATACTTTGGTCATCGCTGGTGCCCCATTGGAGGGAGAAAAAAATGCTAACGCACTCCTGCTTTATTCTAGGTGGTCATCTTTAAAAAAAAAAAACCTTAACCACATGTAGTTATAATGTCTGGAGTGTGAGTGAGCTTGGAGGCCAGAGTTGTCAGAAGTGGTGTTAGATCCTCTTAACAGCTGAGCCATCTCTAGCCCCGTGATCCTATTTTGTATTGAAATAGTGGTCTCACTATTGTCACCTTGGCTGGCCTGGAACTGTTTTTGTAGATCAGGCAACCACATCTAGGCTCCAGTGTTAAGCCCAGCATTTGGAAGGCTGAAGTAGGCTGGCTAAAGCACACTCCTTCTTAGCGTCAAGTATCTGTCTCAAAAAAAAAAAAAAGTGGCCCCGAAATCACAAGGATCTGCTCCCCTTGGCTACCCAGATGCTGACTGCTGGAAACCCTCCAAAAACACACACACGGCAGCTTAAGTTAAGTCATTTTATTTGAGATAAACCCGAACCTTGCCATTTTCGCGAGCGAGGCGGCGACGACCTCCAGATCCGGAGCCTGCGGAGAAATGACGTGGTTAGGATCGTTCCCACAAGCCGGAGGGCCGGAGCGGCGAGGCGATCGGGAATGTAGGGGCCTGGGTTTCACCCTCCCACACTGGGGCAGCGGGCGGTGAGCTGAGGCCCCTGTGGCTCTGGGCGCCGAATCTCACCTCCGGCCACAAGCCAAAGCCGACGATGATTTTCAACGAACGCCCACTAACCGTGCCAACGGCGTGCGCAGCAAGAGGCAGACGGGGAGGACCCTACCTGAGCAACGCAGCGACAACACGCACGGACACCCGGAGGACCAAACGCGGCCAGCCCGAACATTTATACCCCTTCCTAGTCCGGGGGCGGTCGCGGCTTCAGGGAAGGAAGGTGCGCAGGCGCGACCGGAACGTGGCGGGGGCGGGACAAGCCGCAGCCAATCACAGCCTGCGGATGAGCTGCGCTGGCAGTCGAGATCTCGCGGCTTTTGGCGCGCTATAAAAACTCCCTTCCGCAGGGCCTCGCTCTTCTTCTTCTTCGGGAAAACACGTGAGTTTTCGTCCGTGGACCTTGGCCTTGCCGGCGGGCCTGGGGTAATCCGTGGACATCCGGACGGAGGCACTCTTCAGAGGACCGTCCCGTCCCGGAGTCCGAGCGCTCGCACAGTCTAGGGGTCTGCTCAGTGCTTTCTGTTCTTTCCTTTTGTCTCTAGCAAATGGCGGATGACGCCGGTGCAGCCGGAGGGCCGGGAGGGCCGGGCGGCCCAGGACTGGGAGGCCGCGGCGGCTTCCGCGGAGGGTTCGGCAGCGGTCTTAGGGGCCGCGGTCGTGGTCGGGGCCGTGGCCGCGGCCGGGGCCGCGGGGCTCGTGGAGGTAAAGCCGAAGACAAGGAGGTAGGTCCGGGCCGCCGGCAGGGTGGGCTGCTCGCGCGCTGAACGCAGAGGCAGCGCTTTGACTGGTGTCTTCCTGCAGTGGATCCCTGTCACCAAGCTGGGCCGCCTGGTTAAGGACATGAAGATAAAGTCCTTGGAGGAGATCTACCTGTTCTCCCTGCCCATTAAGGTACAAGAAACGTTTGGGCGGGACATTGTTAACTAGATTGTCTCTGTCTCGTGTTGCCACATAAATTGTTATAAGTTGAGAAACATTGCCCCCAAATTTGTTTTAGGAATCTGAGATTATCGACTTTTTCCTGGGTGCATCCCTAAAGGACGAGGTTCTAAAAATCATGCCAGTGCAGAAGCAGACACGGGCTGGCCAGCGGACCAGGTTCAAGGTATTGTATTCATTTGGCAAGGTGGAACTGCATAAACCAGGGACTGAGCAAAACTCTCTCACTCTGCATAGTTACACTAGGTTTTGCCCGTGTGACTTTCGTACGGGGAGAGAGAGAAAATGAGTTCCTCAAGTACCTTGGATTGGCCTTACAGTGGCCTCTCTTGCCTAGAGGAACGCCACAGGTTCTGGTTGGGATGCTGGTGTTATAAGGTACCACCAGCCATTTCACCTAAGTCTTTTCACAGGCTTTTGTCGCTATTGGAGACTACAATGGTCATGTTGGTCTTGGTGTAAAGTGCTCCAAGGAGGTAGCCACTGCCATCCGAGGGGCCATCATCTTGGCCAAGCTTTCCATTGTCCCTGTGCGGAGAGGCTATTGGGGCAACAAGATTGGCAAACCCCACACCGTTCCCTGCAAGGTGACAGGCCGCTGTGGCTCTGTTTTGGTGCGTCTCATCCCTGCCCCCAGAGGCACTGGCATCGTCTCTGCTCCTGTGCCCAAGAAGCTACTGATGA